>OY728153.1:129197434-130447434 GCA_963277665.1 Viscum album
ACATGGAGGTGATATCAACGATAGTAAGGGTACCAAATATAATGTATTTTCATTCATCAAAATTGTAGGGAGGTGCAAATCTTAGTTTAAAATTATAGGGCTTTATCTAAAATAGATTTTTAATAAATTATTGTAATAGAACCTAGAATGGATATTGTTTAGATGAAAAATATACTAGATTATATAGCTTGAAAGTGAGAGGAAATGTCATTTCACAGTTCAATAAATCATGAAAAGAACCCATTACTGCTATAATGAATGGATCATATTCAATTAATTTACCATTTTATCAGAGTCGTGATACATGATGGGATGCTGAAATTATAGAAGAATTCTGGAACCAATAATCCAACAAACACATTAATGAATCCAACGATGTAGAAGAAGTTGAAGTATTTTTTAACCACTATTTTTACCCTTTTATGATTGGATGATAAAATAATATATATTATAAGACACTAAGGGGGAAAATGTGAGAAAATTATTTATTTTTGAATCATAAACTTGTATTAATTTTTTGAATGGAAGCACACACTTCTAAGAGAATTACAGGTGGAACTCATTTTATGTATTTTTTATAATTTAGTAGATCGATGAAGGTTTTCATAAAAAATAATGATTGATGAGGTAGATTGTTTGAATGGTGTAACATAATCTATTTTATTGAATATGGGTCAAATGATAGAGGATCAGAGTGTACACCGGACTGAAACATCGACCAAAATGTACAATAGCTGACTGGTGACACAATAAGGTAATGAATGTGTGGAATTAGTATTGAAACATGTTACATGAAACTATAAAAGTGTAGAAATTGAATATAGTGGTACTAAAAAATATTTTAATTTTGAGATAGTGGATCTACAGATCTAATGAATTCAAGATACTCGTAACAGTAACTATGTGGAATTATTTTATTATTGCTATAATTATTGCATTTTCTTTATTATGATCTCATTTTAAAATGGGTTTTTATGTGTCTGGGAATTTCTAGAAATATCCTTGTGATTATAATCCTAATTGTAGTGAAATTTATTCTTCTTTAGGGTATTTTGTATCATTTCTCAAACCTTTCATATAGACATGTTCTTATTTATCTTCTTTATTGTTATTTTATAATGTATTTTCCCCAATATCAACCCTTTTCATCACTAAAACTCCTATCATTTTCATATAATTTCAAAATATTGAGATGGGAACACTTTCATTTTTTGTGATAATGAGTAGTCAATGTAACATCATATTATTGGGATTTATTTAATCTTCTTCCCTTATTTTTATCATGATTTGGTTGGAACTTGTTTCGGTCATTTTAGAAGAATAATGGAATTGTTATGGAAGTTTTTAGATATTGAAGGTTAGAGAATGGTTTTCTCAAACCATGCACCCCTGTAGTGAAAATCAAGAATACCTAGATAGTGAGGGTTTTCATGGTTGTAACATGGTTTTAAAAACCATGCATGCACAAATTAGAAAATGTGTAACCCATTAAGACACAAAATGTGCCTTACTATGTTACCCTGCCCAGCTAAGCATGTGTGTGAGACTTGTTTTATACTCATATTTCATAAAAAATTTCATGAATTCCAAATTAAACCCCCAATTGACACTAAATCAACAAAAATAAATTTCCTAGGATTTAGAGACTCTAAAGAACTAATTTTGGCTCCTCTAAACCCCATCCTTGGTGGATCTCTGCATGGATGATATGTTTTGATCTCCTCCAAGTATGTCAATTTACTCTCATTTTTTTCTCGCAATCACTATGTCCCTCATCCATATATATAGTTATATATTCATGTTGTTGAAGTATTTAAACACCGTTTAATTGAATATTGATTCTATGTTTTAATTATTTATCTCTTTGACGATTTTTCATTGTCTGAAAATACATTGTAGTTGTTTTTCATTATAATTGCTTTACTACAAGAATGTAGTTCCATTTGAGATTTCCCATTTTATTGAACCATGAAATTTTTTAAATTTATTTCAATTGATTTGTAAAATCCTATTTCATGTCAATTTGAATTTGAATTTTATATGGTGTAAATTTTTGGGAAACCCCCAAATTCATATGGAAATTGAATTTGGGGTGTATTTTGAAATTTATGGAATTTAAGAAATGATTTGAGTAATGAGTTTAGAAAATGTATTGAATTGAAATGATAAAATCCTATTATTTTTTTTGTTGAAAGGCATGAAATGGTGAAAAACCCTTGTTTTGGATTTGAAATTGATTTGGAATTCTGAAAAAGAAATGTAGGAAATTGAACTGTGGTGAAACATGTGATCTTGGGTAGTTAGTGTGTTATTTGGGATAAGAAAATTTTTATGCTAATTCCCTAGAAATGGATTAATGATGAAAACTCTAACAAAAACCTATTTAGGATATTCTTATCCTCAATGGGATATTGATGAGTCATATTAGGCCTAACATTTAGGCACATGTGTATACATATTACAATGATCAATGATATGAGAGTGTGATGATCCTATAATGGGGATCTATCATACCACATGGTAGATTCCCATGGTGGTTTCTATAATAATTTTGATATAAATCCAATTTTTTATAAAACAATTTTATACATGACAGTTAATTTATATATAAATTTATATATAAATTTTTATTAATCCATGTTTTAAATGTTTTTTATCACATTAAAAAGAAATAATTTTTGATAAATATGAAATTATATCACACCACCTTATTTAATATAAAATAGAAACCATGATTTGATATATTATTATAGAATCTTATTAAAGAATATTTTGTGATACCCAACACAAATCTTAGTTCACACCCCATATATGTATTCATGAATTTTTAGATTTCCAAGTTTCATAAAAGAGAATGTTTCTATTAGAGGAGGTTAGTGTTATTGATATATTGGGAATCAAGGGATGTTTCATTTGAGATATCTAATTTTTATCTTTCTAGTTGTTGAGTCCTTTTATGTTGTAATGTTTTAGGTTTCATACACATTTTGGTTTCTGGAACCATTTTTCTTTTGATTTTTTAAAATACTAACATGTATATTTTTCTTATGCTATTTTGCGGAAAAACTTTTATCTTGTAAGATATAAGGTGATAGTATACAACCCATAGGGATTAAATATTCCCCTCAGGATATGTCATTTTCGGATCAGATTATAGAATAACATTGTATCCATGATGGTTTGTGATATTGTGGAATCAAATGGGGGTCTTTCATATTTCCATGAAATCAATTTGTAGATTGAGATCTATATTCAGGACATATGAGGTAGTAATGAGTGAGTTCCTTGATATATCTCAATGTAATGAGCCTTAAGATACCTCTGTTGGATTGAAAAAATCCTATAATATTAATTCAACACTTTTCCCTTCTTTAAATTTGAATTTTTTGAAATCCAAATTTGGGGTTTCTTATATAATGGTAATAATTTCCTTATTTTTATTATTTGAGATATTTATATGAGTAATATTATGATGTTATCAATATTTATTTCTTATGTTATTTATAATCATTTCGTAGATAATATTTTTGAATAGGATCTAGTAAGAGACTTGTGATGAACCACAATAAAAAAATAATCCCATCGATCAGAACCTCATTGATATTATTATGCATGCTATCAATGATATGGGATAAAAAATTCACCCATTTTCATTATGGATCTGGAATTTTCACCTTTGATGGATGAATCGAAGAATCTTTCCCAAAACCTCCTTCACTAGATACCACATTCTTTATGAGGCATTAATGATCCTTAAGAGGCTATGGACTTGTTGATAAATATTGATCATTTGTTAGTTTTGAAGGAAACTCCAAAAGCTTTTAAGGTAATCTGTGATAAAATTATTTTAGAAGGACCTAGAATGAGATGGTGGGACTTGATGGTGACCAGAATAAAGAATTTTTTTTAGAGTAGAAGTATAATAATTTAATTTTCCCCAACCATTTATATCTATAGTTTAAGGTGTTGGATAATGATATAGATTTTTTTAAAAATTGATCAGGAATACATAACCATGAATAATTATGTGAGTTACCTTGCCATGATCTTGTAGTTTTCAACTAATATTCTAACAAATATAATGATCAATAATCAATGGGTTGATATGGGTCTTCGGTATAATATTCTTTCTCTAGTTTCCCTGTTGAATCACGGTTCTTATACTAATATTCTAGATTGGGCATTGATGGTTGAACTTGATCTGGATGGTAGGTCAAGGTTAATGGAATTTCCCTTTATAAAAGAGAAAGTTCTATGAGTTCTTATAATGGGAATATAAATCATGATGAGTCTCCTGGATGTTCTCTATAGAAGGTATCTTCTATTCCTCCTATATTTCTTGGAAAATTCTCATTGACATGATTCTGGTGTGGAAATCGTGGGAATTAGAAATAGGTTTGTACCGAGTCACCAATATCTATAGCACATGTGGATGTTTAGTGATCTTATAGAAGTTATGCTATATCATTTTCCCCATGTTGTGGCATGGGCTCACCAGCAATAAAAAGTAATCTGGTATAATCAGATTCTTTAATATATAAGGGGGTCCATCCATATGCATTTGGAACAAATATTCATCATGTAATGGAAGAGTCTCCTGAGTAAGCTGATATGGGTCAAATGACCGTGATAAGTAAAATAACTATAGATATATCTCTAGTTACTACTTATTTAGATGTCGGTGCATCTCATTAATTCATTTAGACCTGTATTATGAACTTGTGAAATCATATTACATAATTTTTTATTTTGTGATGGACATTACTACACCCCTCGGAATGGAGAGAGATAAGAGTCAACATTACCTTACATGTGTTTTATCTTTATCAATGGTTGAGCCTACTTGATATTTTTTGGTTCTCTACATGAAACCTCATGATTTCATTTTTGATATTTATTGGATGATTTATAATAAATCATAAATTCACTGATATCTTTGATGGGTCTCCTTCACCTCACTCAATGTGGTGTGTCATGTCTTTCAGGGAGTATGAGACCTGAGGTCAAGTAGAAAAAAACTTCTTATCTATAGTTGGGGAAGGTAATATTTGAGTTCTATTTGGATATAAAGTAGTAATTTTTGAGTGGTGATCTTCCTCCATTTTTCTTTTAGTTTTCTGATGATTTCCCTTATGACTTATCTAGGTTTCCATTTTAACGGTCAGTATATTTTTCTATTGATTTACTACATGGTACTCATCTAGTCTATAAATTTTAACTGTATAAAACTTGAATAAATGAAAGATATGGAGACTACATTATATGATTTGTTATAGAATTTATTTATACCACCAAGTGTGTTAAATTTGGTGATTCTATTTATATTTTTTAATAAAGAATATAGAACAATTTATCTATGTGTTGATTAATGAAAACTCAACTGACTTGTGGAAAATAAAAACTATCCATTTCCACAGATTCAAGATCTATTTGACCGGTTAAAAAAAGACAAGTGGTTCTCAAGGATTGATCTTCAATCTGGTTATCACTAGTTTAGAATAAAAGAATCTTAGATTCATAAAACCACCTAATAGGGTAGTTATATCCATTATGAGTTCCTTGTCATCCCATTTGGTGTAACTAATGATACAATAGTCATTATGGCCTTAATGAATAAGATCCACAATGAGTATCTTAATAATATTGTGGTAGTATTTGATGGTGACATCCGGGTTTACTATCAATCTAAGGAGAATCATTTATGTCATCTAAGAGAAGTTCTGGAATTGTTGATAAATCCCTAAATTTACCCAAATATATCAAAATGTGATTTCTGGATTTTGGAAGTGATGTTTTTTGGACAAGTGGTCACAAAACATGGTATTGGTGTTCATCCTATGAAGGTGAAAATTTTTATGATATATGATTAAACATGAACTGTTTTAAAATTCATAGTTTCCTGGGTTTTATGGGGTACTATCACTTGTTCATACAGGATTTATTGAATCAGGTTCTCTGATAGACTCTCTCACTTAGAGGGGAGTGAAGTTTTTTTGGATGATAAATTTAAGAGTTAATTTTTGGTGATGAAACAAATTTTTTACATCTCCCCTAGTGTTAACACTTAAAGAGGATGATTATGGCTATGTGGCCTTCTATAGAACATAATTTGGGAATTTGGGTTGTGTTCTTATGAAAAGTGTGTAAAGACCCGTAAAATTCAAGGAAATGTTTTTCTTAATTTTCATGGGAATTGTTCAAGAACGTAGTTTCTGGCGGAACCTGATTCTGAGGCCCGGTATGCCTGGAATCATTTTCCAAAGTTTGGCTCAGGTACGTCCAGTGAACGAACGAGTGGGGTTTTATAACTTTTGAACTTGTGCTCGGAATCAAATTCTGAGGGCACTGATGGAATCACAGCGCCAGTATTTGTTTAGAAACGCCTTTTCCGGAGTTGCGTTTGCTCGGGTGTGGTTTTTAATTTTTGGGGTTAAGTTAAGAAATAAAATAAAAGTGGTGCGGCACTTTATTTTATTTCACTTAAAGCCACTTAAATCCACTTAAGCCAGTTTAAGTGGATAAGGTTGGACTCACGATATCCTACCCACTTGGTAGGATATTTGTGAGGTGGGGCCCGCACAAGCCCTACCGTTTCTTCCCCCCTAAGTAACGCACCCGCGAAAACCCCTTTTAAATAAAGTCAACTGGTGTGTTTTCTTAAATACTAAATGCCCCTATTAATTGGGCATTTAAGTCGTTACAATTAATTCATCGAATTAATTGTTCGTTTCTTCACTTTGAATTTCAAATTTTTGGCATGGGAATTAAAATAAAACCAACACTAGGTTTGTTGAGGGGTTTCTTGTTGAGAGGATTTGGAGAAACTCTAAAGCTTGAAGATCTTCATCCTCCTTCATTGAAGAACGCGAAGAACATGATGAACGCGAAGAATGCGAAGAACGCATCGTCGCCAACGAAGAACTCCGGCCTTTGATGAAGGGCGACGAAGAACGCCGAACCCTCGGAGATCAACGACGCGACGTCGTGTAGCGCGACGTCGACGATCCTCCTTCCACGACGTTTCTTCCGCGATGTTCCTTCCCTGCGACAATATTCAATCAACAACCGATTGAGGTAGGGGATTTCAGTTCTTTTAATTCCTTGTGAATTATATCCTCAACATGGGTTTAATTGGTGCAATTAAATCTGTGTGATTTTAATCCTCGGAGTTTGACTACGCGATGCCATGTACCGCGACGACAGTGACGCCCCTTCCGCGACGCAACGATCCTCTTCTTCCATGACGGTCAATTCCGCGATGAACTCACGTTCGACGACAACGTTGATGTAGGGGTTTTTGTTCATTTTAATCTATGTGAATATACCGACGGTTTGTTTAAATATTTGTTGTGAGACTTTTAAAACCACTAACGCGGTGGGTGAGGACCAACAAACAAGTCCGAACCCACCGTCCTTTCGTTCTTGGTGTACGGATTGGCGGGCGATGACAAAGTAATCCGCACAGGCAATGTGAGGTCCTCGCAGTGAAGGAAGGACCCCGAGAGGGCCATTGGCAAAGACGACATGCAATTCCAACCACAGGAACTCGTCCGGTGGTCTGCAGAGCAGCTCGCTGTCGCGCCTCGTCGGCACGGCGGCGCCCGTCGCGCAGTCGGAAGGAGCCGCTACGGCTGAAGCCACGGTGGCAGGGTGCGGTCCCGCGACCACGCGGGACCGCAGGGGCACGGGACGCGGCAGCCGGCTGCATCCGCTGGCAAGGTCGGCCCCACGCGGGCCGCGACTCCTTCACGTGGGGGCAGAGCGCCCCCCGCTTCGCTTGGCCGTAACGGCTGAGCCGACCCGCTGGCCACCCGACCAGCACTAGTCGGGTCGTGCCCAGGCCGGGCTGGGCCGCACCAGCTGGGCCGGGTCGCGCCATCCGGGTCGGACCCGGGCCCGGGTCCGGTCGACCCGGTTCGGGCCGACCTAGGGGGTTGGGCCGGGTCGGTCCGGGCCCGGACCCCCCATTTTCGGACCTCTTTGTTCTTTTTCCCATATCCTGGGCTACAGACCTCCGATCGACGCACCGTTAGCGGCGATGTGATCCTTGGATTGAGACGGTTGTTTTGAAACACTACACTCAAGGTTTCAGAATACTTTGTGTTCGTCCGGGTTGGTTCATACACGAAACCAACCGGGCATTCGGAACGGAAATGCTTATAACTTGATCTCCGGATGTCCGATTGACGTGCTATCGACTTTGTTGGATTCCTCTTAGTGAGAAGGATCTTTTGTATTACTCCGCACAAGGTTTGGATGAAGGTGGAGTACGGTCGGGTTGGTTTTTCCTTAAAAACCAACCGAGCCCCTGGGACAAAAAAGCCAATAACTCTCAGGTCGGGCGTCCGATTGAAGCGCCGTCTGCGACGTTGAGTTCCTGCTGACGAAACGGAACTTTTGGATACATAAACTCCAGACTATGTGTCATTTTATGTATCAGCCTCTCGGCTCGTGAAGAGGACCCTCCCGAACGAGCTTGATGTGTGCGGGAACCCTAGAGCTGGCTGCGACTGCGACGACGACGACGACTGTACAGAGATCCTCAGTGGACTCGACGACGATGTCTACGGCACTCAGCGATCCTAAGTGGATCAGTGCAACAGATCTTGTGTGGGTCTGATCCTGTGAAGGTCAGCGCTCAGCGGTCCTGTGTGGGCCAACACCTACAGATCCTGTGTGGGTCTGATCCTGTGTGGGTCTTTGCGGGTGTTAGTTACCTATCGATCCTTTGTGGGTCATATCCTTTTTGGGTCATTGCGGGGTTAGTTACCTATCGATCATATGTGGGTCAAATCCTTTGTGGATCATTGTGGGGGTTAGGTACCTATCGATCCTTTGTGGGTCAGATCCTTTGTGGGTCATTGCGGGGGTTAGTACCTATCGATCATTTGTGGGTCCAACGGCTTAGATGAATCAGTGGCAATATCTGATCATCTCTATCGTCTTACGAAGAAGTATACATGTGTGAGCTGAATCCTTTTTTGCTTTCCTATGTGGATTCTGTTGTGCTATCCTGTGTCAATTTACGTTTTTCTTTTCTGTCTGGACTGGGTTGTACTTGGGCTTGGATGTTGGAGCCGAACAAGAATTGATGACTTAGGTATATGTATGGGAATATACCTAAGCAGGGTCGAATGTTACTTCGTGATTGTATCTTTCCTTTTTGGATTATCCTTTGTGGATTTTGGGAGACCTTCGGGGGTCTCGGGGTCCCTACTGAGTAGCTTATACTCACCCCTGCACGGGCTATGCCCGCACTACCTTGTGTTGGTTGCAGACGATGGACAACACTAATCATGGTTGAGGCTTGTAGAGTAGGACGATACCTGGAGGTGGACCACTGGGCGGGACGTACTCGGAGCGGATGGCTGGACCCGAGGAGCAGTGGAGGCTATCTATACTCACCCTTCAGGCGGGACTTCCAGTGGACGACTCGACGTTGTGGCTTTACTTTCAGTTGTTGTCTTCCCTTTCGAGTTGTACTTTACTTTCAGTTTGGGTTTGTATTCTGGTCCACTTACTTTTCCGCACTTACGGTTGTACCAAATTTTTACTTAGTGTTTACTTTTACTGTTTGCTTGCTCTGTGGTGTTTGTTTACTTTAAAAAGGAAATGCCTTCCCTTTTTACCAAGAATTACGCCTTGGTGCTAGTCGCCAGACCCTGGCATATGGAAGACGGGCTTGGGGTAGTCACGACATGGGCCCCGAGGACGGGTTGTGACAAATTGGTATCAGAGGAGTTTGGTTCTACCACAGAACATTGGACTCTGATCTTTTTCTATGTGAAGCAACAGTGTTAAGCGTATTGGGTGTGGTTATCAGTCCAGGGAGTCCAGTGTTGGTGCGGCGGCCGACGTATCCGTACACCAGGACCCTGACTTCTTATTTCCGACTTAATGCATGAAAACATTGATTTCATGTGTGTTTCATGTTTTCTTTGTGATTACATTGTGTCAGCTCACCAGGTATACTTTTTTGACCGTGACGCACCTGTTTCTTTTCTGGATGGCCCCACGACGGCAGTCAGCTAGGGTTCTGAGAGTTGTGCGTGACGACAGCCCACCAAGCGATGAGGCCTCGGTACATGGGCCTTTGACAGCTGAGTCACTGGAGGTACCTTTACCAGCTGAGCCACCGATGCTTCCAGCCCCAACCGCTGACGATGCACGTCGCCTTAGTGCACTGCACGAGTTTCAGCGCCAGTGACCTCCCAGGTTTTGTGGGGAGATGGACCCCCAGGCAGCCGAGGATTGGCTGGAGGCGGTGGTGTGAGTTTTCAGGTTAGTGAGGACACCAGCAGACATCATGGTGATCCTCGCAGTGAGCCTACTACACGCTACAGCGGGCCGATGGTGGATCTTGATGCTCCAGGTTCACGATGAAGCATCTCTCCTCTGGACGTACTTTGAGAGCCTCTTCCGCTCGGAGTTCATCCTAGCCACCCTCTGTGCAGTGCGCATCCAGGAGCTTTTACAGCTGCAGTAAGGTAGCTTGACGGTCGCCCAGTACTCGGCGAGACTTACCGATCTCTCGCGCTACTCGACAGACATGGTACGAGACACATTCTTCTAGGCCCGGACCTTTGAGCAGGGATTGAGGCATGAGATCAGGGCATCGCTGATCTCCCTTAGCATTCCGACCCAAGCAGGAGTACTGGAGAAAGCCCTTTTGATCAAGAGCTTTCTTGCTGAGCCTTCTTCAGCAGTGAGACCTACCGCGGGGCAGCACGTAGCAGAGTCTTCTATAGCAGGCAGTCGATGGATGACTCATGGGTCCATGCAGACCAGACCCTCAAGCAGACAACCTCAGGACACTGGCTCAGCGGTGCAGGGAACACAGCGCGGAGCCAGTCGTTCAAGAGGCAGGCAATGCTATAAATGCGGCAGGCAGGGCCACATGGTTCATGACTGCCCGACCCTCCATGCCGAGGAGTAGTAGACGGTTGAGGGGCCACCTAGGCAGAGGTAGAGGTTCGACCATGGAGGTCCACAGGGAGCAGGCGGATGAGGCAGAGGAGCTGACCGAGCAGCAAGTGGTGGGCGACGCTTTGAGAATCTACCACAACCACCACCAGGAGGTCCACCCTGACCACCGGGAGCTGGCGGGCAGAGACAGACATAGCTCCGGGCAACGGAGGCCTACGACCACGGCGCGCTCGAGATGATTCAAGGTACTATATGTGTCTATTCCACCCTTTCTGCAGTTCTTATAGACACATGAGAGAGTCATTATTTTATAGCCACTGCCCTTGTTCGGACCTCAGAGATTTCAACAGAGTCGTTGGCTTGATCCTTACGGCTAGAGACTCCTATGGGAGCAGACTCGACGATTACGCACTAGTGCCGGCAGCATGAGCTTACTCTAGGAGGCGAGATCTTCGGCTGGGATCTTCTTGTAGGAGCGTCGAGGCCTTACGACGTTAGCTTGGGCATGGATTTGTTATCTACAGTCCATGCACAGATTGACTATATTAGGCGCAAGGTGCGATGTGTACGCACTGACGGGAGCAGGTTCAACATCACCGACGAGAAGGGAGCCTTCGCAGCACAGGATGGACTTCCGCAGAGGAGAGGACAACCCATCACTCATCAGTCGTCTAGCCTCATCCTAGGAGCAGTTGACGTGCGAAGTCCTAGTTTTCCTGCAGTGGTGGATGAGTATGCGGACGTTTTTCCTGACGACGTTCCAAGACTACCTCCTCACAGAGAGGTAGACTTTTATATTGATCTGTACCCTTGGACAACCCCGATATCCACCCCAGCATATCGGATGGCTCCCGCCGAGCTTTGAGAGCTACGGGTACAGTTGTAGGACTTGCAGGGCAAGGGATTCATCCGACCAAGTGTTTGACCCTTGGCTTCCCCGATATTGTTCGCCTAGAAGGTGGATGGGAGCTTGTGACTTTGTGTCGACTATCGTTGCCTGAACCAGGTGATAGTGAGGAACAAGTATCCGCTAACGAGGATTGATGACCTCATCGATTCGCTCAAGGGACCACGATGGCTCTCAAAGATAGACCTCAGGTCAGGCTATCATCAGCTCAGAGTTCGGGACGAGGACGTGCAGAAGACGGCCTTCAGATGTTGATATGACCATTATGAGTTCATGGTTGTGCCATTAGGCGTAACCAATGCTACGACAGTGTTCATGGGCCTCATGAACAGGATCTTTCAGCCATACCTCGACCGATTTGTCGTGGTCTTCATCAGCGACATTTTGATATACTCGACGACTGAGGAGGAGCACGCCTACCACTTGCGGGTTGCACTAGACACACTCCGAGAGAACCAGATTTATGGAAAGCTCTCGAAGTGTCAGTTCTGGATACATGAGGTCCACTTCCTAGGACACATCATCTCTAAGGCGGGAGTTGCGGTGGATCCTGCGAAGATAGAGGCAGTGCTAGCTTGGGAGCCACCCAGGAGCGTGACGAAGGTGCGGAGTTTCTTGGGATTATATGGTTACTATCGGATATTTGTGCCAAACTTCTCCAGAGTTGAGGAACCACTCCCAGCTTTGACGAATAAGGGGAAAACCCTTTGTGTGGTCAGACAGATATCAGCAGAGCATCCAAGAGCTGAGACAGAGATTGACCAGCGACCCTATCTTGAGGTTTCCAGAGGAGGGAGTAGGGTACGTAGTCTACTGCGATGCATCAGGGACCAGAATCAGATGTGTCCTAATGAAAGAGCGGGCAGTGATCGCCTATGGATCACGTCAGTTGAGGCTGCATGAGCATAACTACGCTACCCATGACCTAGAGGTAGCAGTAGTGGTCTTTGCTCTGAAGACATGGCGGCAGTACCTGATTGGTGAGCACTTTACAGTCTTTTCTGACCATCAGAGTCTCAGGTACATCTTCTCTCAGAAGGACCTGAACCTTAGACAGCGGCGATGGCTTGAGTTCCCCCAAGACTATGACTTTGAGATAGTCTATAATCTAGGGAAGGGGAACGTAGTAGTCGATGATCTTAGTAGGAGGACGGGAATTCAGCTACTTGAGGAGGCGATAGAGCAGCTAGCCGCTATGCAGATATCCTTCGTGGATAGAGATGGGGCAGCCTTCCTTCAGTCTCTCACAGTCACCCCTTCACTACTGCATCGGGTCAGAGAGGCACAACGTGGGGATGCTGACTGTGAGACGCGGCGTGCGCAGATATCCTCATGACAGGAACCTGATGGTTTCTACTTTGGAGCAGAGCACAACGTCCTTTTCAGAGGATGTACCTTGGTACCAGTTGCTTTACGGGAGGAGGTGCTGAGAGAGTTTCACACTTCTCCATTGGCAGTATATCCTGGAGTGGCGAAGATGTACCAGGATCTCAGACGACAGCACTGGTGGCTAGGCATGAAGAGGGTTGTGGCAGAGTTCGTTTCTCGATGCCCCACCTGCCAGCAGGTGAAGGCAGAGCATCAGGTACCAGCAGGCTTGGTACAGCCCTTGGAGGTCCCGGAGTGGAAGTGGGACGAGATATCTATGGACTTCGTGACTGGACTTCCACACACTTCGAAAGGTCATGACTCCATTTTGGGTGATTGTCGACCGACTCACCAAGTTGGCTCACTTCTTATCCACCAGGGAGCAGGGCTCAGTGGAGAGCATGGGACGTCCCTACGTTCAGGAGATTGTACGGCTTCATGGTGTACCATCTTCTATCGTCTCCAATCGAGATTCTCCCTTCACTTCTCGGATTTGGAAGGGGTTGAAGGAGGCGTTCGGGATGCAGCTACGTCTGAGCACCGCCTTTCACCCTCAGACAGATGGTCGGACGGAGAGGACCATACAGACTCTCGAGGACATGCTCCGCGCATGTGTCCTCGACTTTGGTCGCATCTGGGAGGACCACCTACCGTTGTTGGAGTTTGCGTACAACAATAGCTACCACTCCACCATCGGGATGGCACCATACGAGGTGTTGAACGGCCGACCATGCAGATCTCCTTTGTGCTGGACAGACCCTAGGGAGTCATCACTTGTGGGACCGGAGATGGTCCAGGCCATGATAGAGAAGGTCCAGGTCATCCAGGAGTGGATGAGGACAGCTCAGAGCCGGCATAAGTCTTATGCTAACAGGAGGCATAGGCCACTAGAGTTCGAGGATGCTGACCACGCCTTCTTGCGTGTCTCACCTCGACGTGGATTACAGAGATTTGGCCGAGGTGGAAAGTTGTCTCCATGCTTCATCGGACCATTCCAGGTCCTCAGTAGGATTGGCGAGGTGGCTTATCACCTGGCTCTACCACCTCAGTTGCACCGGGTGCCGACGTCTTCCACGTATCTCAGATGAGGAGATACGTGCACGACCTTTCGCATATCATTGACCATGGGGAGATGGACGTTGATGATGGGGTGACTTTTGCGGAGGTCTCGGTGGAGATCGAGGATCGACAGGAGCGGGTCCTACGTGGACGGTCGATTCCTCTAGTGTGCATTATATGGAAGCACGGGAACCTCCAGGAGAGCACTTGAGAGCGGGAGGCTCAGATGCGTGCTCAGTACCCACTTTTGTTTCCCTAGTTTATGATGTATCTTTACGGGGATGTAAAGCCCTGAGGTATGAGTGATGTAAAGACCCGTAAAATTCAAGGAAATTTTTTTCTTAATTTTATTGGGAATTTTACAAGAACGCAGTTTCTAACGGCACCTGATTCCAAGGCCCGGTTTGCTCGGAATCATTTTTCAAAGATTGGCTCAGGTACGTTCAGTGAACGATCGAACGGGTTTTTCTATCTTTTGAACCAGTGCTCGAAATCGAATTCTGAGGGCACTGATGGAATCTCAGCGCCGTTATTTGCTTAGAAATGCCTTTTCCAGAGTTGTGTTTGCTCGGGTGTGGTTTTTAATTTTTGGGGTGAAGTTAAGAAATAAAATAAATGTGGTGCGACACTTTATTTTATTTCACTTAAAGCCACTTAAAGCCACTTAAGCCAATTTAAGCCGATAAGGTGGGACCCACGATATCCTACCCACTTGGTAGGATATTTGTTAGGTGGGGCCCACACGAGCCCCACCGTTTCTTCCCCTCTAAGTAACGCACCCGCGAAAACCCATTTTAAATAAAGTCAACTGGTGCATTTTTTTTAAATACTAAACGCCCCTATTAATTTGGCAGTTAAGTCGTTACAATTAATTTATCAAATTAATTGTTCGTTTCTTAACTTTGAATTTCAAATTGTTGGCATGGGAATAAAATAAAACCAACAGTAAGTTTGTTGAGGGGTTGCTTGTTGATAGGATTTGGAGAAACTCTAAAGCTTGAAGATCTTCATCCTCCTTCGTTGAAGAACGCGAAGAACGCGAAGAACACGAAGAACGCGAAGAATGCATCGTCGCCGATGAAGAACTCCGGCCTTTGACGAAGGGCGATGAAGAACGCCGAACCCTCGGAGATCGACGACGCGACGCCGTGTACCGCGACGCCGACGATCCTTCTTCCGCGACGTTTCTTCCGCGACGTTCCTTCCCCGCGACAATCTTTGATCAACAACCGATTGAGGTAGGGGATTGAAGTTATTTTAATTCCTTGTGAATTATATCCTCAACATGGGTTTAATTGGTGCAATTATATTTGTGTGATTTTAATCCTCGGAGTTTGACTACGTGACGCCGTGTACCGCAACGACAGCGACGCCCCTTCCGGGATGCGACGATCCCCTTCTTCCACGACGGTCAATTTCGCGACGAACTCACGTTAGACGACAACGTTGAGGTTGGGGTTTTTTTTCATTTTAATATATGTGATTATATCTGCGGTTTGTTTAAATATTCGTTGTGAGACTTTTAAAACCACTAACGCGGTGGGTGCGGACCAACAAACAAGTCTGAACCCACCGTCCTTTCGTTCTTGGTGTACGGATTGGAGGGCGATGAAAAAGTAAGCCGAACGGGCGATGTGAGGTCCTCACAGTGAAGGAAGGACCCTGGGAGGGCCATTGGCGAAGACGGAACGCAATTCCGACCACCGGAACTCGTCCGGTGGTCCGCGGAGTAGCCCGCCGGTGCGCCTCACCGGCACGGCGGCGCCGGTGGCAGGTGGCGGCGGTGCCCGGCGCGCCGACGGAAGGAGCCTCCACGGTTGAAGCCGTGACGGCAGGGTGCGGTCTCGTGACTGCGCGGGACCTAAGGGGCATGGGACGCGGCAGCCAGCCGCGTCCGCTGGCAAGGGCGGCCCCATGCGGGGCCGCAACTCCTTCACGTGGGGGCAGAGCGCCCCCTGCTTCGCTCGGCCATAACGACCGAGCCGACCCGCTGGCCACCCGACCAGCGCCAGCCGGGTCGCGCCCAGGCCAGGCCGGGCCGTGCCGGCCGGGCCAGGTCACACCATCTGGGTCGAACCCGGTTCGGGCCGACCCAGGGTGGTTGGGACGGGTCGGTACAGGCCCAGACCCCCTATTTTCTGACCTCTTCGGTCTTTTCCCCATATCTTGGGCAACGGACCTCCGATCGACACACCGTCAGCGAAGATGTGATCCTTGGATCGAGACGGTCGTTTTTACATACTACACTCAAGGTTTCAGAATACTTTTGGTTCAGCCGAGTAGGTTTGTACACGAAACCAACCGGGCCCTCGGAGCAGACATGCTTATAACTTGAGCTCCGAACGTCCGATTGACCTGCCGTCGACTTTGTTGGAATCCTCTAAGTGAGACTGATCTTTTGTCTTACTCCACCCAAGGTTTGGACGCAGGTGGCGTACGGTCGGGTTGGTTTTTCCTTAAAAACCAACCGGGCCCCTAGGACGAAAAGGCCAATATCTCTCAGGTCGGGCATCCGATTGACGCGTCGTCTGCGACGTTGAGTTCCTGCTGACGAAACGGAACTTTTGGATACATCGTCTCCAGAATATGTGTCAGTTGATGTATCAGCCTCTCGGATTGTGGAGCGGACCCTCCCGAACGAGCTTTTTGTGTGCGGGAACCCTAGAGCTGGCTGCGACTACGAAGGCGATGACGACTGTACAGAGATCCTCAGTGGACTCGACGACGAAAACTACGGCACTCACAGATCCTACGTGGATCAGTGCCACAGATCATGTGTGGGGCCGATCCTGTGTGGGTCAGCCCTCAACGGTCCTGTGTGGGCCAGCCCCTACAGATCCTGTGGGGGTCTGATCCTGTGTGGGTCTTTGAGAGGGTTAGTTACCTATCGATCCTTTGTGGGTCAGATCCTTTGTGGGTAATTGTGGGGGTTAGTTACCTATCGATCTTGTATGGGTCAGATCCTTTTTGGTTCATTGAAGGGGTTAGTTACCTATCGATCCTTTGTGGGTCAGATCCTTTGTGGTTCATTGTGGGGGTTAGTACCTATCGATCCTTTGTGGGTCTGACGGCTTAGATGAATCAGTGGCAATATCTGATCATCTCTATCGTCTTACGAAGAAGTATACCTGTGTGAGCTGAATCCTGTTTTTCTTTCCTATGTGGATTGTGTTGTGCTATCCTGTGTGGATTTATGTTTTTCTTTCCTGTGTGGACAGGGTTGTACTTGGGTTTGGATGTTGGAGCTGAACGAGAATTGGTGACTTAGGTATATGTATGGGCATATACCTAAGGAGGGTCGAATGTTACTTCGTGATTGTATCGTTCCTTTGTGGATTATCCTTTGTGGATTCTGGGAGACCTTTGGGGGTCTCGGGGTCCCTACTGAGTAGCTTATACTCACCCCTGCACGGGCAATGCCCACACTACATTGTGTTGGTTGCAGACGACGGACAACACTGATCGTGGTTGAGGCTTGCGGAGCAGGACGGTACCTGGAGGTGGACCACTGGGCGGGACGTACTTGGAGCGGTCGGCTGGACCCGAGGATCAGTGGAGGCTATCTGTACTCACCCTTCAAGTGGGACTTCCAGTGGACGACTCGACGTTGAGGCTTTACTTTCAGTTGTTGTTTTCCCATTCCAGTGGTACTTTACATTCAGTTTGGGTTTGTATTCTGGCCCACTTACATTTCCGCCCTTACTGTTGTACCCAGTTTTTACTTAGTGTTTACTTATATTTCTTGCTTTCTCTATGGTGTTTGTTTACTTTACAATGGCAATGCCTTCCCTTTTTACCGGGAATTACGCCTTGGTACTAGTCGCCAGCCCCTGGCCTATGGAAGGCGGGCTTGGGGTAGTCACGGCACGGGCCCCGAGGATAGGTCGTGACAAAGTAATCTCGTTGTTGCCTATAGATCAGTGAATCTCAGGCCAAATGACAAGAATTATCCAACCCAAGTCATTAAACTAGAAGTTTTGATAAATGCGCTTATGAGTTGACGATATTACCTTTTTGGAGATATTATTAACATGTATTTTTAACACAAGATGTTGAATTATATATTCTCTAAAAAATATTTTTATATCCTTAAATGGAGTTGGTTGGAGTACCTACAATATTTTTACTTCATGATTCCCTATACCACACAGAAAGGGAATTTCATCATTGATTCGTTAATAAGGAGAATTCCGACCACGACTAAAAAGGAATAATTATAAGAGGGGATATTTACGGATATTTTAACACAATTACATATTAGAGTTCTGGAAGTAGGGGATGAGGGTTTATTGGATAGTAATCATTTATCCTCTACTATTCATGAGATTACTTTTCAGGAAAAAAATTTTGATGATGAATTCAGTATCATTAGAAACACACATAATAGTGGGGAGTCTGTTGTTGAGTGGTTGTTCTCCATGGATGGTATTATATTTTTTTAGAATCAAATTTTTATGATGTTATCAGTGAGGAAAGATGTAATTTTGGATTGAACTAATTATTTATGGGAAGTGAACCCAGGAACCAAAAATATGTTTTATTATACAGAACATTTATTCTGGTGTCCATGTTTGAGAAGGGAAATTACAAAAATTTTCTCTTGTTGTTATAGTTTCCAACATGTCAAGACCGAGCAATAAAAACCTTTGAATATACATTACCCACTTAATGTTATTAATTAGAAGTTGTATGAGGTCTCTATGGAATTTTTTTTTTGGGTTTTCGCACACCTAAATAAACCATAATTGAAAATGGGTTATGATTGGAAGGCCAACCAAATCGACTAACTTTATAGAACTTGATGATATAACCAAAGTAAAAGAGTTTTGAATTATCAATGAGAAAGAGATTGTTCATTTTCATGGATTTAAATTTTTTATATTCTTTTATATATATACGTTTTACCTATTGATTTTGAATAAGACTCCACGAGGCACTAGGAACTCAGGTTCATTCGATTAGGGTGCACCATCAGCGGACGGATGTCCAGAAAAAGAGGGATATATATATTTTTGATGATATATGTTGTGCGTGAGTTCTTAATTTTGGCAAATAACGGGATAACCATTTGGTAATAGTTTATATAGCTTATAAAAATAGCTTATATACCATGATAATAATGGATTCTTTTAGGGATATATGGTTGATATTGTAAATATCCATTATATTGGTTAGAGATTGAGGAATTTCCTTGGTTGTACCGAGTTTGGTCCATGTTAGAAAAAAAATGATTCATTTGATTCATTAGAAAATGTTGACTTCATAGAGATGGTATAAATATTATGTTGGTTTTTTTCGTTGGACATTGTAGTTTTTTTCATTGGAATTGAATGCTTTCTCCTCATCTTGTGGGACCATTTGATATTATTGAGAATATGGGGAAAGTGGATTACCATTTGGTAATTCCACTGTAGTTGATGTCGATACATAATTAGTTCCATGTATCATAGCTATGGAAGTATATTTATGACTTTTCTCAAGTCTTGGGATGGGATGATCGTTTTGTTGAGCCTAGTTTATCCATAAATAAGAATCCATTTAGTATTTTTGATTCCGAGACAAGTGAAATATATGAGAGGATGATAAATTTGGTCTTTCTTCTATAGAATCAGGGTTTTGATACTCATCATACATGGGAGAGGGAGGCACTATTGAGAGAGAAGTGGACTCATATTTTCAATATTTAAACACCATGAGCGAATTTATAGGGATATAATGTCTCTACGGTAGGGAGATTGTGACATCACATTACTAGTATTGGGGTACCCATAAACCCCTATTTTGATAATAAATTGGTAATTAATTTTTTAGGGTTATTTTGGGTGAATTTTAGAATATTTTTATATTTTTGTAGATAGTGCATGGTTGGTACACAATTTTTCCAAAATCATGCACCCCTTTAGGGAAAACCAAGAAACTCCTGACTATAAGGGTTTATATGGATTGGGGAATGTATAAAAAATTAAGATCCAAACTAGTAGAACCATGAACACCCTTAGAGGGGCACACAGTTAGGGTTCATGGCTCTTCTAACAAGGCATCCCTTCCCTTCTAACTGTGCACACATGACGTTGTTTTTTAGAATCACTTATAAACAATTTCTTGAATCCGTGTTTGAACTCCCACTCAACCATAAATCAACCAAAATCGATTTATTAGTATTTGGAGGCTCTCAATATCCAATTTTGGATCCTCCAAACCCCTTCCATGTTAGATTAAATCATGGTGGGTCTTATTCAATCTCTTATGGGCATGTCAATATCCTATTCTTGGTGTCCCCAACTCACTATTTCTCTTTTACTAAGAGAGTGTTAGATCATCATGTTCTAGAAATATCTAGACTACATTGTATTGAATCTTTATTCTATGTTTGATTCCTCATTATCTATTTTCTTTGTTCTTCGTTAGTGAATCCTTTTGTGGGTGTTGTTGTACGTTTTTATTTAATGATTAAATGAAGGGGGTTCAATTTGATATTTTCTATTTAATTAAACAATTAATTTATTATTGTATTAAATTTATTTCAATTTATTTGTAATTAACCTATTTGATATTAATTTGAATTTGATTTTGATATACTGTAGATTTTATTAAAACCACCCATTTCAAATATAATTGGAATTTGTGCGTATTTTTAAAATTATAGAATTTCATAAATTATTTGAGAATTGATTTTAAAAAATGTATTAAATTGAAAAATAATAATAACCTATGATTGGATTTGGGTTTAAAAGACAAGAAATGTAGAAAAATAAATGTTCAAGTTTTGAAATTGATTTTTGATTTTAAAATGGAAACATGGGAAATTGATTTTTGAACGATGATTGATTTGAAATGAGATGATTTTCACTTTTTCTCATGGTTGATTAAATAACATGATATCCAGGGTCTTTGGTGGGATATTTTGGATAATTAGAGTAGGATGGTAATTACCAAAAATGGGATTGATAATTAGAAATATAACAATAAACTATTTAGGATGATTGTATCCCTGATAGGATGTTGATGAGTCATATTTTCCCTAAGACCGAGGAATGTGTGTATACATATTTCCATGTTCATTGATTTGAGATTGTGAGGATTATATAATTATGAACTATCGTACCACATTGAAGATGTTTATTTTCCCATATTTTCCATGTATTATTTTAAAAGTTATATGGAATTATTTTGAGACCAAACACTGAAACAACATGTGATTCTAACGCCCGATGAGCCCAGAATAAATGTTTGAAAAATATTAATCTTTAAATAGAATGTGTGAGACATTTTCCTGAAAAAGTATGATAAAATCTAAACAGGTTCCTGAATCATAAATATGAGGGAACCATTGTGTTCAATGTAGAAATTTTACCTTAGGTGAGGCCGAATATCCGCTGGCATGGGTCGGATGCTGAACATAGTGTTTTAGATGTAATAAGAATATAAATATTTTAATATTTTTTTTAATTTGGCGCAATTGTGTTTTTTTAATAAGGCCTTTCCATGATTTTTGGGTTCTCACCATAAACTTGTAATTCATATGATATGTAGAGAAGGGCCTCTGGTTATATTTTTGGTGAATGATGAAGGATCAAAAACCTTGGATTCAGGGGATCAAGGGAAAAAACGAAGATGACTCATATTCTCCCTTCATCAACTATCATTACAAATCAAGTTAGAGTGTGGTAATTTTTAGTTCATTATTTCTTCGTTCATAGAATTAATGATGAACATGGATGAACACATGAATAGGTTGAACGACAGTTTGATTGTCCATATAGGATGATTTTTGATTGTGGGTTTATTATAAGAGTTTGTTTATAGAGATTTTCATTTGTTTTATTGATCATTCTAATGGAATAGATCAAGGCCATATGAAAAAATGAATGAGGTTCATTCCTAGGGTTTTTCATTGTTCTTTTCTCCGCCCGACATTCTTTGTGTTCTTCATGTTCTTCATGATCTATGAATAAATGATCATTGTTCCATTGATTCATGGTGTAATGATCCAAAATTAAAATATCTATACATGAGATGATGTAGAGGAGGTGAAACGATGATGGAACAATGTATTTTGGCCTTGACAGCTACACTCGGTGGTGAATGTGATGAGGCACATCGGGGGACAACAAAGTGGCTCCGGTCAGTCCATGCAAACGGCAGTTTGGTCCTGGGGGTTTGGTCTAGGGAAATGACGAGGTGGACAGGGATGCAATAGAGGGGTGGCCGATAGAGGTGGAATGTGGTATGGTGGGGGTCCACATGGGAGCCCATGGTGGTGGTGAGGATGTGGGAAGATGGATAGTGCAGGGCACCTCGATGCAGCAGGCTGACTGTGTGGGAGGGGGTGAGGCACCACGAGACCCGAAGAGCATGCAGTTGGGGAGGGCAGTGTGTGGTGGATCTACTAGAAAACATGTGTATAGGCCGAAGTAGGGGAACTAGGTCGTAGTAGGCTTGGTCAGGTCGGGATGACTGGCGTGTTGGGTTGGTCCCAGACTGGACACGGGTTAGACCTTTTTACTAAAATGATCAAAATTTCTAATAGAGCATCTGTTTGATGAGCCGCCAATGGAATTGGGAACCCGTGACAAGATTGTCCTTATGAGAACAATGATGGATCTTATCTTAGATATATTTCTAGTGACACATACCATTTACAATATCACTACCTGAGGTCAAGGGACATGATTAGTGTGACTACAACACACTGTGCACACTCTATTTTCTATTTGAAAAGATTCATGCACCCACTATATATGGGAAGAGTATCATTTGGGTTTGTTCCCTTTATTTTTTCCCTGATATTTTTTCAGTATCATTTCTTACTCACAATAGTTTGATCCCTTCAGCATGAATTCCATGATAGAGTTCTTGGAATCCACCAAGAGGCTCAAAACACATCCTTTATTCCTTCTTTATTCCCTAGGTAGTGTCTTCAGTATGGGCATGAACATCTTCAATGGCCATAGATCCTCTACTTAGAGGGTTAATCCAAAATGAGTTGTTGGTATCACCCCATGTCACTGACTATGATCATCATCTATTGGTTGGTATATCTCTTTATCTCATTCATAGTATCTCTCTCTCATGATTGTTTCCAATGAATGGTACTCCTCAGATGGAGATCATTAATGTTATCAGAATCAAGAGTGTGTTCTCTAGGATGTGTTCTTTGTGTAATCTTTAAAATGAATTTCTAGGGTTAGTATATAGTGGTTATGACATATCATAGATTGTGTGATATGGTTTGAGTATATCAGGATATATTGTTATATGATGTAAACATATACTTGTGTAAAAAAGACAATATATTTTCATTGTTTATTTCATTTTGGTTTCAACGTGTCATAGTATGTATTATTATACTCATACCTTCTTGGTATTTTCTATCTTGCATCATCTTTTTTGTAGAAGATCAACCTTTTTACAGAGTCCATGATGGACCAAGACAAGAAATATCCTTGTGATATCGAAAACACCATGGTGTTATGACAAATTTAGATTGCAGCCCTGGTAATTTTTTTTATATAGGGTTTTCTTGGGATGCGTTTTAGGAACTTGTTTACATTATTTTGTTTTTCTAGGCCTATATTCTGGCCATGTAAACATTCTAACACTTTCAATGTTTTACTATGGTTGTGGGTTATAATGGGTTTCATGAATTATTTTCTTAGTGTTTTTACATTTCATTATTTTTTAGATTTGACATGTGTGTGTACGTATAGGTACAAAGTAATCACCTCAACTGTTTGTGATATTCCCTCTCAATTCAAGTCACTAGCCCCATCTCTATCGCTGGAGGGATCAATAATGAGGATGACCCCCTCAGTAATGAGGTTTCAGAATAGGGGAAAGTTAACCAGATGTTACCTCTAGGTGGTACACTAGCTATACGACCACCTGTAGAACTACAATATGTACCTTTTGTACTAGGTGATGAAGAGAACTGGCTGATGATGCTTCATGACTTTTAGAGACAGAGTCCCCATAGGTTCTAAGGTGAGCCTGAACCATAGGCATCTGCGAACTGGGTTGAGGTGGTGACCTAAGTTTTCAATCAATTTTGGACACTTGGTGATCCGATGGTGGTCCTGGTAGTGGACCTTCTACAGGGAATAGCATGAAGATGGTGGAGTTTAGCTACCTAGACTCTTGATGAGGTGACCCTCATGCATAAAGACATCTAGCATCTCTTTAGAGAGGAGTTCTCACAATTTATGCTAAGAGATATGCATATACCAGGGAATCTCTAGCACTAGCAAGGTAGTATGATTTTATTCAATTATTTATCATGGTTCACAAACATTTCTTGTCACTCGATGGATATGATCATCGATCAGTACTTTTTGGTTCAAAACATAGAGTGACGTCTGTATAGATACATCTAATCCAATATTATCCCACTAAGAATTCCAATATATGCAGGGGTTTCTGAGTTGTACTTTGTGGTGGAGAGATTCATGGATGAGTAGATACAGTGAGTGACAGTCAGAAGTAGACCATAAGGTGAAGATACTTCGATAGTAGGGAGCTATCATTAGCCTTTGATATCTAAATGTGGGACAAGGGGAGGTATTAGGATAGAGGATATTCAGTTCAGGGTTGACAGAGTAGATCAAGTCTGACTAGAGAGAGTTGGTGATACTCATGTTATGGTTGGGGACATATCGCTTGAGATTGTCAAACCTATTGTGTTGTTGACATAGAAACTCTGGATGGACCACCATAGTAGAGGAAGAGACATGAGAATGAATATCTATAAGGTGGTGGAAGTGGTAGAGGAGCTTGGAGAGAAATAGAAGGCTATAGATGTTTCGAATTTCTTCCACCACAAACCACAGGTGTTCTGTGATAGGCTTACGGAGCTTGAGGAAAGGGGTAGGAACAACTAAATATGGTCAAGGCTTATGACCATGGAGCTCTAATGATGATTCAAGGTATGATCTGTGTCTTTTATACTTGATCTACAATAGTGATAGATATTGGTGATAATCATTCCTTTATCACGACATATCATGTTCGAGTCCTTGAGATTATGGTTGAACCATTGACTTGAACCTCATGCTTCTAGAAACCTATGGGAGGAGACTTAATGATCACACATCAATTCTGATAATGTGACCTTACCCATAGAGGTGATATTTTGGGTTGGAACATCATGGTGGAAGTGTCGAGGCCTTATGATGTCAATCTTAGTATGGATTGGTTATCTTTCATACATGCCCAGATTGAATATTTTAGGCAAAGTGTGTGGTGTGTCCACATTGATGGAATAAGGTTTTCCTTTTTTGGAGAAAATAAATCCTAGGAAGCACATCATGGAATCATGCATAAGAGGGTGCAACCGATCACTCATCACTTGGCTAGCCTTACTCTCGGTGTAGCAGATTTTATGAGTTTCCAGTTCCCAACAGTAGTGGTGGAGTACAATGGTGTCTTTCGAGAAGAAATTCCAGGAATACCTCCCCATTGTAAGATCGACTTATGTATTGTCTTACATCATAGGATGAAATCGATATTCTCACTAGCATATCAGATGGATCCCATAGATCTTTGTGAGATGTAGGTGCAGTTGGATGATTTTTAGAGGAAGGGCTTCATTAGACCTATTGTTTCACCTAAGAAGGACCAGTGTTATTTTCCAAAAAGGTAGAAATAATCTTAAGGGTTTGTGTATATTACTAGTACAAAAACCTAGTGATCATGAAGAACAAGTATATGATACTTAGGATTGATGACATATAAGAAAAATTAAGAGAGTAACAATGGTTCTTGATGTTTGACCTTCAATTAGGATATCTTTAACTGTGAGTATAGGACAAGGATATATATAGGATAGATTTTAGATGATGTTGTGGTCATTATGAGTACTTCGTATTTTCCATTAGCATTAAAAATGCCCGAAAAGTGTTCATGGGACTCAAGGACGAGATCTCTCATCCCTACTTGGACTGGTTCATGGTAGTCTTAATCGATGATTTACTTGTGTACTCGAAGTCTGAGTAGGATCATGCGAGATACTTAAGGATGGTTATGGGTGTACTCTGAGAGCATCGTCTTTATTAAAAACACTCAATGTTCAATTTATGGATTTAGGGGGTCCACATTCTAATACATGTTATCTTGGTATATGGAGGGCCAATAGAACCTTCCAAGGTCGAGGAAATGTTAGCATGGGAGCTACCTAGGAGTGTGATCGAGGTGTGGAGCTTCCTTGGTTTGTTTGGGTATTACTGATGATTTATAACACATTTACCTAGGTTATATTAACTTATTATAGCTTTGACGCAAAAGTGGAAACCATTCATGTGGATAGAGAAGTGTTAACAGGATTTCTAGAAGTTGACGAAGAGCTTGACGAGATCTCCGATCATCAGATTTATAGGTGAGGGTGTTGAGTACATAGTGTTTTGTGATACAGCAGGGACTAGACAATTTTGTGTCCTGATGTATAGTCATGTGGTGATTTCATATGGTTTTCGCCAGGTAAGGCTGCATGAGAATACCTATGCAACCCATGATCTTGATCTTGTAGAAATTATTTTCGTATTGATGATGTAGCGACACTACATTATGGGTGAGTAGTTTATCATCTACTCAGATCACCAGAGGCTCAAGTATAAATTCTCTAAGAAGGATCTAAACATGAGATATAGGCGGTGGCTAGAGCTACTCTAGGATAATGACTTTGAGATCATTTATACTTCTAGTAAGGGAACATGGTGGTATATTCTCTCAACAATAGATCAAGTTTGTAGTTACTGGACACGACATCAGAGAAGTTGGCCTTATTTTAGTTATCCTTTATGGATGGATATGGGGAAGAATAAATATAGTTTTTGTTTGTTACACAAACAATCTTACTTTAATTTAGGGAGCCACATATTGGGGATACCAACTGCGAGACTCTACTTGCTTTGTTAACAGCAGGACACACTTTTGATTGATATTTAAAAGGTGGTGAGGATGTCCTTCTCTTCATAGGATGAAAAGTTTTACTAGAGGAATTGTAGGAGGAGGTTTTTAAATACTTCCATACATCCCCTTTAGTGGTGAATCCAGGTGTGGAAAAGATGTATGAGGACCTCCGACGTTAGTTTTGGTGGCCCCAAATAAAGAAGGGAGTTGCTGAGTTCATTTCTCAATGTCTAAATTGTTCGCATGTGCAGTCTAAGAACCAGGTTCTGAAGAGATTGGCTCAACCCCTTGAGGTTCCAGAGTTAATGT
The DNA here is from genome assembly GCA_963277665.1 of Viscum album. Lineage (NCBI taxonomy): Eukaryota > Viridiplantae > Streptophyta > Magnoliopsida > Santalales > Viscaceae > Viscum > Viscum album. The sequence continues at coordinate 129,224,907 of OY728153.1, forward strand.
AGGATGGGATATTGATGTAATTCATGAAGGGGTTACCATGCATGTCTAGGGGACATGATACTATCTGGGTTACCATTGACCGACACACCATGTCAGCCCACTTCCTTCCTATCTGGGAGTAGAGTTTAGTGGAGAGCATGGAACACCTATATACGCAGGTGGTATTTAGGCTTCAATGTGTGACATCTATAATGGATTCAAATCGTGATTCTCATTTCACAGCCCAATTTTTTAAGGGATTATAGGAGGCATTTGGGACTCAGTTACGCCGGGGAACATTGTATAATCTCTAGATGGTTGACTAGACAGAGAACACCATTTAGGTTCTGGAGGACATGCTACGCACCTGAATCTTCATCTTTGATCATTTATGGGAGGATATCCTACCACTGGTAGAGATTGGGTATATCAATAGATACCACTCCACCATTACGATGATACCATTCGAGGATTTTTATGGTTGACCATGAAGGTCCCCACTTTACTAGACTGTCCCAAGAGAGTCAGCACTCATGGGCCCGAAGTTGGTGTCATCTACTATTAAGAAATTAAATATCACCCAGGTTTGGATGAAGACTTTGTAGAGCTGGCGTAATTAATATACCGATAAGAGATATAGAGTGGAGTTATCAGAGGGAGACCATGTGTTCCTTCAAGTCTCAGCTCGATGTGGGGTGTTGAGAACTGGATGGGGTGAAATGTTTTATATGAGGTTCATTGGCCCTTTTTAGATACTATGTAGAGTTGGGGAGGTGGTGTTCCGTCTTGTTCTACACCTGTAGTTGAACATGGTACATAATTTTTTCCATGAGTCACAGTGGAGGAGGTACATGCATGACCTATCACACATCATCGACGGGGGCAAGAAAGATATAAAGGATAGAGCGACATTTTTTGAGTACTCAGTGAAGACTGAGGATCAGATGAATTGGAACCTTAATAGGCATGTGATTCCCTTCGTGCATGTCTGGGGAAAGCACGAGAATCTACATTAGAGCATGTGGGAGTTGGAGGATCAGATTCTATAGAGTACCCCTTTTTAAGTAGCCTTGTTTTTGGATTTTTAGAGACATAATGCCCTATGGAGGGTAGAATGTAATGTTCCATATTTTTACGTGTATTATTTTAAATATTATATATAATTATTTTGAGGTGAGGTGGTAATAAAACATGTTATTCCAGGGCCTTGTGTTCTCTGAATAAATTTTTGAAAAATATGAAACATTAAATAAGATGTGCGAGCGATTTTCCTAAAAATGTGGATGAAAATCTAAAAATGTGTATAGCTAAAAAAAATTTAGAGATCCGTTGCATTAAAAGTAGAGAATTTACCCTAGCCATGGCCTAAGATAGGGCGACATGGGTCAAATGTGTAATGTTGTTTTTAAATGTAACAAGAATAAAAATATTTTAGTAAAAATATTTTTTATTTGATGAAATGAAATTTCTTTTATTAAATCCATGTCAATAATTCACGGATTTTACCATAAAACTATAATTCCTCTAATACATAGAGATGGAACTATAGAGAAAATTCAGGTAAATGCTAACAAATCAACAACCTCATATTCATCAGATTAAGGATCAGAGAATGGCGATGAAAAAACATCTATCTTCATCATTGATCAATCTAAATCAAGTTATGGTATTTTTATTTTTAGTGTATTCATTACCCATTCTTAGAATGGAAAAAAAACACAGATCAACCAATGAATAGGTTGACCCACAGTTCGATCATCCTTTCATGATGTGTTTTGATTGTGGGTATATTATTGAGGTTCCTTTATGGAGATTTTCTTTTGATTTATTGATAATTCTTATGGAATGGATCATGTCTGGAATGAACAATAGATGAATTCATTACTTGGGTTGTTTATTGTGTTTTTATCCCCCCGACATACTTATTTTTCTTTGAATTCTTTGTGCTTTATGAACAAGCGATCATTTTTCCATCAATTATTGTCGCAACAATCCAAAATCAAAGATACAACCATGTGACGATGCAAAAGAGGTGTGACTATGAAGGTGTGATATAGTTTTGTCAGGATGGTGGTGCTCAATAGTGCAGGTGGAATCACAAGGTGAGGACCAGGACAGAAGCTCTCGTCTTTCCATGTGAGCAACAACATGGGTCCAAGGAGCCAGTTCAGGTTGACGGTGAGGTGGATGGCGATGCGCTGGCAGGGCGTTCGGTGGAAGTGGAACACAACATGATGAGGGCCACGTGTGAGCCTACGGTGGTGGAAAAGCCGTGGGTAGGCAGAGCACGTGGGGCACATGGATGTAAGAGGACAACCGCATGGGATGCGGTGTGGTCCCGCTAGACCAAGATGGCATGCGGTCGGGGTCGACCGCGTGCAATGGATCAGCCAGCCCGCGTGTGTGTGGGTCGGACAAGGGGAACTAAGACACACTATGTGGAATAGTGGGTAGTGGGATTAGTTGAACCAAGACCAGTAGGTTGTTTTGGTTGAGTCAGCTGGTGTGTCAGACTTAGACCGGATCCTGGTAAGATAACATTACAAAAAACAAGAATAAATTTCAAACGGAGCATATTTTTGATGCAAAGTCAGTAGCGTTGAGATGCTTGATATGAGATGGTTCTTATGTAATAAATGGTGGGTAATTTATTGGACCTATTTCCAATGACATAGGCCATTTACATGGGTAGTACCTCGGGATAAGGGTCGTAGAGACTATGAACACTACTCACTATGCTCCCTCTATTTTCTACGTGAATTGATTCCCTCATCCAGCATATCTAGGAAGAGTTTTGTTTTGGTTATCTCCCTTATCATTACCCTGATGGTTTTTCGGTATCATTTCCTACTAATAGATGTATGATACCTTTAGCAAGACTTCTAGGATAGAGTTGTTAGAATCACTCAAGAGGACCGAAGAAAATATTTTTTTCCTTCTTGATTCCCTATGTATTTTTTTAGTATTTACATGACAAAATTCAATATGAATAGATCCTATAAATAGCAGGTTAATGAATATTGAATTTTTAGTATCACCCCATGGAATTTTCTGTGATCCTCATCTGATGTATTTTATCTCTCTTCTGATCATTATACATATCTCTTTCTCATGATGATTTTCGATGAATGATTGTTCTCAGATAGAGGTCATCAATACCATCAGACTCAAGAGTTGGTTCTCCCAGATGTGGGAGTTGTGAAATCTTCGAACTGAATCCCTATTGTGGTTATGTAGTGGTTTTGACATACCCTAGAATGTGTGGTATTGAATGAATATATTGAGATTTTATTATTATCTGATGTAGAGATATACTTATTTATATCTGATTGTATCTTTCCTTTTTTTTATTTTTTTCGGGGTGTCATACTAAGTATTGTTTTACTCTCCCCTATATGGGATTGGCCTAATCACTTCATGACTTGTGAAGACAATTGACCTTTTGACAGAGTCTAGGGTAGACCAGGACCAGAAGAAGCCTTATGAGATCATATAGAAAGTGATGTTCTTACGGATTCATACAGTAGCCCCAATACCATACCTTCGTGTAGGGCTTTCTATGGATGAGTTTTAGGAACGTTTCTACAAAATTTCTTTTTTGTGGGCTTGTATTCTGGACCAGTTTATATCACATCACTTTCATTGTTGTAATATCACTATGGGTTATAGTGTTTTTCATGAATTTTTTACTTTTTTGTTTTTATATTCGATCATTTTTGGACTGGGAGACGTGTGCATGTATATAGGTACCAAAGAAATACCTCCTGTGATAGTGATATTCCTACACGGTGCTAGTCACCAACCCCAAGACTATTGGGGGTAGTCTTGGATAGTCGCGGCATGGGCCCCTCTGTGATATGTACTGACAATATGAACATTATAATTTCCATAATTGTTTTGTTATATATTCTATTTTTTCAAAATATTTTCTTTTCATTCTATCATATTAATATAATTTTTTGTATATAATATTTTTATTTTTCCCTATTGGAAATGTAATTCAAAAATTTGAAATGAAATAATGTTTTACTAAAAATATGGAATTATATACCCATGACCTACTTTATCTAAAATTGAATGCATGATTTGGTTTGTTTTTATGGGAAATTATTATGGAACACTTGGTGATACTAAAATGATATTTTATCTCACACCATACCTTTCCTTCAAGCATTTGTAGATTTCATTCTTCTAGGTCAGAGAAAATTGAAAGCACCTCTTTGAGGAGTTATATTTTCTTGATAAATTATAATTTGAGTGATATTTCTTTTGCAATGTTTGAGTTTTATATTTATAATTTTTGATTAATTTTATTTTATAACAATTTTGGGTTTGATATACCTTTTAGGATTTTGGAATTATCTTCCTTTGGAATTTTGATCGTATCATCATGTATCAACATCTTCCCTATTTTTATAGAAAAAATGTTACTTCTATTATCATTTATGATTCCATGTTCTAGTAACCAATCAATGTGTATCTGGAATTCCCCTGAGGATATGTTAGTTTAATCTTAGTTATCAATGTACCGGGGTATTTGGTCTAGTTCGTGATAGTAAAAATAGAATATTTTTTTTGTAGGGTAAATGTTATGATATGTTCCTGGGGTGGATAAAGTAATATATAATTGTAATAATTCCAAATTACCTTGTATAATTCTTAATTTTTAATATATTTTTACCCTAAATTATCTTACCATTTATTCAATTTTCCTAGGAAATCATTATTATTGAGAAATACATTAATTATATTAAAATATTCAATGTTATTTCTAGTGTATCATCTCATTATTTATAAAATAGAACCTATTATCCACCATTATTCATGCATTTTGTTACCTATTTCTATAAAATACACTCCCAAATAACTTCTTATATTCCTTCCTTTCATCTTAGTTCCACTAGTCTTCACCTAAGACTTATCCTTCAAGGCTTATGATGTAATAAATATATCGTATCTCTAAGAAGTAGTATAAATATAAACTAATCACTGAATATTTCATTTCATTATTTTCACATTATCTTATCCAATTTTTTCAATCATAACATGTGAAATCGTGTATAATAAATAAAAGGAGTTATTATTATTATTTCTTAGACATTTCTTATGACCATTCCATCAAATTGTAAATGAATGTATTTCTTGTGAGAATGTATGGAATAATGACACTATAGAGTGATATGATTAATTTTTCATTACCATCATTCATGGATGGTTATCAAGATGTATTTAATTGATATATATTATATTTACTTCATAAATAATCATTTAAAAGAATATGATATTATCTGAAATGTTATTATCCCATCTGTTGGAAAATGATAACGTCATGTGTGTTTGTGTGGATTACCACCACCATGAACTAATGTGATTAATTATTAATTTATAATTTAAATGAATGGAAATAAATTTGGTATTATTACATATATATAATATGTATTGCATAATAATTATTATATAATAGTTAATTAATATTTACCTTTCATTCATTATGTCTATAAAAAATTTGAAACATCACTCTTGCATATTAATTGATTATTGTCTCCCCAAAGTGATGTAAATCAATTCCCATCTCCCATTTATATATAAATGTATAAATAATTATTATATATGAAACTTATGGAGTTAGTAAGATTTCAGAGATGATGAAAACATGATCATAATGCAAGACTATAAATACCAAATTGGAACATAATTTTATAGTGAAACGGTTATCACCTGGAAATAATGACTTAAAAAAATTATAAATCGAAGGGTTTTAAAATTTCATAGTTGGATCCTATATATAATTAAGGATTTATATTAATGTGTTATTTAATTATAATAACTTTAAATGTATTATAGTGCTGGTTAGATAGGTTATGAATCATGTTACACTTAAGGTATGTGTTCTTTACCTCAACATTGTTTCATTAAAACTTGTGTGATGTTATTCATCAATATAGGTTTATGAGGTGTTTATAATAATATAATAGAATTTTATATCATGTATCTTTTTTAATTTATTGTACATAAAGATAAAAAATATATTTTATTCAAGGGTCATTGATTTTAATTATTCCAAATCGTTAATTGTTTCTCATATCACTGTTTTTTCTATGAGACATATGTCATAATCACTATTTATTGCATTTATATAGTTAATATAAATATTTTTTGAAATATTATATGAGGAGTCACATTATTTTCTAGGTATTTAATTTTTTATTTGAATTCATTTCTTTACCAGTGATAATGATTCAATGTTAAACTAAACGATAAGGGTTTAATGTTTCAATACAACTTTTAATAATGTTTATTTAGTAATATATTTCCATGATTAAATTAAAATATCTATCTCTATAAAATATTTTTAATTTATTATTCTCTAATTATATTTTGGGAGCACTTGTTTTCCTTTTATTTTCATCTCTCTATGGACTAAAAAGCCTAAAGCAATGTGTTAAGAAAAAATGACATTGTATTATATTTTTCCCAAAATATTTTCATCAATTTCTAAATTTGGGTTAAAATATTTTTAAAAACTTATTGTATTATTCTAAAATGATTTCATAAATTCATTTTAGACCCATGATTTAATTTATATGAAAATTAATAAAATTAATCTTTATTTTATTTTCTGAATGTGGTACTTTTTCCAATGGTATGAATAATTTTATTTTTAACAAGGAAAGTTGATATATTAATCTCGAAGATCTGTTGCTACAAATTCAAGCACCCATGAAGAAAGATGATCGAGCTAGAGATGGTTCATTCCAGAAATACAAGAAGAAGAAAAATGATGTGCTCCTTTGTTTCCTTTCAATTTGATAAAGGTGAAAGAAGAGGTTTTGAGGCATCCACTAAAAGACTGGATTTTTTTAACGAGGAAGCCAAAGGATTGGAGGTCTTGGTCATCAAACCTGATAGAATTGATGACAGTGAGACAATCAAGTTCAATGTGAATATTAGCCCATATGATATAATTTTCAAAATTCAGCCCTGTAAGGACAGTGTATGCCATAGTTATAGCGAGCTCCCAAAGTTCATTGTAAGACTCTTGTTTGGTAACAATAACTTGGCTCCAGTGGTTCCTAACCATCAATCCAATTCAAAAAATTCCATCCATGGAGAGAGACGCATCAATATTGATCATAAGGGTTCTTTCTAGGGGAAACCATCTTGTAATAGTTGTGTGAGTGCCAGAGAGCCCATTCTGATCAGGGTCCCAATTCCACCCCTCAAACCATGAGGTTTCTCATTCAATACAGAAACCTGAAGGCTTTGAAGTGTTCTTAAAGATGGATTCATTTCTTCAAATACTTATGATCCAAGACATGATGCACACTGATGTAACTTTATCACCAGTGAAAGAAGAAGATCACATCATCAGTAGTGTTGGGATGTCTGGCGCAGTATCCAGCAAAAGTTTTGTAGGAGATCGCCTATCTTTCCAAACCTCCTCCACCCTAGGTCACTGAATGATAGCATGCACACAAGATTCCTAGATACCCAAACAAAAGGGGCATTGATTTTCATTCATAAAATGGAGAAATAAGAAGAATTCCAGAGTGGGAAGAATACTAGTGCACACCTGCCACCAGAAATTGTGGATTTCAGGGTGGTCCTTTTGATGCTATAGTGTTTTACAAAGTCCCTCCCATTACTCAAATTGAGCATCTAGAGTGATTAGATTCCTTGATTTCACTATATAAGATCTGGAAATTTCATTTCACCAATAAAGACAGTCTCGTCCTGCATTCATCACACAGGGGATGCTAAGAATAATTCTTTTGTTCCTTTCTTTGGACCATGAATTAATTTTTTCTGTACACCTACCACTCCCAAATTCATCAAAGAGGTCGTGGATAATGGAAGTCTCAAATCCAAAAATTACCGGGGAGTTATCCATTAGGATATCTTTATCAATTAACCTGGGATAATTACAAATGTTGAATTTCAATCCATCCCAGACCCTTACCTAGTTATTTTCATGCACCCCATGTACTTCTCTATAGAAAGCTAGGACGGGGGAAAAGAGAGGAGTTCTGGAAATCGGAGTGGGAAAAATATTTTCCACAAAGGATCTGCGTAGAGAGATAAGAATGGTTAATCATGAGGCGCCACCCCTATTTGTCTAGAAGGGAATAGTTAAAAAGGCAGTTGTCCCAAAAACCAATTCTGCCTCATATTTTAGGGTCACAATGAGATTTATAAGAAATAAAATTAATTTTATTCCTTCAATTATTATAAACCCACCAGAAGTTGGCAATGCCGGAGTGTATTTGGTCAAAAATTGGACCATGAATCATGAATAGGGACATGATATAGTTAGGGACGGACTGAAGAGAAGACTTGATGAGAGTTTCCATACATACATTAGAAACTCGTTTTAGAATCCAACCTTTTATTTTTTTCTCAAATTTATCCAATCAGGATGAGAAAAGTTATTTTTTTGATCGGTCTACAATTTTGGTTAGTCCAAGGTATATTTTTAGGCTTATTGACCATTTGAATACCTATAGTGAGACAGAGTTCAGCTCTCTTGGTTGGTGGAACTCGAGTACTATAAGATATTTCTAAATTTCCCTGATTAATCGCTTGTCCAGAAGCCCCCCCCCCATAAAGGCGAAGCACATTGCAGATGGAGTGACATTCCACATTTGTAGCCCTTGAAAATAAAATAAAATAATCTTCAATGAAATGGTGTGAAATAGGTGGGCTAATTCGGCTAGCCTTTTCCCCATTAATCAACTTGGTGGAATCTGCCAATGAATGGAGGTAAGAAAAAAATAATCCACTATGAAGAAGAGAAATGGGGAGAGGGGATCTATATGGCGAAGGCCTTGGGGGTGAGAATCCTTGGGTAGTTCCGCCATTAACATTAATCTTAAAAGAGATAGTAGAAACACGTTGCATTGTCATATCTATCCATTTTGAGCAGAATCCCATTTTCTTCATAACGAATAGTAGAAAGTGACATTCCAAAAATTAATTCCCTATCATTAATGATTTTATATAAATTTAATATTCCATTAAATTTCTACATATATATTATTAATGATAATTTTTATTTCAACATTTTTTATATTGTTATATTTTAATTAAGTTATTTAAAAAGGAAATTGTTATTTTCCCCAAGATCTTATTCGATGGTCTTTTATGGAAATTTTTTATCTATGGTCACATCCTTGAATGTCACAAAAGATTCATTAGGGATATGAAACTAATATACCAACATAATTATATATATATATATAGTTTATGATTGTGGGGAATAATTAATAATGAAACATAATATATTATAAATTTGTTTAGTTGAGATGGAATGATGATTTATTTAATGATCTAGTTGTATAAATATCATTTTATTAAGATTATGTGATGAGTTGGTTGATTATATCACTAAAATACATCGATTAATTTTTAATTGTTAATGAGATAAAATATTTTATGATATGTTATCAAAATCCCAAAATTCGGAACCCTTTTGTTTTACTAAATAAAAAAATTGGTGTACATGTGGGGTTATCCCAAGCCCAATATATGTACATGGGTGGTTGCAGAAGCCTAAAGTATGGTGAATGTGTTGGTTGATATCCTTGATAAAATATATATATTAGTTTTATTATTCTATGGTTCGTTATACAATTTTATTCTAATGTTATACTCTCACGTATCATGTTCATTGATTCTTTTATAATTCAAGTCTTATAAAATGAGTTCTTTCTCAAATTACTCGTGATCATGATTTATGAATTTCTGGGTATGGTTTTAAAATGTAAAAACCATGTTCTCATACCATTACTATTATTTTAATCTTAATTGATTATTGATATATCCCTTTATTACCCTAACTGATCATCTGATCTCACCCTTCATTATTTTTTCTTTTCCCTAGGTTATGATGAAAGGTCTTAATTATGATATTCCAAAGAAGGGTTCCTGTTTCTGAGAACATAGTTGTAGATGATGAAGTTATTTTTTACAATTATTTATGTAACCATGTTTTCAAATAAACTAAAAAACTTTTGATGTAGTTTAGATTGTAATGATAGATATTAAAAATTTATCTAATAAAATGTAATATTTATATATGAAATGTCGGTGTCACATCAGTTTGTGTCAGATAAAATTTTTTTATTTTTGGAAGCTATGATAAAAAAATGTGATAAACCATAGGATAAGAATTAATATAGGATAATATCCAATGTTATGTTAAATAATGGTATGTGGGTTTCCTTGAATATATATTCCCTTTTAGATAATAGAATTTGGATGTGGCTATGGCATAGATTTGTCTAGGGGAAAAATGATAAATGTGGTGAATTAGGTATTAGATCAATCTTCATCAGTGTGTGATGTTTGTGCCTAAGACAACACACATGAATAAAAAATATTAGGGGATATGCTGTGATTAAATAAAATTTTCTTTTGGAAGCATTAAAATGGATTTGAATAGATAATGATCATGGATTAACCAAAAAAATTCTATGGTGTCAAAGATTAAAAAAATATCTTCATTTATATTTACAATGAATTAATTTCATGATTATATGGTTTCACACTATAATTATTATTTAATGTAATATGAGTTCTGGTTATCCTCAGTGGATGGAACTTGAAGGAATCATTTTTAGTTCAATGAATTATGTATGGGGAACATGGGAAGTAATTATGTTAATTTCTAAGTTAAATGGATAAATTTTAGAAAACTTAGTGGTCTATGTTATTATAACAAATAAAGTGGAATTATAAGTGTTTTTATGATGATGTTTTATAAATATTTATTTCAAACTATGTTAACAAATATATTACAGTTTTAAGAATATTAAAGCATATAATAACTATATTACACTAGTTTTTCAATATGGTAGCCCAATAATATGTTGAATAGAACAGATAGTCAAAAATATTTATTTAGGGTGATGTGATATTTAAAAAAACATCATTTATATATTGACAACCCAGTTTTGATATATTTATATTTAGTTTTCAGTATTAAATAATGATTTTTATAAATTAAAATGTATATTATTTTGGAACTTGAAATTAATTAGTGATTTGATGACTATGTGGTTTATGTTGTCTTGGATTTTTTTTATTTCATTTGTCGAATTATTTAATACATATGATATTCTTTTATTTTATTTTGAGGAATAATGATAAAGTAATATTTTTAATCATATCTATTTTAATGAGGTTTTAGACTGATTTAGTTTATTTTAATATTTTAGTGGAATATATTATCATGTTATTAACATCATAGGTTAGTGACATTAAAAAAACTTTATGTTATTTTGGTAATAATTTTAAGTTGTTTTTTTAGAATCGCTGACATATATTTCTAAATTATTTGGTTTTTAACACCATTTAAGCCTGAATTTAGGATTAATGGAAATTACCAATAAATAGAATAAATTAAGTATATCATTGGGTATTATTATTAAAATCATTGAGAATATCCTTTTAAATTATACTTTATTCATTATAGTTAACATATATTTTATTATTCATTTTATTAATTTTTACTTTAATGAAGATAAGAGGAATTTATTTTCATTATTTTAAAGATTTTTTTATCCATTAAAAGTAAAATTAAATGATAAATGCATTATAAATTCATATTTTCTATATATATTTTATATATAAGATGGAAATTGGTGGAAAAAATTGAATCATTTATCCAAAGAATGAAATTATGTTTATGGAATTAAAGGAATAATGTAAATATATTTTATCTTATTCCCTGGTAATGGAATTACTTGGGATTATGAAAATTAATATTTAAAATGTAGATGGTTTTCATTTTAATTTTATTTATAAAGAATTAACAGTCTTTTCACTCCTCACTGATTTATTTTTTTATACATTAACATTCTAATGATTATGTTATATATGACCTTATATTATTATTTGGATATTATATTTCTCATTTTTGTATAGGCTTTAACTTTACTAACTTTTTTCCCTACCTGGGAACCAGATTATTCATTACATTAGGTATGCATTGTGTCTCCAAATTCCCATTTTAAGAAATTGTTTTATTCCAACTTTGCAATAACTGGGTGTTTTACAAATGTATTTTAAAAATTCACTCCCTGGTATTGGGGATAAAAATTTAAAGGATGAAATTTACTTCATGGGGAAAAATATAACAACACAAAAACTTTATTTTAAAATAATACTATACTGATTATCTTTATTATCATGCAATACAATTTTAATATGACCTTTGATATACATTAAAAATAATATTATTTAGTTGATACCATTTTAACATAGACATTAAATTAAGTCATATGAGTATTAATAACCACATTATTAAATAATATTTATGATAGTTGTAAATAATTAAAATATATTTGTTGATTCATAAAAAACTACTCAGTCTTTGGTAAGGTTATTTTATCTTTCAAATATTTTATTCTTCAAATATGGTTTTCATTATATTTTGTGTTTGATAATTATAATTAATTTATAACATTATATTATTTTTTAATTTTAGTAATTAATGAAAAAATTTATATATTCATTTCAATATTATCATATGGTGAAAAAATTTATTTTATTTTATTTCAAACATTTATGTTTCAATGAATAATGAAAATTTTCATTTTTTATAAAATTGTCACATATTTTAATTATATGATATTATATAAAAGTAATAGTATTATTTAAATTTTATATTAAATTAAAATAATACTCCATTAATTAAATATAATATAAATAATTTCTAATGAATCATTATTATACTTGATTTTTGAAAAGAGATCAATTTTTTTTAAAAAAAAATATACATAAAAACTTCTTCCATGTTCATAATATGTTTCTATCATAAATAATGAATAAAATAAATATAAATTAATTATTTTTTGAAGCTTATAAATTATATATTCAATAAAATTTATTCAAAACTCATTTAATGATTTTTAATATTTATGAAATAAGAAAATATCGAGTGTTACACTTAAAAATGATTTTTTAAAATGATGTTTCATTGTATTTTTTCACTCTAATTTTAAACTAAAATTTTACAATTTTAGAAAATAAATTTTATAAATTTTATTCCATATTTGGATTTACTATTTCAATATTTGGTAATCATTCCACTTTCATTTATTTTCATAATGAATTGTGAATGTACTGTAATTTTGATACAATGACTATAGTTAAAACAGGTTTACCCTGGTGGGTCACTATGATATAATGGTAATAATTCCATATAAACAAGAATAATTTATTTTTGATGAAAAAATATCAACCATGAATTATATTACTCTCAAATTCATGTCTATTGAGAATGATTTGACTTCAAAAATTTTTTTATTATATATACATATTTTATGTAATTCAATGTGTGTCCTCTCTCAATTTTGAAGGGATATATACTCCACCCTTATAGAAAAAAATCAATACTTCTAGATTAGAATATAATTTCATTAACACCATCCAAGATTTTTTTCATTATCTTAAGTATCTTGGATCGATCCTATGAGTGATCTGTCATTTTAGAAGGTGTAATCCCATATGACCTCTCAAAGAAGATATATAAATCTTAACTAATATCATACAATATAATTTCCATGTTAACCTACAATTGACCTAATTTATCAATATTAAAATTATTAAAATAGTAAAATAATTATAATAAAATGTTATTATGATTTAGAAAACCTTTACCACCATCTTTTCTTGAAATGGGAAATGAAAGCATCACTCATGCGTATGTATCGAATACTACCCCTATGTTGAAAAAAGATTCAATTTACATCATCTTCATTAATGGTTAGTTATTATGATTGATTTATTATATATATCTATTATATTTATGATATAATTATAAATTTGTAACTATATGATCTTATCAACCATCTTATCATCCCATCCAATAGAAAATGATAATGTCGCTCGTGTGAATTTTTAGACTACCAACTTCAAAAAAATGATATGATTAGTTTTACAATACCAATTTTCATGGATGGTGATAACAAAACTGGTAATGAATATAAATGATATTTATAAAATAATAATGATTAAGTATAGGTAAATTATTATTTACCTTATTTTTGTTCCATCCATCAAAAAGTGGAAACATCACTCCTGCATACATACCGAATTCTATCTCGATGATGTGATATATTTTATTTTTAATCATATGATTATATATAAAATTGGATCTATTAAAAAAATATTACAACTTTTAAATAATTAATACTAAATATATTATATAATAAATATTTATGTGCAAGAATCATAACATTCATACCAAAAAACATGCATGAAAAACGAATTAGTTACTACTCAGAAATTCATATTTTAATAAGGTATTATTAATAGATGTGTTGAAATTTTATATGTTGAAAATATATATTATTATATGTGTTTAAATTTAAATTTTTTAGATTTATATAACATAATAATTAATTATACTTATGGTCATATAGTTTTCAAATGTAATTAGTTATATAGGAGGGGTTCTTTATCTAAATATGGACTCCTTTTGACATGTTTGATGTTATACACTTATTTATATATATGATGTGTATATAATTTCTTATTTATATTTTATAATTAAGGATACTTCTAAATTCTTTTTATTTAATGTTATAATTAATATTAATTCATTAAAATGGTGATTGATTAAAAATTCACCAAACTTGTAAAGGTTTCTCATCAAACTACTATTTTTGTGAGACTTACAAAATATTCACCACTTTTTTCATTCTTTTATTGTATAAACCACGCAATTTATATTTTATGTCATGAATATATTTATATTCAAGAATTTTAATATTTCATTTTATGTCATTTATATCATTGATTTTCTGATTTAAAATAAAACTTGTGGATTTTTGTTTTTGGTTACATTCTCACTTTTTCATGAGATTCATTATACTGAAATTTTAATTGATGAAATTATATGACATATCTCCTAGAAAAAATATTTATTTTCCTATTATATATTTATTAATTCAGAGTAAATATTTTCCCTTCATTTTTATCTCTCTTTTACACAAGTTTTTATATGTTTTTTATTGAAAATAAACATTGTTTTCTATTCAGACATGAATATTTTCTTCAATGAACATATTTTGAATAAAATATTTTAATAAATGTTTTTAATATTAAACAAAATATTATTAATTTAATTTAAAAAAACAATGTAATTTTGATTAAATTATTTAAAAGAAATATCAATTTATTTTTCTAATGATGTAATTTTTACCATATTTTTGAATGGAATTATTGTTCCAAAATACACCATATAAAACAAATTTCGTCATAAACTTTCAATTAAAACATCCATTAAAAATTTAAATTAATATTTTCATTGAAAATAATTTCTGAAACAATTATGAGATTTTTCGGTTTTAAAGAAGTAATTTTAAATGAATGTTTTATTTTCCTCAACAAATGTTGCATTGATCTTTTTAAGGAATTTTTATCTTTGATTACATCCATTGATATTACTTAGGATTTGTATGGGATATCATCCAATGATATAATATTTATTATTTAACTAGATTTTTGATTATCTTTTGGATGAAATATTACTGAAAATAATTTTCAGTCCCAATGCTTAAGATATGATGAAATGATAAATGTTTTTCATTCTTATTTCATACATGTGAAAGTATTCTGATTATGTGTTGCATGTTTCTTTTATATATATATGTATTTAATTGGGTAAAGATTATTGTTTTATGAGTTAGAAGGGTATACATAAAGTTCTACAAATTAAAAAATATAGGGTGCACTAGAGGTTATCCTATGTCCAAAAAGAGAGTACATAAAAGGTTATTTCATTCTTGAAGCAGGTAAATGGGTTTTTATTGAGATTTTAATATGTGATAAATTTCATACTGGATATCCTTGAAAAAATTATTCTATGATTATCAATCTGATAAACATTATTTCACTATTTTATAACATGGCTCTATGAAAATTTTATTCTTTCTTATCAAATGTTATTTGAATCCATTATTATTCATGTATTATGAATTTACATGTTTTATGTGAAGACTAATGATTTTGATCTTTTAATTTCATTCTAGGGTTTAAAATTTTAATCTCATTTTCTCAAACACTAATTGTCATTTCAATATTAAATAATCATTGATATTTCCATTGTTCACCCATACCAATAATTTGAGCTCACCCTTTATCATGTTTTATTTTTATTAGGATATAAGAAATGGTCTTAAATATGTTATGACTAAGAATGGTAATATTTTTGAGGAACAAAGTGAGATAAAATTTACTTTTTATGAATGATTTGTTTAGGTATCCATGTTTCCAGTGGAAATAAATCACCTTTGTTGTAACATTCATAGTAATGATAATTAATAAACAGTCATCTAGAAAGATTTAATAGTTATATATAGAATTTTTGGGTCACTAAAAACTCACCATGTAAGTCACAATGGGTGGAATTAATTTTTGGAGTACCACACTCAATTTTTTATAATAGGGATCCAAGGTTTACCTCGAGGTTTTGGAGACATCTTCAGAGATAATTAGAGATAGATATGTGTATTAACACTAATAAAAATCCTTAAGCATATAGAAAGTATCAATAAACTATATAAACTATTAAGAATATGATGAAATATTTTTCTATGTATTTTCAATGATGGTGGGAATAACACCTTACCTTGGTAGGGTTCATATATAACAACAATGTATATTCTAGAAATAAGATGATACCATATGAGGCCCTATACGGGAAAATATACCAGAGTCCATCATCATTGGATGATGTTAGAGAGAGGAAGATGATTGAACCTGATATTATCAATGAAATTATAGAGATGGTATAAACCATTCATAAACATTTTAAGTGAATAAAAATTGACCAATGCATTAGGTAGATAATCATCAATAAAATATATAATTTTAAAATTGGGATGAGGTATTTCATTGGATATGTTATTGGATGCTCTTATCAAATTTTGTAATAAAAGAATCTTTATATTAATGTATATCAATCACTTTGAGGTCCTTATTCATATTGAGACAATGAATTATATCATGTAACTCCTATAGAACTCTCTCATGTCTATAATTTCATCCATATATCCCTCTTAATAAGTATATTATTAACACCACACAGGTTCTAAACAAGAATCTTATGAAATTGGATCATTATTTCTCATACGAGGTAAAAGAGGTGAAATCATCGGTTAAATAGATTGTGTGTTAGGGAGTAATACCACACACATTTTTTAATATTTATAGGGAAACTTATTATTGAGGAATCTATGATGAAACTTGAGGATGAAATGAGAAAAAAATGCCCTAAATTGTTTTACAAAAGTAAAATAATTTCAAGGGAGAATTTATTTTAAGGGGGGTAGAATGTAATGACCCCTGATTTATATTTATATTTACCTTTAAATTAACAATGTATTTTTTTCACAAGAAACACTGAACATATACAAAGAAAGATGAATTTTAAATATAACCATAATATAATATTCAAGGAATTTTAAAGAATAAATAGATGAAGCATTATTATTAAATATATTTTCATTTCTATATATTAACCATAAATTAAATAGTAATCGATAAGAAATCTGAATAAAAATTATTAATATTTTGAAAAGTCATTTTCTTACAAAAATAGTTGCTTTCATTATATTTTATCACTTAATTCAACAGATAAATTATGTAACTTATAATTTTAATCTAAAAAATAACATGGTTTTTGGACTTATCATAAACATATTAAATTGATATTATTTTTAAGAATTTTATAAAGATATTGTTATTAGGTGAATAATGAAAAATATTTTATTTAAAATATAGTTATTTCTATGGAATTATTAGTAAAAATTATGAATTAAAAAATTATGAAAAAAAATTATTTAAAAATAAGGTATTTTTAATTTTCAATAAGATTTAACAAAATAAATAGTTGATAATCCCATATTTTATATTCTACAACATCAATCACATTTTTTTCTAAATTTTGTTTACCACATCATTCAATTATTATTTTAAAATGATTTTTTATAAATTTTATAATGTAATTATATTAAAATGAAATGAAAAATTTAAATTATAATAAGGTAAATTTAAATTTTATTGAAAAAATAATCACAAACGTAAAAAGTAATTACCAAAGAGAAAGATAAAAGGATAAAAAGGGGTTAACTAAACTGATAAGCGACATAAAATGATAAAAACATGGTTATAAGGGAGTTTTTGAGGGTTGGAATGACAAAACAAATCTCTAAAATCCATGAATTTATAATTTTGAGTCTTTCTAATGGGTGAAACAATTAATCATTTTATATTAATATGAGATAATTTTAAAAATTATATTATCACCTTGTATAAAATAGGATTTCAACCACCACTTAAAACCTAGTCTAAATAATATTTTTATATTAAAATATGACCATATCCTTTCTCTATTAACCAATATTTTATTCACTTTTCTTCTCCTTACGTGATTTTATTATAGGACCAATATTTTATTAGGAGTACTCTAAGTAAAAATTCATGTTCTCAACATGAGTATTAATATATTCATAATTTTTCTTATGGAACATTTTTAAAAACCAAAGTTCTTATATTCCTATAGAATTAAATAAGTATAATTTTTTTATATTTAAGGTTTTTCTTTATTAGAAAAACAATTTACCACCATGACCCTATTCCATTAAGAAAAATGATAATTTATCCATGTATTTGTATAGACCATGACCTCCTTGAAGTAAAATTTCCCATTTTTTCATCTAGATTAATTAATATTTATTCATATATAATAAAATATGATTAAAAACCTTAAATATATGTAAACTATATTATTTTTCTATTATAATAATGATATTTTTCTAAAATAAACCACATTCAAAACTATATCCATCCATTAATTTTGGTATGTTTTGGTTGGGGCCTGACATACCATCTAAATGAACAATTATACAAAATAATATCATGGAAGACTTTGAGAATATAATTTAGTATAATATATAATATACATAATTTAATAATTATTTTATTTTATTTCATGAATTTTTATTTCAATGTTAAAATCATTAATTAAAATAACAATTTATGTTTTTTAAAAATCAATAATTTTTTTAATAACTAGTTTAATCAGTAAGGATCTGTATAAAACCTCAATATATTTAAATTATATAATTTAAAATAAATATAGAAAATTAATTCTAGTATTATTCATGACCTAATAATGGAAAAAATTTGAAGGTGAATTTTTAACAATATGATTATAATAAAACTTGTTCAAAACCAACAATATTAGACAATATCGATACTGAGAATATAAAAAAAACATATTCATATAGATAATAATTGTAAATAATTTATATATAAGTTTATATTTGTGAATAATATTCCTTAATAGTTGAATATGATAGTTATTTTCTTATATATGATATATATGTACTTTAGAGGAAGTCACGCTTTAAGGTAAGGTGTTTTTTGGGAAAAAAATCTCTTAAGGTATCAATGAAGCATTTTTTAGGTGATTGTGTTTGTTGAAAAAGTGGAAAACTGTGCTATGATTATTGACAAAGCAAACTATGTCATACAAACTTGTTGAAAAAGGGGATTTCATGGTGGAATGTCGAGTTCAAGAGCTGTGGTCAATGATCCATGTTTGATTCAAGAACATCGACAAAGAGATGGTTGATCTGGAGGCGGTACAAAAAGAACAGATACATGGTGCCACCATTTTCCAGTGTTTGCCAATTTTTTGGGCCTGAAAATCGACAAATGAAGAAAAGTGGTTTGTGGAAAAAGGACTTGCACGTTGTGTACTCAAAGTCTTGGAAACTTGCGCACCATATGTTTTTCATGATCAGATCATTAAAATATGGCAAAGGGACAAGTTTCGCACAAGTATTAGAAGTGTCGCACAAGTGACTTCCATGCCGTGAAAGAGACTTGCACAATGATGCCTTGTAAGCATGAGAACTTTTGCGCCTGTGGTTTTTCATTATCAGAAGATCAAAATATGGAAAAGGAAAGAGGTTCGCGCAAGTTTGGAATTTGGTTGCGCAATTGACTTGCAAGAGAAGAGACCTGCACACCGAGACTTGCGCGCCAAGGAGAGACTTGCGCGCCTTCGTGCAGGGGTGAAGAAATGCCTATAAATACTGGACCACCCCTCTTAATTATTCACCTAAGTTCAACACTTTGAGAAATCAGAGCTCCTGTCGTGCAAGTGTGGTGGTTGCGCAAGTGGTGTGTGATCGTGCAGGTGGAGTTGCGCGCAAGTGTGAGGAGTTTCACGCCTGTGTGAGAAGTTGTGCGTCGGTTGGTAATTGTGTGCCATTATTGGTTTGGGCGTAAAAGGAAGAGAGTCATACAAGTTTGGAGTTGATGAAGCTTGTGTCGCGCAAGTGTGTGTGGTGGACTTGCACGCCCGTTGTGACTTGTGCGCCGATACTTGTGCGCCGAGTTTGACTTGCGCACCATGTAAAGACTATTTCGATCAGTGATTTTTGGGCTGCGTGGAAGCTGGAAGTTTGCCCGATACCTTCGGTGAAAAGAGAAATTCATCTATGGATGAAATATTGGGCTTCAATAGAGCATCTACATATAGATGAAGATATATTACTTCATTCAAATGAAGAGACCTACAGGTCTATAAACTGTGAGTGGATTCCTTCCAGAGAAGAGACCAAAGGAAGAGGAAGAAGCTGATCCTCCCCACCGGCAGTGAGCCAGAGAGAGATAAACAGGGGGTGACCCATGGGAAAGTAGTGTGCTGACCCTAAACCTTGTAAAGGCAGTGAGCCTGGGAATAGAAGTGATCTATCCCGAAACTTGTAATCCATAGCTAGTGAATTTCAGTGGAATTTGGTACGACCGGAAACTTGTCGGCATATGCTCTTTGGACGTAGCCCAGTGATGGTGAACCAAGTAAAAATCGATGTGTCCGATGCATGCTTTAATTTATGTTTATATTTTTCAACAAGAAAGAGAGAGAAGAGTGTTTTTCTTAACAATAAAACAAGATCAGAACAGGCTTTAATTTTAAATTAGTCATACCCTGATTCACCCTCCTCTCAGGGTATTCAGCCTTGTGGACCGAACAATTGGTATAAGAGGGAAAGGATGACAATAGTTCTTCTCTCAATGGAGGTCACTAATCATAAAGGGATTCCGATCTTTGATGGAAGAAATTTTCAACTATAGAAGAATCGGATGCAACACTACTTACGATGTTTAGGAATGGATGTGTTCACAGTAGGAATGCATGGTATAACAGCTGATATCAACAGTGGTGCATTATCAAAAGCTGAGCATAGTGAGCAAGATGGTGATTCCAAACCAATCAATGCCTTAGAAAGAGCCCTATTCAATGCGAAATATAAAAAGGTGATGTCTTGCAAAACGTCACATGCCATGTGGTAAAAACTATTGAATATATATGAAGGGGATACAAAGGTGAGAGAGGAAAAACTGAAAGTGTTGTGGAACAAGTATGAAGATCTGAGAATGAACTCGAATGAGTCTGTTGATTCATTATTTGACAGAGTAAATACTGTGGTAGAAGACATACAGGGTCTTGTAGAAATTATCAATGATATGAAATTTGTGAAGCGCATATTGGGAAAACATCCACCTCGGTTCAATCTGAAAGTTTCTATTTTGGAAGATAAAGACCCAAAAGAACTGATATTGGATAACCTGCATAGCAATCATGTTGCATATGAAATGAGAAATGATGATGACGATGTTGTGGAAAAGGGGAAATCCAAAGAAGTGGCATTTAAGGCCATGAATAAGCTCACCATTGAATATTCTCAAGAAGAAGAAGAGACATATGAGGTGATGTCATTCCTTTCTTCAAATCTACAAAGAGGAAGAAGAAAGTTTAAAGGGAAACATCTAGTATAATGCTTTTGATGTAGAATGGTTGGTCATCTTGCGGCAAGATGACCCAAGAAGTTTCAAGATAACTATAATGATGATTATGAAGTTGAAATTCCCAAGAAGAAGACTTCAGCGTTTGTGAATGGGAAGAAACAATTCAAGAGAAATTTCTTCAAGAAGAAGAATCTTCTTTCACAAGAATTTGAATGTTTAGATGAGTCTGAGGATAAAGAAGTTGAGGAAATAGAAAATTGCAGAGATCGTGGGGTAAATGCCTTGGTGGCGATTGTTGGTAGTTCTTAGAAAAAGGAAGAAGCTGACGCTGAAGAAGAAGAAATTGAAGGGAGAGTTGATATGGAAGCCGAATTGGAAGCAGCTCTTGACGAGATAGACGTTTGGAGAGCCAAAACAAAAAAAATCCAATAAAGTGGTTCGTGATGCACAACTCTATATGAAACAACAGGATGAAGAAAAGTCTGAGTTATTAGAAGAAATTGAAAGACTAAAATCCTCAACACCAGAGTGCTCAGAAAATATTGATGAGAATAAGATTAAAATTGAGGAACAAAAGAAGGAAATTGATTGTATGGATAACATAGGAAAAGAGCAGGTCAGACGTATCAAAGAGCTTGAAGAAGAAGTAGTCAGTCTGCGACGAAAAATGAAGGATCAAGAAAAACACTTGACCCCTAATGTGATATCATAAAAATAGGCCATTCAGAAGACAGAGAAGATAAAATGGGAGGCTCGTAGTTCAGCAAGAGTGAAGCAGCAAGAAAGCTCAAATGATAAGACTGTTTTAGGGCTTAATCAGAAAAAAAAATCTTGTGACAATTGGGGTCAGACCACAAGCACCCGTCCTGAAATTAAAGGTTGATTCGGGGACAAAGTGAAATCAGAATATTCAGAGATCCCAAAGGGAGAATTGCAGTGCTGAAGTAACATGAAGGAATGCACCTTATATCAGGTGTTATTGTTGTGGAAAGATGAGACATTCACAGTATGTGTGTTCCATAGCCAAGAGATATAGAAGGGAATAATAATAGTGGTGGCAGACAAACAGAGAACAGTTTTCCAGAACATATTTTGAAGGAAACTCTTTTTGGTGCGGTGGATTTGAACACATGGCTAGGTACTACACTTTGACTATTCAGAAAAATGTGCCAAAGAAAAATCAAAATGTACACAGGAAGTAGATCAATAAACCAACAGGTGAGTTAAAAATTCAGAATAGATTTGCGGGTCTACAAGATGAAGCTGGTCCATCATACTCTGAGAATTATCATGAGTCTCAATCTATACCGAGTACGGAGACAAAAATATGGACCATGAAGAAGAGAGCAGAGAAGGAAGTAGTTGCTGAAATTGCCCTTAAAGCATCAGATCGTTCTAGTGTGTGGATTCTTGATAGTGTTTGTATGTCTCACATGACAGGCAACAAGGATTTGGTTACATGAATAAAATATGGCAAAGAAGGAGTTGTCATGTTTGAAAATGATGAAGGCCTGAAGGTAATTGGATCATGAAAGGCTAGGTTTGGGGACAAAGAAATTAGTGGTGATGATGTCTTGGTTTCTCAGTGTTAGTCAATTGTGTGACTCGGGAAATTCTATACGGTTTACCAAGAAGACCTGTACTGTCACAAGAAAAGATGGAGCAATTGTTCTGCAAGGAAAAAGGAAAAAGGGAAATCTTTACCTTGTAAGTGGGGAAGAAGATATATGTCTTTTATCCAGATTGGAAGAAAACTAGTTGTGGCATAAGCGACTTGGTCATCTATGCCAACCATCTATGGAAGATCTGGTAATGTGTGATACTGCTAGAGACCTTCCCAAACTATCACGTCATCATACTCATACTTGCGATGCTTGTCAACAAGGGATAATCATCAGAAAAACATACAAGACAAAGGAACAGAAATCATCCAGAGTGCTGGAATTGGTACAGGCTGATGTATGTGGACCTATTTCACCACGAGCTATAAATGGGAAAAGGTACTATGTCCTTTTCATTGATGATTATAGCAGAATGGCCTAGGTATTCATCATTATCCATAAGACAGAGGTGTTCAGTTGCATAAAGCAGTATAGGAG
Organism: Viscum album; assembly: GCA_963277665.1. NCBI lineage: Eukaryota > Viridiplantae > Streptophyta > Magnoliopsida > Santalales > Viscaceae > Viscum > Viscum album. Next base: position 129,248,816 of record OY728153.1, read on the forward strand.
GGAATCAGAAAGGATGCTTGGGCAGAAAATTCTAAAGTTTCGTACTGATAACGGTACGGAATTCACAAACAGTCAAGTTGAAGACTATCTCGAGAAACACAGGATAAGGCATCAAGTTTCATCAGTGAGAACTCCCCAACAGAATAGAGTGGTCGAAAGGAGAAATCGGATCGTCAACAACATGGCCAGAACGATGCTTATTGATAAAGACCTACTAGAGAAATTATGGAAGGAAGCAGTTTTGACATCGGTCTATATTTCGAACAGGTCTCTGTTGTGTCCGAAGTAAGGGAAGACTATGTATGAACTGTGGTACGGAAAGAATCCAATGTTGGAATACTTTCGAATTTTTTAAAGTAAGTGTTTCATTATCAACAAAGAAAATCACAGGAAGTATGAGGCACGAGGAGATGAGGGGATATTCCTTGACCACTCAGGGAAAAGTAAATCATATAAATGATTCAACAAAAGGCAGGGAAAAATTGTTGAGAGCAATGATGTCACTATAGTTGAAAATGAACAGAATACTCAACGACCTAGTGAACAGTTTCTGGATGAAAGTGATGATGAGGTAAGGGAAACAGGGGGATTAGAAGTGGCAGAGGCTGACTCAGAAGAAGATACTGATGATGAACAAGAACGTGTCAAGTCTGTGTCTACAAGGAAACCAAAGAGTTGAGCTGAAATTGATAGGCAGAATATCATTGGTGATCAGACTACTCCAGTTGATACTCGAAGAATGAATTCATTACAGCAAACATCATTTTTATCTCAGGTAGAGAGGAAATGTTTTTCCGATTCAGCTGATGATGAAAACTGGGTTCAGGCTATGAATTAAGAGCTTGATCAGATTGAGAAGAACCAGACATGTGAGATTGTTTCAAGGCCAGCAGATAAGAATGTCATCGGGACTAAATGTGTCTATCACAAAAAAATTAATGAAGATGGAATAGTGAATCGAAATAAATCACGACTAGTGTGAAAGGGATACTCTTAGATAGAGGGAATAGATATTGATGAAGCATTTGCACCAGTTTCAAGGCTGGAGACAATCAGATTATTTTTGGCCATAGCAGTACAAAAAAAGTTCACAGCGTTCTAGATGGACCTCAAATCTGCATTTCTAAATGGGGTTCTGGAAGAAGAGGTGTACATTGATCAACCAGATGGTTTTCTCATTCAAGAGGATGAGAACAAAGTTTGTAGGCTGAAGAAGGCATTGTATAGGCTGAAACAAGCACCAAGAGCATGGTACTCAAGGCTTGATTAGTACCTGAAGGAGCTTGGTTTTCAGCGTGGTGGAGTTGATTACAAGCTCTATTTCAACAACAATATTAATCAAATAATGATGGTTCTGGTCTATGTCAACGACATAATATTTGGTAAATCAGATGAAACTCAGTGCAGACAGTTTTCCGAATTCATGAAAAATGAGTTTGAAATGTCAATGATTGGACAGATAACGTTTTTCCTAGATCTTCAGGTGACACAAGGAAGGAATAAAACATTCATTTCTCAATAAAAAAAGGTTTTGAGAAGATTTGAAATGGAAAATTCCAAGGAGATGAAGACTCCGGTTGCTACCCGGATGAAATTATCAAAAGATGGGGATGGTAAGGCGGTTAATATCACAGAATACTGGAAAATCGTTGGATGTTTTTTGTACTTGACCGCAACAAGGCCTGATATTGTTTTATCCACATGCCAAGTAGCGAGATATCAGAGTAATCCCAAAGAAATCCACATGCTTGTAGTGAAAAGAATAATTTGGTATATCAAGGGCACATTGGATTTTGGCTTGACATATAATGACAAAACTCAGACAAAGTTATTGGGATATACTGATGTAGACTGGGCTGGGTTAGCGGATGACAGGAAATCAACATCTAGAGGTTCATGCTATCTTGGCAGACTATTTATTTCATGGTTAAGCAAGAATAAATATTGCATTTCATTAAGCACCGCAGAATCTGAGTATATTGCGGCCACACAAGCATGCACACCATTATTATGGATGAAGCAATAGCTTGACGATATCGGAGTTGAAGTGAATTCTCCGATCGGAATCCAGTCTGATAACTCAAGTGCTATCAATCTTAGAAAAAATCCAGTTCATCACTCAAGGACCAAGCACATTGAGATCAAATATCATTTTATCAAGGAGAAAGTTGAGCAAGGGCTTGTGAAGTTGGAGTATGTGCCTACAGAGTTACATGTTGCAGATATTCTGAGAAAGGCCTTACCCAAGGAAGCATTCGAAAGTCATCGACTGGCTCTGTGAGTTCAGTCGACTCCCGCACTTAAAAGCATGTGGATGTGACCCCCCTATCCTCGGGGTATGATGTGTTTTCCCTAATGTGCTAATATGTGTTCTCTACTCTGTTACAGACGGCAAAGGAGTAACCTTTGGGTTAATTGACAAAGGTGGAGAAAATAGTGATTGTTCAACGGGGAGACGTTGTGGCTATTTAAGAAATATTAACAGATAAGGGGAGAAGCTGACAGGTGGAGCATCTAGATAGAGGGAGAGTATTAAATCTGAAGCTTACAAGTGCTAAAGTTGTGAGAAGAAAGGGGGAGAGTATTGAATCTGAAGATGCTAGAAGTGATCGATCAAAGAATAGATATCACGATAGCTGAGTATCATGATAAAAGTAGATGAGTGTTATTGGAATAATATTTCCAAAAATTGGTATCAGTTTGGTGAAAATTTGTATCAGTTTGGTGTCAAAAATGGGTATAAGAGATGAAGTGATTCATTGATGAACTTTTCATTTACTCTTTTTTATCACGCCGAGCATTGCTCATATGGGCTTAGAGTTTGCGTTGATTAAATCCTTGATCTCTATTAGAATCTCAATGAGGCGAATGGTGGATGAAGAATCAACGATGTATCTTTTTATGGAATAGTTTTCAATAAATTCAAATGGGATATTGTTGGGAAAATATCCGTCAAGGTATCATTGAAGCATTTTTGAGGTGATTGTGTTTGTTGACAAAGTGGAAAACTGTGTTGTGATTGTTGACAAAGAAAACCATGTCATACAAACTTGTTGACAAAGGTGATTTCATGGTGGAATGTCGAGTTCAAGAGTTGTGGTCAATGATCCATGTTTGATTCATGAACGTCGACAAAGAGATGGATGATCTAGAGGCAGTACAAAAAGAATAGATACAAGGTGGCGCCGTTTTCCTGTCTTTGCCAAATTATTGGGCCTGAAAATCGACAAATGAAGAAAAGTGGTTTGTGGAAAAAGGACTTGCGTGCTGTGTAAATGAAGGCCTAGAAACTTGCGCGCCATATTTTTTTCAAGATCAAATCATCAATATATAGAAAAAGGACAAGTGTCGCGCAAGTATTGGTGGTGTCGCGCAAGTGACATGCGCGCCGTGAAAGAGACTTGAGTGCCGATGCCTTGGAAGCTTGAAAACTTGCATGCCTATGATTTTTCAAGATCTAAAGATCAAAATATAAAAAAGGAAAGAGGTTCGTGCAAGTTTGGAATTTTTTCACGCAAGTGACTTGTAGGAGAAGTGACCTGCGTGCCGAGACATGCGCGCTAAGGAGAGACTTGCGCGCCGTTGCGCAGGGGTGACCAAATACATATAAATATAGTACCACCACTCTTCATTCTTCACCGAAGTTCAACACTTTGAGAAATCGGAGCACCCGTCACACAGGTGTGGTGGTCGCACAAGTGGTGTGTGATCGCGCAGGTGGAGTTTCGTGCTAGTGTGAGGAGTTGCGCGCTAGTGTGAGAAGCTGTGTGTCCGTTGGTAATTTCCCGCCATTATTGGTTTGGGCGTAAAAGGAAGATATTCGCGCAAGTTTGGAGTTGAGGAATCTTGTGTCGCACAAGTTTTTGTGGTGGACTTGCGCGCCCGTTGTGACTTGCGTGCCGATACTTGCGCGCTGAGATTAACTTGCACGCCATGTAAGGACTATTTCCAGCAGTGATTTTCGGGCTACGTGGAAGCTGGAAGTTTTCCCGATACCTTTGGTGCAAAGCGAAATTCATCTACGGGTGAAATATTGGGATTAAACAGAGCATCTACATAATGAGGAAGATGCATTCCTTCATGCGAATGAAGAGAACTACAAGTCTATAAACTGTGAGTGGATTTCTTCTAGTGTAGTAAGCAACAGAATGGGAAGAAAGTGATCCTCTCCACCGGCAGTGATCTAGAGAGAGAGAAACAGTGAGTGACCCTTGGGAAAGTAGTGAGATGACCCTAAACATTGTAAAGGCAGTGAGCCTGGGAATATAAGTGATATACCCCGAACCTTGTAATCCACAGCTTGTGAAGTTTAGTGGAATTTGCTACCACTAGAAACGTGTCGGCGTATACTCCTTGGACGTGGCCCAGTGAGGGTGAACCAAGTAAAAATCGCTGTGTCCTATGCATACTTTACTTTCTATTTATATTATGCAACAAGAAAGAAAGAGAAGAGTGTTTTTCTTAACAGTAAAACAAGATCAGAACGGGATTTAATTTTAAAGTAGTCATACCCTGATTCACCCCCTCTGTTAGGGTATTCAGCCTTGTAGACCTAATCGTGTTCCTTGTCTTAAATTTAATATGTTAAGGAATTATTCATATTCGGGGCCATGATATCATTTATATGTTTTTACTAAAACCACATGAATTTATTTTACTATATTTAGGTAATTCATGGTTTTTGATTATCTATATCATGTTATTTATTTAAATGGAAATTGATTCAAAGTATATAGTGGTTGAAATGTTTAATTTTCATCATATAAATTCCTTTAGAAATGTATGATATTGCACATTAAAATTTTATATGTGGTGTATTAAATACCTTATTTCAAAAAATAATAATACTTATCGCCCATTTCAACAATTTTTAATGTTTGTTTCATTTTTCCATCGTATTTTCTTCTAGTTATTAGTTTATAATTATCATAATTTTCATTCATTAATCAATTTATTTTTAATAATTATAATGAATACAATATGAACATGGTAATTTCATGTTATTTCGATTTTTTAATATGATAATTTTATAATTCCATTAATCTCTTACTTCTATGGAATAACTTTGATGAACTTATATCTTCTAAATGATGATGGGGTTTTTGATAATATCGATTCCTTATAATTTTTATATTTTCCTTCCAAATAATTATTATAAAGACCCAAAACCTTGTTTCTCTAAGACAATGGTGATATTATTAAATTATAACTAGAAAAAATAAATCACATCCCAAATAGATAAATAGTTAAATTGTGTTGGTATACTAGATTCATATATAATCCCCAAATTACATAGGAAAAATATAAAACAAAGTGAATGTAAATGTTTACCATCATTGAACACTTTCAACAATGCATTTATCATATAATTGGGAAATGTTAGAAAAAATGTTGAAGTAAAATTATTTTTATGGGATACATAAAATTTAATCTATGATTTGAAAAAATGTAATATTCAGTATGAAACAACAAATAACTTAAAATGCCTCCCAATTTTTTAATAAGATCTGCATGATTTTTTTTGAACGAATAAATGATGATCAAATAACTCTATGTAAATTCATTATCATTAATATTATACATATATATCATAACTATTCAAGTAATCATATTCTAATTAATAACTAATTTTATAAAGTTAGGAATCGTAATGCTGAAAATCCTAAACTTACTATCAAATCCTCTTTCTAAGACATAATACATAAATTGGAAAGGCCTCAATATAATAAACAAAATATTTTTTTCCATGAAACCAACTGATGCATTGAGGGGATATTACTAGACCCATCCATTACATAATTTTTTTAATTTGATCATCATATGAATATAAAATCATATATAACCAACATGAATATATAAATAAAAACTAACCATAAAAGATGAGCTATGAACATAATTTTAATTCATTCCCAAATAAAAATGATTATAAACAATATAGGGAAAGAATAAGGATTGCAAATGTGTAAAATATTCCCATTAAAATTATTTTTAATTATATTTTATTTATATAAATACCTTAATATTTTCACTATATTCATTTTAATAAATGGACCATTTTTACATTGAAATTATTTTCGAAAAATTAATTTTTTGTCAAAATTGGGAAATATAGTTTCATTGAAAATTATTTTAAAATAAATTATGGAATCGTTAATTCAATAAGTAGTTATGACATTTGGAAAATACATTCATTCCGAGTATGTTAAAAAAATATTCCTTCTACATTTTTTATCAAAATTCAAAAAGTTCCTTGTTAAAAAATATACAATAAAATTCAATCAAACATATTTTCAGTAAGTCAAAATGTGAAAATATTACATTAAACAATCATATTATATTATTAAAAAAATTCAAATAATTTTCATGAAAATTTGGGAATAGAAAAAAACCAATCCGAACGAATTGAAAAAATATTTAAGTTTTCCTTAAAAATATTCTTCTATACTTTTTGAGAAATTAAAATATAAATATGAAATAAAAAAATGTAATTTTTGGAACTAACCAAATAATAATAAAATATATTTGTTTTAATATATAATGATCATATAATTTATTAAATGAAGTCATAAACATAAAATTTTTTGAATAATGATGATAATGGGAAATAAAACCATACAAAAATAATATAATTATAGTGAGAATTAATAAATTATGTGATTATATATGAAAAATATAAATCCACAGAAAACAAGGAAAAATAAATATTACAATTATAGTTTATTTCAAACATGATCATCGTATAAAATAGTCAATGGAGTAGAAGCATGAAGTAATGAATATAAATTTAGTTATTCAACCTATTGTATATATTTTTATAATTATTATTTAATGGTGGAGACTGAAATATGAATTACTCCATTCATGGGTATAGTGTGTCAAACATAATCCTGAATTAAATTTCCAATTTGTAATTGATAAAATAAATTAAATTAAATTAAAAAAACCATTAAATAATATTTATTATCTCATATATATTCATTAAATATATCTTTATTTCCTCAACGTAATGTGAAAATGAAAAACGTATCACATATCCTTGTGGAGGTGGTTGTACACCGGTACATAGGAGTGACGTTATTGTTTTCCAACCATTTGGAAGATAATAAGGTAGATATGACATTATAATTCCATAATACTAATAAGTTTATAAATGTCATGCATATTCATTAGTTCCAAATTTTTTACTATCCATGTTAGGTGGTGATGAAAGTTGAACTACATCATTATGTGAAGATGGTAACCCATACATACAAATGAGGGATATTTTCTCTTTTCAGATGATGGAAAAATATAGAATATAGTTATACCATATTCATAATAATATACATTTATATTTATGATAATGGAGATATTATTTTAGTATTTCTACAATATATTTATAAAGGAATTAAAAGAAGAATGAAATTAGAATGAGACAGTAAATATAAGTGCCACTTATTCATCAAACATCCATTAGAATTCATATTATGGATCCTTGGAAAAGCCTATAATGATGAAGATAACCTATAAATAGTCTGTATGAAATTTGATAAAAGAAATTAGTATGTTTTTTTATATTTATATGGTTCAATGTGGTGAAAATAATAGAGAGAAATGGGTGTCCTTTTATAGGATAGGGAAAGGACAGACATGGAATTTCCAAAAACATTGAAAAGTAATTAATTCATTCTAAAATAAATTCTTCCAAGTGAAACAATATACGAATATAATTTATATTTGTTCTAAATATCATCATAAAAAGAAATTTACATATGTTCTTACTTCATTTTAAAACTTATATTTGGGTCCAACCTGTTGGTTAACCAATTTTTAATCTTAACTATGTTAATGGATTTTTCATTTTAAGGGTCAATTTTTATCTTATAAGTGAACCATTCGCACAAAAATGACTAAGTGGATATATATAGACTATTTATCATAATTAATTTCCAATTCTACATTTTCTATTATATTAAAATAATTAAATAAAATACTTTTTCAAAAAATACTATTAATGTCTCTTAAAAACAATTGAAACAATTTTACATTCAAAGCAACATGAGAGTAATATAATTCTAATATAAACCATTAAAACATCTCTAATAAGTAATTTTTTATATATTAAATTATTTTAATATAGTAATTAACACAAATAGTATTACTGCTAATATTTTTCCCAACTTTTTTTTTCATTTTTTTATTAATTAAATAAATAATTTAGTTGTGTTCTGTAATCATTTAAAGTAGTTATTTAATAATAATATATTATAAATAAATAACAATGATAAAAAATTAATTTATCTTTAAATAAACTTTTGTAGCAAAAAATTTGTTATTTTTATCCTTATGTAATTGTTATATATATATATTAAGATCAAGAGAGTGACATTTTGTATTTATTCTTTCCTCAAATTATTATAATAAAAATAATAGAGATGTTTTGTCACTAGCTATATATTTATTAGATACTTTTATGTAAATGGACACAGTCCACCCATAAAAAAGGATAAATAATTTTTTTGGGTATTTTCATGACCCGTCCCTCGGGGACCATGCTGTGACTACCTTAGGCCCGCCCCCAAAGGCCAGGGGTTGGTGACTAGAACCGAAGGTATTATCCCATGAATGGGAGGAATATTCTTGATTTCATGTATGTATGTGCACACACACAACCACATCCAAAATACATAGAAGGATAACATGCATGCCACTAAACAACCACTAAGTAAAGGTACAAGCTATAAGTCAAATGGACCAGAATACCAACAAAATAAAATAAAAAACCAAATCATGAATTTACAAATGATCTCTCTATGACATCCACAAAATACCCTACCTGAAAGGTTGGGACGAAGTGGTTTTCGGAAGCTATAAAAGTATATCCTTTCTGTCTTATCTCATTATGCACCGCCTGGTCTAGGGCCACCAAGGTTTTTCTCAAAGCGCATGTCATCTGCACCAAACACATCACATGTGGGAGAAGCTCGTGTAAGGGTGAGTAACAAAATACTCAGTAGGGATACCTAAAAAACAAGGTAAAAAACATAATGGAAAGTATACACATGTTACTATCAACTCAAGTAGGTATAATATGATGTTATCTAAGAAATACTATCAGCCATACACTGAACACCTTGCACTATTGAGGTACTCATCCCTAATCAGTACGGTGGGTCTGTTGGGTCACATAGAACTGATCCCCACTATGGTAATGCCAGGTCACACAGAGCCTCTTCCCACTTTGACTATCATAGTTGGTCCACATAGAGATATTTATAGCTAATCCAAAAATGGATGCATGTAGAAATTTCATAAAGTATCGTTTGTATCAGGTTCACAGAGATCTGGTTATCATATATGACTTCAGGGTTACTTATACCTTTTCGTAAGTAGTATTTTGGTCTCAGCAGGACACATGATTCCCCCACATGGTGCGCTTGATTCAAGGAGAATCCAGTCCTCATTCCATTCTTCATATTTAAACATCCATGAAAGTATCCATAGAGAATTCCAAATGATCTATATCATTTCAAGGGTTTCAATGCCGCAAACTGCTTGCCAATCGGAAGCCCAGTCTAAAATATGTGGGCATTTTAGTAAACATGAGATGGCTTGGTCAAGGCTCGGTCCGACCTGGTCGGACGGACCTAACCAATCCATCCAAGGAGTCTCGCATGGACCGACCTCGTTCGACGAAGCCAACATGACTGGTTTAGGTCTAGGCCAGTTTTGTATGGTTTGGATAATAGGCCAAAACCATTGGGCCTTGATGGACCAGACCTGGTTCAGTCGTGGGTCCAGTTCGTTAGGTCTCCTAGTAACCCAGTTACATCCATCCTGACCTGAAATAGTTTGGCTGGTTTATTCCCAGCCTAGGCCACCCAGTGGCCCAGTTTTACCCTCCCAACCCAGACAGAAAAGGTGGGCCAAATTGAGTTCCAAGTTGAGCCACCCATCAGCCCAGTTCACGCCCCTCGATCCGGCCCGCATGGCTGGCCGACCACCCCTTGTCTAGAACGGGGTCCCCACTATACAGCGTGCAAGCAGGACACTCTAGCAATGCGGTCAGTTGGTCGGGTCAACCTCTGCCAGTGGCCGACCCACTACCAGCGGCCCCCAGCTACACTATCGTAGCCCGAGCCAGCCACAACCTCCGGTTTGGAGTGCCATCAGGGCGTGCCACCACCAGCCCATAGCCGCTGCTGCGAGACATCGCTACCACCACCGGCTCACTGACAGTGCCTTCCACAGAACCCCAGGCCCGCTCCAGTTGTCCTTTCTTCAAACCATCTACACCTCCGGCCTTTTTGGGGTTCAATATTCACTTCTATGGCCTCAAGGTTTCTTTGTCACCAATTTGGAGGCACAGACACGAAGAACACATGAATCCCCAAAGATGGAGGAATCGGGACCTCATTCTTGTCAAACCGATTCCTTTACATAATAGTTTTTCAAATATGGTATGCGAAGATTTCGTTTCGTGAAATAATCTAATCCCAAAGAAAAAATCCTTATATAAAATTCCCTTCCATAAGAACATGCGACCCCTAGATCAACCAATTTGTGGTTTGATCCATGTTCGTTGTTTTAGTAAGTAGAATGAGGTATTCAAATTTCTAAAAGACAAACCCCAACATAGAAAAGTTTTGATCAGATGGAAGGCTCAAAGTTGATGGTGATCTGTTTGCAGGGATTCACGATCCATTTGAAGCTATTGGCATTCATAGTTCATCATTCCCAAATTTGTTCCCTAAGGTGTTGTCATCGTTTTCCCGATTCATCATCATTTGTCATTGGTGATAATTCTCTCGTTATTCATCAAAATAATTACAGATCTAAATCTATTTTTCCCACCATGTCATCTCCTTAAAATAGAAACACTCCATATAATTTGTGTTATTCATAGTCATCACGTCGTTATGTTATTTAATTTATGATACAACATATATGCTACACTTCAGTTAAAAATTTGTTACATTGTTTCAATAATATAATGAAACTGTCAGCTCATCGCTGCATTGCAGAAAAATAATTTTATGAATAAAATAATCTTTTTAATATTAATTTATTTTTCATAGAATGTTTAACAAATATTTTTTTTCCTTAAACCCATGCAGGTCAAGGCTAAATCATTTCATAGGTAATGTCATAATTCCGGATTCAAAATTGCCCTCATATTTTCAATCCAAGAACCCGTTTAGATGTTTCCAAAACCACACACACGTGCCATTTTAATTTGTTTAAAAAAATTCCAAAAACAATCTTTCACCCTCAACCCAAACCATTCGAGGTTAAAATTCACATAAGGGAAACAGTCCCTTACAAGATAAATTTTAAACAAGGATTCTTAATCCGAGTTACCATTTAGATTTATAAGGATTTAAAAATAAAAAAATTATTATATAATTATTTTAGTTATGAAAAAAAACTATCTTCCACTTTTGGCCCATTCCGGCCAATGTTAGGACCTTTTAGGCGAATCCCAATGCTTTGAGTTCAATAGCGCGCTCAGATTTTGGATACATACACCAGTTCAAAAGTTATAAAAAGCCACTCACAAAATGTATGTGATGAAAAATTGTCATTTGTAAACTGAAACCCTTGATCTAAAATGGTATTCATCCCTAGTGAGTAGTGTGGGTCTGCTAGGTGACATAGAGTTGCTCCCCACTATTAGCCTACTGGGTCACACAGAGTTTATCCGAAGTAGGCCACCATAACTGTCCCACACAAGGCCTCTTGTAGGTGATCCAAAAATGGTTTCATGTAGATGGATCACACATATGTTCTTGTAGCTAGATCAAATAAATCCTCTTGTCATCTAAGACTTTAGGGTTATATAAAACTGACTGTTAAAAGTCTTCAGGTCTCAACCAACTTAGTGATTCTCGCATACAGTGTGCTTGATTCTGGGAGAATCAAATCCTCAAGAAAATTGTTGTATTTCACCTTCCATGAAAGTCTCCTTTGATAATGAAAAAAGAACTCTCTCACTGCGAGGGTTCCAATGCCGCAAAAATATCACCAATAGAACACTCGGTCTGAATGATATCAGTGCTTTTGTAAAAAGGGGTTGGTTGTGTCTCATCCCATTATGACATGGTCAGACCAAACTGAACAACCCATCTTGGGGGTCCCGCATGTCCTGTCCTTGTTTGAACAACCTAAACTGACCTAGTTCGGGTCTAGAACAACCCATTTTGGCCTTCCCATTGGGCCTTGCAGGACCCGACCCGGTTCGACCATGGGACCAACCAGCTGGGTTTCCCAGCGACCCACCTCCATCCTAACTGGCCCGTAATTGGCGGGCTGGTTATTTCTCTGCCAATGCCACCCAATGGCCCTATTTTATCCTGCTGACCCAGCTCACAAAAGTGGGTAATCTGGAGTTCCAGACCAGACCACCCAGTGACTCGATTCGCCCCTAGTCTGTCCCTTACAGTGGGATGATCTAATCCAGTTGGGACGCCCACTGGGCATTCTGTTTGAGCATGGCATGGATAGAGGAAGCCAAACTCCCCATTATCCTACAAGTGTTACCTTCTAGACCGTGTGCCAACATTTCATGGCCCGTACGGCATGAGCTGCTCCACCGACATAGCCGGGGGGCCACGTACTCCTCCACAATTGGTCGACCCACTCTCAGCGGCCCCCTTTTGAAACACTGTGGCCTGATCTGGCCACAACCTCCGCCTCAACATTCCATCATGGCATTCCCCCCCCCCCCCGCCTGTGGTGTGCCGAAAATGCATTCCGAAGACCACTGAGTTCACATTGGTGGATTTTTCCTTGAACCGTTTGCTCCTTCATCATCATTGGGGGCCATCTTCTCTATTATGGGCTCGAGTTTGCTTTATCAAAAATTCAGTTGTGTGATCATAAAGAGCACATGAATTCCCAAATATAGAGGAATCATGGTGTTTTTCATGTCGGTCTGATTCTTTCATGATAGAGTTTATGAAACAAGGGAAGGGAAGATTAAGATTATAGAAATAATCTAACCCAAACTTAAAAAACACAGAGATAAAATATCCTACTGCAAGAAAAAGCTACCCACATATCAACCTATTCATATGATGATCTTGGATCTTTGTTTTAGAAAGAAGTATGAGGAATTTAAAATTTTAAATGACAACCCTTTCCAGGAAAATCTTTGATCAGAGGTAAGGCTCATCACTGATGTAGATCCATTTGTAGGGATTTATGATCTATTCAAATCCAATGGAATTCGTCATGTGTCGGTCCCTGATCCATTCACTAAGGTGACATCGTCACTTTCCGGATTCATTGGTCTTCATTGTTGGAGATAATTATATGATCATTTTTCAGAAGAATTAAATATCTAAATATATTTCTCCAACCATGTCATCCAATTAAAAGAGAAACATGTCTAATTGTTTCTGTTATGCTTAGTTGTTGTGTCATTACTGTATTTCATTTATGAAAGAGAATTTTCTTACACTCTTTTTAATGAGTCTTTATGCTATTGCATTTATCGAATGATATAGTTGGCTCATCGATGCGTTGTGGAGAAACAATTTTTTGGAATAAAATAAACTTTTTGTGTTTATTTTATTTTTCTTAAAAAATCTAAAAAATAACTTTTTCCCTTGACTCGTTATTGGAGAGGTTTGGTCTATTCATAGGAAATGTCATCATTCCAGATGTAACAGTTCCCTTGGATTTTCAATCTAGACACCCATTTAGAAGTTTCAAAAACTCAACATGTCTTCCATTTTAATTTGATTTAAAAAAATGTCCAAAAACTATTTTTCACCCTTAACCCATGCTAGTCGAGGTTAAGCTCCTCCTAATAGAAACATTCCCTTATAATCTCAACAGTACTCTCAGACATCCAATCTAAGTTACCGTTTTGGAGTTATCAGGATTTGTAAAAAAATAATTGTAACTTAATTATTTAATTTTAGATAAAAAAACTAACTCCCACTATTGGCCTGCACCGGGCCATGTTAGGCCTTTTTTAGCTGAATCCCGATGCTCTGAGTTTAATGATTCCCTTGGAATTTTGATTTAGTCACTGTTATAAAATTTATAAAACCCCTCTCTCATGATTATTTAATGAACCTCAATAATAGTTCAAAAATACATTCGAGCATCTCTAGGCCTCGAAATTACGTGTTGTCTCATAGAATGGTCTTGAAATAATCCCATTTAATTTTAATTTTTTTTTTGGAATTTCAGGTTATTGTAGATTTTGAGATCTTATGACATGTTTCTAACCATATTTTATCCACTTCACCCTCACTAAATTGACAAGGATTTCACTTGGTTAAATTTAATAATTACCATAATATGAAAGGGTATTTATGAAATTTGAACCTATAGATTAAAAATATGGTATTCATTTCAGAATAAAAATCAATTTATAAAAAAATTATGAATTTTTATCATTAAAAATAACTTAATTAGATCATTATAAATCAAATTAATTACAATTTACTAAATTACAAAATATAAAATATATTTAATCTTTTTAATTACTTAATGTAATTATAGAATTTTGAAAAATCATATTTTTTTACTATTCACTCAAAAATCAATTATTTTGAAAAAACCTAAAAATTTTACACTAAAGTATTGTTTTTTTATTTAATAAATGATTTTTATTATTTTAAATAAATTTTCTAGAAGTATAAGAAAAATTAAATTTATTAGTTTATAAAAAAAATTAATAGAAATCCTTTTTGACGAAAATGTATATTGAAGAATAAAATTTCCTTAAAAATAATTTACTGTTGTTTACTTATGAATTAATACAAACATTTTTATTGAATCAGTCATATATATATATACACACATATATACATATATATATATACATATTTTATAATTTGGATAATCTTTTTAATAAATTCCAATTCAATTCATAGGTTATTAAATTCATATTAAATCATTACATTTTTGTGGGTTTTTTAAGCTCCATGTTTCGTATTCTATAATTTATCAAACATTACGTTCATTCAATATATAGGGCTATCACTATCATCCCATTTTATAAATTATACCTTCAAATTTTTAAAATTTTCTTGGTAATCACGGGTTTTACATTTCAATATACTTTTATTAAAAACCCAGATCATAAAAAGTGTTAATAAAACGTCCTCTTAAAATAGAGAAAGTGAAATATTATAGAAATATAGATTAATATATATATTGGTTATAAAATATAAGAACATTAGTTATAAGAGAATATATTTAAATGGAGGAAAAATAAATTGAAAAATAATTATTGGGTGTGAAAAAAAATTAATTGGAAAAATTGAATGATAATGAGATGGTTAATGACCACAAAACTACAAGTAAATTTTGTGTGAAAAAGATCATTGATTAATTAATAATGGATGTGATTGGATTAAATTTTCATTTCCAGATCCTTTTCCTCATGTTAACAAATTACACGACCAATTAGGACGATAACATATGAATAATATCATACATTTCATGAAAAGTTTAACCATTTTTTAACTTCCACCATAATCTCATAATTTTCACCAAATGTTGAGTATTCAATATGATTTTTCCATTATAAAAAAAATAAAATAATCTAGTGATTGATCACAAAATCCACAAATGGATTAAATGCTATTCCTCTTACATCTAATTACTAAGAAAAACTAGAATTTTTGTTTTATTTTTAAATAATATCCAAAATTTATAGACCTTCACATAAAGAAATAATAAATTTTACTCCCAAAATTCTATAATAACACAAAAGGTTGATATTATATTATTTAACTGATATACATACCAAAATCACAAATAACCTCATGAACATAAAAATTAAAGAATTTTTTAACTGGAAGGTGATCTCATACCATTTAACTTAAATCCCAAAAAATAAAAATTACATTCTTTTGGAATAAAATATAATGTTTATCTGCACATTATACTAAATATTATATATACCATGACCTGATGAAGAATGAAAAAAATTATCAATAATTACCACAATAAATAAATATATAATTTCATAATTTAGTGTACTTTTTCAAAATAACATGAATCAAATTTAAATGCTAACATGAATGATAATACTTAGAATGACTATAAATATCCCAAAAATTAACTCCATGTCAACAAATAAATTTTAAACAATAACTATTATATCTATCCCACTATCTAATTTATCATAATAATTATATCATTTAATTAAATACTAATAAAAAGGGTTATTTAATCCTCAATAGAGTACTCCTCTGAAAACATAGTAAATTTCTATAATTTCATGAAAATCCAATCACATGAAACCATAAAATGGGTGTATATTATTTTGAAATTCTGATCATCTTAAAGCTTATAAACCCCTAATGGTATCCATCACAGTTAAGTTTGAATGAAATAAAAACATATATGATTCAAAATAATTATCAAAATCATTATTCCGAAAATAAATTTATAGAACAAATCTATAGATTAAAATATTCAACAATGTTCCACACTGTTGAAAAGATCACTTTTTCATCAAAATATTAACCAATTTTATGGTCATAAACAATATCCATTTTATCTCATCAATATTAATAATTTCACAATCAAAATATAACTATTTTATATTACCATTAAATATATTTTGATGTTTATCAGTAACATTAAACAAATATTTTGAAATACATTAAAAAAATATAATGTAAACATATATATATATATATATTTGTATCATGATTCTTATATCCATTATATAATTGATATAACATTTCTACAAAATTATTCCCAAATATAATTATATAATATCTTTAATCATTACACATCTCAGTATTCATTGGATAATATCTTCTTTTTTCTAGGAGTTAACGCTTGGATGAGGGAATTGTCATAGATAATTCAAATATTCCCCACACATATGACATAGAACTATATACGGTACCGTTGGATGAAACTCATACACCTATATCAAATTCTTCATTTTTTACTTTAAAATTCATTGATCAATGTAACTATTTTCCAAAAATAAATCATTTTCTCATTCTATTAAGATGGTGATTAATAGGGATGGGTTATCCCATAGAGAAAGTACCCCAAGTGCCACCAGTAATTGAAATTTCCCCTCATATTTCTTTTCCATGACTTTAATTGGATGCATCAGCATTGAATTCATCCTCATTGGCTAACCCCTATCTACTCGCTCTGAACATAATAATAGTCTAGATCCTACATCTATATTGGTCACACCTCCTCCTCCTTAAGCTAAGGATGATTTAGATGGAAATTCTATGAAGGAGATTCTCATACATTCATCCCCTACTCAATTAGTTTGTATTACCCTAGTACATATGGTCAAATATGGAGATCTCCAATCTATTTTTGTGGATACGTCCCCATTATAGTATTTTACATGGATACAATTGTGGCGGATATTGAATTTCAGCAATTGAAGCTAGTGGATAGGTTTTGTGTAGAAAATCCCCCCTGAACTTCATCTATAACTTCTTACAATCATGGTGATGTATTATATGGCTTGGGTCTTGGTACTTAATCAAAAATAATGTTGTATGTTTCTTGTCTCCCATGATTATTTTTTGATGGTGTGGTCTTAGAGTCATTGGTCTATTCGAAAAACATTCTTCAAACTATTTTGATGGTTTATAGAAGCACACGTGAACCATGAATATTTTAAGGTGGTGGAATGGGTCAGTATCCTAGGGATTCACCCATCCTTTCATAATCATGCCTTACGTTATGGTATTAATGACCACCTCAATTATTTCTATTGTATAGAAGAAAATATACATCAACTGAACAATATTGATGTTTCTTGGATCTATGTCAAAATGGATTTATATTCTCTTCTTATAAAGAATATTCTTTTTGGGGGATGTGAAGATATCTCTTAGTGGAAATATTCAATTTATATTTCCCTCAAGTGTTTCTATAATTGATTACATATTCTAGGACACTCCCTCCCTATATGTTGAAATCATCTGTCTAGATATTCCATCGTTCCCATTGTGCACCCCTCCACAATAGCTTATCCCTTGAATCATATGGTGAAGGGATCATCCGTGGTGGATTTTGGACCCTCTATTTACATTGTGAAGGTTCATATTCTCTAGTCATCACCATGACATTCTGTATCATTCAGCCTCCCACTAATGATGTCATCAGCCACGGAAATGGGGGGTTTTCCCCTATATAATGATTATGTATACAAAAATTATGGTATATTATTTTAATTTAATATGCAGACCCTCTCTTGAATTGATTTGCATTTCTTCTTTGACTCTGCCTTAATCCTCACCCATTGGGATGGTGTCCCCAAACCTTTAGAAGAAGATAACCTCCCTTCAGTTTGTAAAGGAACATATTCTCCATAGGTTCCCATCCATATTGTACCTATATCTTCCTCCTCCTCTAATATATGTATTTCTAATCATTATAATTTATTATCACATGTAGTTACCAGAATTTAAATCCATGAATTTTCTCCCTTAACTATTGGATCCAATTCCCATGGTCATTCGAACTGGGGACAAGAATCATTTTCAAGGATTATGTGCTCATTGATGTAGGAAGCCAATGATACGCAACTACAAATTCAATGATATCCATTCTCATTTGGATTTCTAGGGATATGGGGACACAAATGATGTCATATTACCTCTCATACGATCATTAATGTAAAAAATATTCATTAAAATCTATCTCTAAACATAATAAACACCCATCCAAAATAGATGAATTCTTATTCAATATGTGCCTTTATAACTACATTCTTGGGGAGCCTGCAAATCATCACATTTGGTTTTTCTAGAATAATTCTATTTTTTCAGATAAATTTTAATGCCCATCTAGAAAAATTATAGGAGGGAAATTTTAGATAACTAATATTCATATATTGCCTTTATTTATACAAAGTGTGATTCGAGAGAGAGGGAGTTTATTTGGAATGATCTGGAAAACATTAATATGTGTGGTTCTTTGTGGTTCCTAGGAGGCAATTTCAATGTCTTCATAGACACATTGAAGGAGAAGGGTTAAGGGTATACATATGGAAGTAAATATAGTAGTTAAATTGTTAGATTCTAGTAATGAAATCTTGGAATCAAGGTAGATAATGTATAAATACAAATGATTTAATAAGTATAAAGAATGTAATCATATGTGGTTATGGATGGATAACTTACTAGCTAATATCTACAAAAATTCCCCCATTCTGAATTCCCAAGTTGAACACATGTTTATAGAATTGTCATACTATTATCCACTTCTCATATGCCTGGATGATAGTGGGGCCTGTAGTGAAAATTATTCTACTCAAGTCATTTGGAAACTAATTCCAATTTCTATCTCTTGATACATTATTGATGTGATATGATCATGAGTGAATGACCATGGGTTGGGTTTCCCAATAAAATCACAAGGTTTAATAAAGATCTCTAATATTGGGAGTCCAACAAGGCTTCCCTTTTTTTAGATTTGGATAATCATACGTTATGAATTTAACAGTCTCTGATGGACCTTAAATCTCAATGGGTTGATGATATTTTCAATAACATGTTCAATGTGAAGATCCATCATTAAAATTTCCTTCATGAGAAGAAATGGTAAGAAAGGGAGAGATCCATATTGACTTGGATTAAATTGGGGGAAAAAAATTCTACATTCTTCCAAACATGCATTAGAGAAAGGAAATGTTCCGGTGTTTAAAACATCCTGTTTGAGGATAAGTCTTTTAGTATTGATCAAAAATTTTTGGAGGTAATTACATTTCTTATTTTATATCCTCACATGCAGATGTTAACCAAAACATGAAGGATGGATAGCCTTGTATGAAAGGTGGGATTTTTGAAAGCATTCCACATATGGATTCTCCTAATATTAATTATTCATTTGAGAAATATTAGATGAGGCGAAGGTCTAGGGGGATATTACCACCCTCAGTTCAGGATATTCCCTGGGAGATGAGAAATTTTTGGCCTCATTCTATATAGCTTATTAGGACATCATGTAAAATGATCTTTTGGGTATCATCGATGATTTTTTCATAGGTGGGAGATTTCCAAGAGTGGCATGCACCCCCACCATGATCCTCATACTGAATGTTAATATTCAATTATATCTCAATTAGAATTGACCAAAAAACAAGTGTAATTGTACAAAAAAATTCCTCTATACCATTATCAATTGAAGTCTTTTGTTGAACCTCCACAAAAGGGCATTCTATGAACAACAAGGTTTCATCTGGGGCAGTTCAACTAAAAATGATATTTCTAATGAAGAAAATGATGGGGGGTATTAATATGATTATTTATGGTTATAAAATTATTGTCGTGATTAATATGGAAAATTATTATGTTATTAAATAGTGGATTTTCATCATCAATGTCTGGAGATATATGGGATTCTCTTGGTAGGTTGTCAATCTCTACTTCCTACTTATTAGATATCTTTTTTTTCAACACAAATAAGGGGAAAAGATATTTTGTATAAAATTTGGTATTGGGTCTATGAACAGAAGACCCATTATCCCACAATGTCTTTATTCTATTTCTAGAATCTTTGAGTAGTTATTTAAATAAAATGATCGTTGAGTTCTGAGTGTGGCCATTTCTGTGTAATCATAAATTCAATGGTATTTCTCGCATGTTTTCTGTAGATTATCTTCTTTTCACCATAAATATAATTAGAAGTTTTATCTTATATCTTAATGGTATCCTAGAAATTTACAAAAAGTGTAGTGATCATGCTATAAAACATCAAAAGCGTAGTGTTTACCGTTTTTGATAATGCTCTAAAGGATAAGAAAATATAATTTTAGAAAAGATGGGAGTTCATTATAGGCCTTTACAATGGATTATTTGGGAGCCTCATTTTCTCTATCTTTAATATCTACTCATCATATTGATGTAATAGTTTAAAAATATCCAACTGTATTCTCCCCTGGAAAACTATTTTCCTCTCCATAGAAAATCCATCACCCTTATTAATAGCGTCCTTTCCTCAATCTCCACGCATGAATAATTATCCATAAATGATTCCAAGGTGGTCAATTAAAATGTTTAGAATATATTAGATTCCTTTTTTGGGTTCATATACATATAGAAGATATCATTGGGAATCATGGAATCTAATGGCATGGATGTCCGAGAATGGAGACATTGGTCTTGGATGTGTCATGAAAACCATGTACCACCTTCAGACAAGGCTCAAAAAATATTTCATTGATGAACGTTTTTTGGAAAGGTATATAATTAAAATATATATATCATATATATATATATGTCTTGGGGGAGAATATCAAGAATTCAGAACTCTATCCAATATCATATCCATATTATTCTACAACACTCGTAATGGACTGAGGGGTGTTGCCAAATCCAATTTGAATGAAAATTTGATGGGGAGTGTAATAGGATTCTCAGGATGTCTCGTGCCAAATATATCCTTCATAAATGACATTATTTTCCCTCATATATATGTTCCAACCCCCAACCCAGAATAGAAATTGGTATATAGTATTATTTTGATCAATAGAAAACATGGAAAATGTTTTTTAATAACTCATATATCTGTCTATTACTGATGAAGGAATACTGACATGTCCTTCATGGAAATTATTAGCAAGATAGATAGGGAGGGACAATATGGTGGAAAAAATCATACATTATTTTCCTTACTTGTTTAGAGCATCCACAACCAGACCCTTCCCATGGATGAGTGGGTCGAACACAATGAGATCATAATATTTTCTATGAAAAACTATCAATGTAATAGCAAGGAAAATTTATCCAATCATATTTTAATTTAAAGAGAATGGTAAAACTTTTATGGAATTTATTAAACAACTTTAATGGACAAGATGTGTGGGGGATTTCTGGTGACACCTTTCTTCAATACCAATTCCACAGTACTGATGAAAATATATTCAATCATATGGAATGAGTTTTGTTTATGGTTGACAAATATTAGAGTATCTAGAATGTTTATAACAAGATTAAACAATAGGGTATCCCATGATAATTTATCAAGGTGATTTAAGGTGCTAAATCCCTGATGGTTATGTTGTTCCATCTTTATAAGTAGTGAGATCTCTCCCCATCGTTACAGCTATTCATGGGTGGCCAGTGCTCTCGTCGCATTGTTCACAGAATGGCCCCCAAGTTAAATGGGTGCATTGGATCCCTCTTGTTAGTAGTCAAAAACTTAATATTGATGGTTCATTCATTTATGGTTACATTCTAGGAGGAGTTTTTGTTCATAACCATGTTATAAATTCAATTTTTCTTTTACAATTCTCTTAAAACAAGGAGAT
The DNA here is from genome assembly GCA_963277665.1 of Viscum album. Taxonomy (NCBI): domain Eukaryota; kingdom Viridiplantae; phylum Streptophyta; class Magnoliopsida; order Santalales; family Viscaceae; genus Viscum; species Viscum album. The sequence continues at coordinate 129,271,065 of OY728153.1, forward strand.
TCACTCATAGCAACATCCACTATTATGTTCAATGGGATCAAATTATACAACTTCTATTTTATTAAAATGGACTGGGTTGATATTGACTATTATATCATACACATGTTTATTTGGTAGGATACAACAACACATTGGATTATAACCTTGTTAGTTTACATATGAAAACGTATATTCAATGATAGAAGGGATATTACTCACACTTAAAGAGAGGGAAATGTCACTTCGGATTTCTTGTGTTCATAGTCCACTCCTGATACCCAATGTAACATATTTATTATCATTGGATCCTTTATCCTATTGTTTTTAAACACTTTGGAGATGATACTATAGGGATCCATTATTTTATACCCCCACAATTGGTTCTTGTCATGGCCCATTTCTAAATAATGTTTGAAGATTTTGGATGAATGATCCTTTAAGATATTATGTGTGGTGTCTCTTTCCACATTTCTAACATAATAGAAATTGATCTTCGCTTATCTCATAGTCTCAACCACATGATCTATCATCAAACTCAATTCTTCTATTTTTTTGTGACTCTAAGTGATGATTATGGTGTTAGTTGTAAATAATATATCATGATGGAATAAATAATTTCCTACATCTTAATGTTATCAATGAGTCCTAATTACAATAAATCATACATAAATTGGCTAGGAATCATCCCAATAAGAAAAAACTTTTTCCTCATAAGACCTAATAGTGCATAGAGGTTATAAAATGGGAACTTCATAAAAAAACAATGTTCAATTAATTCAAAAAATGAAAAAACTAAACATAACCAACACTACTTAATAAAAAACTATCTATATAAGAAGAAAAATAATATGGAATATCAAAACATTCTCATGTTAAATAAATCATAAAAAATCCATAGATATAATAATATGGATATAATTTTGATATATTCCTAGTCAAAGAAATTTTCTTTTGTATTTGATGAATAAAAATACAATAAAAAATCAATAAAAACATTATAGAGGAAAATACCCTATTCACACTGAAAATTAATTTTAAAATCTAATTTTTTTTAGAATATTAGAGAAAAAATGATTTTAAATAAAAATTAAAAGTTTTAATGTATTATTTATATCATTTAGTGGTCATTATGATAGAATATTTGGTTCTTGTAGCTTATGTTAAAATAAATATACCATTCACTTTTTTGGTATTATAAAAAAAATTGTCACGTTCTAAAAACATAAAAAATATTAATTAAAAATATTTTTATAGAAAGTTAAATATGTGTAAAATATTCTTTTAACAATCATATAATAATAGTGAAAACATTCATGAAAAAGTTTGAATTAAAATATGAACATTGAAGAATAATATTTCTAACTATGAAAAAAATAATTTTTATTTCCCTTAAAAACCTTATTTTTTGGTACTTATTATATGAAATTTATAAGAAAAAAGATTAATTTTCATAAAGAACCATAGTAGAAGAAAGTAGACATGGGTTATGACTTATGAATCATAAAATTATGCCAATGAAGACATAAATTTTAAAAATCTTAAATAATGATGAGATTGTGAAATATACCATTTAAAAATAATATCATTGAATTAAGAATTAATCTAAAAGTTGTATCATTGTGAGAAATGTAATCCACTAAAAATTATTGTAAAAAATATAATACAATAAGATTTAATTTCACATATAATCTAGGAATTAAATATTCCAGGAATTATTAAAACAACCTAATGAATGAAAAGTGAGTTTAGAAACCCCTTATCTGATACAGACACTTTTTTAAATGTGATTTAACCTTTTTTATAATCATTTTCATAATTTTATTTTTTTTTATACCATGGATATATTAATATTTATAATATCACATATCATCCAGTAATAAGATCTCATCATTTATCTTTTAATATTATTTAATGGTTATAATTGTTTATGACATAAGATGTTTAGCTTTTTCATGTATGTTTTATATTGGATGATTTGGTTCTTGTGAATAAAAAATGGATTAATATATTATTTAATTAAATTAATTTCATAATTATTATATTTATTCACTAGATGAGTTTTTATAATAATTATTGAATGATGCAGTAAAAATATTAATTATATTGTTCTTGTAAGAGGTAGGTCTTGCATATACATGAATATTGTTTTTACTTTTCAACAGATGAAATGAATGAATTTTAATTAACAATTCACCTTTATAGAAAAATTATTAAAATACACATTTCAAATATATTAATTTAATATATATGTTTTACAATCAATGTAAATATTAAATAAATGACATATCACATCACTTCGTCGAGGTAGTGGTCCACACATACACATGAGAGAAGTTATTATTTTCCAACATACTAGAGGGTAATAAGATATGTAACACCCAAATATAATATGAAATATTTTTTCCAAATACATTTAAATTAATTTGACATATTTCATTTAATGTAACACCGAGATACAACAAAATGCGACATATAATTAAAATATTTCAATTTAATATGATAGTTTTTTATTAGCTATTGTAATTTCAGGTATGAATATATTTACTAAATGATGAAAATATATGGTTTAAATATTTATATAAATTAAATTTTTATTGACCAATTAAATATAATTCAAAATAAAATCTATTCAAAATTAAAGGAAATATTTTTCTAAAAAACTATTTTTATAGACACAAACATGTTTTATCAAAATAAATTTTAAAAAAACTTTTTTAGTGAATAAATTTTCTGATATTTTTATATTATTCATTCATTAAAATGTTCATATTTCATCGTATGTGTTTTATAGACAAGAGATATAGTTAAATTAAAATCTACACTTAAAAACTATTTTTTATATAAAAAATATTTTTTGAATTATGTAAAATTGTTTTATATATTATTTATTAACAATTTTGGAAAAATGATTTGGGAATATTAACATAATTATTTCAAATATAATTTCTATATTATCTTTCTGTAAATTTTGGTTAATTTTCTGATAAATTAAATTTATTTATGAATATTGATAATTATCGGTTTTTATTAAGAATTTTAATTTCCATTAAGAAATTTAAAAATATAAAAAATAATTTAAAATTGTTTTAAAAGAATAATAAGAAAAATATATATTAATTAATACATTTTAGGTCATTTTATTCAATTACATATTTAATTGGGATATTAAAACATTCTATACTTCTAAGAATATTCTATTCCAAAAATCGCTTTCTCATCTTGAATGTGAGATTAATTTTAAATTAAAATATTCCAGTTCTATTAATGGAATGTGAAAAAATGATTCCATATTTTTAATAATAATAATTTTTTATTATCTAATAATCTTATACATAAAATGTTACCTAAATAAATAGTAAAAGCAATAAAAAGTAATTATCAGGCTTAAGGTTAAAATGGATTATCACGGATTTAAAGTATAATAATAATGGGTAAAATAAAATATAAAATTTTTATAAACCCATTTTATGGATGTATTTAAACCTTATAACCAATAAAATTTATTAATGTACCATTTAATTTTCTTTTCAAAAGAATGAAAACAGGGTTACACAATTCTCTTTTCAAAAACTACAATTAAGCCACTAACCTCACTTATGATAGGCCACCCCATATCCACTCCATTTCACACCTCAATAACCATTTGGATCATTAAATAACAATAGAAATTTCTTAATTACTTCCCTAAGAACATTTTTTATGCCTTTTCTGAGATCATGATTCCAATATATGAAGTCTTTTGGTTAATCCAAAAAGGTTGTCCGACGAAGAGGTAAAGATTCAATCCATGCATTACTATTTTAACTCATCTTATACTTACATTAAATATTTTTAAAATAGGGTATAATAATCCCAAAAATATATAATATATAATAATATGTTTTTATGTTAATGTAAAATATTTAATCTGTCTATACTTCCTTCAATTTGGATACAAAATCACCATTCTTTTGTTCATCGAATTGCTGCCTCACGAACCATTGTTATTAATTTTATATCACCACCCGACAAGACTAGATATAATGATGGATTTAATATTTATATCAGATATATATGATATTATTATACATAAATAATTATAATACTACATATTCATTATTAACTCCCAACCCATTGGAATGAAATAACATCGCTTCTGTGTACGGTGGACTTCAACATCGTGAACCGATGGGGTGTGTTTTTCATTTCTATTTTACTTGTATGGAAATAAGAATATATTAAATTAAAATATATGATATTTTTAACAAAAGTATTTTTATTAAATCATTGTATTACATATACCTCTTTACTTTAAATAATGTAGGTGAAATGACAACATGGTTCGTGTGAATAGAAGAATACTGCCTCGCAAAGTGACATGATTAGTTTTTCACTGAATATATTAATGGAAGGTAATAAAGAAATATTTAATAAATATAAATTAAAAATATGAAATAATAATTAATCTTTAGTGGTAAATTATTATCTACCTTCATTTCATTTCGTTCATCAAGATAATGGAAACAATGTCTATGTGTATGTATCCACTACCGTCTCAATGAATATTGAATTTAATTTTGTCTCTCTAGATTTTATACATGATAATAAATCAATTAATAAATAATATATATGATATTTAGATCATTTTTAAAATTTTCTATATTGTGTAACCATGATAAATTTAAGGGAATATAAAATAACCAATCAAAACATACATGAAAAAAGAAGTTATTGCCCGAAAAAATATTTCAACATTGAATTTTCAATAAAAAAAGTAGTAAAAGGTCATAAATAAATCATATATGGTATGATTTATAAATATTTGTTAATAAAATATAATTATAATAAAAATATTTATTTTATAAAATAGTTTTGAACATGAATGATTTAATTCAATACTTAGGGTTTGGAATTTCCATCTCAAATTTATTTTTTGGGAGACCCAAGCCATATTCACCAACAATTTTTTATTTATTGAATAAAATTCCAATTAATTAATTTTATGAATATTTTACAAAATATTATTGGGATTTAATTATCCATTTTAAGACCTCTCATTCATGGGTCTTAGAATTCAGATGTTATGAAAGTTGTAAGTGATATTTGTTTCAATTTTCTTCTTTGGGACATACATTAGGTTATGAACCTATATTATTTTATATAGAATATATACAACCCATTTTACATTTAATATCGTAAATTTATTTATTCTAATTATATTTTATGTTTTATTTATTTTTACTTTGTCATGGGGATTATGATTCAAATTTAACACTGTTCTAAAGGGTTTATAATACAATATCATCATTTATTGGGATTGTTTTTGTTTATGAATAAAATGATGAAATAAATTTATTTATATATCATGAAACACATTATTTTCTCTCTAATATAGTTATTTCATTAAAATTAATTTTTTCCATTTGTCTTCATCACATTCTGTACTCAAGAGTTAAAACAAAATTTCTAATCAAGATCATCTTTATTTCACTATTATATCAAAAAACTTATTTCCATCGAGAACAATGTATTATAAAAAATATATTTTCTGTTAAAATATTTTAGAAAATATCTAGATTATTTATTAATGAAATTTATATTAATTGTTTTATTAAAAAATGTTTTTGAATGGAATCATAATGTTATTTTCTAAACAATTTATGATTCTATTTTAGAAAAAGTGTTAAAGGATTTTTTTCCAGGTATAACATTAATGGATTTTTTTTACATCATGATCAATAATTGTGTAAAATATTCTTGTATATGTTTCCAAAGTTATTTTAAAAAAACGAATTTTGAAATATTTTATTTTTAATTTATTTCAAATAGGATATTGAAAACTTAATGTGTTTTAAAAATTTGTGTTTAACAGTAGAAAGAATATGTTTCTCAAACAAATTACATTGTTTCTTAAATCTTTTTTTATATTTTTCTATGTCTATTTTCGTGGAAAAATATTCAAAAAATATTTTTTGTTTTAAAAAGATGTTTTTCAAACTAGGAATGATATTTTTTTCAATAATTGTTATAAATAAATTTAAAATAATTTATTTATATTTTTAAAATGTTATTTTTAAGGAAAAAGATATCCATAATATTTTATAATTTTTTTTAAAAAAAATATTTTTAAACAAATATTTTTTCCTATAGAAAATTTCCATGGGGTCTTTCAAAATCATAATCCATGTAAGATGACATCCTGTTATATTAATATTTATTTACTGGGGTATGATCTAAGTATAAAATAATTATTATTTCTATTGATTTTTTATGTATATGAAGAATTGATTTGTATTGAACACATTTATTTTCTATGGCTTATGATATGATAAAATGTTTTATAAAACTAACTTCTTTACATGGGTTTTGATATTTTGAATTTTCAAAAAGCCCATTTATTTTCATGGGTTCTAATATAGTATATTCTTTATAAATCCCACTTCTTTACATCAGTTATGATAAGATGAATGTATTTTGATCTTGTGGGTCACTTTTGTATGGTTATTATTATATTAAAGTGGTTAAAATTTATTAAATTTTGTTGGTTATGTTATAACCTAATAAAATGGTTGTATTATAACTAATTAATGTTTGTACCTATATCTCCCTCACATTAATTATGTAAATAATGATATCTTTTAAGACAAATATGAAAATAATGGGGAGTGAAATCAACTTATTAAGGGAATTTTTCAACTATGATATTCTTGTTAGTGAACTATAACTACTACTATGGTTTTAGGAGTGAACCCATTATACTATGATAGTTTTGGAAAAGGGACTTGAAAACTTTGGAAAAGATTTTATATGCATATATATTCTACAACTCTATGTCTTATGTCAATTTTATTTTCTCATAGATCAGGTTCTTTGATTTCCTAATTAATAATATCTTATGAATTTCCAAAAATTTTCCCATGACTCATGTTTTTTATCATTGATATGTTTTTTTTGTTATAATCACCTTATAATACACTTATACTCATTTTATGTGAATATATTTTTCATGTTTACCCTTATTTAGAATCAATGATTACTCTTTATTATGTTTCTTTTACACAGGTTATGATGATAGGTATTACACGTGATAGGTATAATAAGGGTTCTATTTATGAGGAACTAACTGGGAGATGATTTAAAACTCTTCTGAAAAAGTTCTTTATGGTTATATATATCCAATGACACAATAACTTTACAATCTTAAATCTCATGTTTATGTAATTCAATGAATATTTATCTGAAATATATTTTATCTATGCCAATAAAATTTGGGTCACTATAGTAAGTGATGGAGGATATTTTTTATAACCATTGGTAACCAGGATAAGAAAAATTTATTGATATCATTAAGGATATTTATAATGATTTATGTCTATTGATATATCTAAGGATAGAACTAATGATGACTTAATGTATATGAAATTTTATAATAATTTTATTAATGGATAGGGAGAGTAGTTTCCATGAAATTGCATCCTTATACGCATAATAAAGGGTTTTATTGCTCAAGAATAGAGGTACAAAGTTGTAAAAACTCTTAGTGTGGTAAATTGAGATGGACAAAGTCAATACTCAGCACATAAAAATGTTACTTTCAACACACTTCGTTTTACCCAGCTGGTGATTTTCTTTGGAAATATAAAAACTCTTTATAAACCATGAATAATGATTTAACTAATAACCATGAATTACCTTCGTTAAGCCTATGGTGTAATATATTGAAATGTTTTTTTCATGATTTAGTCATCCAATAATGGATTTTTCAAAATTATGTGTTTTTCTATTATGGAAATTATTTATTACAAAAAGTATTCTGTTTCTAGAAGATTGAGGAAACTATATGGAAAATGATTAATTTTTAATGTGTTTGAAAAAGTGTTGATAGGAAATTAAATTGGATGATTACCAGAGTTATGGTTATTATGATTATTCCTAATCATTTACCAAGATATATTATTAACAATATACACCTTTACCAACTCTTAGAACAACCAAAGAAGATAAGGCTACTGTTTGTTGTGTTCACAGTTGGTGGAGACCATGGACAAATGAATACCAAATTTTTAATAAGTCAAGAATATGGGATGATGCACTCATGTGAATTATTAAAAGTAAAGAGAAGATGTTTCATACATAGAGAAGAATGAAATTGTGTAAAAAAATTCTATGGTAAAATGGTTTTTTTTTGAAAAATGGATGGGAATATTGATCTTCCTAAATTATTATTATTGAAAAAATGTTTAAATGAGAAAAATATGGTTCTTAGGAAAATATATTTCCTTGGAGAATGATTTTAAGAGAATAATCAGTATGGTATCAGTAATGGTTAAACTCTTAATGATGAAGATACCATAAATTAAATATGAAAGGTGTGGTGTATTATAATAGTATTTTTATATCAACGATAAGATACATGATTAAATTGAGGTTGATGAATGGTTATACATGACTCATATTTCAAATTGGTAGGAAAGTGGTATTAAGGAGTTATATGATAAAGCCTAGTAAATTGTGTGAAAATTAAGTGGGATGATTGATGTGTTTATGTATTGGAATCCAATAATAATTTTTTATAAAGAATAATATATATAATTATTTCATTTTGTAACATTATCATTAAGTATTTTGAATAATTTTATCAATATTATTGATAACTAAGGAAAATAATTTATTAAGACGGTGTTACTTTATAAAAAACACATTATTAAGGCAATTTAACCCTTGATATATTCCTCTGGTTGAGATGATGTTGTTAGGATAAAAAGATAATTCATATGAATAAATTATATTTTGAATTATTTGATGTCATTAGAACTAATTAATTATTTTTTGACAAATGGGTTTATTTTATCATTGATTGAATTTATAAGATTATTGGATTTTTGGAATAGATTAAATAATATGTAATTTTTTTCAAGCAATGACGAAATATGTATGTTTTAATTTGAGTTTTATGGTAATTTTGGTTATCACCATGTTTTATGAAAACATATGAATAATGTATTGATATATTTGTTATGTGATAATTATGAAATAATTTTTGATTTTTTGGGGAATAATTTTTAATTAATTTTGGAAAATTTAGAGACTTTCATTATAAATTTTGAATTTGTAAGGGTCATAAGGTTAACTATTTATAGAATGGATTATATTGATACATGGATGAGGTTTTATAGAATAATGCATTAGTTTACCATATTAATATTTATGTATATTTTATAACATCTGATAACCATTTTTTATGATGATAATTAGAGATACAAGTGACATAGAATTCTATTGTGGATCATTTAATTATGACTTCAACCACAAAAATCCATCTTTATTAAGTTATGAATTGGAAATCGATAAAAATAACAACCAAAATAAAATATTATTTTTTTTATAAAATAAAGGTAATCCATCAAGAAATCTATCCCTTTTATATGATTTATCATATAATGATGGTATCCTATTGATTGGTGCTTCAACCAAACCTCTATAAAGTGCATGATGGGTTCCGTGTATCTCTCCAAAAGAAGTATATACACGATTCTTCACATGTAATAAACTATGAAGTCAAGATTCTTAATAATGTACTTTCTTATAAGGAACAATTTTTTGAGATTTAGGATCATACATACAATGTTCTATGAACTAATACCACTCACCAAGTTAATGGTTTATTGTGAAACAACCATCTTGAGAAAGCCATATGGGAACCTACGGATGTAATGAGGATGAAATATCATTAGTTGAAGGAACAAAAGTTAGTAATTTGGTGTTTGAAATTAATTTTATGTTGGTTATAATGTTAAACCCCAAAATTTTAAGAAATATATATTTTAAAATATATATCATATTCTTTGAGTGCTTGAATTATAGGAAACACCTATTTTTAATGGAACAAGAAATACTCTTAAGAAATCATAATTTAATATGATAGTAATTGCATAACCATTATGATGGTGAGTTTTAATAGTATTATCTAAAATATAAATTTATTTTGTTTTAACATGTATATAAAATTAATACAATGGTAACTAATTAATTAGAAATCAAAATAAAAAATATATGAAAAATAAAGGAAGTATTTTTATGAATGATTATGTGTATGAATTAAAATGTGGTTTACCAAAATAAATTTAAAAAATAAAATTAATTAAATTTTTTTAATTAAATTTAAATATTATATATTCAATAAATTTTTTAAAATTCATATTATGTGTTTTCTAGGAAATAGATAAGAATAAATGCAATTTTATGCTTAAATATTTTTTCCTAAAAAGAATATTTTTACTCTTACAAAATTATTTTAAAATTAATATATAAATACATTATAAAAAATATTTGAAAAAATAATATATTTTTAAAACAATTATCATGTCCAAGTCCTCTTGTATTAAATTTTTTATAATTTTAACAATAGAAAATTTTTTAGATCAATAGTGAAAAATTATGGTTTTTATTAATAACTGTCATTTCCTTTAAAGAATTATAAACATACTGATTATTTTAATGTATTTTAATAAGTAAAATAAATTCAATTATATATTAATTAATCCAATTTAGTTATTTATTATCAATTCAATATTTATGTGGTATATTTAATCTTTTGTTACTTATTATAATTGTTTCGTTGGAAAACCTCTTTGTCATCACTTCAAACAGATTAATTTTAATTTAATTTTGTCTTCTTCCATGAATGGATTTTAAGAAAATAGTTTCAATTTTTTAATCATAATAGATTATATAATCTAATAATATCAAATTCATTTTTTACCATAATTTTTAGTAAAATGAGTAAAAATTAAATACCACGGTGAATGTTAAAATGGTTTTAACAGAATGTTAAACGAAAAATATAAGGGGTGAAATGAACTATAAACTTATACAATACCAATTGTCTCAACATATATTTAAATTATCACCAATATGGTTTTATAATGGATAATTTTTCATCATTTTGGAATGTATAAAATGTGGTTACACCTTTTCATTTTAAAAATTACAAGTGTGGCACTCACCTCGCTTAAAAAAATCCACCCTCTTCCCTCTCCTTTTCCGACATTAAAAAACATTTTGGTTGGCCATTAATTAAAAAAATAACAAAAATTACTCAATAACCACACCCTATAGACCTTTCTAGGATCATAAATCCAATCTATAATAGATTTATTTTATATATAAAATGGATTTTCGACGAATAGATAATGTTTTTAATTATGTTTTTTTGTTTTACTTATCCATCTATATCATTCAATTTTTTCCAAAACATGGTAAAATATAACATATGTATGTATTATATAATTAAATGTTATTATGTTATTTTTATAACCTATATATGTCTCCCATTACATAAAAAGGATACGAAATCATCATATTTGTGTACAGTGGACTATCACCTCACGAAATGATGTTATTTTTTCCCATCACAAACTCTCACGGCTTGATATAATTATTTATTTAAGGTTTATATGAGATATTTAAGATATTTTTATACATTTATAATTAGAATACCACAAATATATTCTTATCTAAAAACCCTTCAGAAAATAATAACTTCGTTCGTGTGTACAACAGACTACATCCTCGCGAATCGATGTGATGTGTTTTTCATTTCTATTTTACTTGGATTATAATAAATATAGATTAAATGAAATTATATGATATTTTTAACAAAATTTTAATTATTTAATTTTGTTATCATATATTTCGTATCACTTTCTCTTCAATGGGGGATATGATAACACTGTAAATGTCTACAATAGAGTACCACATTAAGAAGTGATGTGATTCATTTGTCATTAATTCATTGCATAAAATATGAAAAGTAAAAATAATAAATATATGTGATATATATAAAATCATAATGACTATTTAATGGTGAATTTTTCTTTATATCTCTTTTATTCCATTCATCATGAAAAATGAAACAGTTTTGATGAATACGTACGGTCTACAATCTCCACAAATATTGTATTTCATTTTCTATTTATAACTTTTATTTATTAATACAAATACATATATAATAAATAAATATGATATGTATATCATTTTTTAAATTCTGTATATTGTGGAACCATGATCAATGTAAGAGGACACAAGTTAAAAAATCTAAATATACATGGAAAACAAAGAAATTATTTCTCGAAACATAATTATGTCCTAGAATTGATAATAACTATGTAATAAAAGGTGATAAGTAAATCATATATGGAATGATATATATAAATTTTTTTTATATAATATATATATAATTAAATAATAATTATTATATTGGATGTTTAAATAAGTATGAGGGATGTTGAGACATAAGGTAAGGGATTTTTTTATTGATTTTATTTGTTATGAGACACATCTCAAATTCAAAAAATATTGATTTTATGTGGTGTATATTTATTTCACATAAATTTATTTTACAATGATTATACTGAAAATTATGGGGACATAAATATCCTTCTAGGGATTACTGTTTCATTAGGTGGATGATTAATATGTCACCAAAGAGGTAAGGGATTTTTTCCCGATATATCACCGTGTTCACCCACATAATATTTTGCACCTATATTCTTTTATAAGGTGTATATATAAAAAAATTGAAATATAATATCATTAATTTATTTATTATAATTTATTTTTTTTCATTTATTTTTATTCTTTAATGGGGATTGTGATTCAAGATTACCAAACTAGTATAATTTTTGCAGTATAATCTCATCGTTTATCAAGATTATCTACATTTGTAATCATATGATGAAATAATATGATCTCACTCTCAATATATAATTAAATTGATTATAATATAGTTTATTATGAGAATAAATGTGTTATATTAAATTTACTCAATTTATGTACTCATTATTTCAATAGAATATTTTTTAAAAATCATATTTACTTCTCTATTTAGTCAAAAAATATTTATTTATTATAGAACATAGTTTTTAGATAAAAATTAAAAAATATGTATTTATAATTATAAAAATGAATTATTATTTCATTTTTGAGACATGATCAAATTTATTATAATTTTTTTGAAATCAATATTCATATCGATTTCTGAATAGTTCTCATTTAGAATTTATCCAAAAATTGATAGTGATATTTTTTTGTTGTGTACATCATGAATGGTATTTTAAACCATTATAAACTATAATTTTTTTAAAATATTAATTTTTAATTTTACAATGATAATTAAGAATAAAATTATTTTTAAAATATTCAATGTTTTAAAATGCTTTTTTCGAAATGGGAAATAAATTTTCATCAAGAAATGTTTTAAATAGTTTTTTAAAGATTCATTTATATGTTTCAATATATAAATTCCAAGAAAATTATTTTAAACCGGAATTATGTTTTAAAATAGATATTTCAAATGTGGAAATTATATTTTTCCTCTGGAAATATTTTAAATGATTTTAATTCTTTCTTCATAATTATAATAGGTTATTTTCAAATAAAATGAATTACAAAAATTTTTATGTTTTTAAATGGTGAATTTTAAACTTTAAAGTTTATTTTACTCAATAAATGTTTGCAATAATTTTTTAATGAATATTATATAATATTCATTTTATATTATTTATGAAAAATATTCCAAAACTATTTAATGTATTTTTAGTTTTATAATTTTATTTTCAAAGGGTGATCATTTTCCTTAATAAATATTCCTAGTGATATTTCAAAAATAAGTTTCCATATAAGATGATAAATTTTGATATTAGTGAGTATTTATTGGGTTTATGATACAAGGATAGTAGTATTATTGTTTATCAATATGGTTTATGTTTATAATAAAGATATATCTGTGAAACACATTGATTTTCCATGGGGTTTTCTATGCTATAATGTTTTATGAAGCCCATTTCTTATCATGGGATTTGATATGTTGAATGATTTATGAAGCACATTTCTTTTCATGATTTCTCATTTGATAAATGTGTCATGAATCACATTTCCTATCATGGTTTCCAATGTGATGAATTTTTTGTGATCATGTGATACACTTATATATGTTTTTCATTGTGTGATGGTGGGTACATTATAACTATGGATGATGGTTACGTTATACCCAAAAAAATTGTCTATTTTATAACCAAATGTTGGTGGGACCTATATTTCCCTCCAATTAATTAGGTAAGAATTGTTATCTCTTGAGATTAACCAGACAGTAATGGGGAGTGAACCACGTTTAGTAAGAGATTATGTCCACTATAAAAGTCTTGGGAGTGAACCTTGACTACTTTGATAAGTAGGGGAGTGATCCCATTCCAATATGATAGTTGTTTATATAATCCTTTATTTTTATGTAAATTATATTCCATGTTTATGTTTATACCACAAATCTATGTCTTCTGTTAATTTTTTACACGCATGGATCATATAATTTGATTTACTTGTGATTCATGTCTTTTTTAGTGCTAAAATCTCTTCCATGACTCAATATTTTGATATTTGATATGTAGTATGGTCTTTATATATTATTCTTCTATTCTCTAACCTGTATACTCACATTATGTTTATTTATTACCCTCCATTACCCTTACTGGGTATCAAAGATCACCCATTATTATGTTCCTTTTCCTAGGTTATGATGATTTTTATTACATGTGATATGTATATAGATGATTCTATTTATAAGAATATATGAGTGAGGACATGTTTAAATATTTTATACCAGTTTTATATTTTTCTATGTTTCAAGAGATACTAAACACTTACAATCCCAAGGGACATGTTTGGGTATTGTAATGAATATTAATCTAAATGATGTAATATCCATATTGGTAAAGCATGGGTTACTATAATTTAGTTATGATAGTATGATTATAAAAGTATAATTACGTCATAAATATCCTATATACTCGTCAGTTCCATCTCTATAACCATCCATGTACATTGGTTGCGACGAATGAATTTCAACGCTACATAACAACTGTAAGTTGTACGTATGCAGAATGAATGTTATCGATTTTTACATGATATAAAATAGATGTAAAATGATTCTCCCATAACTATAATTAAATCTCATTAAATTAATGGTACTGAAGTTACTATTTAAAATGAGTTCAATAAATTTAGATAAACTGGATGAGGAAAGAAACATGAAAGAGTCAATAAGAAAATATTGTCACTTCTTCGACAACCATGATTAAAATCATTTATATAGACCATGGAATGGTATTTTATAGATGTAAATCACTTATAAATATTGTCTATGTATTTTTACAATATAAAATTTTAGGGGATGGTTAAGATAGTTTGCTCAATGTGATGTAATGAATTGATATAAAGTGGTGTACTTTTGTAAGGGAAGTAAATCTCACACATGGAATTTAAAAAATGATTAAGATATAAATAATATATTTTAAATCCAAATGATTATAAATTTTTAAAAATTCAAATAAAAAGGGTTTAATGTGGAAACATTCTATAATAATGAAATTTAGATTGGGTTTAGTGTCATTTTATACATTTTTTTAGCTTTGAGCCCTTGATTAATAAAATTTAATCTTAACTGTGGTAACCAATTTTGAATCTTACAGGGTTATAATTATACATATAATGAAAAAATTAGATAATAAATGAACTAGAGATGAAATATATGACTTTTTCAAATGCAGCATTTCCCCTTTAAATATGTTTCACATTTTTTGATAATTTAATAACATATTTTTTCAAAGAATACTATTAATGTCATTTTAAGAACTATTAACATAATTTGACATTGAAATAATGTTTAAAAAATAGAATTAAAATATTCAAAATTCACATTTTTCTAATATATAATATTTATCTTCAAATTATTTTTATTAAAATTAATCACTAATCATGTATTTCATTGAAAAAATAAAATCATATATTTTATTTTTTATAAATTTATTAAATACTATATTGGGGTTACATAAGAATTTAAGTAAACCATATAATAATTAACTAGATATAAATTAAACTGATAAAATAGGTAACTAATATTTCATATAAACATCTATAAGAAATTTCATTTTTTCCTCATGTAAAATTCTTAGAGATTAAAATTTGAGAGAATGACATTTCATAGTTATTTTTTCTGTATTACACATAGTTGATGATGAATTATTAATTATCTTAAAAAAATTCAAATCTTTAGTAAGATATCATATTTAATCTCAAGAAATAATCAACACCCAAAAAGGGCGCTACCACTTAGCTGCAACAATGAAAAAATTTAAAGGAGATATAAAGGTCCTAATCAATGAAATATGGAACTGAGTTCCTTATTTCATAGAATTTTTTTGAAAAGGTAAAAATATTTCCATATAATAGGATACAAAAACTATTGAGTTTATTTTTAGACATTAACTTATGATTTTAACTTTATTTTATCCATTTTATCCTTATATAGGTGGTATATATTTTCCATAGCTAATATTCACAATAAAAAAAATTTAGAAGGACCTATAAACCTAATTTGTTCTTATTGATTACAAATATGGTTTAAATTTCTCATGATTCAATATCTTGAAAAGAAATATATCAATTTTTAATATAAATATTTAAAAACTAGTGGATTATAGTTTTTTAGAAAAATTAAATTATATATATAAAAATTAACTCATGTCTAAATCATGAATTTTTATAATTTAAATTGTATTGGTTAGAATATGATGAATTAAAATAATGATATTTAAATTAAATATTAAATAAAATATGTAATCTTACATCAATATTAATTTAAATAATGGTAGTATTTTAAAAAATATTTTTTTTACTATTTAATAAAAAATATAACATATTAGAAAAATCCTAAAATTTCACACACACAAAATTATGATATGTTGATTCAAAAATTGAAGTTTTTTTGGAATAAATTTTTATACAATTTGGAAAAATTATTCATATTACTTTCACCTAAAAACTAATAATAATCATTTTTTAAGAAAACAAATTTGTAAGAATAAAATTTATTTACCTAAAAATTAAGTACATATTTCTTATAAATTAAAGAATAAATTTGTATTTAGTAGAGACTATATATATATCATAATTAATTTAATTATATTCATACCCTCTAATTAATTGGTTTGACTATAAAGTTTATATTTGAATAAAAATATTTTTTGTTTTATTTGAGCTCACTGTTGTGTGATGTATTCTATATCGAGCATGGTGTTGATTTAAAATCATGGGGTGTCACATTCTCTACCAGGTTAATAAATGACACCCTTTAAATTATATTTTTTTATTGTAATAAAGAGTTTAAAATTTAAAATTACTTTATTTTTGAGATTAGGAATATTAAAACGGGTTCATAAAACATCCTCTTAAATGAGGAAATGAGAAATATGAAGGTTATCGTTTATAAAAAATAACTAGGTTTACAAATAAGAAAACATTAGGGAGAAGTGAATATAAAACATATAGAAAACATAATAGGAAATATAAATATGGAGACATTCTTCACAATTATGAGAATGATCATGGGAATGTTAAGGACTGAAACCCCACAAATCAACGTAGAGTTAAAAAGACCATTAATTTATCCAGAATGAATTTAATAGACCATATTACTGTTTCAAGAACACATTCATAGAGTTTAGTATTTAAATTACCATATATAATAAAAAAATAAAAAAATATACTTACATGACAATTATAATTTATTCAATTAATAAATTTCCAACACTACTTCTTATTTTTCAATAAATGATCAGTATTAAAGTGATCTTTTTTCATGCCTGGCGCGAGGAAATAAACTTCTAATAGATCTAATAATTAATAAATGGATAACAAACTATCATGACTATATCTGAATATAGTAATAACTGAAATGGTTAACACATGTTAATAAAATATTAATAATGTATAAAAATTAATTTCGAGAAATAATATATTTTACCTCAAAATTTTTACAATACAAATATAGGTTCAACATGGATTATTCCACAAACAAGTTTCCCTATATCCAAATTAACCTCAATAACCACAATATAAAAAAAATAAAAAGTTTATATAATAAATTTGAACATAAATCAAATAAAATTATAATTATATCTTTACCAAAAATTATTTCATGTGAAACCACATGTTAAAAAAAGGTTACATATACCTCAACCAAGGGAATCATCTCCAAAAATATCATTAATCTACATGATTTATCAATACATAATCCTATATTATATTGAACATCACAAAAATATGATGAATTAAATTTAGATACTAACCTAAATGATAATATATAGGTTCTATATAAATATATTTGTAAGTATTTCATAATCAATGACATAATTTATAAAGATTTATATCATCTATAACATACTATCTTGTAGAACATAACTAACAAGGAATAGAATCATATACTAAAGAAAATGATTACCTAAACCTAAATAGAATCATAGAAAATTTATATAACATTCCTAATGAATCAACCATCCTAAAATATGACATAAATTTCATTTTATTTAAATCACTAAAAATTTCTATCATTTCCAATACTATCCTATTTTCATAATCAATGTAAATCGTCTGTTTATCCCAGATAAACATTTTCACTTTATAATAAATTAAAATTTCATACTTATCAATACCTTTCATAATATGTTTCAAATTACTAAACTAAAATCTAGTATGGGAAAATCCAAAGATGCCTATTTAATACCAATGATATACAACTTATAAAATATAATTATCAAATCCCAACACATAAAGAAATCAATCCAAACACATAATTTATTTTCATTGAGTAATATCTACCTCAATCACGGATTTATCCATTTTATTGGGGAATTGAATTAGATAATTTCCATATTCATCAAACACAATAAATTTGTCTATAAATGGTACCTCATAAAAACGTCATATCCCTCTATTGAGATATTAAATTTTCGTCACCACTTTATTGGTCTATGACCTTTTACCCACACATAAATAAAATTCCCATTACTCTGAGGCTTTATTCAGGGTGTCACTTTCCACATTTATAACATGAATTATAGTGGTTATCTCATTCTTCCATGGTCTCCACCTACCTAGATTGAATGAAACTATATTATTTTATTCTTTGGTGTCTTCGAGAGTTATCTATGGTGTATGTTATTAATTATATATCGCGGTAACTGTGTAGGAAAGATCATAATATAATTTACAATAATAATTATGATATTTGGTTCATCATAATCACTACATTTTCTATAATATTTTATATTAACACGATTCATCTTAGTTACATCCATTATGTATAAGAAAAAAATCATAGTATGTTAATAAATAATCATATTGGGAATCCACATAATCTTGGATATCAGATAGATAATTTCTAAATAATGGGGACTTTTTTCAATATATTAAACCTTAGTATTATCCAAGGTTACTCGTGGTATTCATATATATAAATCATTTATAATAGTTTATGATTATAATATGAGTTAACCTAACCATATCCTCTAATATTTTCAAACATGGTTCATATTAAGGGATCACTCACCTCGCACCAGTATGTTGACAATCATATACTTGAACAACTCTTTTCTAATTTATTACCCCTTGATACATCCTTTATAAATTCATGTCCACATTTGAATCTAAAAATTTACGTATTTCTAGTTGAACCACATAATCTCCCCTAACCAAAATTTTATTATGTTTTGATTATACATAGATAGATATCAACACTTATCTTTAATACATATTAATTAATGATTTTTTAATACAATATTTCACATAATAAAACCTAGAAGATCGAGATTTCTAGTGTATTTGTGAATTTGGTAAATTACATATCATCTTAAAATATGAAATAAATCATTTTTATTGAAATATTCCCGAACATGATCATAATATTTCATCAATCTTAATACTGAACAGGATAACATGGGGACACACATAAGAAAGGGGTGAGAAAAACAACCCGACAACGGACAAACATGGAATAAAATGAAGCGAACAATAAATTTTAAAATATTGGAATATATGTGGGATATAAAATGGGTAATTATTAGAATAATGAACAATTAGGCATTATATATCCTGATAACATAATGAAAACATTGGAAATGTGAAAACAACTTAAAACATTGCATTATAAACGTAGGTCAATGATAACTTCCAAGAAATAATAATTGAAAAATTAACCTAAAGGTATTATGTTTATCCCTATCCCAACAATATTTATCATCGAACTAAACATTACCCGATTCATTGCGAATTTATATAGTTTCGAGTGCACATGTCACAATCATTTCATTCTAAAGCTTAAGTGTTCCGCAAAGATCATAGTACATGGATTCATTCATCATCATATTTTTTACATTATGAAAAAGTGTGGAATAAATACATGTAAGTCCCATTTCAGTTATGTATAAGATAATAAATATATAAACCCATGATAATAAATTGGTATGTTATTCAGAATACAATTGTTTTGGCATTGAAAATGGTGGGGAATTTTCTGTAGCAAAACAAAGTCACTTAAAAAATCATAAAATGAGAGGATGAGAGAGAAAGGGGAATCTCATAATTTTGATAAAATGGGATGTTATAGGGATAGATAAATATATATCCCAGTATTAAGAATTTCAAATTAAATGCATATGATAATAAATAAACTTTAACAAATAGAAGAATGAGAGGATCCTTTACCTTGAGAGTGTGACTCCAAAAGCATTCGAGGAGCATCTTGAGAGCTTTGAGGGTCCTTAGGAGGACTCTAGAAAGGTATTGAAATATTAAGTATGGGGTAAATGTATTCTTAGTGAAGATAAATGAAATATTGGGAGGTTTTATATAGGAAATGATTGGGGAATTCTTTTATAATTCTCAAAGGTAGTTTTTGGACTCTATATTATAAAATAACCGAAGAAACAATCCATATCATGAGTATTTTCCATGTTTGTTTCAATAGGGTTTTGGTTATCATTGTTTTATAAGTCTTATGGTTAAAAATAATAAAATAAAACCCTTTTCTATGTGAAAGTGATTTATACTCTTAAATAAAATATATTGAAACCATTACATCAATTAATTGTTTTGGAAGATTCAAAATGACTATAAAATTGATAAAATAAACATAAAATAAAATTATTTGAAATTTAAATCATATTTGTTTGTAGTTTATACCCTTTATTGTATTTATTACATCATGTCTGGGTCATTATGATATCATAATACACATAGTATAATTATAGAGTATTTAATTTTTACCTGAGAATTCGAATTCCTCCAAAAATTATGATAAATTTACAGTTGGATAATTTAGATATTCTTTTTTTCAAAAATAATATTAATTTTATTAAAATAATTTATCAAAATAATTTATTTTTTACAGGTCAAATAAAAAACATCATTTTTTGAGAAATAATGTTTTTTTTCTAGAAATGTTTTGAAACCCAAAAAATAACATTTGAATTCATCAAAAGTATATGGTCATTTATATTTGATAAAAATTATTTAATAATAATAATAAAATATTATTTATTTCAAATATTCATTTATTAATTAAAAAAATCCTAATATAAATTGAATACTAATTAAAAATAACATTTTTTATTGTAAATAATATATAAATCTTTTAAAAAGTAATTATTAGAATATAATACGAGAATTATTCATTTGAAAAATAAAATATACATATTCATATTATTATGGTCCTGATCAATATTCATTCAATACACTAAAAAACACTATAAGAGAAAGGTGTGTTATTGTTATACTTTTATGGGGTGGGTCATTGTACATGGTTTCACTCATGATTATGAATTTACCAATGAAAATACCCCAGGTGTGTCAAATCCAGTGTGCATCAAGGCCCATTGTCGTGTAAGAGTTCTCAATCGAGTCTACCTCAGAATAATGTTTTTTGGTTTTACCCTTATTTACATCTACTTTAGATCTAATCCCACTCTTAGTATCCGGATGAGGATGTATTTTCTTGATAAACCATTTAATATATTCTTATTAAAATTTTTGGATGGTTTATTATACAGAATGTTATCCTTAAAAATTTCTCGAGTGTTTTTTAATACAAATCCAAAAAATTATTGTACCTTTCTATTGATACCAAATATGAAAACGATGTTCTTTATGACACATTAATTCATGATTTATCACATGATATTGCACTTCAAAAAACATGTAATATCAATAATTATAGTGTATTTTTTAATCATATAAATTACATAAAAATTTAAAATAATAAATAAATCAACTCTATTAAAAACATCCTTTAGAGGATCATAATAATCCGTCGAACAAAAAAACTCATGGGAATACCAGGGGACATATATAAGAAAAGTTGATATGTAAAGAATAATAAGGAAAAAAACATAGAATAAAATGAATATAATGATAAATTTTATATAGTAGCCAAATAAATGGGACCTAAAAGGGTTGATTATAATAAGAATGAAAAATGAGGCATGATATAGCATGATAGAATAAAGGAAGCATGGGAAATTTTGCAACAACATAAAGAACTGCATCATAAACATAGTTAAAGGCTAATTTTCAAGATATAATGATGGAAAAAGTTTCATAAAGGAATTACATTTACTATGTATCCTAATATGACGTCTCTTGAACTAAAAATTACTCAATTTTTTGGTGTGCTATATAATTATGGCTGCACCCTTTGCTTTTATTTCATTCTCATGAAAAAATTTACTCCATAGACCATAAAACATGAATTCATTAATCATTATATTTTATTCCATGATAAAGTAGTTTGAAATAAATAAATGTAAACCCAAATAAAATGAATTATAATTGTATAAATGTGAACACCCTTTTATAGTAATTGGGTATGGTATTCACTACACAGTTGTTTTGGCATTGAAAATCATGGTGAAATTTCAACATCATAACAACATAACTTAAAAATTCATAAAATGGGATGACGAGAGATAAAGGGGTGTCCAATAAATATTCATTTAATGCTAATTTTTTGGGACATATAAATACATATTCCAAAATGGGGATTTGTAAATGGAAGTCCTATGATAATAATGAAACTTTGTTAAAGTGGAGAATGGGAGGATCCCTTACCATGAGGGTGTGACAGAAAATGCCTTGGAAGAGCTTCTTGAGAGATTATGGGAACCTTGGGAGGTCAATAGAAAGGTTAGAGAATATTAATGACATTATCAATGTATTTTTAGATAAGATAAATGGGATCTTAGGTGAGTTCATATTAGAAATGTGTTTGGAATTCATTATTATTTCTCACACGAAGGTTTTGGACTCAATATAATAAAATAGCCAAAACCACCGACCTTATGATGGTTTTTACCAAGGTTTATATTAAATGGGAGTGTTTTTAAATATTTAATAACTCCATGGGAGATAAATAATAACAATAATACACTTTATGGTGTGGAAGTGTGTTATACAAAAAATGAAATGATTTTAAAAGCATTAAAACATATTAATGGTTTTGGAGGATTCATAAAGGATTTATAAAATTAATGAAACTAAAAGTGAAAATAAAATAAAATAATTTTAATTAGAAAACAATTTTTTGGTAGTGTATTCCCTTTTTATTATTTATTACATAACTTTTCGGTCATTATTATGTTATAATACAAGCTGTATATTTATACGATATTTCATTTTTACCCAAAAATTCAATAATCTTTTAAAATTAAGAATCATTCACCATTGGATAATTTAGATGTTCCCATATAAAAAATATCATTCTATTCATCAAAATAACTTTATAAATATTTGTATTTTCATTTATAAAATAATAATATTCATTTATGGGGAAATTATTCTTTTTAATAATTACATTTTGGAAACCTTATTAAAATTATATTTGACTTCATAAAAATTATATGATAATTAATATTTTTTGAATATTTTTTTAATAATAACACTAAAGTATAATTTATTTAAAATATACAATAATTGATAAAAATAAAAATATTATTTTCAATTTAATAATAAAGAAAAATTACATTTGTTTTTTATTCTATAAAAATAAAAATCATTTATAATGTATTGATATGAAGAAATTATGGAAATTATTCTATTGGAAAATAAAATATTCATATCAGTATCATTATTATCTTGATATATATCCCATGAATACATAAGAAAAATTACTAAGAGTAAGGTGTCAGATAGTGATACTTTCATTTTTTGGTTTTGGATACATGGTTTGGGTTGTGATATCAATGGGCATGAAATTATCTCCCAAATGATGAAGATCATGCTTAAGTTGCTAGGTCTAAACATGGGATTGGTCAACATAAAATACAACTGATGATATCTCCCTCAGATGCTCTATTAAATGGGGTATAAAGGGTATGGTCTTACTATTTGAGGCCATCAATTTCATTGTCTGTGTGAATTGGATTTATCATTAAGCTATATTTATACTAATCATATGATCATTGTTCAAAAACTATATTATCAACATTAATGCTTCTGAACATTTTTTTAATCTGATAAGATATAATAAAACCCAATAGGTTCATGTGTTTTTATATCCACATTACATAATAATATAATTAATTTACCATAATAGGAATTTTATTTATATAATATAGGGTTGTCATAAGACTTCTCCTCAGTGTGGATCATAATGTTATTTTATGTAATCTATGTTTTCCTAAATCGATTTATAAACGATTCTACTAAACCTTCACTGATATAATCTATAAAGACCCCAAACCTAGTAACCCAGACTCAGTGGAAATATTATTTTTTTATCACCTTATACATGAAACCACGTATCAATGGCCCTAATAGATTATTAATCTTGGTTAACTATATATACACATGATTCCATTATTATATTAGAAATAAAATGTAAAACACAGTGAAATAAAAAATCATGCACCACTGAACACATTCAAATATTTATTCTTCTTTTTCCTAGGAAAACAAAATAAGATAAATTTTATATCAATTGATTAGTACGAGTTTTATAAAATAGAATAAATCATGAATAAAAAAGGAACAATCTACATGGTATGGTAAATAACTAAAAACACATAACATTTAATCAATAACACTCTCATAAACAATAATATGGTAGGAATAAAATAGGATCAAATAATAACATATAATCAGAAAATATTTAACCTTATCCATGGATGTACAAACTATTAAAACATTGATATTAAAATCAATAAATGATTTTATAATGCTGGAGTACATAATGTTGGACCTATTAAACAGACCAACAAGGCCATATGTGAATACATCTTACAATAATTGGAAATACCACATCTATAAACCCAGAATTGTTTGTGTCATGAGACATATTTATTCATCAAGATGATATGAAAATACTCAACTCTAACTTACTATGTTCAATTTATTCATCGTATGAATTTATAATACAACACAGTCATCATTTCTTATTATTAAAAAATAGTTTTACAGAAAAAATATAACATATTGAATTTCAATAATTTCCCTAAACAAACTGATTATAAAAAGTCCATAAAAAGTAAAATGGTGGTATTGTTACGGAATATACCTATTAAAATAACATGTAATTATCTTTAATGAATCGAATTATCATAAAAATAACATTAAAACATTATTGTGGAAAATAATATTTTCATATTAAATTAAATTTGTTAAATATTACAATTTCATAGAATATTAGGACAAAAAATTAATTGAATAGATCCATAGAAACCTATAAAGGAATATTTAATCCATTTAGTGGCTATGAAATAAATATATTATATTCATTACAATTATGTTAATACAAATATTTTTTACTTATTTGTGGTAAAAATTTACAAGAACAACATTTGAAAAATGACACGAAGCATCCTTTGAATAAGTTGTATATCTTGTAAAACATTGATTTAAATGAACTTAAATAATCATATTAAAATATTTATAATATTATTGAAAACATTTTAATAATAATAATGACATAAACGAAAAATATTTTATACCGAATATAAAAATGAAGGTAGCATCTCTTAAAAATATTCTTTGGTTAGTTTTCAGTGTAGAAAAGAGAAAAATGAATGGAATCAATGTAATTCAAAGAAATAACTATAGTGTAAGAACCTATATTTAGTTTAATATAGAAACAATATATAATTCCCCTAATGGAGACATAAATATAAAAACTCTAAAAAAATGATGAAATTTGAAAATAAACCATTACAAAAATTATATCATTATAGTTAGAATTAATCAATGAAGAGTTTATTTGTATCAAATTTAAATCCACAAAAAACTAGTAAAAATAAAATATTGTATAACCATTTTTCATTTAGAACATAATCATAGGGAAATAATGAATCCACATATTCTAAACAAGAATAATTTTCTTACCCTTAGGACATATGTATTCTAAATGATGATATCAACATGATGATACAAATAATATGTGTCAAATTATAGTAAAAATCGTTGTATTGTATCTCAAACCTCAGTTTGGGTATATACAACCATAATATAGAAACATTATTTATAATTTTAAGGAAACTAAATATTGGAAGTAAGGATATCTAATATGTGAGGTCCCCGACTATATTAAGAATAAAAATTAGTACAACATCCCAAAAAGTCAAAATACCTTAAATAACCAGCCATATGTGACCCAATATTGATAAAACGTGGTGAAAGAAATTAACATAACATTCAATTACACAGATCGCCTAAAATTGATGGAATACCATGATTGTGGAGTCAAGAAATGATTCTAAATTACATTCTTCATATAAGTAAATTTGGGTGGATTAATGATAACTATTGTTGTTAGATATTTTAATCATGTAAATTTCATCCTCCATCGAGCTAGCAATGATAGGCATTCTAGATCAATACATATAATCCAATTTACAGATAACCCATATTAAGTGGACCACAATATTTGGGTGAAAATTTGTACTCAACTAAAAATGATTCAAAAAATGTACTTATTATTCATGAAATAACTGATTACTGATTATCATATTTATATCATAGATGATAATTGATGGTAAAATATAAAAAAATCATTATCACCATGAAATATATCATCACAAGATCATCAAAAATTGACGAATATTTATTAGTAATATTATTTATATTCTTTATATGATTTATAATTCCAAAAAAAATTCCCCCCTTAGCTAACCATTTTGAATAATGCACAAATTATATCATGATGTCATCGTATTACCATATTAAAATATACGGTGGTTTAATCCCACCAAAGGTTTTTTAATTTTGTACTATTACCTTCGGATCAGTAAATAATTTTTTGAAAAAACCCCAAAAAAAATTCGTCCTTCTATGCCAGAACATCTGGTGAAAAAATATAATTTCATATCAAGAAGATCATGGGGTAAACCACTGATCTAGATTGATTATAAAATTTTGGAATGTACCCTGTTGTACTTATTAAAACTAGAATCATCCCATGTATATATATGGATTAATTATAATCTTAGGACAAACCATTATTGATTTCCTCAATCATGTCACTCTCAATTAATGGTGTAGTTTGGAAATGAAATTAATGATTCAATAACCTTATCCCTGAATGAAAATGATAGATTAATTTCATTTTTTCATAAAAATATTTGATTCTATACCACATCCTGATAAATATTGGATATTATTGATATTAGTAATTATTCTTCAATATCCTCTAATAAATTTTGAAGATGGAAATTATACTTATGTTAATTGAAAACATTATATCCCTTACAAAGTGTAAACTAGGTGAAAAATTTGTGTAACTAAAGGTATTCCACCTACTAATACAATTGAAGATTGATTTCCTATTATGAAAAGATTTTTTAGGAACATATGGTCATATAATTCAACAATTGACTCACCAAATAGATAGTTTCTTCAAAAAAAATTAGTATGCATAGAAAAGGATAATTTTATTTCATTGAAAGAGCAATTATATTCATAAGGAAAATATTTATATGAACCATGTACTATTACATAGTGATTATATATAGGAAAAAATTTATGTCTAATATACAATGAATAAAAATACATATCAAATACCACCCCTCACCATGGTAGTATTAGGATGCGATCAAATTTAAACTTCATATTCAGTTATTTAAATAGTGTTGATTTTTTATTTTTATCAATTTTTTTAATCCTTTTCGTAATCAATGTAGTTATTAGAGTAATTATTATCCAAAAGTCCATAATAAAAAAACTAATAATATATTAGATGTTCCAAAAATATATTGATGAGGTAGACATTATTGGGAATTTTTTTTTTGAAATGTTGGAATCGACCTTTAATGGTCTACTAAAATATGATCTTATGATATCACTTGTTTGGGGAGCATCCTTTATTAATACAGAATAGAAATTTTGACGACAAAAAATATTTGTGACATTCTAATATTGTCTCTATGAATATGTTAATTTTAATTTCATATTAATTTCTAGATTTAGTTTAATCTTGGAAATCATTGTTATAACGAGGGTTTTTAGAACAAGTCAAAATACCGACCCTATTTGAATTTTGACATGTTTTTGAGAAAATTGGGAAAATCATGGAAGTTCTAGAAATTTCTAGACTACACGCCCTGTACTCCAATATTCACATTGTTTATGGGTTTAGCACGTACCGGTTCAGTGCTCGCTGAGTACATGATGTGTGGTGACCGAATTGGAATTTTCTACTACATTTTGTGTAGTTTTTCTCGACACGCCGTATACCCATGACCATGTAGAGGCCATACATGGCATGTAGGATTGTGGGCTGGGAAGAATTTTTTTAGAATGTACATACCATGTATTATTTTTACACGCCCTTTAGAGGGGAAAAATATGGGGATATACATGGCATGATGGGGATGTCAGCCAGGTAGAGAAGTACACGCCGTGTACCCCCAGGTACATGCCATGTAGTCATTCGGAAAGTACTCGGTGAAATATCAGTCTTCATATGAACAATAAAATGATACACGACGTGTATTCGTAAGTACACTCCATTTATTTTCTTTTTTCCCGCGCTAAAATGGGAAGTATCCTTGTTCTGATGTAGAAACCCAAACCCTCATCGAGTTTAAGCAGGGAGAGCCGAAAATATCTCATTTTTTTATCGATCTTCTACCTGAACTCCATTTTGATCGTCATCAGATGCATTAAAACCCCCTCGGTAAGGCCTTAATTCCCCTAGAGTAGTTCTTAAAGATTTCCATTATAATATGATTTATAGGGATTTGAGATGCTTTGATTCTTTTGTAGATATACTAAATTTTAGACCTAATTGGAGGATGTTGTCAGAAAATTATCATCATACTAGTATGATGTAGGTGGTTCATACCTCTATTTTCGTTCTCATGGTCAATTGGGTGGCGCGACCTTCGACGTGTTTTCAGGTATTTTTTAGTGGGACCCATTTTAACTGTTATTTCATGTTCGATTTTACATTTGACCTATGGGATGACTTTGGTTATGCCATGTTACCTATTTTTCTTGAGAAGGGTTGATCGAGTGGTCTCTTCTCATTGGGGTATTTTTGTCGAGGAATGCAAAAATGAAAATAATTGAATTGTATTGTTTTAAACTATTTATTTTAGTTTATTAAAACCATGATATGAGTTGTTAGAGGCTTTAAAGACCTCTATTCTAGTATGGTAAAGCACTTGGTTAGTGAATTTCAATTGTTTAGTTTTATTTTCATGTTTAAAAGTGAATATTTGGATTATATATGTAATTAATGAATTTCATATGCTAGAACCACTTGCAATTGTGTTGGGAGTGGCCCAAATATTCTTGAGTGATGTTGATCACAAGATGGGTTTATCCTAGTTTAGTTGGATGGAAAGGCCATCAGAATTGAGCGGCATGGTCGTAGGGGGAAAGAGATGTCAGAGAGGTAGTGCTTGGGAACTTACATTGGTGATTACCACTCACCCGGAACATTGTGTAGTGTTCACATAGAGAGACTCTGTGATGAGGTGGTTTTGACGACTCATGTGGGTAGAGGCCTCCGTTAGTTGCAGTTTAAGTTCTATTGGTTTAGGGTTTCTTGCCATAGGATTCCATGTAGATCGTGAGGTGACTTCAGGGTATAGCTTTGAGGCTATCTGGTTGTGGGAAAAGGCTCATAGTTATTTGAAGGAAAACATCACTATCCCTTCGGTTAAATTATTTTAGGGTAGACATCTTTGTCCCTCCAGTTACTATTTGAGGATAGGCATCTCTATTCCTATGAGCTACTATTTTGTGGGTGTTCCTTTGAGACGTTGGAACTTGAGACATGAAGTGTCATGTGGAACATGGTTCTGGGTTACATGATAGAGATTCCGGTGTTGGCTGAAGCAGGAAACACTCCATAGTGGCTACTAAGCCCCAGTGGAGTTTGTGTTTGTTTGTGTGCATCGTAATGTTTAAAATTTTATTTTTAAATATGTGCCCTCTTAAACACCTATATTAAGTACTCATCATTTGGTGGAATCCTACTAAGATTTTTCTCACACCCTGCACGTGCCATTCGGGACACGTAAAGACTTTATGGAATTATGAGCATGAAATAGGTCAACTTCAGTAGCTGGACAACTTTATCTAATGCAAAGAGATGGTGTGAACCATGTGGTCTTTCATATCTGTAGTTTACATTGTTTTTCATTCTTTCCTATATCAGCATGCTTACATTATTATTATAGATACTTTTGGTAATCCATTAGTACCTTTTTTATATTGAATTGCTATAGATGCCTGCTTGGTTTTTTAGTAGTTGTTACTAGTGGTTCAGCATGCTGTTGTGTTTAATTTCCGCTACATTTGGCTATATATTTTTTTCACTGCTTATTAATATTGGATATAATTTTTCTCTGTAGGTCTGGATCAAGTCTGCTGAGTCATTAACGTCTACTTCATGTCTTTTATCATTGCTCAGGACAGTACCATTATTTTCCTCCGAGAGTGTATATCCTCCAAACTATACCCATCAAACCCTCCCTGTTAGTCGGAAGCCTTTCAAATTAAGATATATGTGCCTAAGGTAGTAACACCCAACCCTTTTAGCACTGTTCGAGTGAAAATTTTTGTCCGTTTTGTTAAAAAGTTGTATTAGAGGTAGTTTTTGATAGGGATTTAGTAGCACCGTTTTGAAGGATTTTAATGATATTGATGCTTTTAATTTTATTTCTACTTGTTTTACTATTTAGGATATGGTATATTAGAGTTAGGTTATGAAAAGAACTGGGTTTCTAGCTTGTTCTTGGGTGTCTACAGACCCATGTAAGAGGGATAGACCAAGTTTCCATTGGTGGGAATTGCTATTTTCTTTTTCTCAAATTACAGATTATATGATTTCTACCTTGGTGGCTCACATGGTGTGTGATTTTATTGATGGTGATATGTGATCCTTGACCTGGTGCGGTAAGGGTAAATTGGACCTTGGCCTGGTATGGAAATGCGTGATTGTTTGGAATTTGATAGGCACATTTTAGGGTATTTCAATTTCATAGCTGCACAAATACTTTGTGAAGTGATAATTCCATGTGAAAAATATCAATTACCTTGCTATGTATTAGTGAATTTTGAATAGGTGAAATTCTTGATATAATTTCTTGTTTATTTCAATGTGTTTTTCCCATGCTATATATATTTGTAGAATTTTCATGTGGAAGGGTATTTAGGTCTGGCTCTTATAGAGATGGCATGAACTATAGTTGAGGTGATTTTGTTTACCAGGATTGAGTGACTCGGTCATTGGTTTGAGGAAACATAGGTAGCGAGGATGGGTATGGCCCAAGGTACTTTTGATACTTGGCTCTGTTGATAGCGGGTAAGGAGGCCATGAAGCTGAGATGCCATGTGCATGGGTTGTGATAGGGGTGAGTAAAGGTTGTTGTTTTATACTGCCTCTTTACTGATTTCTATATCTACGTTGAATATATATTGTAATATATATTTGGCCTTTCTGACCATTTATGGTATTCAACGAGTTACTTATAGTTAACTTTGTTGGAGCATCAAGCAGGATTTTGTACTATGATGTAGGACTAGGATCAGGTTCAGGATTCGGTGCAGGAAGAGCATGAGCCGTAGGTACATGCTCCAGGACAAGAAAAACTTCCAGGATGCAATGCAGAAAGGGAAAAAACTGGGTTTGGTAGTGTTCAGATCGTGGATCGATGTGCATCTCCGGACAATTATATTATGTTTCTTGTATGGGATCGATAAACGTGCGTAGGGTACAATTCCATCTATGTAATATCTGATGTGAGATTTCCAGTCGAAACACCCACTACTTTTTCAGGGTGAGGGTGGTCCACAGGTGGCTAAAAACTGGATAGAGATCATGAAAATGATCTTCGACCAGCTTGAGATGCCTCTAGGGTGGAGGGTCAAGGTGGCAGTGTACATGCTATGAGGACTAGTAAAGTACTTGTGGGATGTGAATGTTTAGGCTCATAAGCATGAGGTCTAGCATGGAAGGACTTTGGGGATAGGTTTTTCGAGCACTTTTACCTAGAGACACTGAGCGAAGAGAGATCTCATGATTTTTTGAGCCTTCATCAGGGATATATTTCCATCATGGACTATTCATATACTTTTATAAAGATGTGTCCCTTTTCACATAGTATGGTAAGATATGACTTTTCAAGGGTGAGGTTCTTTGAGGATATCTCACAACATGCCCTTCGAGTCTAGGTAAATATTTTCAGGCTGGGTTCATTATCAATGGTAGTAAATCAGGCACTCATAACGGAGGGAAACCTGAGGGTTATGCCCCAGGTTGGCTAGGCAGAAGCTTCTAGTGATGGTTCAGATAGTAGGAAGTGAGAATGGGATGGGTACCAGCAGGTCAGTCAGGCCAAGGACTCAACTAGAACACCTCGTAGATGTTTTTTATTAGGTTTCTTTCAGTGTCGACAACCAGGACATGTTCTAACTCAGAATGATAGGCCTCCAAAGGAGTTTTGGGCTTGTGGACAGGTTGGGCATCTGAAGAGGTTCTATAGGCATCCTTCTTAGATAGTTGGCTGGATGGGACTGGGAAAAATTGTGGCATTTGGTGTTGGTTCAAGTTCGGTTCTTGGAGAGGGTAGATGAGTTTCATCTGCATACGGAGGACGTGACAGAGATAGTGGGACCCAGCTGAGGGGTTAGTGGCTGGTGACTGGAGAAGCACCATAGGGAGGTCAGGAATCAGACAACAGTACTTCTAGATAGGAGCACGCCATGGATCTTCCTGGGGTGGAGTTGTATGGTGAGCTGACAATGGTTAGAGGTACACCCCAAGTGTGGTCATAAATTTCTTGTTTTCTTTTTTGCATGACCAGTTGCAGCATGTCCGTTTTGAGTGCATGAGGGGCACAAGATTTATGTGGAATGACTAGATGATGGTAACTGGAGTTATAGAAATATCAAGTGAATGATATATTTATATATATGTTTGAGATGTGTGGCATTGGGGCATTGACTATGCGGGTTACATGAGGTGCCATGGGCATCGGGGCATCAAGTTTGCGGCTTACATGAGATGTCGTGGAATCAGGGCATCGAGGATGCAGGTCACATGAGATGCATGGCATCCGGTTTTATGATAAGCATCCATGGGATGCTAGACCTCGTGGAGTCATACGCCGATGCGGTGCAGGATATGTTTGGGTGTTAGAAATGACACGAGAGCATGAATGAGGTATATAGGTGACGATGTGTCACGAGAAGAGCATGAGTGCAGAAACATGTTAGAAAACCCTTGCATTGTGGACTTTTATAGGCTAAAACCTGAGTTAGGAAATTCCAATTGTGGGGTTCCCCTCGAAGAATTTAGCCGGAACCTTTGAGACAGGGAGATTCTGGGTTACTTTGATCAGGGTGGCATGTTCGACGCCATCTCTGGGTTACATTTGATAGCTCGGGGATAAGTTATGTTATGGTGGGGAGATTATAAGAACCTGGGTTTTTAGAATGGGTCAAAATCCCGACCCTCTTTGAATTTTGACATGTTTATGAGAGACTGGAAATATCTTGGAAGTTCTTTAAATTTCCAGACTACACGCCTTGTACTCTAAAAAACACGTCGTGTGTGGGTTAGGCGCGTATTGGTCGTGTGCTCACCGAGTACATGTCGAGTGGTGACTGAGTAGGAATTTCCTACTACACGATGTGTAGTATTTATAGACACGCCATGTACCCTTGACCATGTGGAGGACATACCTAGAGTATAGACCAATGGGCTGGTAATAATGTTTTTAGCAAGTACACTCTATGTACTATTTGTACACGCTGTGTAGAGGGGCCATGTACGAGGATATACGTGGAGTGTTGGGGATGTTAGCCATGTAGAGATGTACATGTAGTGTACCCCCTAGGTACATGTTGTGTAGTAAGTTGGAAAGTCCTCGGAGAAATATCAGTCGTCATATGAACAAAAAAATGATACATGGCATGTAGTCCTCATTACAGTCCATGTATTTTTTGTCTAAAACAATCAGTATCTATGGTTTGAGGCAGAAATCCAAACCCTTGATGAGTTTGAACTCGGAGAGCTGACCATAGCTTGTTTTTTCTTCTGATCATCTCTCCAAAATCCATTTCAATCGTCATAAAATGCGTTAGAACCCCATATTTATGGCCTTGATTTCTCTTGAGCCGTTTTTCTTGATTTCTGTTCTAAGACATGTTATATGGGCTTGAGTGGTTTTGAATATTTTTTAGATCTACCAAATTTTAAACCTAATTGGAGGCTGTTATTGGAAGAGTATCATCGTACTAGTATGAGGTAGGTAGTGCATACCTTTTTTGTGTTTTTGTGGTCAATTTGTGTGTGTGTGGGGGGGGGGGGGGTTAGCGCGTTTATGGTATTTCTGAGCGGGACATGTTTTATTTTCTATTACCTGTTAGATTGTTCATTTGAAATATGGGATGCCTTTGGGTATTCCTTGTTAACTATTTTTCTTGAGAAGGGCAGGGCGAGTGGTTATTGATCATTAGAAAAAATTTGTCCATTGAATGAAAATGGTAATAATTGAATTTAATTGTTTTAAACTGTTGCGTTTAGATTATTAAAACATTGATATGAATTATTAAAGGAATTAAATACCCCGGTTCTTGTACGGGACAACACTTGGTTAGTGAATTTCAAATGTTTATTTTTTTCAGGTTTAAAAGTGAATCTTTTGATTATATATGTAATTGGTGAATTGCATATGTTGTAACCACTTGATATTGTTTTGGGTCAAGCTCGAATATTTTTGAGTGATTCTCATCACTGGTCGGGCTTGGCCTGGGTTACTTGGATTACAAGACCATCGGACATGAGTAGCATTGTCAAAGGGGCACAAGGGGTCAGAGAAGTTGTGGTGTGGAAACTAACTTTTGTGATTACCTCTCACTCGGAACTTTGAGTAGTGTGCACACAGAGAGACACGGTGATGAAGTGGTTTTGGCCACTCATGTGGGTAGAGGTTCCTATTAGTTGGGGTTTAAGTACTATTGGTTTGGGGGTGCTTGTCGTAGGAATCCACAAGGAAGGTGAGGATCCTTCAGGAGATATCATTGAGGCTATCAGGTTGAGGGAAGAGGATAACCGTTATTTGAGGGTAGACATCAATGTCCCTCCTATTACTTTATTTGAGGAAATAAATTGTTGTCCCTCTGGTTAAAATTTGAGGAAAGACATCGTTGTTCCTCCGAGTTACTATTTCTTGGGCTTCCCTTCAGGACATCAGTACTTGAGGCACGAGGTGTTAGGGGGACATGGTGCCTGGTTACATGATAGAGATTCTGGAATTGGCTGAAGCAAGTGACACTCCATGGTTACTGTTGAGTACCAGTGGAGTTTGTGTTTATTTGTGTGCATCATATTGTTTTATATTATCTTAATAAATGCACGCATGCATAAACAATTATATTAGGTATGCACCATTGGGTGGTATCCTACTAAGATTCCTCTCACACCCTGCACGAGCCCTTCGGGATGCATGCAGACTTTATTGAATTACGTGCAGGAAATCGGTAAGCTTTAGGAGCTGGACTACTTTACCTGATATATAGAGATGGCATGGACCATGAGGTCTTACCTATTCGGATTTTACATTGTCCTTCTTTTTTTTCTGTATTAGTATGCTTACCTTGTTATTGTAGAAACATTTGGTTAGCCATTTGCACCTTTAATATATTGACTTGGTATAGATGCATCCTTAGTTGTTCAGTAGTTGTTACTATTGGTTGAACATGCTTTTGTGTTTAATTTCCACTGCATTTGACTATATATTGCTTCCAGTGTTTATTGATTTTTATTATTCTTATTCTCTGAAAGTCTGGTTTGAGTTTTCTAAGTAATTTACTTCTGCTTCATGTCATTTAACATTGGTCAGACCAGTACCTATATTTTCCTCTAAGAGAGTATAGCCTCCCCACTATACCTATCAGACCCTCGCTACTAGTCGATAGACTTTGCCGTTGAAGGAGGTGCACCTCAGGTAGTAACACCTGACCCGTTTAGCACTGTTCACATGGCTGTTCAGGTCCAGGTCATTACAATCATCCATGAAGACCAAAATAAAATAATCAAATATCAGACTAAATATCAGGTTCACTAAATCCTATACGACAAAAAGAAAAATATTTTATCCAAATGAAATGACCGAATTATATAATGTTTCTATACTATCTTAATGAAACATATTTGGGCGTATATTATGATCTAACCCTCATCTAGTCGTATATATGATGAGTAAATTTTCATTCAAAACCACCTATACCTCTTTAATCCAGTAAAAAATCATTTATTCTTGATAAGTAAGTAGTTCTTAATTATAACATCATTTATCTTTTTATAGTTTGTGTGATGGTATTCACATCCATTATAAAATTTGGAAAAGTAATTTACTGAACCCTTGGGGAACTGATTTTCCGATGGAATCTAATGGCCTCTAACTCCGCTATCTATATCATTAATTTATCTGATTCAGTTGAATATATAATATATAGATGAACTTTTATAGGTTCAATCCTTGTTAGGAGAACAATGGTGAACTCCCCCTTTAATAGTAGTTGTAGATTTGTAATGTGTTTTCAAAACACGTAAGCGTAATGATCCCTTAATGGATATATGTAATTTTGTAAATAAATTTCAAAAATAAAATATACAATCTCCACTTTTAACACTATAATACCCAAAAATTTACTTATGGATCTCTAACCAATTCATAAGACGGGAAGCCCATATTTTACTCGATCATCTTCGATAGGGGATTCAAGATTCATATAAGAAAATAAGGATTCAACGCTATGATTTATAAAAAAATGATATTAAATAGTAATATAGTAATTATAAAAAACCAAAAAAATAGTCAAAAAATACTTTATGGTACACATAAATATGTTATCTTCTTGTTAACCATCATTCTCAAGAATTACATTTATGTTACCATTAAATATATACATTACCTCAATTATTTTATTAAACCAGTAGAAAAAAACTCAAGATAAGTGAATGTTATAACACTTGAAATATAGTGACCCCTACTTTTCATATATAAATATTACATCTTATTTGATTAATATTCAATAAAA
Source organism: Viscum album (assembly GCA_963277665.1). NCBI lineage: Eukaryota > Viridiplantae > Streptophyta > Magnoliopsida > Santalales > Viscaceae > Viscum > Viscum album. The sequence continues at coordinate 129,308,454 of OY728153.1, forward strand.
ACATTAAGATACACATTATAATAGTATAAGTTCATTGTCTTTGGATGTATAGATATATAAGAAACATGTTTATAAGACAACTAAATAATATCCCACTTTTCTCTTCTTAAATTTATCCATTCTTAGGCATAACATAGTTAAATAATTTCATCATAACCTAGGGAAAGTATTACTAATAAATGGTTAGATCTGATATGGAATGATGGTAAAAAATGGAGATATAAATGACTATATAAACAAAAAATTATAATAAATTTATGAGAAAATTATTTTAACACTTGAAAAGAATTAAATAAATTTAGATGATCGTAATCTTGAGTCACTGTATAAATTTTTTATATTCATAGAAAATAAATCATAATGTAATCAAATAACATGAAATATGAGAAAAAAACATTGGTATAAGTCAAAAGTGTCAGGAATATAAATTATCATAGTTGATTAGAATAACTTTCCATCCAATCATATCAGTAATCAAGGTTCACTAAAAGGAATAAAATATTTTATAATGTCCCCAATTGAAATGGGTTCACTCCAAATTCACTTCCTTATTATCTCGTGAAATAACCATCGCTACCCAATATATTAGTGGTAATACAATTATGAGCACATTGATCCCATATTCATTATCTATTAATATGTTTCTCATATGATCATAAATCATTCATAATTTCTCACAACTCATTTATAGTATACATTTTGGAAAAACATTACAACATTTCATCAAAGTATTAATTCTGAAATATAAATATGTTTCATAAAAATATTATCATCATATTACTAAACTATGTAAGGAAATGATAATGATGTATCCTTGTATAATATTTCTATTAAAAATAATTAATATCAAAATATGTTATTAGAATTATAAATTTCTTTAAAATTTAAAATATAATATTTCTTGAGGAAAATACTGTAATCATTTTAGAATCACGTGATTAAAATCTAAAAATTTCCATAATATTGGGGAAGTTTATTTATTTTTAAATAACCATGGCGGAATATAAATAAATATTAAAATAATTTTCTGGTCGTGATAGTGAGAAATTATTTTTATGTCGCATATGTCAAAACAATGATTCCTATCACATTTTCATTAAAAGTAAAAAGTATCTAATTATAAAAATTATAGTAAGATTCCATTTAAACCATTTTTTATAAATTCAAACATTGGTAAAAGTTGATTTGGATAATTATTTTATATTAGTAAAATAATACCATAAAACATTTTAGAAAATGAGTATAATGGAAAATGGATTTTTAATCGAAGAGATAAATAATTTCGTTTTATTAATTTTCTTCGTTCAATATATTGAGAAAATAAATTAATGAAAATAGATAAAAAAGATTATAATTTAATGATGTGTACATAGTAAAAGAAAATTTATGTGATTATTGGGTGGTTTATCATTAAAATTTCACAATGAATAATCATAAATAATCATAGTAAACAATGAGATTGTGACATAGAATAATTTAATTGAGTTTAACTCACATCAAAATGAATTGAATCATATAATTAATATAATAAAATTTATTATGATTATTTAATAAATTTATTTAAATAATAATAAAATAATATAATATCCTATTATTATATTTCATAACCCATTTATTTACACTTTGTTATTAATATCATAATTTTTGGTTGATAACTTTTGCTTCTTTCCTAAGATTTTTTGTCCACCAGTTCTAGTTGTTTTACGTTGATCATAGTTACATCATCTTTAGAATATTAATAATGATATAAATATATATGGATCTATCTGTACATTATATAGATATAATAAGTAATTACATAGTTCATGGAGACGATAGGATGCACATATGCATGAATAATGTTTTTACAATGTAATAAAAAAAGAAAAATATCAATTTAACATTAAATAATATTTATTTTATAATATTTAAAATATATATTTATTAAATTTATCCTTATTACCATTCATGTAGTCCATATGTGGAAAAACGAATGAAATCACTATGTGGCGGTGGTAGTCCACTTGTACTCATGACTGGAATTATCATTTTCCAATGAGTTGGGAGAAAGTGGATAATAGTTTTTATGTATTCATTAAAACAATTTATAGTTTTTAAGATAATTAAATTTATATAATATAAAATATATACAAAATTTATAGTATGTATAAGACTAAATAAAATTTAAAATTATAATTTTAGAGTTACACCTATTCTTTGTAAATCCCCTATTGTATTACAACATAATCCTCGAAGGGATTCCCAATCAGAATGAAAAATATATAATATGTTCTAATATATTCCAAGAAGGTATTATAGTTGATATTTTCTAGGCTATAAGGCTACAAATGTGTGAGTAATAGTGAATAAGATGTTATATTTTATAATGTAGGGGAGTGAAACTCTTGGGATTTTTATAATATATTAAATAAATACAAATTAATATTTATAGAAAAAAGGATGAAATTATATATAAATAAAATATAAAAAAATAGGAGTTGAAATCATATTAAATAGTAAAATTTTTCCTTTTTTATTTATTTCACCATTGAAATTTTTTTAAACCTAACATTGGACGCTTTTATAATTAATTTAACATGAATGTTGTTCCTATTTATGAGTCAATAATGATACCATATACAGAAGAGTGACACAAAAATCTACCAATATTTATATAAACAACCATATCCTATTCACTTGGAGGACGATTTAATTTTTAGTCATTTTAATTCAACTGAAAAAATATTTTTTCCATGTAATACCATTATATAATTTTTGGGAACAAATCATTTACAATAACTTTGAAAGTATCCCAATTATAAAATAATTCTACTATAATCCTTCGAAACATATAAAATGTGTTATAAGTATCTAAAAAATTCAATTAAAAAAATATTTAATATAATGTTTATTACAGTTATAATTTTTATAATATTTTTCTATTTTTCTATTAATTGTATAAGAATTATGTCAGTGCTGTATAAGAATTTATGTAATATATTCAATAAATAAAAATATAAAATAAATTACCCTGATAATAATATTAATTCATATTTAAAATATATATTTATAACAAAACATTTCACCATTTTTTCATGAAAATAAAACAAATTTCTTATTAAAGTCCAGATAGAGAAATTATGTTCATTTTATTGTCTTAAAATAATATAAACATCAAAATAGAAGATTAATAGCACAAGTTTCTATATATTGTATACATGAATTGAAATATCTAAACCTCACTCATAAAAGAGTTTAATGGAATTAGATATAGAAACATTAAATCTTTATCCCAATGTTTTAACTGTTTTTACCTCCTTTACCCTTTTCATGGTTAAAAATATTTATTGTGGTTACTGTGCATAATGGAAAAAGTAAAATACTCAAATTTTTTAAATTTCATTCTATTTATTTTAATTACAAAATCCATTTTTCGATATTAAATTTCAATAATATGTATTAATTCAATAATAAATGATAGTGAAAATATCAAAAAAAAGTTTTTTACTAAATCACTTTTTTAAAAATAAATCGTGATTAATTCTTGTCACATTCCTTGGAAAAAATAAATAAATGAATGATAAAACTTGTGATTGAATTAATAATATATATATTTCAATATATTAATTCACTAATTGTGATTAATGTATGATTACAAACACTTCTCTATCATAAAAATAGATATTAATCATCATTTTAAATTTCAAATGTTTTTTTATTTCCATTTATAATCAATTAGAAAAAGGAGTTCATTTATAACCTATGTAAACTAGGAATTATTCATAATATATTTAGTTCTATTCATACGAACTATTTTTATTGTTATTCAATTACCTACTAATTAAATAATAACATTTCAATAAATTATCATGGTTAATTTAAACTTAACATTTCATGTAAATAACTCTATCAAAGAAATTAAATTTATTGAACGATAACTATATTATAAAATCTTATGGAGTTAAAACAAATTTAACCCAAAAAAATTATATCACTATAATAAAAACAAATAATTATATCTCATTTTAATAAAAGATCAGGTTTCCATGTCGCTTATTCAGATATAGAATTATTCCAGTGAACATTATCATTTTTATTTGTCTAATTCCATATAAATTTATATCTATTATCCTTGATTTTTACTAGGCGTTCTTCATAGGAAATATCATAATCTATTATAATAACCTCTTTGATCAATAAATCTGATAGATCTGCAATCTAGTTCCATTGAAGAGATATATGTAATACACTATGAACATGACAGTTATTTGATAGAAGTTCCACAATATAGGATACCATCCGTACTCAATCAAAAAATCTAACGGGACAGTATACCTAGTATAGCACACAAATATTTTTAAAAATATTATTTTTGAATAAATATAATGTTTTCAAAAATAATTATCACATTCAACACCATGTTTATATTTTGTTACACGCACAAAAAAGATTAACTTATTTTACATACAACACCATCTTTATCTTGAGTTATAAAAATAGTAGTTATATATTTTTTTAAAGGTTGTTCTTGAAGCCTCATTTTTATTTTATAAATAAAAGACCTCATTTTAAATAGGGAGTGGGATACCCATTACATATCCCAAATACACAAGACCATGTGGTATGAATAAAAGGCTCGAAAGCCCATTTTTTGGCCCAAATGGACCTTCAGTGAAAAATACTACTACAGTACTCGGGCTTCTATAGTCCCAACTATAGTACCCTCCACTTCTACAGTGTCACCTCCTTTATAGTTCTTCCACTTCTATAATACTATTATCATACCCCCTACTATAGTGTTCTTATAGTGTCGGGAATTATTCCCCTACCCCAATTTGATCCTAGGTCATTTGGATTCCATGTAGGAACCTATACCGCTTTGGTATAGGCTCACTGGTATAAGATTGGTTTTATATTTTCTTACAAACAACACAAAATTTATGCTTCATTACGTGTAACACTAAGTTTAAATTAAATGTGACATAAAATAAAAATATTATTATTTTATAAGAAAATAATCAATCAGTTGTTGGAATGACATGTATGAATAGGTTTAACAAAATTATTATGATAAATATTTTATACATATACCTATATATATATAATGAATTATTTAGTAACTAATTAATTATAAATAAAAATAAATAAAATATTTGAAAATAAATAAAATATTTATTCTGAAAAATTATTTTTATATACACCAAAGTGTTTTACTTAATAAAATAATTTTTTTAGTATTAATTATTTTAATGAAATTCCTATAATATATATTTATAAAAAACTTTAACATTCGTATTATATGTTTTCTAGAAAATAGATAAGAATAAACAAAATTTTAGGCTTATAAAAAATTAATTTTCTAAAAATAACTTCATCCACATTTATGATTTATTTTAATAAAAATGTTTTATAATTTTAGAAAATTTATTTTAAAATATAATTTTAATTTTGTAACCCAGAAAGTAAAAATTATCTTCCGTTGGGTTTTTTATATTTTTCTAAGAAGATAATTTTTTTGATGATTAGTGGAAATTAATGGTTGTTATTAATAATTTTTAGTTTATTTAATGAAATTAAAAACAACATATTTGTTTAATATATATTTTTATGTAAAATTAGTTTAATTATATTGATATTAATCAAATTTTTTTCATTTTAATAAATTTCGTAATGAATTATTATATATAAACTTTTTGAGCCTTTGGACATTTTCAGTTTGGAAAATTGCTTTTACATCACGTCTGCGGTATTAATATTAAATTAAAATTTTCCTGTTATGTTAATGGAATTGGTAAAAATGGATTAAAAACATGTTATAATTATAATTTATATTATATAATATGGTAAACATAACTTTTTACCGTAATTATTAATAAAAAAAATTATGAAAAAATTTACCATGGTTCATGTAAAAATGTGTTTATTGGGGGGTAATACTTAAATGATAAGGGTCAACAATGACTCAAGATATTTTTATAACAAATTTTTTTTTGATATTTAGAAATTATATCATATATTTTATATAATTTTTTTCCATCTTGGAATGTAAAAAATGTGGGTACACCATTTTGTTTTCAAAAATTACAAGTGGGCCACTCAACTCACTTATAAAAGGCCACCCATATCCTCTCCATTTCAAACATTGAATACTATTTGGTTCTAAAAATACAAATCTAAATTAGAATCATAATTTCCTTATATAATCCTAGATTCCATTGTTTTTTCGAAATCAAAACACGGAAGCCTTTTTGTTCAAATCAAAAGAAGTTGTCCGAAGAAAATGTGACTTTCCTAACCGAGTGTTTTATTTCATTTATTTGTATACCTATATAAATTTATATTAAAGAATGATGATATAAAGTAAAATAATATTACATATAATTATATGTTTTTATGTTAGTGCAATTACCTAAATACTTCCACTCTTCTATCAAATAAGATATGAAATCACCATTCATGTGTATGATGAACTACCTTCTCACAAGTCAATGTTATTGTTTTTTCATCACATTATCTCATTTATGGATATAGTGTGGAATTATATTTTTATATTATATATATGATATTATAATTATTTTTAATCGTGATATAACATGATCCTCCTAACTTTCCTTTGAGTGGGAATATGATAAATTCTTTCGTGTGTAAGGAAGACAATAGTCTCATGAAGTGATGTGATTTTTTCACACTATAAATGGAAGTTAATAAGGATGGGTTAAATAAAAATATGTTATATATATGAAATAATAATGATTATATAGTAATATATTATTTACTTTTCTTTATTTCATTCCATTGAGAAAATTAAAAAAGTGTTCATGCATACACACAACCTACCATCTCCTAGAATGATGTATTTCATTTTCTATCACTAACTATTATGGATCACTATAAATACATATATACTAAATATATTTTATATTTATATCATGGTTAAAATTATAGAGATTATTTACCAATGATAAAAGTAATATGGACAAAAAAAATCAATATTAAGAAGAAACACAAAGAGGTTATTACCTAAAACATGACTTTAAAAGGGAGTTGTTAATAAACAAGTAATAAAATGATATATATAAATCATATATGGTATGATATATATTATTATGGTTCATTAATATATTTAAAATTAACTTATATTTATTATATGTGATTCTCGAACATATATTAAGGATATTGAGACTTATGGTAAGGGATTGTCATCTCACTTTTATTTTGTTCGAAACTTATACCATATTCACCACAAAATATATATGTTTTATAGAATACCCATGAATTTATATTTTGATTTTTCTCCTAAAACATTATTTGGATTTAAATGTAATTTTTATAATCTCTCTTTAATGGGGTTTACGGTAAAAAAAACTTACCAAAGTGGAAAGCATTTTAATACTATCTCATTATTTATCATGATTGTGTTCACTTATGCTTCTAATGAAAAAATAGTATGATTCATCCGTCATGAAAAATAATTAAATTTATCCTATACTTTTTTTTATTTGAATATATATTTTCCCTTTATTTAATCTTTTTATACACTCAATAATTCTGAAGAATGTTTTTTAATGAAAACCAACCTTATTTTTCTCTTGGTCCAAAGATATATTTTCTTCCAAAATGATGTCTAATAAAAATGTTTTAAATTTTTTTTAAATCAAAAAAATTATTTATTCATGGAAATTTTACCCATCTTTACTCTTTTTATGTAATTTTTTTGATAGGAATATTAATGTCATTTTCCATACAATTCATGTTTGGGTATTTCTTTAAATGGGAAAAAATATGTGTTTTAATGTGTTCGAAATTAAAAATATTTTCAAATATCCTAAACAAGTCATTCTTTTAAAGATTCTATTATATTTTTCTATTTTTTTATTCAATAAAATGGATTTTTAAAATATTTTATGAAATTTCATTTTTAAATTTTGATTTTTAGAACAGAAATGACATTTTCTTCAAGAAATTATTTCTTTTTTAAAGATTAATTATTAAGATTCCAATGTAATTTTTAATGATATGGATTTTGAAAGTATTTTTTTTTATAAAAGCGTATTAATTATTCCAAAGTGTAAATTTAACATGTAATTTTCTATGTGATCTTTCAAAACGATTTTTGATCTAAAATTAAACACTTTATGTTACATATGATTTTTGGGGGATAGGATCGAATGATATCATACTTATAATTTATCTCGATGATTAATGGTTATCTTAATATAATGATTATAAAACACAATTATTTATAATTGGTAATGTTATGGTTAATTGAATAAATGATCATTAAACCTATTTTATTTTCTTGGTTTATGATGTGATGATATAAAATCTATTTTATGATATTGTGTCAAATAAAAGTATAGTTTCCAAGATGAGATTGGTGGGACCAATATCTACCTTCAATTTATTGGATAAATATTTTTTCCAAATGGTATAACAATGTGAAACAAGTAAATGGGCTTGATCCATTATGGAAAAAATGTGAATCATAACACACAATGGGAAATAGGTGTTCCATAATCTATAGTAGGAAACTTGTGATAAATTTGGTTCACTATATTGATGGTGTTGGTAGTTAACCTTGACATATGATATGGATATTCATAATTTATGATATCTCTTATGTTTACCCTTACTAAGAATTTGAGCTGATCTATTATTAGGTTTCCTTTCCCATGTTATAATGAATGTTTTAGGTTGGGTAAGCCTATGAGGGGTAATATATGAGAATATTTTTGTGGGTGAGTTTTACGATCTTTCATAAAAAAAGAATATTAAGATTTTAGTATCTAAATAAAATAAACTGTTATGGTCCTCAAGATCATGTTTATTAAATGTGTTTAATATTCAGGTAAATGATTTAGAGTTTTAGGTATAAATTTTTGGGTCACTATAAATCTTATTAGAGGAATGGTTTAGTAAATCTTCTAAGATTAGGATTAGAAAAACATTAGTCATATACCTAGCGATATTCCTAGGTATATCTATATGGATATAATTATGGGTATCTATAAGAATAAATCTTGTGATAATTATAATCATAAGAAACTATCTTCAGGAAGGAAAAATTAAGGGGATTCCAAAAAATTAAATCCCTCACGAGATTCTAAAAGTGTATATGATTATAAAATATAGAAAAATAGGTGTAATAACTCTAAAAAATAAATATTGGGTTAGAAAAAGTCATCACTTGGTTCATAATAATGGGCCTTATTAAAAACCTAGTTTATACTCTAAAATGATATTATTTGAAAATTCATAAACTCTTTATGAACAATCCTGAATGATTTAAATAATAACCATGAATGATTTAGGTTATGCCTATGTTTTCAAAACATTAAGACTATGATTCATGGTTGAAACATCATATGAATGAGTTTTATTATCATGTGATTTTGTACAATTATAATTGTTTCTCATTCCATGATTTCAATTTTTAGTGGACTGGATGAACACAAAGGGTCAATATTTATTAGGAGAAAGAAAAAAAATGGAAGTATTATACTCCTGATAAACTAAATGTAATGGGAGATAGAATGAAAAATCCTTTTTCTATGATCACACAACTTTCTCAATTTTTGAATAATGTGGATATTCCAAATGATAAAATGATGAAATAATGTTCCATATATTTTTTCATGAGGAAACATCGAAAATATTGTAGTGGTTCTGTTGATACAATAGTAAATATGAAATGAATCTGTACCAATGAAATGATATTTTATATTCTTCTGTGTTTTTATAATGAAATATTCATTTATGTATTTATCATTTTGAAGGTGAGGTAGATCTGTGGTGGAATCTGATTAAAAACATGATGGAATAAAAAGAACTTTAATCACTAGAATGGGAAGTGTTTAAGGTGAAATTTCCTTATAAGTAGTTCTATCATATTCTATGATAATTATGGATATGGAATTCCATGATCTTATTAAAAAAATATGATAAACCTTATTGGTGCCTATGTTATTAATTTTACAAGAAATTCATGGTATGCTTATGGTTTACTCATATTCAAAAAATAGAAATTGATCCATTCTTTGTGGGCCTAAAGCTAGGACATAAAAAGTCCTTGGATATTATATACATTAGTAGTTATGACTATTTAATTCATTGTGTGCTAAAGGTTGAAATGAAAAGTGGATATTCTAACTAATCCGACAATTTTGATATAAAAAAATATATTGGGTCATAAAAACTAAATTGGTGGAATGAAATTATTTCTATCTTCATACCTAGAGAAAAATAATTGAGGTTATTTATTTAATACAAATCGGAGGTGCCTTAATAATGGAGAGGAACGTTAATTGAATGTTGAAATGTTATTAATGGGATAATTAATTTAATGGGGGAGAAAAAGACTCCAACTAATACACCACCAATAATCTAGTGTTTCAAATGTAAATTGTTTGGAAATTTTGGGAGTGAATTCCCAAGAACAAGGAATAATGTGGATTATAAGATATAAAAACCTCTAAATACAAAGGAAAATGTGAAATATTATGCAATAATAATGGATTATGGGAATTATGATATTTAGGGAACACTGATCCTCTTCTCCTTAGTTGTGAATTTCATTTTTTATTTTTTTATTAATGATCCCTAGGAAAATCATATTGTTTATACATTAGTAATTTTTCATGTGATCATATCACTCTACATGGATTCTAGAATAATCAAATAACATTTTATATTTTATTGGTACAAACTTGAACCAATTATTCTATTGAAAATAAATTTTTATAAGTTGATAGAATATATAAGCAAGAAAGGGTGAATTAAATTTTAGAAGTATAAATGTATCATGGTAATATTATGTTAAATATTTTCAATACCATCGTGGATTTATGAGTTAATGTACGATCATATGTTCAATGTCATTGGAACCCATTTTTATGTTTTACATGATGAGTTTCAATCAATAATATGAATGTGTTTATTGAATTTATGGAAATAAAATCCATTGGTTTTATATATGTTGTAGTGATAAATTTATATAAGATGTAATTATTTTATAATTTGTGGAAATATGATTAAATGTACCATTAAACATTAGGTATTATCTTAAATCTTATGTTCAAGTAATTATTGGTTGTATTCAATCAACTTACAAAGTCAACACACATCCTTTCATTTCGAGAAGATTACTCCCTAGATCCTATTTATAGAGTATATGTTAAAGAAGTGGTAAGGATTATGGTAGTGAAAAATTTACTTTTATTTGTTTGTGATCTGATGTCTAGTGTAATGTATAGGTGAAGTATTTATAAAGATCTTGATATAGAGTTAACTTTTAGAACTATTTGTCAACCATAGACAGATAGTTTGTTTGAGGGAAAAAATTAAACCCTAGAGGATATTCCAAGATATTTCTCAATGGATTTTAAATTTTGTTAGGATAAACACCTTCCCACTATTTAGTTTTCAGGAAATAATAACATTAACAATAAGGACCTAGCATTAAATATAACATAATCTTGAGATTAGTCAATAGGTTGCCATTAATTTACATCGAGGAGCTTTTTAGGTTTAATGATTTAGGGAATTAGGTCAAAACTCATACATAAAAACTTATATATTACAAGTAGAAACTTATACTCACTATTCAATTTTTTATAAAACAAATACTCTTTATTAAGAAATATGGTATCATTTCATGTTTTAACATCATAACTATTCCTTGATCCCATATATGAATCTATTCCTCTTTAATTAATATAAAAAATATTTCAAAACACGGTATGAGCATAAAAAACTTAATATGGTACACAAAAAGAGGGAAACTATTATTCCTAGTAAAACATGAAAACCACAAATACGTTTTCTTAAAGTAATGCTTTTCAACTTTATGATGTAGTAGACACTCATCATGAAATAGAAGCTCATTACTTCCCCTTTTTGTAACCAAATTATTAACATAAATCCATATAAATCAATATACATCAAATAAAGGCATCTTGGGTTGTAAACATACATAAATGTGTTAAAAATACAGTCCACTTCCACACAAATCACTAAATGGAATAACCATATGACTGACATCCATACCCAATACATTAGAGGTTATAATGTAACCACCCATCCATGGTTTATCATTGAACAACCCATATATGGTTTATCACATAACTACCCTTCACTAGCCTATCATGTAAACACCCATCAAATGTCTATGTACCATTATATAATTATAAGACATAAAAAATTGGAATTATCAAAATTTCACTCATAAAATTTCATTTGTAATAATAAGAGATCATTTCAAGATATTGAAATAGTAAATCCACTTTAAAACCCATTTTCTTTACCAAAACACCCAAAAAGGGAAGAGTGATTTCTTTTCTTTTTAAAAACATTTATACTTATAGAGGAAGCCAAATATCAAATAATGGTTACAGTGGCGTATGAGTTGTTTCCACTGCATACGTTAAATAGATTAATTTTTATAATTTTGTAAAATTTTTCATTGAAAAAATATTCTTTCTTAATGGAATTAAAATTCAAATATTTTATTATTCACTAAATAAATAAGCCCATTTATAAATTAAAATACGCCTCAATGAATGAGAATTGAGATAAAGTCCCTTACCTTGAGTTCTACTCGTCACGTATAGTCTTTATGTTTATAAATAATAAAATTAGGTTAATTTATACATTCATTGAAACATTTTACATTATCTTTATTCCTTTTATATCAATTTTTACCATGTAATAAATATAACGTACCTATATATTTTCATCTCAAATATTTTGTAGATATTCGGTACATGAGTAGAAAATTAACTTGTTTTGATATAAATTTTCCATGTTGCCAAAATTCAATCATTTAAAAAATATTATTCATGATTGAAATATAATATATATCCAGTGTATATGTATTTATAATACCCATAAAATTTCGAGATAAGATATGAAATATACCGTTCATGGAGATGATAGGTTGTATGTACGCATGAACGCTACTTTCATTTCTTCATCATATTAAAAATTATATAAATGTATATTATAATTAAAATATTATATTAATTTCATTTATGTCTCATAGGTTTAATAAAACCATCTTTTATACCTTCAATGTATATATGGAACGAGTCACATCACTTTGATGTGGCGGTAGTCCATAGTTCCTCAAACGAAATTATCATATTTACCCAACATTTAAAGCACAAAGGTATGTTTTAAATAAAAATTACAGAAGAATATAGACAATATAAATGTAATATTTATCATATATAAATATAATTCCATCATAGTGAACACCATGAGAGGTCGTAGGAGAAAATTGAACAATCATCATTTATTGAGGTTGTAGTTCACCGACATAGAAACAGTATGTCATATATCAATTAGATAGAGGTGTGTTTAAGTTTAGGTTGAAACAAAATCATAAAACCATACCATTATATTGAATATGTGGATTTTTTTATAAAATAATGGAATAAGGTGGGGTTATTTTGTTTGAGAAGAAAATAAATGAAGAGAATGAGAGATGACGTAACATCTAAATCGGGTAACTCCTTTTGGATTTGAGCCAGAAGGATTACATGAGTTGAATATTTTACAAGGTAATGATTCTTGGGTGAAAGGAGGGATGTTATGATATTATTTGAGAAGAATTTTGATTTAAAAAAGGGTCTCGATTGGTGTGAGTGTGTGGGTAGAGGTGGTTACCTTTTACAAGAGGGAGGAGGGTCACTTTAGGAAAGTCATGAAATTTTATTTAATTATAAATAGATTTTATAATTATAATAGTTACAAAGTGATATATTTTGAGTATAATATGAGTTTGGTCTAAATCCTATAAACCAATAGGTTTTATACAAGTTTAGGTCACAAATTTAACCTTATCATTTGGCTTCAACCCTCAGCTAAATAAATTAACTCTTATCTTTTCTTCTTGTATTTTTAGAATATATGGTTAATATAGCTACTATAAAAAACCATTAGAACCTAAAATGAATCATTATTGGAAATTTTAAAATTATCTATGTAATATGGCCAAATTTAATTGTTTTATGACTATTATATCATTTAATAAAATATTATTTATTTTTAAAACACATTTATGTCAATTTTGACATTGTTTAGTAATTGATATATGTTAAAGTCATTACAACTTGATTAATTTGAAAAAACTTCATTTAATACAATATATAATGTCATAAGCATCCCTAAAATTCGTGGATTGGAGAAAAATGTACAAATAAAATTTATTTAAATATTTATAATATCATTTATTTTAATCTTTCATTAATAAGGTAATCACTGTATCATCATTGTGTCATAAATAAATAAATTTATTTAAATTATAAAAATTATAAATAAAATACATTAATTTATGAAATAATTTTATCTTTATAGTTACTATTTTTTTTAAAGAGATCTATTATATAACCCTATATTACAAATATTTTAGTAAAAATTACATGTTTATGTTATATTTCTCTTTATATTTAAATAATTATTGTAACTTGTCATTACCGCATCCAAGTGGCCCCATGGGATCCTAAAATCGACGCATGGATGATCTTGGTCAACCGTATCAAATAAATTAGTATTAGGACATGTGTTATGGTAGTTTTATATTATTATAATATTATATTTTACCTTATTTACCTGATATAGCTATTAACCAAGGAAAATAAAGAAAATTTCTAAATTTACTATTCATAATATCCAAAAATAAAAGGGAACTTTTTAGATATTTTAGGTCCTATTATTAAAAATATGGAATCAATTTTTTAAATTAAAATCAAAGAATTATCAATAATTAATTTAAAATCAATTCATGTTCTCAAAATGAGAAAATGAATCTTTTAAAAGTAAAAATCATCAAAAGATTGACTTGTGTTTATAGAAAATTTCAAATTAAAATTACATACAATTAAAATAATTGGATTAAATGATAAAAAAATAGATTTAAACTTTAAAACCAATTAAAAGGAAAATCTAACTATATAATTAAATTAGGAGAAAATGATGTTTTGTATAAAAAATCAATATTTTTCACTTTACAATAAAATTTTAATTTTATCAGAAAAATAAAAATATTTTAACCATATTGAATATTATTCTCCCACTTATAAATAGGATGTTTATTTTTCAAAATTAACAAATAAAGGTAAAAAAACTGGATAAAAAAAAGTTTCTCCCTCAAAATGTTGCAAAATGACCTTTTATAAATATAAGAGTATTTTACTATTAAGAATGGATTCATTCTCATTTTAAGCCTTTAAAATTTATGGGATTAATATAAAATCATTTTAAATTATTTTACAATCATATTGGAGTTAGTTATTTTTATTTCCACCAATACAACTACTTTGTGTTAACTACCATTTAATATAATAAAAGTATTATTGTATTATTTTTTGGGATAACTCAATGTTTGTCCACGTAAGATTTCAGAGAACCCCATAATTTCATGTCTAGTATACTATCAGAAAAATTGTCCCCGATAATATAAAATTAAAATCAAATTAATAAATATTATTAGATATGAAAATGTATTATTCTATAAATACTTGGAATGTTATATCCTTCCCCCCATTTGGAAATGGCTTCATCATAATTTTTTTTACTTATCAAATAAGTGGGGGTATTTATCCCTCATATCATTTTGAGATTCCCACATTGCCTCTTCAACCATATTTGTTTCCACAAAACCATTACCTAATGAATCACATTATTTCTCAACACATTCTCTCTGTGGTCAAAAAACTTGTATTGGTTATTCCTCGTAAGTAATATTCTCTTCCAACAAAACTACCTATAGACTTAAAACATGATATGGATGTGGAATATAATTTCTCAACATTGAAACATGGAAAAAATTATATACCATGGATAAACATGGAGTTAAAGACACCCTTTATGCAATTGGTCCAACTTTCTCTTGGACTTCATATGGTCTAATGTACCTCAGACACAACTTCCCTTTCTTACCAAAATGCATCATACTTTTCTATGGTGAGTCTTTTATAAAGACATGATCACCTACCTTGAATGAAATATGTTTTATTGGGTTATCCACATAACTTTTATTCCTTCCATGAGCTGTCCTCATGTTCTTCTGGATCAACTAAACATTTTTCTGCCATCTCTTCTACAAATTCTTGTCCCATCAACTTCCTTTCACCTACTTCACCACAAAAAGAAGTTCGAAACCTCTATAAATATAAATCTTCAATTGTTTTCATCTTTATAATGGAATGATAAATATTATTATAATATACTCAAAAAAATAAATTTGTTTCCCCAACATCAATGGTAATCCATTGAACAAGAATGAATCATATCTTCTAATGTCTAAATTGTTAGCTCTAACTTCCCATGTGATTAAGGATGAAAATCTATACTGAAATTTAATTCAGTACCCGTCATCTTGTGGAGTCCTTTCAAAATGTTAGAAGTGAACCAGGGATAATGATCAGATATAATAGTTAGGGGAACCCTATTTAACCTGACTGCCTCTTTAAGATACAACAAAAAAACTGATCTAGAGACAATATATCTCAAATAGGTAGAAAATGAGTAGATTCAGTCAATCGATCAACCATAAACTATATTTCATTATTACCTTGATATGTATTCAGTTATCCCACAAAAAAAATCCGTGGACACATTTTCCCATTTCAACTCTGGCACTGGAAATGGGTAAATCACCCCTTATGGTAACTACCTCTCTGTTTTAAACTATTTAAAAGTCAAACATCTTAGGGTAAAGTCCCCAATATCTCTTTTCATTCTATCAGACCAGTAATACTATTTAAGATCTCAATACATCTTCATACTTCAAGGATGAAATGAAAATAGAGAACTATGAGCTTAACATAACATCTCTTTATTCAACTATGAGTCACAAGGCACACATAATTTCATTCCAAAACTCTAAAACACAATCTCTATCATTGTTAAATTCAGGTAACATATGATTATGAACTAATTCTACCTATATTTGCAACTCATTATCTTCTATTTGTGCTTACTTAATTCTATTTGAGAGAGATGATTTCACTACCATATCAAAAAACAGAGGAATTCCTTGCACCAAAAACTTCCAATCCAAAAATCATTAAATAATAACCAAAAAATCTCATTCCAAACATATCATGGTTAATTTTTCATTACTCTTTCGAGTCGAAGAGTTATCCACTTTATTTTACTTTCATGTATAGTAATTAATCATGAAATTATAATCCTTGATTAACACTAAAAATCTCCTCTATATCATGTTTAATTCTTTCTGAGTAAATATACACTTCAAATTTTTTTGATCAATATATATTTCACACTTTGGACCATAAAAACGACGCCTCCAAATTTTTAATGAAGAAACAATATCCAATAATTCAAAAACTTTCATTTCCATCCTAATTCAAATACCCTTAGGAAAATATTTCTCAAGGAAGATATTCTAAAATTCATCCCATTCCATGGCATAAATATCTTCACTTCCTCAGATACATTTAATCATTGACCACTACTGATTGGATTCATATTCAAAATGATAAATAGAAAGACTAACCTTTTTGTTGTCTGAACAACCCATTATATAAAAAGTATTTTCCAAAGAATTAATCCACCCTTTAGCATGCACATGGTCAAATGATCTTATAAATTATGGGATGTGTTTCCTCATAAAATTATCCATGATCAATATATTCCTCTACGATTGGTCGGGTTGATCTTATGTGTGGACACCACCACTATTTATTACATGTTTCAACAAATCCATCACTGCAAAAAAAGAATTCAGTTCCGATTCCGATAATCTCAAGATATTTATTTGGAAGGTTATTTCTCTTTGTATGCTTTCCCAATATAGCTTCCATGTTTCCTCTATGGAAAACCATTATGAACAAACATATATTACATGAAGAAACATGGTAATATTTAAATTCTATATCATTTAAATTTGAACATTAAGTAAAAATATATTATGGATATTCTATTAATAATATTATAACTCCTAAATTTATCTAAACTGGCTTCTGATACCAACAATTAGGCCCTGACCTTAAATGTTACATAATCATGAGACAAATCAATGATTTTACATTAATTCACATCAATGGTTTTTTTAGGTTTATAAATTTAGATAATTAGGTCATAACTCATACATCATATCTTAAATATTACAAGTAGACACTTATACTCACTATTGAATTTTTTATAAACCAAAATATCTTTAAAAAGGAACGCGGTATCGTTTCATGTTTTAACAAAACAACTTTTCCTTGATCCCAAACATGACTATATTTTTATTTATTTCCAATGAACAAAATTTCCAAATCCAGGATGATGATAAATATATCAGTAAGGGATACATAAAGAAGGAAACTATTATTTTTGGAAAACATGAAAACCATGAATACATTATCATAAAGTAATACTTTTCACATTTATGAAGTAGTAAATGAAATTCGATGAATATAAGATCATTTTATAAACTTTTTCTAACAAAAATATTACCAAAATCCCATATAAAGAATCATACTACATATAATGGTTACAATATATGTAAATATACTTAAATGAAATAAACATATGGTCGGCTTCCACACATATCACTAAATAGAATATCCATACAATCAAATTCCGCGTACAATGAAATAGAGGTTATAACGTAAACACCCACACATAGTTTATCATAGAACCAACCATATTTGGTTTATCATGTAACAAGTCATCATTGGTTTATCACAATACCCCCCATCAAATGTTGAAGTACCATTATCTAATCATAAATCCTAAAAGATTGAAATTATCGAAATTTCACTCATAAAATTTCATTTTCAATCACAAGAGATCATTTCAAAATATTAAAATAGAAAATACACTTTCATAACTATATTCAATAACGAAAAACCCAAAATGGTAAAAATTTATTTCTATTTTTTTTAAATACTAACGCTTATAGAGTAAGCCAAATATCAAATAAAATTTACGGAGTTGGATGAGTTGATATAGTCGCATACCTTAAAAGCTTTACATTTTGTCATTTAGTAAAATGATTCATAGAAAATAGATCCCTTTTGAATGAAATTAAAAGAAAAAGGGGTTTATTATACACTGTATAAGGAAGGTCATGTATAATTTAAAATATGTCTCAATGAAAGAAGATTGAGACGATGTCCCATACCTTGAGTCTGAATCTTCACACACACTCGTTAAGTTCATATATAAAAAACATTGGTTAATTTTTACGTGATTTAGAACACATTTCATCTTTATTATTTCTTTTATATCACTTATTACAATTTTCTAAAATGTACATAAATATTTAAATTCATATCATATTTTTTGTCGATATTCAGTACTTTAGTTTAAAATGAACAAGTTTTGATGTAAATTGTCCATGTAGTCAAAATTCCATAATCTTCAAAATATTATTCATATTTTAAATATAATATATATATATAGTATATATGAATTTATAATATCCAGAATATTTGGAGATATGAAATAAAAAGAACTGTTCATGGAGTTCTCAGGCCGTACGTACACATGAACGCTACATTAATTTTTTTGTCATATAAAAAATAATAATCCATTGATATATATGTATATTATAATAAAAATATTATATTAATTTTCTTTATATCTATTATTTTTCATAAAACCGTCATTTGTATTTTCCTTGTATAGTGGGAACGAGTCACTTCGCTTTGAGGAGGCGGTAGTCCACACTTCCTGAAATTAAATTATCGTTTTTATCCAACATAGAAAGCATAAAGGTACGTTTTAAATATAATTAAAAAACCATAGAGAAAATATAAATACAATATATATAATATAAAAATAAATTTCCATCATAATTTCCACCATGAGAGGTGGTAGGATAAAATTGAATATTTATCATTTCGTGAGGTAGTAGTTTTCCGACAAAGATATTGCATGTTCTATATCCCTTAGATAGAGGTGTGTGTAAGTGTATATACAAAACTTAGTATTAAAAAACCCTATTATATTTAGGATAGTTGGGATGTTATAAAATAATGGAAAAATCAGATGTTAGTGGGTAGGGGAAGGAATATAAATGAAAGGATCTTATGAGAAGATTTTATCTCTAAACGGGGTAACTCCTTTTTTATTTAAGCCAAAAGACTACCCTGAGTTCCCTTTAGCCCAAGGTAAGAATGTTATATGTAAATTAGGGATTTTGGGACATTATTTGAGAAATTTTTTGATGATACAAGAGGATTTATTGGTGTTTGTAAGTGGGTAGAGCTGGTGGCCTTTTATAAGAGGCTGGAGGGCCACTTTTTTAGAGTGTCGAAATATTAATTTATTATAATTATATTTTGGAATTATAATTTGTAAAAAGTGATATATTTAGATGATAATAGGTTAATAGTTCTAAATACTCTAAAATAATTTGTTTTATACAATGATAGGTCACAAATGTATCCCTTTCTTTTGGATTTAACCCTTATTTAATAAATCAACTCTTACCATGTCTTCTTGTATTTTTACACTATATGGTTAATATAGTTTTTATAAAATTCCAATATTACCTAGAAAGGATGATTAATGAAATTTTTAACTTTATCTATGTCATTTTTCCAAAGATAAGTTTTCATTACTATTACTACATTTAATAACGTAGTATTTGTTTTAAAAATGCATTTATGTCAATTTGGACACTATTCAGTATTTGATTTTGGTAAATATCATAACAGCTTGATTCAATTTAAAAACTATAATAACTAAAATTTAACATGTCATAATAATCCAAATAATTCTTGGGTGGAACAATAATGTTCAAATTACATTTATTTTAATATTTATAATATCATTCAATCGAATCTTTCAGTAATAAGGTATTCATTATATCATCATTGTGTCACAAATAAATTTATTTATTTAATGTAAAAATATTATAAATAAAATACCATGATATAGTAAATCATTTTATATTTCTAATAACTTTATATATTAACGGATAATAGTTATATAATCTAATATTAAAAATGTTTTAGTAAAAGATCCATGTTTTTGTTATATTTCTCTTTACTTTATAATAATTATTATAACATGCCATTACCAAATCCATGTGGGACCATGGGGTCCAAAAAATTGACCCAAGGAGGATCAGGGTATCCCATATCTCATCCAATATGATTTGGACACATGTTACGGTAGTTTTAAATTATTATAATATTTTTTACCCTTATTTACTTCGTTTGCCCTTTAATTGTGGTAAAAATAATAATTACAGAAGTTACTATTCATAATTTCCCAAAATAAAAGGGAACTATTTAGATTATTTGTGTATTATAATTCTAAATATAGAATCCATTTTCCAAAATTCAAAACATAGAAGTTGATGTAATTAATTTAAAATTAATTCTCATTGTCAAAACGAGAAAACTAGTTTTTTAAAAGTAAAAACCAATAAAAGATTTATATTTTTTTATATCAAATATCAATGTAAAATTAATTAAAATGTCACAAATTAAATTAAATGATAAAAAAACTAATCCAATTACACTTAAAAACCTATTAAAAGGATAACATTTCTATAAAAATAAATGATATGAAAAGGAAATTCTGAATGAAAATTATGTATGTTTCACAATAAATTAAAAAATGAATTTTATCATAAAAATACCAACATTTAACCATAGTAAATTTTTATTTCCTTATTCTAAATTTGATGTTTATTTTTTTCAAATAAAACATGTAATATTAAAAAAATATAGATTTAAATAGGGTTTCCATCAAAAGGCTGTAAAATGACCATCTAAAAATATTATAGTATTTTATAATTAAAATTGGATTCATTTTCATTTTATTCTTCTAATTTTTTTATAAATTTAAAAACATTTAACAAACATGTAAAATCATATATTGGTTAGTTATGGTCATTACTTTCAATACAACAACTAGAAGTTAAATACCATTTCAAATAATAATAATATTATTGTATTAATTTTCTGTATAACTCAATGTTGTGTGCAACATAAGATTTTAGAGAAATCCATTCTTTCGTGTAAAGTAGGCTACTATAAAAAGTGTCCCCTTTAATATAAAATTAATATCTTATTCATAAATAATATTATATATGAAAATGTATTATTTTCTAAATACATCGGATGTTATATTAAAACAAGTATTTAGATGGATCCTTATGAATAACTTTAGGAAATTAAGTTTATAACACCAATGTACTAGAATAAAGTTACAAAAATAAAGCTACTGAGGCTAAATTAAATTGATGATATGGAAAGGAAGGTTGGATCTATTCACCAACCCCTAAAAAAAACACAAAGTTAAGAGAAATGTTAATATGATAATCCTAAATTCAATCTAGAATTTGATGTTGTTGAAAATGTCTCTATATAAATTTATCTATATATCAAATAGGGGGGAAATAATATATAGGTATATGGGGCCCTTTGAAATATTTGATCATATCAGGACACTTTCTTATCGTTTTTCACTACCACCAAACAAATGTGAATATCATGATGTCTTCTGTGTAACTCTATAATGTAATTAAATATTTTATCCTTTATATGTAATGAACTCAATGATCATACCACTCGAGCATTATCTTTCAAATAATGAATTATCATTTGAGATTATATATTATATAGAGAAATCACTACAAAATAAAATGACTCAACTGGTCATGGTTTTTCTAACAAAACCACAATATTGAAAAAGCTATTTAGAAACCTGAGGATGTAATGAGGTATATTTATCCACATTTTTATACGAAAGTATCAAATTTTGTGGAAAAAATTATTTTTAATGGGGTTATATTCTAACACTCATGGATTTTGGGAATTATTTTTTAACCGAATAAATTTAATCTTTTGTCTATTTGGCATTACAAAAAAATGAGTTTATATTTGGCTACATGCAACACCATTTTTATCTAGTATTATACAATAAAATGAGTTTAAAATGAGTTACAAAAAAACATTGAGTTTCTCTAGCCTCACCTACAATATTGAAATTTTTCTACTTTACACACAACATTGAGTTTAAACGAAACATGATATTATATTAAAATATAATTATTTAGTGTGATTATAATTTCCCAACCATTGGAATGTAGGGTATGAGTATGAGTAAATAAATCATGAAATTATATGGTTTACAAATGAATATTATAAAATTATTTCTCTTGTGACTAACTTATTATAAATGAGAATAACATTTTCTAGTAAATAAATTAAATATTTTTCTAAAAATCAATTTTTATACCAAAACTTTCATTTTAAATTAACATATTAAGAAATAAACTTTTAAGGAATGATATTTAATGAGTTTTATATATTATATATTTAATAAAAATTTTAATATACATCTTATTATTTCTCTAGAAAATATATTTGAATAAATCAAATTTTACATTTACAAAATATATTTTCCTAGAAAGTAGTTTTGTCGCATTTTACGTACTTATATTAAGATTAATTTTTCCCACTTATAATTTATGTTTGATTTTTTTAATTTTATAAATCTTAATTTTTGAATTATCTTTTAGAGAATTTATTTTAAATTTATAAGAAGATATTTTTTTTGATGAGTAGTGAAAAATACATGTTTTTAATATGAATTGTAATTTCCTTTGTAGATTTTTATAAAATAGAATTTGAATTAATATGGTTTTTAAGTTAAATTTAGTACAATTATATACATACATATATATATATATATATGTATATTAATCCAATTCATGTAATTTTAATAAATTTCATGTTGAATATTGTTGTTCAATCACTTTATACATTGGAACATTTTCTCTTTTGAAAATCGCTTTATCATCGCTCCTTTGAGATTAATTTACAAGTAACTTTCTAGAAATATATGAATGGATTTTAGAATAATGGATTAAATATTCAGATTCATCATTATTTATATTATTTAATATGGTCAACATTATTTTGACCTTAATGAATACTAAAAACTGAAAAAAAAAATTAACCGCGGTTAGGGTAAAATTTGGTTTTTGAGAGGTTACACAAAAAAGATAAGGCATAAAAATAAAACAAAACAAGTTTAACACCCATATTATTCCCATTTATATGCCATATATTAATAGGTTAGATAATCAACCCTTTTAGAATTGTTTTTTATAAAAACATGGTTACACTGTTTTATTTTAAAAAATTTCATGTGTGCCGCTCTCCTCACTTGTAGAAGGCCACCCACTCTCCTCTCTACATTACACATACTAAATGATTTGGTTTAGAAAATAAAATCTCAAATAAATTCATCAATCCCATAAACTCATACTATATTCCTTATTTTTTGCTGAAATCCAAGCTTTGAATACTATTATTGAAATCCAAAATATGTTTTCCAAAGAAGGTGTAATATGCCTAAACGAGCGTTTAATTTTATTTAATCATAATCCTCCAGAAATTATTATTAAAAAATTATGATATAATAAAATTAGTTTATTATATATACTAATATTTTATTAGTTCAATTTAATACCCCAAATTAATGTCATTCTATATAAAATGAGTTATGAAATCATCATTCATGTGGACGACTGACTACCGCCTCACGAACCAATGTAATTCATTTTTCATAACCACCTATCACAGATAAATTTAATCAATGAATATTAATTTATGTACTATTTCAATGATATAATTGCCTTCAAGAATCATGATATCAAATGTTCATTTAATCTTCTCTTCCTTGTGAATACCATAACATGGATTGTCTGTACGTCATACCACAGTCTCACAAAAAGATGTTATTTTTTCACGCTTTACATGGAATGTAATAATGATGGGTTCAACGAAATTATGTTATATATATGAAATAAAAATGAATTTGGAATATTCATATATTATTTAACATTTTTTCTTTCTTTATGTCGTTAAAATGAAGACAATGATCATGCATACGTAAGGCATACCGTCTCAATAAATGGTGCATTTAATTTTCTATCTCTTTCTTGTATAGATAACTATAAGAACATTTGTATTGAATATATATGATATTTATATAATTAAAAATATTTAGGATATTATTGAACCATGATTAATATAAGAAGACCAAATGTAACAAATCCAAATAAACACAAAAAACAAAGAAATTATTGTCTAGAACAGGATTTTAATATGGGATTATTAACAAATATGTATTAAAATGTCATAACTAAATCATATATGTTAATATATATATATATATATGTATCTTTATGTATCTTTAATTTATTCATAAATAATGTATAGTTATTATACTGTAGGTTTGAAAATATACGACGGAGTTATAGACATATGGTAAGGGATTATCGTGTCACAATTATTTTTTGAGACACATGAAATTTTTACATCATATTTCATTAATTATAGACTTACCTTGTTATTTTAGGATATTTATTTAATTGTTCTACGGTATAAAAGTTATCAATGTAATAATTTTTTTATGTTTTAATCTCATTATTTATTTGGATTTTATGTCTATGATTCAGATGATAAAATATTATGATCTAGCTATCATGAAACTAATGAAATTTATTCAACTTTAGTTATTTCATATAAATAAATGGTTATCCTTCATTTTCCCCTATTGATGTACTCATGTAATTAAAATATTATTTTATAATGGAAACTAACATTATTTCCGTCTTCGGTCAAAAATACATTTTGTTCTAAAATCATGTTTTATAAAAAAAATTGAAAAACGTTTTTAAATCATAATAATGATTTTTAAATAAATTTGTACGCATTTTTACATTTTTTTGAAAATTAATTTAATTGAAACATCATTTCATTTTGAAAATGTTACAATTTTGTATTTTACCCAAAATGTTAAAGGATTTTTTTTCTATTGTGTATGACGTGAATTTTATTTTCAACCATCATAACCAAAGAAATGTATTTTCAATTTTTTTTGTGAATTTTTATTTTAAAAATATATTTTCCATGTGTAAAGGATATATTCCTCAAGAGATATTTTAAATTGGTTTTAAAGCATCCCTTATAATTTTCCAAATTTATTTATAAATAAAATATTTTTGAAAATGTGTTTTGTATTAAAAAGTTTTTCTCAATGTGGAAAGCCTATATCCCTTAATAAATGTTCGAAGTGATGTTTCAAAATCATTTTACAACTAATATGACACCTTTTGATGTTAATTATTCTTTACTAATGATAATAATGAATGATACTATATTTATAATTAATATATATGGTTACTGTTTATATCGATGAAATGTTTATGAAACTCTTTTATTGTTCATCGGTTATGCTATATTGAGATTGTGATATATTTATGAAACCTATTTCTTTATTCAGGTTATGATGTGATAATATGATGAATTTTTTATGATATTGTTGCACACAAATGTATGTCATTCATTATGATATATACTTATATATCCCTAAAATTTATTTGGTAAATGTTATTTATCACATATGTGTACAATGAGAAATAGGAAAACGGGTTTGATCCACTATGGGAAATTGGTGTGTCCTGATCTACTATGGGAAATAGGTGTGTCCTAATCCACTATATTTGTTGTCTTGTGTGTTAACCATGAAATATGATTTTTTTTTAAATTTAGGATGGTTACATAGTTTTATGGAATGAGCTTACTATTAACGAACTATTTGTGATGATTTCTCACTCTTAAGGGCCATGTGTTCTGAAATGATAATTTTTTATTCCATGAATATTGTTTATGATCTATAATAGGTTGGTAATGAACATCATAAGTTATGTTCATCATCACCCACAATTTTTATTTTCTTAAGACGTCATATTATTATAGATTGATATCTTATATTTCTACCCTTACTAAGCATCTAAGCTCAAACATTATTATGATTACTTCACTGGGTTATAAAGAATGGTTTAGTTGGGATATTCCATAGTGGATAACTATATGAAACATCATTATTGGATATGTTGAATATCATTCATGAAATAAATTTTTTCTAGTCTCCAATTACACTAATCTATTACGGGTTTCAAGTGTGTGTTTTTGAAATTATTTGAATATTTATCTTAAATCTATGTTTTTTATACAAAAGCATAGTTTACTATACCTATGAATCATATTTCATTTTTTATTAAAATCATAAAATTTTTATATATTGAAATTCATAGGAATACATTCTCTGCATTCTCAAATTCTTGATTTCAATGATGATTGTCAACATAATTTCTCTAACATTATTGAGATTCATTAATGTGTGGATGGTTGGATCTTATATTCTCTTTAATTTTCTAATATTTCTTTGGGCGAAATAGTACAATTACCTTTACTTATCCCATTATGTTGGATAACTACACATTATTACATATAAAACTATATAAGGAAACATTTTAATGTCTAAGAAATAGTTATTTTTGTAATAAAATTCTATTAAAGGTCGGTGTTAGTCCCAACCAACTTTGAAATCCATAGAATCAGACCTCAATATAACTTTCATGGTTCAATTGTTACCTCATACTAAAAAATTTATGATAGTGATAAGAAGTATTGAAAATCAACTTTGAATCATGAGCATTCTCAATACCTCATCAGAATATCAATGAAACCCTCAGAACTCAGTCCTATATAATTGAATGTGCTACTCCATTTGACCATACCATATAATTTATATTCACAAAATCTAATCAAGTGTGAAAGATTCTCTCTTATAAATGAAGTGCGATGAATTAATAAGGTGATCAACTACAACCTAAATAAAATTATGAAACTTTTACATTTAGGGGTGTACGGGGATTAGATACATATTGTCTTTCTTCATTTCCATTATGGAATGGCTAATTGTTATAGCAACCCAAGATATTTCTATCATTGAATCATAACATACAAACATACTATTCAATGAGATATATACATAGAAGTATCTATCATCATGTTTTCCCTCTATAAATACTCTTTTAGATCTTTATAAATCTTCATCCTTCCAGGATGAATAGAGAATGATGAAATATGGGTTTTATCTAACTACTCATAAATCATGTTTGGTATAGAGGGATCACGTATATAGTTCCTGAACCCTATCATTCCAACATAATAAAGTTTGAACTCAAGAATATTTAAGAAATTCTTTTTCATCACTATATTTTACTTTTGTGCCTCTTTAACCATCACTTGGATCGATGGATGAACATTCATTTGAGAATGATATGACTTCTCCAAATCCATATATATTTCAAGATCCATTATATTTATATTTAAAATATTTGGATATTTTGTGATCCTCATCATAGATAAGAAATCGGTATCATTTTGACTATGTGAATTTACCACATTGTTTGCATTTGAAAGGTGGCAATGTATTGAGAAATCATAATCATCAATCAAAACCAAACATCTTCTATGGAACATATTCATCTCTTTTTTAGTTAATATATTCTTTAATCATTTATGATAGGTATATATATCAATCCTTTCTATGTAATGATTAGAGTAGTACCAAACATTCCTTCAATATAACTAGCCTTTATCATTTCACCTTTTCGTGCTAATAAAGGATAACAATTATCAATGCTTTTTTAGTGCTCATAAAAGGTACCCATTATCATCGCTTAATTTATAGCGATGAAAAAGGGAACCCACTATCGGTGCATTTTTTTAGAAAAAAATAATAAATGTCTTTTATCATCTCGTTTTTAGCACTCCTAGTGGTCCCAAGTAAAATGAAATAATTAAACAAATAAAAACTAAAAATGTGTAAATGAAAAAAAAAATTAAGAAAATATTAATTAAATAATTATTGATAAAAATGAATAAATTTGGTATACATAAATATATATTATAAATATTAATAAATAGTACATAATAAATATATTGATATATAAAATGAATAAAATGAAACAATTAAACAAATCAAAATTAAAAATGAGTAAATTAAAAAAATATTTCACATTTTATTAATTAAATCATTATTTATAAAAATTAATAATGTAAATATACATGTATCTAAATTAAAAATATTTATAAATTGTATATATTAAATATAGATATATTAAATGGATAAATTTTAATAATTAATACAAATAAATTAAAAATTAATAATTTATGATAATTACCAAAAAAATTAAAACTGGAAAAATTACAAAATTATTAAAATATTTTTTAATGATAATGAATGATTTTAATATATATATATATTATCAATAGTAATAAATAATATATATAAAACATAAAAATAAAATGAAAAAATATCATAGTAAAAAACATATTATTGTCTTATTCATTTTTAGTGGATTTTATACATAACTAATCATAAATACATTTTATATAGAAATATATTCATATATATATATATCAATTTATATAATATTTTCTAAAATATGATTTATATAAGACAAATTATTTATGCTTACATTAAATGATTATTTTATTTAGTAGTTTAAAATCAAAAATTAATAATAATTAAAAATAGTGATTAATTACATTAAGTAATGGACATAATTTAATACCTTTTTATTTTTCTATTTAACATATATCAAAATTTTTTTGCATTTATTTCACATACATATACATAATTTATGCATTTTTTTAATGCCTAGACAGAAATATTTACACAATTAATAAAATCTTATTTAGAAATACATATATCTAATATTTTTTAAAATTTATTCAAATTCTATTATTCATTTTATAATTTCATTATTACATGATAAATTTAATATATTATCTTTTTAATAGGTAAATTTTGAAAAATTTATTTTTAATATTATTAAAATTGGGTTTTATTAATTCATTTTTTATATTTTTTATATTTTTTATATTTTTTGTAATTTAATAAATTTATGTTATTTATTTTTATATATTTATTTACTATGTTTTACTATTTTCAATATGTTTTCATATTTATTTTATTATATATCAATTTTATTTTAATAATTTATATTTAATTAACAAAACATGTCCATGTAGTCAATATTTTTAAAATGTACTCATTTTTAATTAATCAATTTAACCGATTTTTAATATAAATCCCTATAATATTATATATTCATTTATCACATATAAAATATATTTTTAAATTAATATTTATAAATAAATATATTTATAAATTTATATTTCCAATATTTATAAATTCATATATTTTTAATTGTGAATAAATAAATATTATTTGTAAATATTATTAGTATTCTTATTAGTCAATAATTTATTATTTTCAAAAAATTACAAATTTTTGTACAAATTTATTAAAATTAAGGATATAATTAAGATATTTATATTTATGTTTTCATTCACATTTATATTTATATATATTTTTTAAATAAATATATTTAAATATATAAACTTATATAATGTTAAAAATAATGAAATATTATTTTCTTTCAAATGATATTATTTATATAATTATAAATTAATATTCATATATTTAAATAATTAATAAATTATAATAAATATATTTAAATAATTAATATATTTACTATATATATACCTAGCTGGTGAAAAACTTGTATTGAAAACCCATGTCTCCGTAAATTTATTTAAAAAGTAAAAGAAAATACAGGGGAATGAAAAAGAGCGCAAACACTTGCAACACCAAAAAAAAAGAAAACC
Organism: Viscum album; assembly: GCA_963277665.1. Lineage (NCBI taxonomy): Eukaryota > Viridiplantae > Streptophyta > Magnoliopsida > Santalales > Viscaceae > Viscum > Viscum album. Next base: position 129,338,948 of record OY728153.1, read on the forward strand.
AATCCTACCAACTTTCACCATCTATAGTATAGAACATTGAAAAGAAAACCAAATAATAGTATCTCCTATGACACACATTTTATGCACCTCGAACCCAAGTATTATGCCCCCTACTCCATTTATGAGTGGGACACCCTGCTCATCAAATATTTTATTTTCTCTTCTTTAGCTTCACATGCTTCTTGTTCATTCATGTTTGAATCAAGATCATAGGTTTATGCATCCTTTCCCGGTTCTATATAAAATGTGACGTGTTGCCTTTTAGTAAGCAGCCTTATCTCCAATTCAATGTTTCTTCTCTCCTACTCTACCCCACCTACAGGCTCTAACCTAGGAAAAATTCTAGAATGGTCAATCGTGAACACTTCAACCCATCTAACATTAATGGGAAACCCTATTTCCCAACACAACCATCCATTAAATGTTTATTATCCTTCTTTATCATTGTATTAATAAAATTATTTTTACCCATCTCCACACATCCTCCCTTTTTTGAATGGGATGTGCGTTTATTATGAACACCAGAGTTCTACAATCCCTCAGGTTAAATGCGATCAAAATATGATATTTTTATAGACTTAAGAATTGATAATAAATTACATTTTCTTTTTAGAGTACCAAAAGGAGAATCTTTTTTTACTTTAACTAAAATTTTGTCCTTGTATTTTCCTTTGACAAATGGTGAATGATCAACAATAGGTGCAAGGTCTCACAAATGAGGAAAATATTATTTTGTTGTTTGAATATGTTTCTATAATTTATAATTTGTAATGGGACCTACAACTCCATCACTTGGAGGCCCCTAGCATAAACCATAACAAGGGATAACATAGAGAGTGGGGAGATCCATAATCTCTTGATCATTTCATGTAGTAATAATATTGATTTTTTTTATCCTTTTAAGGTTAAACTCGAAATGTATCCTTCCCCTTGATGTTACTAGAATTCTAGAAATAAAATTAAATGGCATCAGTAAAATCAATCATATTTTCAAATATTAGATTTCTCCATAGTGACCTAATTCACATCATAGGATGTATATTGAGTAGATAAGACACAATTGAGTAACAGTAATATCTATGTTGGAAGTGCCACATGAATCCAAACAAAACCCATTATCAATAGCCTAAATATAAATTCTAGAAACATCATTGAAATTAGTTTAAGAAGATAATAAAACTGTATTCAATCAAGTTTAAAAAATAAAATTTGAAAATCAGATAGAAGAATGAATGTGAGAAGAACAAAATAAGGAATCATGTCCTTCTCTATCCTATACTACACAATTTGTCCCGTGATCCAGACCAAAAATTCCTCCCTTCACATGAAGGCTCATATTCCCCACCATCGTTGTTTTATTGTTATAAATTGATGACATCCTCACTTTATAGATAGGTATATTGAACTTAAAACTATCAATATGATGCTTGTATTTCTTATAATTCTATATTCTTATACCCTTGCTAAAATTTTCATTCAAATATTCAATATATATAATAAATTTTCAAAAAATTAAAGTCCACCCTCATACACAATTTCATGCTCAAAATTAAAATCACATAGAATAAGTCAATCCATTTCAATGAAGGATAAACTAAAAACAAAATCAACCAAAACATAGGTATAATTCTCTTACATAGACATCTCATTTTCTTTGCCAAATTCTATTGGTATTTCAATATCTGATGAAACATATGAGAAACTGTTTGTGTGCCAAAAAAACCAATTCAACCCATTACTTTGAATCCAGGATTTCACAACATAAGTCTTGGATAAAAATAGGATATACCAAGAATACCAGTCCTAAAACCTTAGGATCCCAATCATAATATTGAAAAATTCAAATATCCATGCCCTTCATTTAAGCTCATGGGATGGGAAACTAACATGGAAATAACCCATCAAAATCAAAAAAATATTCCAGCCATAAAAACCCCATACCTATATCAACCGCTGCATCAAATCCTCATGTTTTCATATGCCTTTATTCTATTATAGGGAATGATTCATTATAATAGAGTACTTGGATGACTCAATAATTTTCTCGAAGAATATAGACTTTTCCTCGATAAAAGACAAGGGCTCTGTTCCTCAAAATTCAGTTTGACTCACCCATTGAGCTACTATAAAGACCTGAAAAGATCCTATAATAGGTATAAAATCCTAAAAGTGACAGATTCTTGACACTTGGAGTACCACAATTAGATATGTCCACCTTTTATGAAGAGAAAGATGAAGGGAAAACCCTCGATGAGTCCCTCTCTACATCTAAGGGAGAAAAATCAACACCACCCAACATTGATGTTGCATCCACTTTCATCATGGGGAAAACAAAAACATTCACTTGATTAAAGTACACATTTTTGATTGGCATCGTTTCAAGAATTTACCCTAGACACCAATATATAAATATATTTATTATTATAAAATTATAATACATATATTTAAATAATTAATATAATTTCTATATGTATAATTAAATATTTTTTTAAAAAATATATATTTTTATAATAATATAATAAAAATAAATATATTTTTAATTTTAGATAAACATATAAATTTATATTTAAAATTATATCTATTTAAAAATATATTTATTAAAGTATATTTTCTATATTTATAAAATTATATATTGATAATCATAAAAAATATAATATTCTTAAAAAATTACATATATAATTTTCCATAAATTATAATATATTTATGTAATTATATTATTGTAATAAATAAATATATAATTATATAAACATAATTACTATTCAAATATTTTTTATTTATAATTATAATTATAAATCCTTTATTAGAGAAAATGTTTAAGCACTAATAAATTTTCCATTTATCGGAGATTCTTTAGCAATGAGAAGGATACCTTTTATGAGTGCTTATTAATTTTGTTATAATAAAACGGTATCTTTATCATGAAATTTTTGGATGTGATGATAAAAGTAACACCAATCAATTTAAAGAACCCAAACATGCCAATTTCAGTCGTGATATTTCATGATTTCAAGGAACTCCCCTACTTCCAGTGCTCCTCCTCCTCGAATTCATGGCTTGAATCATGGCTTGAATGAATCAAAGTCCCAAATCAAGGCTCAAATAATCCATGCTTTCACGATATCTCAAATTTCTCTTAGATGAATCAAAACTCAAAATCCAAGGTATGTTATTTTATCTTTCACCTCACTTCAATATATGTAATTATTTCACTTCTTCTTCATGCCTCTCGCTCACTATTTATGAAGGTTTTACATCATGTATGATATCCCTTAGTATTGGTATTTATGATTTATTTGTTCTATAATTTGTTTTATGTTCTTGGGGGATTGAAATAGGAATATCTATAATTATAATTGTAATTTGGGTTTAATTTGATTTAAATATGCTGGTTTCCACTGGATTTGAAGGGATTATAACTGATTTCAAATAGAATTCTTTTGGATTTGGCCTTGTTTTTACCTACATTCAATGGATAAATTATGTATTAGTCTAATAAAATTTTTATAAAGGTTTTCATAGAGTAATTTGTGGTTTTAAAATTATTTTAACTATTATATGGAATATATTTGGGCAATGCATGAGCTAATGACACTAATTATTTTGGTTTTCCTTGTTTGAGAATTTCTCTAATGTATTATTTTATTATAGTTTTATTTATTTGTTACCAATGTTATAGAATAATCTTTTCATGGTTTATAATTATCCACATATGTATTGGTATGTGTATATAGTTATATACTAGACACATGTACATATTTACATGTAAATATATGAATATTTATATTGATTGTTAGTTAGATATACATGTTTGTAATGGAATATATGTATAACAATTAAAATGAATATTTCCAATTTAAACACATTGCTTAAATTTGGTTTTCTTATATATATTTTTAAATATAGGTTTTTATTGTTTTTTTATTTTAAAAAAGTTTTGAAAAAGAAATTTTTTTTAAATGGCCTCATGAAAATTGACTTCTTTTCTAGTGATATTCTAAATGGGGTTTTGAATGGTGGCTTGGTTACATTTATGATCTAACTTGTGGGTGGTAATTATTAAATCAGTGGTCGATATCGATGATGAATGTATTGTGGTTTTCACATTGGAGATATTAGATTGGATTGTAAATATATATATGCTACTCTATCATAATTGATGTTTTAGATAAAGGTCATATTTTATTTCTTCTACAAGGCCGGGTTACATAACTTATTTTGGTCTCATAGTTGATAAGTATTATATGAGTGACTCAAATACCATTATAAATGATAGTTTGGATCTCTATCCCATGTGTTTTGGTTTATAATGGTGCTATTATATATATTGTTTAGTACCACAATTCACTTTTTTTGGATATTTTTCATCATTACCCTTATTTAATGATTTTGGTTACATATTAATAATAGTTGATTCTTCTTTGATTGATTTATTTATAGTTTCATTTCATTATAGACTGTTTTTCATTATTAGTTCCATTCCATAAAAAAAATCCAAAAGTGATTTTTAAATGTCTGTTTTTAATAACTAAGGACTCGAGAAAGGATAATAATTTTTAAGTGATTATTTTAATTTAAAATAAAAAGATAAAGAGTTTAAAATTTGATTCTAAATTCTTTTAAAAATATTTTTCAATTTTTAAAATAGATTTCCGCAAATTCTCACGGTTGGATTTTCAAAAAATAATAAAAACATATTCTCCATATGTATTTTCAACAAGATTTCTTATTAGTAGTTAAATGCCATCATTATTTTATAGTAAGGATGGTTTTGTAATAATATTTTCAATAATCACTTTATTAAAAGACTATTTTAACTTTATTAAAAAAATATTAATTATAATTTTACCACCATCGTTAGGAAACCATTGTGTTAGTGTTTTTAAAGGATATTTCCATTTTATTGGATGTGTATTGATTATTTTTAATTGATTCCTGTATGATTTTATAGGTGGATATTTGGAGAAATATTATAATGTTGGTTTATATAACACCCTACAAACACACCCATATGGGTATATATAGATTATATGTTTACATTTTTATTCTAAGGTTTTGATCATATGCTATTAAAAGGAAAACCTAAATAAGTATATCCATACCTTTTATACTTACAATTTAAAATTAAATGCATGTTTCCTAAAATTACTCAAGATTCTATACAATAAATAAGTACCAAATTATAATTTCATTTCCTTAATGAAATCATAATATATGTGAATATTTAGGTTACATTATCAAAATAAAGTAAGGTAACATAACCAAAACATATGATAACCACATTCCTTTATTGATCATAAAATTATTTGGAGATTATATATTTCATATGATTGAAATTATTTAAATTAAAAAATGTAAATAACTAAAAAACACAAGTCTAAAAATTTATTTCAAATGATAAATAATTTTAAAACAATTATTCATGTTTTTTAATCTTTAAACAAAAATATAAAAATAAATATATAATGTGAACAACATATGTGATATGGTTTCCATTTCACCACAACCAATCGACGTAAAATACTTTATTTGGTTCTCCTCTGGCTAAAGTTTCACAAAAAATGCTCAGTTCCATCCATCGATACACAATATCATTCCTTTATCATAATTAAAAGAAAAATCAAATCATCATATGATCTTCTAAACACCCACAACAACATATAAACTCAGATCATTGTGTATCTTTATGGTTTGTACCATTCCAAAGAATAATCAAATCCTCTATCATTCTCTCACCCCGAGTACTAATACAAAACCAATTTGACCCACACTGAGGTAAATTGAAATAAATCCTAAACCCAATATCACACATGGACTCCATCTAACACCTCGTTATCTTCTTAAAATGTTTTTTAGTGTCATGAATATTTTTAAAACCTTCTTGATGGTGATTCTTGAAAACATTATATGACATGTGAAAGAATGTATTTTGGGATTCTTGTGTGACTTTTGGTGAAACTTGTTTTTAAAAAATGAATAGTACCTTTATTGAATATGGAAAGATCCCCATGAGAACCTTGGTATTTCGGTGGGTAGTCTAGAATAATCAAGTTAATATTGAAATTGCTAATTGAATATTATATTCTTTAAATTTTATTATTCATGTTAGATTTATAAAAATTTTATGAAATGTTTAATAATCATGATTTTCTATTGATTGGTTAGTGTCATAATTATAATTTTCATGGTAATTACTATTTCAAATTTCGTTTTAAAAAATGATACAAGGTTTTAATTGTTAATTGTGCTTCAAAATGAAAATGCAAGGGTTTCCCATAAAATTAACTAATATGGATTTTTTTCTTCGAAACTCATGATGTGATTTCAAACTGAACCTTTAATGATTTAGACATTTCAAAGTATACAAGTATCCTTACTAGCAATTATACACTTTTAATTTATTGTTTATTTTTCTAGAATATTATTTTATAATTTTTTATTGGATGCTAATAGTTTCTATAGACAAGGGGTTTCTATCCAATTTAGTGTTTTGAAATAAATTAGTAGGCTTTCATGTGGAAATAAAAACGATTTCATATGGGGTTTTAAAAATTGAAAAGTCAACCTTTAAAATAATGAATCTGTTTTTTAGATGATTTTTAAAAATTTAAATTATTATGCAGGGATTTAAAAAGTATTAAGGGGTAAACATTCATCATCATCCGATTTATCTATTGAACAATTATTATTCAATTATGTGTCTTAAGACTCATCCCACATCTCTTCTAGGCATCCACATATGTTATTTGATGTAATCTGAGCTGTAGTCATCCTATATTGGGTAACATTGATCATTTTTTATTAATTAATATGAAAAACTGACCATAGTTGAGTAATTATTTTCTTTAATAAAATTACCCATTTCCTTCAAGAATATAGAAATTTTTTTAAACAATCAAATTCTGGGTTCCCCATATTAGAGTTATCCATACATGTCTCCATTAGTAATGAATATCATATGTGTATTTGATTTATTTCCAAAAAAAGAATATTTAATGAAACTAATAAGATGGTTATGAATGTAAATTAGAATCACAATAATTGTATGGAAAATTATTATATACATAGAGTTAAAGAGTTCATCATGTTTAAAATAGAGCATCCATATAACCCTTCTTAAATAATTTTTTTTGTGTTTAAATTTTTTTTTTCAAAAAAAAATAGTCCTAATGAGTTGGAAGAACATTACATTATTCATTAAAGATATCCAAGAATTTAATATTGGACTAAATAAGGATAAAACTATGTGTTCACACCGATTAGGGTGATACTTCAGTTTATATATCATTTGATATGAATACCATGGTAAATGTTGATGATGGTCTCATAGAAGAAATGAAAATGGAAATTAAATATGCCACCCAGGGTTCTCAAATGTAATTCGAGTTATTAAACAGTTGTGATAAGAGGCCATTTTAGAATGGTTATACTAAATATGAAATATTTTCATCTATATTAAATTTATATAATTTGAAAGCTGCCCGTTTATGGACAAACATAAGAATTACAGAACTATTTGGTCTCTTAAATGATATGGTACCATAAGAAAATGAACGTCCATGTCAAACATATGAAATAAATTAAATTATACATTCAATGGTCATTATCTCTAAATAATACACAATTTTCCAAATGATTGTATATTTTTTCACAAGCACAATAAATTTCCCCTAAAATTCCTTATGTTTTCAAGGATCGATACTAGAAAAATGAATCATGTCCATTGAAATATTTATGATACACTATTATCATAACATAGTTTTGGAGAATATAGGGATTATCGAGAAACAAAAGATAATTGACATTATATAAAGATTGAATAATTAATTATGGGATCCTAAATCATCCAGAAGATTCATCTTAGGGGATGAAAATTTACTTTTAAAATCCAAAATTTAAAAATCAGGAGAGAAAATATTGTCCTATATTATCAAATGATAGAATAAATCCTTTTGGTGTATATAGTAGTACTCAAATTAAATGTGTTGTAATGTTAGTAATATATAAATTTCATCCATGATTATGCATGGTGAAAAAATACTTTATGTTTACTCTACATATATTGGGACTAAGGAAACATAATAATCATTTTTATATCTATTTGAATCCACTGATTGAATATTTGAAAATGATGTGGGAAAAATGTTTTATATTGTAGGATTCTACTAGATATTAAGAATTCACATTGAGGGCCATGTTGTTTGAGATGATAAATGAATTTTATACTTATGGAAATATTTCAAGCTACAACATGAAAGGAATGTTGGTGTGTCTGATTTTAAAAACATTCCAACACTTAGTTCAGCTGAACCACTACTCAAAGAATATTTTTGTAGGAAATCATAAAATTTTAGCTCCATGACATAAATAATAATACTGGATGACATCAGTAAATGGGAAAAATTAACCTCATACAACACCATCACCACTATAGAGAGATAAACATTTTTATAAAGTTATATATATTAAAAATGTTTTTGAAAACCATTAAAAACATATAAAATCAATTTGGAAAGAGAAATTTTTTTTATTGATTTACAATATTGTAATTTTTTGTACGACATATATTTTTATGATTTTATGCATGTTTAAAATGTGTATTTGATAGTGTTATTGGAATATTACTAATTGCACTTGGAAAAACCAAACATGGAATTAAGGCTCAGTTGAAAATGATTGAAATGGGGATATGGGATGATTTTCCATTATTTTAGGGTAAAGAGAGTAATATTATTCCTCTAGTAGCTTACACACTATCCAGATAGAGAAAATTAATATTTCATATTTTCCTTAATGGATTAAATGTTTCAGAGTTGTATTCATCAGATGTTAATAATTTCATATCAATGAATAATTTGATGTTACTGGGACTAAAATAACATGACATTCATGGTTTGATGTAATATTTGGTTCCTATTTCGTTACATTACATTACAACTAAAAATTTGTTTCCGGAATTAACTAGAATCATCTTTATTTTCAATGAAATATATTATCACATTAGATACCAAATAAAGTTTTTAATCATGAATAATGAGGTCTTAGTCATATTATGTGAATTAAAAGGGTTCTTACAGCCATAATTCTTTGATATAATGGTCTAACTGAGTGTTCATTTAGTTAGTGAGGTTCCACTATATGGTCATGTCCATTAGAAATTGATGTAACCCATTGAAAGGTATACAATGATTTTGAAAGGGAATGTCGGGAATAGAAGATGGGCATAAGTTTTTCTTGAAGAATCATATATTGTTGAAGAAGCTATTGAATTATGTAATAGTTACCTATAAAAAATTGAAAATATCAGTCTCCTAATGTCTCATAGCATACAGATTATGTAACACCCAATGCTACCACGGTACGTTTTCCTTTGAATAATGCAGTATCTTACATTGTACACAATATGGAGTTTTAACACACCGCGACTAATCAAAATAGCCGTTATGAATAATAATACCCAATTATTTAAATTTTATAAATTTTATTTTTCAAAGTAAACATTATTTTTGAATTCGAAATATAGAAATTAGTTTAAGGTTAATTTTTGGTATTTTTATGAAAATATTCAATTTTTGATGAATAGTGAAAAACACTCCGTTATTATTTAAAACCAACATATTATTTAAATAACTAGTTATATTATTTTAATTTATTTTAGGACAAAATAGATCCATAATAACTATATATTTTGAATATAATTCATTGGAGCCATTTTATAATAAGTTTAAATATATAAAATATTATTGAACTTTTTAACGTCTTTTACCCACCTTCTAAAAGAATTTACAAATTTGCATAAAACATAATTTTACCACTTCTGTGGGTTGAATATTAAAAATCCGAGATACACGGTTGACATTAGTAAGTAAAATGTGGTTCAATAAGATGAAAATAATTTTTGGTGAATAGTTACTTTTGACTTTTATTTATCACACCTAAAAGTAAATTGGGTAATTAAGGGTAAAAATGATATTATAATTACACTAAAAAGCTCATAATTCTATTGGATAAGGTTAAATCCACCAGAAAAACCTTAGGAATAAAATATGATCCTCTTTGTTCCATTTAGATTAGATTAGGACATTTATTATTATTATATTTAAAGATGTTTTAAGAGAGTTAAATTCCAAGATTAATCACTAAACCATTTTTAATATAACGTTATACAAAATATATATTAGACTATAAACATTAATTATAAAGATAAATATATGTTCTAAATAATGTTATTTTATTTATAATTTTTAGGCATTAAATATTTTAATTTATTTATGACACTATGATGACAGAGTAATAACCATAATAATGAAATATTAAAATAATTGATATTATAAATATCTAAATAAATGTAAATTGATACTTTGGATGAATTAAACAAATTTTCTAGGTTAATATGACATTTTACGATTGACTAAATAAAATTTAATTGAAGTGATAATGTATTTATGGATTTCAAAAAAATAAAATACTAAATAGTGTCAAAATTGACATAATTGAGTTTTTAAAAACAAATACTATATTATTAATTGATATAATATTCCTAAAAATATAAGGTTCTTCCAAAGTACATAGATAAGGTTATATATATTATTAATTAACCCCTAGGGGTTATTTAGGATTTTTATAGAATGTTTATTAACCATATAATATAAAAATACAAAAATACATGATAAATATCAAACTATAAACTTTGAGTTAAATATAAAAGATAAGGTTAATATGGTAACCCAAACATATCAAAAACCTATTGTTTGAGAGGTTTTAGACCCATACCCACCTTATAATCTAAATAAATCATTTTTGAGCAATTATAAACCGAAAATTATTTTATTATAAAATAATAATTCAAGATTTTCCTAAAGTGACCCTCACCTCTCTTATAAAAGGGTACTTCCCCTTCTCTTAATTTCACTCCTCCAAATCCATTTTTATCTACCAAAAACTTCCTAAATATTCTCCCAAGTTTCAAACCTTTATTTTATAGGCCTTCCATTGGTCTAAAATCCAACCGATGATCCCTTTTGATCAAATCAAAAGAATGAACCCGAAGAAGAGGTATATATTTCATCACCTCTTTCAAGTTCTTTTCTTCTTCCACGTCCTCTATATTTGTTGTTTCCATAATAAAATAAAAAATCAAGTATATTCTATATAATTTTATGTTATTATAAAAATGGTAAAACCATATTCATTATTCAATCCATTATATTAATGAAAAAGTCACAATATGTGCGTATGTATGGCATACCGTCTCCATGTCATGGTGTAGTTTGTTATTCAAACACTTCATTATTTGGATGGGTATAATATTGTGTAAAACTAATTAAAGTAATAAATATAACATTTTAATGATTCTATATATATGATATAACATCAAATTACATATGATTTCACCATCAATATATTGATATTGTCCCTCATGTGTACGTACAGATTACCGTCTCCACGAACGCAATGAGATTCATTCCTCATCGTAATGAATCATGAATAATTTTCATTTCAAGATTATAAATAATTTTTATGAACATATTATAATTCTGTATATGAATCAAATACATCCTATCCATAAAAAACATAACTTACGTAACCAATCTTATAATGGAAAATGAATCAGTTAACACCTGAAATGATAGTACCACTGAAATATTATTAACAACGCAATATTATAAGATCATTTATGATATCATATTTTTGTATATGATTATTTTATAATTTAATAACAATGTTTTAACTATGATATAGGAAATTAACATACCATCGACTATGGAAAAGTCCAATGTAAGTGTTAATTTCAGATTCTCTTTATTATCCGTGGATGTTTTTATGTAAGTATCTACTGAGACCACTTTATCATCCACATCTGTGTTTTCTTGAAAATGAATTTCAAAAAAATTTTAATATTTACCAGACTATGGGTTAAATTAATTTATTCACTTATTTGACCTAATATGTTTTGAGAGGAATCTTTCTGTCATTTTCCAAACAAGGTACATGATTACCTTTTCGACAAAATTAATGTAGTAATGTTTTTTATATTATATGGCATGTGCTGCTATTTTCTGGCATTATAAAATTGTCAAAGATTCCCTTACAATCTTATAAGAATATTTCCAAAATAGGTGCTTTATTTTATAATTACGTAACTCTTAAATAATTTTAAAATAGAAAGATATGTTTCTCTCAAAAAAATTTGATTTCATATATGTCAACATACATTGAAAAACTTTACACATGTTTGAAGTTGATTCATAATGATACAAATATTCCATATTTAATTTAAGGTTGTGTGATACATTCGACTATGGATATGTTATTTTTTATATCATTCATGGTTTATGGTTAAAGTATTGAAATATCGTATGCTTGTTTTAATATGAATGTTTATGTTATGTTTAAACCGTTTCATAAGAGGAATGTATTGGACTTAGTATGTGACGGGTGGAGCCCTCTATAGATCCTTAGTGCATTATTAGGTCTCATGAGACAATTATATTTGGAATTGTCTATGGCGTTTTCCCAATTTGATATATGGTTTTGGCTGAGGCATAAATAATTTTTAGACATCTTGGCCAAGGACTTGAAAAGATGTTTTAGAAAGTCCGACATTATAAATTCCCTCATTATGAAAATAATATTTATGGTTTATGTGGTTATTCAACTATTAGATTACCCATGAATATGTTTTATTATGGAATTATTTACTCAGTTCATATTCCATCCATAAAGTTCTCAAGTTTATTATTTGTAAAGACATGTGTTTTTAATTATTCAACATGCCTAATTTTATGTTATCTTCCACTGTATTTCTTACACTTTTTGTGTGTTTGATCTCACCCCATTCTTATGTTTCATTTTCCCAAGATATGAAGAAGTTTGTTATGAGGGACTTTCCGACATAATCTAGGAGGCTTGGATCTTTTTAATAGAATAAATTAGTGTTTTATTTCTTTTCAAGTTGTATTGTTGAACTTTTGTATATATATTGTTTCTAATAATACTAAACTGATCGGTCATTCGCGAAATGATTTCCTTGTATAATTCCAATGTTATGTAATAAAACCCAGATTCTAGGTAACTAGGGTTTGGGGCGTTACAGTTGGTATTAGAGTAAGTTTAGTACAAACCTTGGAAACTAGATTTAGATAAACTATGATTAGAGAACATTACTCTAAGATAGAATTTGAGGATTGGTATAGAAGAACTTCCATGAATTTTGGTAATGTAGAGATTTTGTGTATTTTCAAAGCAATAAATCCATGTCTAGATATGAGCAAGTTGAGGAGGCTCTGGAAGAGATGTCCCTAATAGTGAAAACTCTGAGAAGGAGTTTCGAGCTTGACCCTTGGTACCCTTGTACATGATAACAAGCCTTACTGCACTCTTGATTACGACACTCCCAAGGGATATGCTTTGTATAAATCAAATTTTCATTAAAAACAATTATGAAGAATTTATGAATATATAAATCCTTAAAGAAAACATTTTTTATGATTATCATCTATAAATTGCTCAATTTATGTTATGTTTTTTAAATATTTGGAATTATGTATTGCAATTCATAAACTAATCTAGTGTATTCCATTGTTTAGAAATAGCGCCTAGTGGAAGGAATTCCAACTGTATCAACACACATAATCCATGTAGTGATTTCCCTCCTACTCAAGATAATTATAGTGGAGCTGGTGGTGCAACTGGTGCTGATCAACTTGTCATCATATTGGGACAACTCACTTAGGTTATGAATAATAACCATACATGTATGGAGCACCCTGATCCACAAAACGGAGGATCAACATTAGACCGCTTCATGAGGAAACAAACACCAACATTCAATGGAAGTAAAAATCCATTAGTATATGTGCAATGTATAAATTCCTTAGAGAAAATATTTCATGATTTGGGGAGTAGAGAATGGGAAAAATTTGTCAGTGCAGTTTATCGCCTCATAGGAGATGTGGATCAATGGTGGTCATTATTCCAAAATAAAAAGGAAGATGAAGAAGTATCGAACATAGAATTTCGGTAGTTTAAAGATATTTTCTTCAAAAAATTCTTTCCTTATGATCATTGAGAGGATATGGAAAGCCAATTTTTGAATCTGATACACAAGGTGGATGAGAATTTCGCAATGTATGAAGCTAAATTTATAAGGTTAGAAAGGAATTCTACATATTATATACATAACCCAATAAGTATGATTTATCATTTATTTTATGGTTTGACACCATTTCTCCATCGATCATTAGTCTCGCAATACTTATCATTGTATGAAGATGTTTTCTAAAGTTTTATCAAGATAAAAAAAATAATTCTCTAAGTCTTATAACTTTAAAGAAATACAAGAGATAAAGAGATCTACAGAACACTATGAGAATGAAAATAAGGAAACAAGGAAGAAGGGAAGTGTTGAATTTCTGCCCTATGATAATTGTGGAAGGAAGTACTTGGGTGCATGTCTAAAAGGAAATGGAGTATGCTATAAATGTGGATAGAAAGGCCATCTTTCTGGTGATTATAAGGGGAATAAATAAGATTCTAATGTTCTATGATATAATTGTATGGAGATGGGACATTATGAATATGAAATCCTACACATCTGGGAAACATACCTCAGAAAATCCCAAAGGATCAAGGCCATGCTTATGCGATCACTAATTCTGAGGTTAAACCGTTGAAAGATGTGATGGTATGTAATTTAATGGTTTCCTCAAGTTTAGCCAATGCTTTATTTGAGTCTGGATCATTTTATTATTTCATATCTTCCCAGTTTTCTATGAAAATTAGATATTTTCAATTTTACTTAATAAGGGAGTTTCCAATATAAATTACAAAGGGATGTATCATCACAATAAAGTTTTGTGAATCAGTTCCCATTAGGGTATATAAATTTTTATATATGTTGATCCCATCGACATACCCATGATTGAATTTCATATAGTCCTCAGAATGGATTGGTTTTCAAAACATGATGCTAAGATTTATTGTAAGAATAAGGAGGTTCAAATTTTTGATGATGATAAAGAGTACCTTATCTTTAGAGTAGAAACGTAACCTCCTAATTCTTATCTAGATCCACCCCCAAAAGCTCTACAAAATTCAATTATTGTGGAGGAAGATAAATACATAATTATGGGTGGGGAAAATAATGTTCGAATGGTGGACGTACCTATTGTGCAAGAATATATTGATGTTATTCAAGAGGATTTAACTGGACATCCTCCAAAATGTTAAAATGTGTTTTCCATTAATTTAATTCCTCATTCAACGCCCATATCGAAGACCCCTTATAGAATGGACACTATGGAATTTGTGTACAAAAGAAACAACTAGAGGAATTGAGCAATAAAGGATTTATTCACCCTTGTATTTCTTTATGGGGAGCCCCTATCCTTTTTGTTAAAAAGAAATATATATCTATGAAGCAGTGCATTGACTACAGGGAGATCAATGCTATAACAATAAAGAACAAGAATCCCATACCACTCAATGAAGATTTATTCGACCAACTTCTTGGATCTCAATATTTTTCAAAGATTGACCTTCAATCTGGATATCATCAGTTTTGTGTGAAGAAGGAATACATTCAAAAAACAACATTTCAAACCAGGTACATGCATTACGAGTTTACAATATTTCCTTTTAGATTGACTAATCCACCCTCTGTCTTCATGGATTTAATGAATAGAGATTTCAAGAAAAAAAATGATGATTTTTTAGTGGAATTTATTGATGATATCAAGATATACTCAAAAATCCACAAAGATTATGAAAATCACTTGTGCACTATTCCCTAAACCCTCATAATAAATGAAATATATGGGAACTTTAACAAGTGTGAAATTTGGCTTCATGAGATTTCTTTTCTTAGCCATATTGTCTCTAAGGATAGAATCATTGTTGATCCTTTAAGGAAAAAGGCTATACAAGAATGGCCAACACCGATGAGTATAACTACGGTATGCAGTTTTATTGATTTAGTAGGTTATTATTGATGTTTCGTCCAGAATTTTTCCTGGTTCTCTAACCCATTAACCAATATCACATGTAAAGGGGTTAAATTGTTTTGGTCAAAAGAGTGTGTAGATTGTTTTGATGAACTGAAGAGAAGATTTTTCATCTCTCATATGTTGAATCTACTATTAGGGAACGATGTGTTTGTTATTTATAGTGATGCTTCAAAGAAACAAATTGGTTTTGTCCTTATGCATAATGATAGATCTATTTTTTATGTGTCATGACAGCTAAAAAATCATGATAAAAACTACCCCACTCATGATCATGCGTTAGCAGATGTATTCATTACTCTAAAGATATGGAGACAATGACACTATGGTGAAAAATGTGACATTTTTAATGATCACAAGAGTTTAAAGTATATTTTCTCACAAAAAGAATATAACATGAGGCAAAGGAGATGGCTTGAAATACTCAAGGATTATGATTTCATAATATACTACCACTTGGGGAAGGAAAATAAGGTGGCAGATGCTTTCAACAGAAAGAATCATAGAGTTTTGAATGAGATGATAGTTGAAAGGGACCATATTTCCATGGATGTAGTAAATATGGATATGGGAATAACCATGGAAGGTGAAACATAAATACTTTTTTCAAATGGTTTCCAAAAAATATTTAAAAGAAAGGATAAAAAGTTCTGAGACTAATGATAAAGAGTTTCAAAAGAATATTAAATCTGTAAATGATGGCGGATTTAGTGACTTCGTATATGAAGATAGAATATTAAAATTTTGGAAGAGACTTTGTGTTCCTGATATACCTGATCTAAAAAGATAATTTCTGGATGATTCTCATAGCTCTAATTTCTCTATAAACCCTTGGAGCACCACGATGTATAGAGATTTGATGGAACATTTTTGGTAGGAAAACATGAAGAGGGAGATTGCTGATTTTGTGTCAAGATGTATGGTTTGTCAACAAGTGAAACTTAGAAGGCAATCGAATTGAAGAGTCCGGAAACCACATCCCATACCTAAGTGGAAATGGGAAAATATTACATTGGACTTTTTCATGGGGCTACCAATATCTCCAAGAAGGAGTGATGCAATATGGATCATTATCGATCGTCTTATTGAGTCTTCTCATTTTCTAGAAATAAGTAAATATTTACCACTTGAACATCTAGAAAGACTATATATTAATGATGTTGTAAGACACCATAGTGTACCCCAATCAATTGTTTCTAATTGTGATCCCTATTTTACATCAAGATTTTGAAAAAGTCTTCAGATGACCTTGGATACTGAATATTGTTTGATCATTTCTTACCACCCTCAAACTGATGGAAACTCAGAACGGTCTATTCCAACCATAGAATACATTTTTAGATCTTTCTCATTTGACTTTCAAGGTATTTGGTATCAATATTTACCTCTGGTAAAATTTTCCTATAACAATAGCTTCTTTTCATGTATTCAGATGGCACCATATGAAGCGTTATATAGAAAGAGATGTCGCACACTAACTTGTGGGGATGATGTTGGTGAAAGAAAACTTGTAGGCCTAGAACTTGTTGAGAAAACAATGAAAAAGGTAAAGATTATCCAAGCCCACATAAAAACCGCTCAAAGTAGTCAAAATAGAAATACTAATAATTGGAGGAAGGATTTTAAATTTCAAGTAGGAGATCATGTTTTCTTGAAGGTATCACCATGGAAGGGTGTTATACGTTTCTGTAAAAAGGGTAAATTGAGTCCCAGGTACATCAGACCTTTCGAAATTCTAGAACGAATTGGAGTTGTGGCTTATCGTTTGAAATGCATCCAAGTGTCTCTAAAGTTCATGATGTGTTCTATATATCATTGTTGAGAAAATATATTCCTGAACCAATGCTTGTACTCACCTATGAGGAAATTGAACTGGAACCTGATCTGTCTTATTTGGAAGAGCCTGCCCAAGATTCTTGATACCAGAGAATAAGTGTAGAGAAACCGGACGACTTGTCTGGTAAAAGTTATACAGAGAATCCAAAAGATGGAAGAGGCAACGTGGGAACCAGAGGAACATATGATGAAGAACCACCTGAATCTTTTTATGCAGTGATATTCTGGAAATTTCGAGGTTGAAATTATTTTGAGGGGAGAATATAACTCAACAACCTTACACTGAATTTTTTCCTTTGAATAATGCAGTATCTTGCATTGTACGCAACATGGAGTTTTAAAACACCATGACCAATCAAACTAGCTGTTATGAACATTAATACCCCCTTTTTAAAATTCTATAAATTTTATTTTTCAAAATGGACTTCATTTTCTAATTCTGAATTTCAAAATTAGATTAAGGTGAATTTTTGGTATTTTTCTAAAAACATTCAATTTGGGATGAATAATGAAAATAATGCGTTATTATTTAAAATTGATTTTTATTTAAATAATTAGTTATATTATTTTAATATATTTTAGGTAAAAATAGATACAATATAACTATATATGTTCAATTTAATTCATTTGAGTCATTTTATAATAAGTATAGTTATATAAAATTTTATTGAACTTTTTACCCTCTTTTACCCACCTTCTAAGAGAATTTACAAATTTTAATAAAATATAATTTTTCCACTTCTGTGGGTGGAATTTTCAAAATATGAGAGACACAGTTGACATTATTAATTAAAATTTTGTTCAATAAGATTTAAATAATTTTTGGTGAATATTAACTTTTGACTTTTATTTACCATTGTTTAAAGTTAATTGGGTAATTATGGGTAAAAAGATATTATAATTAAACTAACACATGTATTAATTATATTGGATAAGATTAATTCGATAGAAAAACAAAATTAGTAATAAAGTATGATCCTCTTTGGTCCACTTTGATTTGATTAGGAAATTTATTGTTATTTTATTAAATGAAGAGTTAAAAGAGTTAAATTCAACGTTTAATAACCAAACCATTTTTAATATAGGGGTACACACAATATAAATTCAAATATAAATATTCATTATAAATATAATAATATTTCCTACATAATGGTATTTTTTTTAATTTTTTGACATTATATAATTTAATTTATTTTTGACACGATGATGATGCAATAATTACCTTATTAATGAATAATTAAAATAATTGATATTATAAATATACAAATAAATGTAAATTGAGACATATGATGAATTGAACTAATTTTAAAGGTTAATATGAAATTTTATGGTTGATTAAATTAAATTTATTCGAAGTGATGACGTTTTTATGGCTTTCAAAAAAATCAAATACTAAATAGTGTCAAAATTGACATAATTTAGTTTTTAAAACAAATACTATATTATTAATTGATATAATATTCTTAAAAATATAGGGATCAAACAATTGACTTAAATAATGTTATATATATTAATAGTGAACAACTAGGGGTTCAATTGGATTGTTATAATATGTTTATTAACCATATAATATAAAATTACAAAGTGGCCTGGTAAATATCAAACTATTTAACTAAGAGTTAAATATAAATGATAAGGTTAATATGGTGACCTAAACCTGTTCAAAACCTATTGGTTGAGAGATTTTCGACCCATACAAACATTATATTCTAAATAAATCAGTTTTAATCCATTAGAATCCAAAAATTATTTTATTATAAATAATAATTCAAGATTTTCCTAAAGTGACCCTCACCTCTCTTATAAAAGGGTACATCATCTTCTCTTAATTTTACACCTCCAAGACACATTTCTTGTCCAAAACCTGCCCAAATATCCTTTTAACATTCCAACCTTCATCCTAGAGGCCTTTAATTTGTCATAAAGAAATCTTATAGATCCCTTTTGATCAAATAAAAAGGAAAGAACCTAAAGAAGAGGTAAATATTTCATCACATATTTCATGTTATTTTCTTATTTCCACTTACTCTTTCTTTGTTGTTTACATTCTAAAATAATAACTCTAGTATCTTATATATATTGTGATGTTATTATAAAAATGGTACAACCATATTAATTATTATATCCATCATATGAATGACAAAGTCACCATACGTGCGTACGTACGACTTACCGTCTCCACGTCATCGGGTAGTTTGTTATTCAAACACATAATTATTTGGATGGGTATAAAAATGAGTATAAATAATGTAAATAATAAATATAACAAGTTAGTAATTCTATATATATTATATACCATCCAATTACATATGATTTCACAATCAATATAATGATATTGGCGCTCGTGAGTACGTACTGATTATCGTCTCTACGAACGCAATGCGATTAATTCCCCATCGTAATCAATAAAAAAAAATTAATTTCAGGATTATAAATAATTTTTATGAATATAAAATTATTATATATATGATTCAAATAATTCCTATCCATAACAAACATGCCTTACATAACCTATCATATAAAAGAAAACGAATCAGTTAATACCTAAAACGATGGTGCTACTAAAATATTATTAAAAATGCAATATTATAAGATCATATATGATATAATATTTATGTATATGTTTATTTTATACTTTAATAGAAATTTTTAACTATTATATATGAGGTTAACATACTATCTAGTAAGTAAAAGTACAAGTTAATGGTTCATTTCACAATCTCTTTATTATCTGAGGTTGTTTTTACCTAAGTATCTACTAGGACCTCTTTATCATCCACATCTATGTTTTCTTAAAAACGAATTTGATTTTTTTTTTACTATTTACTAGACTATGGTTTCAGGTCATTTATACCCTTATTTTTTCTTATATGTTTTGAAAGGAATCTTTCCATTGTTTTCTAAACAAGGTACTCTATTACATTTTTGATAAAATTAAGGTAAGAATGTTTTTTAACTAATAGGGCAGGTGTGGCTATTTTCCACCGTTATAACATCATCGAAGCTTCCCTTACAATTTTATTAGAATATTTTCAAAATAATTTTTTTCTTTTATAATTATTTAACTCTTAAATTATTTCAAAATAGAAAGAGATATTTCCCTCAAAAAGTTTTGATTTCATCTATGTCAACATCCTTTGATAAAATTTACACTTGTTTGAAGTTGATTCATTATGATAAAAATATTTCATATTGTATTTATGGTTTTATGATATGTTTGACTGTGGATTTGTTATTTTTTATACCATTCATGGTTTATGGTTATGGAATTCACATTTTGTATTCTAGTCTTAATACGAATGTTAATGTTATGTTTCATCCTTTTCATATGAAGAATGTATTAGACATAGTATGTGACTGGTGGAGCCTTCTATAGCTCCTTGGAGCATCGGTAGGTCTCATGAGACAATTAGACGTGGAAGTGGAAAAGGCCTTTTATAATTTGATATATGGTTTGGCCGAGGCCTAAATCATTTTTAGTCGTCTTGGTTGTGGCCTTGACACGATATTTCAAAATGTCTGTAATTATACATTCCCTCATTATGAAAATAATAATGATGGTTCATGTTATTATTCAACTATTAGAATACCCATGACTATGTTTTATTATGGAATTATTTACTCACCTCATATTCCAGCCATAAAGTGTTCATGTATATTATTTTTAAAGACATGTGTTTTTAATTATTCATCATGCCTAATGTTTATATTATCTTCTGCTATATTTCATACCCTTACTGAGCATTTTAGGTCACCCCTTTCTTATGTTTCATTTTCCTAGGATATGAATAAGTTTGTTATGACTGAATTTTAGGCATAATATTGGAATCTTGGATCTTTATAATTGAATAAATTAGAGTTGTATTTCCTCTCAAGTTGTAATTTTGAACTTATGTATATATCTTGTTTCAATAATACGAAATTTATTGGTCTTTCGGGACATGATTTTCTTGTATCATGCCAATGTTGTGTAACAAATAACCGACTCTAGGTAACTGGTGTTGGGGCATTACACATTATGGTTTAAGGGATTATATAATTAATTTTCTTAAAGTTATCATCACAGATCATGAGAAATTTCACGCTTACATTTTAAATACAAATAAATATGTTGATACATTTTTTGAAGCCCACTGAGAGATTCATAGAGATTTGAATATTTAAAGGGATGAAAGTTGAATATTAAATTCAATAAATAAACAGTTTATAGGATGGTCCTGAGATCAAATATATAAGGATTAATTTAGAATTATGAATTCAATTTCCCAATAATTTTAATGTATATTCAAGCAAACAAATGAAAATTTTAAATATTATACTAGTTTTGTTAATCACTGGTTACACATTCTATATAATAGAACATGATGACTATTGTAGGACAAAAAATAGTGGAGTTATTCTTATTGGAGAAGTGATGAATACATCTATTCCAAGGATAAAAAACAATTTATATTAATTTTTCATATTTTGTATGTATCAAATAAATATATTAGTTGGAATATACAACATTTCATATTCTTATTTTCCGTTTAAAATGGGTTGACAATAGGAGTTTAGTGAAACTTGACGAAATGATCTTCATGAAGGTGAAATCTTATGTAGAAGGGGAAATGTTTAAGTCATTCACAATGGAACAAAACAAGGGAAAGTATTTTATGTCTCAGATCCAGAAAACATAAATTTATCGATTATCCTACCAGTGACTAAAAGATCTATCGGGTCTGATGAAAATTCAATCAAGGATAACCCTTTCATTGGGATATCACAATCTGTTCATTCCTCCCTAAATTTTGATAATTTCTTTAATGTTTGAGGGAACCACAAAGAGGGGATTTGGATTATCTATAAAGGATTCTAATATCATAATCCTTAAAAAAATAATGAGAGTTCAAGAGAAGGTCAATGTATTTTTTAAGATACAATTATTTTCATCATAATATTACGTATTCTCATCTGAATTAACATTATCTATGTTTGATGTTTGACTAATAATATAGACAATGTCTTCCACATATGATGATGTTACCAATTCTAGGGAGGAACGTGTTGTATTTTCTGAAATTGAAAAATAAAATAGGGGATCAACAACATGTTTATGAAAAAACAATAATGACATAGAATTATAGTGTTTTATAAAATCATTAAAAAATGATGTAAGGTAACTATATGATAAAACATAATCATTACATATTCTAGTGTTTTTTAACTAGAAATAAAATTCATGGATATTTTTTATTTAGTGTTTTATATAATTAGAAAAAACTCTTATAATGTAAACCTATACAATACATGTAGAATACTATACTCAGAAGAATCTTTTTATATTATATAAATATATTAAGACTAAGCATGAATTCCATTAATGTAATATATACATGAGATTCATCTTGAACCGTTTCTTTAATTTTTCCATCATTAAACCCTATGATTTTGTATCTAAAATATGGGATGAGAACAAAATCTCAGTATGGGATATAAAAATAAAGGAAATGATTAGTTCAGTAAAAACATGAAAACTCATATAATGTTTACCCTTATCTTCATATTTATTTTTGAATATGAAGTAAAAAATTTTCACATGAAAAAACCCATTTTACTCAAAGAAAATAATTAAAACCCATAACATGTAATTAAAAATTCTTTATGTAACTTAGAGTATTGTTTTATGGTATTACCAAACACTATCTATTCCACACTATGTTATGTTATAATGTGTTTACTTAGTGCTATATGGGTCACCCCATGTTAATTTGTAATAGAATTTCTTGATGATATCTATCCTACCCCGTGTTAAGATGTAATGGGAATTTACAACGCTATTCGATCCGCCTAATGTATATGATATATTGGGACCACCAGATTCATATATTTCTCAATTATTATATCATTAATAATATAATTTCATCAAAAATACATTTTAAAATCTATTATTAATCCAATAAGAAATAAAATTTTAGATAAAATACACATGTCTTTTAAAACTTCATTTTCATTACTAAAACCCAATTTTCTTTAAAACCCCATTTTAAACACAAAAAAACATAAAAAGTAAAGAGGTTTTATAATTTAATAAAACTTTTAATATTGAATAGGTAGAAAGAAATTAAATAATTTTATTGTACTAAAAATTTTGTCATCGTCGTGTACATTCAGAATAAAACATTCCTTATGTCATTTTTCAAAATGTTCTTTATAAAATAAAAAAAATACTTTTGAAATCATTTGAATGAAATTAAAAATAGAAATATAATTTCATTTATAATCCTTTTGAATCAATATAAATAAATATGTCAAATAATATCAGTAATACTGACATGTGGAAAAATATTTTTATATTAAATCATTAAACCTTTAAAGTGGCCCAAAAAACAATTAAAATTTAAATAATAATACCCATGAAAAAATTATTTTTTCCACATCATTAAATAAAATGATAATATAGTATATGATATGTCAAATGGGGATGTATATACACCTCATAATATAAGGTTGGTGTATAACATCAGAATACACGTCAAGGAATGGAGATTGACATGGTGTCCCTTACGTTCAGTCTAACTGGTCACATATAATATTAATTTTATAGAAAAATAAAATTATTTTAATTAATTACTTTCTGAAAATATTTATTTATGTTTTTATTAATTATATATCACTAAATACCATGGTATTAGAATTACTTAATTATTTATGTTCTTGTTTGATGTATTGATGATATTTAGTAAATGAGTCCATAATGACTTTTGTATAATGTCTATGGACCAAAGTGGTCACTAGTACATCATCTATAAAATAATATTTACAAAATAAATATTAATTTTATAATCCAATTATACATTAAAATACATCAAATTAATATTGACATGAAAAATGAACTGTGATATAATCATGAAGACGGTATGCCATACGTACACATGAGCAGTTTTTCCATTTTCAATGATAATTATAGAAATAAGTTCAATATCATTTTAACATTAAATAATTATAATAATATAATATACATCATATAATTACATAAAATATAAATATATATATTATACATCTGATATGGTGATAAAAATGAATCACGTCGCTTCATTGAGGTGATAGTTCACATGTACACACGAACGACATTATCATTTTAATGATGATGTGATGGTAAATGATATAATATTCATTAATAATGATAAATATTTCATGAATTTCATATATAAATTTTAATAACATAATTATAACATGTCATGAGAGATGGTGATGGAAAATTAATAATATCGGTTCGCGAGGTGGTAGTTTGTTATACAAACGAATGATTAATTCTATTCCCATTTGATGGAAGGGGGGATGGATTTCAGTGGTGATATAAACATAATAAAATAAATTTATAGTTATAATACTATAATTATTTTTTCCTCGTCATTGAAGAAGATTTTAATGAAGCAGAAGAATAAATAAAACAGAAATAATTGATTAAAACAATACCTCTTCCTCGAACCACCTCCTTTTTATAACAACATAAGGCCACTAAGGATGGTTTTGTGTCTAAAATAGAATATCCATAATACGAGTATGAATTATATATTGGTAAATAGGTAGATATTTTTCTATCTAAATAGGTTTTTATGTGTGAAGGAAAGTTAATAATATGTCCTCTTTTATAAGATAGGGGAGGGGCACTCTAGAAATTCTTCAAAATATTAAATTAATATAGATTAATTTTCTATTTTAAGTAGTTGTAAACTTATTAATTTAGAATACAGAATTATTTCAGGTCTAAATTCGACCATAAAATAATAATTGGGGAATTTTTTACAATTTTTTAGTCCATAACTTTTGGATTAAACCCACATTTAACTTCTTCTACTCTAACCGTTATAACATGTGTTTTTCCTCTTCAATGGTTTATATAGTTACTATAAAATTCCAAATCAACCATAAATGGTAAAATCATGACATTAAAAACCTTTTCTAATTTATTTTTTCAAATTTAATATATTTATAAATTTCATATCATTTATTATAATATAATTTATTTTTAAATATAATTAATGTCAATTTGGACACTATTGATTTCATGGATTTTTAAAAATATCATAAAAAAATGAAAAATTCAAAATAATTAATCTAAATGATCATTAACATATCAAGGTAAACTATACTTTTTAGTTATGTTAATTATATCAAAATTTTATTTATTTTAATATTATTATAATTATTTAATTGATATTTTATTTAATAAAATAATTACTTTATGATCATTATGTCAGAATTTAAGGTAATTATTTTATCATTGGAAAATTATAAATAAATTATATTAATGTAGATAAATCTTTTAAGTTATAAATTATTATTTATAGTTTAAAATATCTTCTAAAAATGTATATTAAAAATTTTATAGTCATCAAAACATAATTATGAAATCATTGACATTTCTATAATATAAAATAATATATATATATATATATATTAAAGTCATCCAAGTCGATCAAATTGGTCATAAAATATGCCCAAATATTATTTGGGTCTAAAATATCCCATAATATATAATTATTATATGTTTTAGGGTAAATTATAATATTTATAACATTATTTTTACCCATAATTATCGGATTTACACTTAACCGTGGTGATAAAATTGATAAAGTTATTATACATATGTTTCCAAAAAATACATGGGAACTATGTAATAAATTATGAAATTTTTATTTAAAATGTAGAATAAATTTTTCAAAATTCTATACACAAAAAAGAATAAAATTAGTTTTAAATTAATCTCGTTGATGGGGTGATAAAACATGTTATTAAATTAAAAATGCAGCAAATATTGAAATGTTTTTATATCTGAAATAAATTTTAAATTTATTAGAATTAAATAAATTTTATTAAATGATATAAATTTTTTATAATTATTCTATAAAAATAATAAAAAATATAATTTAACACTATATATTATTTATAAAAAAACTATTTCTAATTAAAATGTTGTATTTTTCACTGTTCATCAAAAAATAAAACTTGTCAAACAAATACCAAAAATTAGCCAGATTAAAATGTGATATTTTTCATTAAAAGGATAAGTTTATTTTGTATAATATAATTTATAAACATGTCAAAAAATATATTTTTTATCAAGTGCATCATTAAAAAAGGGAAAACATCATTTTTTTAAAAATACAACTTTTATGCATAAAATTGAATTTGTTGTTTTATAATGTCTCGAAAAAAGAAATAGAATGAATGTTAAATATTGTATTTAATATATTATATATAAATATAACTAATATAATACAATAAGTGTGATTTTTTTTTATTTATTACTATAAAACAGACTTGTTCACATTTAAATAGTTTTTTCATAAAAACACTGACTTTATTTTAAAAATGGTTTTATTTTAATTTATAATTAACTAGTCGACAAATTATTAATTATATATATTTTTTAATTTTTTTTCATAATATAGTTAATAATATTCATACCCTTTTTTCTTAAATATAGGCAATAACATCGATATTAAATAATAATGTTTAGTTGATCTTTTAAAATCGATGTGGCATATAATATATGCTATCAAACATTGTATTTCCATTAAAATTATCTAGATGTTTCATGTATAAAATTTTATGTTGGTTCGAATCAAGGAGGCTAACCTATTGAGCTCAGAAATGAAATTTTCATTTGGTTTTTTGGTATCATAATAAGGTTTAATGTATATATTAATATAGATTTTTTGTTTCCACATATACCCTGAAATATTGAAAACCCATTGTAAAGATATAATGCTAATGTTATGATATTTATTATCTAGTTTACCGAAAAAATATATAATATGTGTTGGTTTAATTTTCATTATTCCTTTTAGAGTTTATTTATTTTAGAATATATTGGTATAGTATAAGTCTTAATAGCCACTATAAAAACCATAGTGGCTTCCAGACTCTTCTTACCATGTAACATCTTAGGGATGTTGAGGGGAACGTAATTCCCCACCCACCTGTAGGTTATGCACACATTGAAAAGTTGGAAGCATGGAATTATTTCATCTATCATCATAATGATAAATCATTTTAGGGGATTTTTAGTTAATACTATATTATTGTACAATATTTATTTTATATAATATTATTCTTAAAATTTAATTTATGTATCATAAAAATATTACTGAAAGTAATAGACAAGAATCAAAACCAATGTAACCCTACATCAAGGAAATAATGGGATACACATGACATGATAATAAATTAGTATTTATTTTAAATAAAAAATAAATGTATTATATGATATTAAAAAAATTATGTTTCTTTGTTTATATGAATATTGATACATAAAAACTAGAATCTATTTCTATCCCACATCATGTTCTAAATGTCATTCAAACAACTTCCAATAACCTTATTATTAATAAAATTATAAAGGGTAAAGTTTTACGTGAGTTTTATCTATCAACGCCCATGCACTACCTTGTTTTGTGTGGTATGGTCTATACTATCATAGGAGACAAGCTAAATAATAAAAAAATCACAAAACATTACAATATAGATGGGATTTATGTAGCTCAAGAGTTAATTGATGAGTTTCTTATTCCACTGGATCATCCAAATATTACATTAGTCAGTGATAATTTTTTAAATTTCAAAGCAAGGATATATAATCTTATAATGATACATGAGGTATGTCTTTAAATAAATTTTCCAAATATAAAAACTATAATATTTTATGAAAAGGGTATAAATTGTGTTTTGGTATTATAGATAGATAAGGTTGTGGGGAAATAGAATGTAGGATAATGGAAATCTAGTGATATGAGAAAGATGTCAATAGGATCTTCAAATATTATCTTCTCCCCACAAGATTTAAGGGAAATTTTATTATTATTAAAAAATTATCAAGATGCCAAATTTTAAGATAAAAATATTTGTTACATTCTATATAAATAATAAATATTTCTAAATTTAATTACAGATATAGTTGTTCTCAAAAGTATAAAAGATATTCTTAATATTGAATGGTTGGGAGTCTCAGTTATGAATACATTCATAAGAAACATTTTCATGATACATCTTCCCAAATAGTGATCTAATATGTTCATAATAGTTATTAAATAATAAAATATTCTATAGGTGTTTATATCACTTCTATATAGAGGGAAAACTGTGTGAAGGGTGATTTGGTTTCTGTAATCCTCGTATCATTTTTACCAAACAATATTATTTGGTGAAGGAATAAATTGATAAAAAGAGTGATTAAATATATAATTTTTTTCAGAAAAAAAATAATAGATGACAGTCCCTTTTTTCCTTAAAATTTATTTGTAAAAATACACAATCTAATCATAGAAAATATATTTTAATTTTTTTTAGTAAATATTTGATTTTGTTTTTCAGGAAGCATTGGATGTTGATCAAAATCAAACTAGATATCCAAAATATTTATGTTTTGTATCCAATGAATAGATATCCAACAAAATGAAAACACCTAATGTTTTGTTATGAATTTTTAATTCACTACTACCAAAATTTTATTGATAAACAATGAATTGTATATATTATTACTTGTTTTAAAAAGATTTTTTTTGGATAGGGAGGTATCTAAATAGAGGATAAATTTTGACATCATGTAGGTGACTAATCATAAAATCCTATGGGTTACATAAAATTTAAATAGATTAGGGTATACATTGAAATATAAAAACATATTTCAAAACAATTCACTTATTTTGTTCAATATTTACATAGTGTTAAAATAAAGATAATGGAAATGATTGTGGATATTATGGCTCTAAATTCATGAGAGATTATATAAATCATTAAAATATTGGCATCCTTTAATAGCTAACATCAAAAGGTAAATAAAATTTCCTGAAAAAATATTCTTAATAATTTGTTTGTCAATATTTTCTCAGCACTACCAATATTGTTAACAACCTTCATAACCAAAAGAAGAATTAATTTTTTTAGAGATGATTCGTAGCGTACATGGTCTCAGAATATTTTTCGACAATAAATTTTGGTGATAACCTATTATGTTTGTGATATGGTATGGGCTCTAACTTTATAAATATTTTTTGGTTGTGAATAATTAGTATTGGGATTCTTATATATTATTTTATATATATTTCTCAAGGAGAATTATAATGGTGGAAATAATTTTTTTTGAAACAAGTAGAAAAAATGGTCTCATAATGTATATAACCCTGATGAAAAAGTAACTTCCACCTAATTATATAGTTAAGTTTCTCATCATTTTATCTACTTTTTTTACTTAGTTTCCTCATCATTTTTAAAATAAAATTAGACTAATTATCTCTATAAGTATTCATCATGGGTGGTGGTAAATGATATAAGAAAAGAATAATATAGTGGTTTCACTATAGTGGGTGGAAGAATTATCTGGTATATTCAATAATCAATTAGATGCATGGTATAATATAAAAACTTCTTTTGAAATCCATAATAGTAACACATCATGTATATATTTGAGAAACATACTTACTAAAACTGATTATTTTGGATACACGTATTGTAAAATTAAATTATCCCACCATTATATCAAATAGAATATCACAATAATTACTTGAGTAGTTGTGTTTATCTTACCCTTATTATGTGTATATATACTTTTTATCTAGGTCACCATAAAACGATGTGTCCAGTGGTTCAACATTAATATGTATGTGCACATTCATTATGTAAAATGATTCAGGTTCACAAGATCATTATAATAAATAAATCATCATTCTTATTAAAAAATACATGAGAATTGGGATTTTTCCCATTTTTATGAACAAATAGTGGTGATGTTATGTTAGAGTTTATCATCACTGAGAATATAAAAACAAATATACTAATCTATTGTATAGTCCAGGAAGATGTAATAAATCCACTAGATTTTGGTGTCATTTGGACACTATAAATGACTATAATGATGTTTAAAACTATCAAAAAGGGGTAAAAATTTTATAATTTATTTTAGTATCTTTTGAAAATACATAATTGTTCACAATTAATTTTTTTATAAAATAAGTTAAAGGTTTATCATGGAGTTTTTACTCTCAATAATGGTGAAAGGGAAATATATATTTTATTATTTTCCATAAAAACTAAAATGTAAATATATTTTTTTCAACCAATGAATGTTATTCGGTTTACACTAATGGTTAATATTTTTCAAAAATCAATAAATGGATACATTAATGATTAGTATATCCTGGAATATATAATTTTATATTCTATTTTTGTAGAAAAAAATATGTAAATGTTTATATGTGAGTTTTAAACCAACCCAAAAGGATAAATATTTTTATGGTAAATTTTTGTAATATGTGATTGTTATATAATTTTAATTTTTTAAATGTATATATTTTTTGATTTACCTTATAAAATATAACATATTTATCCATATAAAGAAAATAATAAAATTTATTGTTTGAAATAAAAGTTTAAAACAATAAAACTGGGAATATATCAATTTGGGTGTTTTTTTGAAGCTGCTTATGCTAGTGGGAGATTAGAAATAATGTGTACCTCTCTTATTATAGAGGAAACCCCATGCTTCATGATTGTTGATGTGTTTCCAGAAACATGATACCACTGCCTACCACATTGAGAGATGGTAGGGTGATGAGGTTATCTATAATCCTATTGAATTTTCTTCATCTCTAACATATTCTAGAATATTCTAGACTTATCTAGAGTTTTGAAGATCACCACCTTGGGCCTTGAAGGCTCCACATGAGATATTAGGGAAGTCCAATTTCCATGATAATAA
This sequence comes from Viscum album, assembly GCA_963277665.1. NCBI lineage: Eukaryota > Viridiplantae > Streptophyta > Magnoliopsida > Santalales > Viscaceae > Viscum > Viscum album. Next base: position 129,370,526 of record OY728153.1, read on the forward strand.
GGATTCCAGTTCCATGAAAATGGATATTTTTTTGGTAGTTTTTAGAATGAAAAAATAAAAACACCTATCACATTCTCAATCATCCACACCTAAGTCAGATACATAGTGTACCTTATTTGACTCACACTATAATTTTTTAGTTTATAATTTACCTTTTTTTGTTTAAAACACACATCACATACTAAAAAAATTAATTAATATTGTTTTGATGATTTAATAAAACCATTAATATGTCATTTTGATGTGTAAAAATTAGTCTCACCTGAATCTGATGCATAGTGTGGCTACAATGACTCCAACTACATATTTTTTTAATTGACATTAATGTTAGTAAAAATGATAACTAAAATAATAAAAACTGAGAAAACACATTTGGATTGTTTTTATACATTATTAAAATGACTCATAAGTCATTTCAAACATGTAAGAATCACTTGAATCTCAATCTAATACATTTTTTTTCCTGGTATGATTCAATATTCCCATTATCATTTTAATAATGAAATTTTAGTTCAAAACATGTGTCACTAACTAAAAACAGAACAAATGATCTCTAATTTTCTTGATAATTTTTTAAAATAATTTATATGACATTTCTGGCATGTTGGATTCATTATCATGTCAAACTCACACATGGCATGACCGTTATGTTCTTATTTACATTTTAAAATGAAATATTAATAAAAAATAGTGATATACTAAAAAACAATCAAATGATTTCAGATTTCATTAATACTTTAGTAAAAAGATCCATAAATAAATTTCAACGTGTAGGAATCAACATCACCTAAATCTGATGGTTTTTTTGACAGGTATGACTTAATGTGTGTCTTTTTATTTATAATTTCCATTAATTTTATTAAAAAATATTAGTGACCACAAAAAAAACCAATAAAACAAAATCTTGTTAATTTTAAATCAATGTAAAATTATCTAAATTTATTTTTGGTTGTTTTGGATACTGTCACACCTCCATATGATGCAAATTGTGACTCGTATGACTCAATTAGTGTGTGTTTTTTATTAATTGGAAATAATTTTACTTAAATAGACAAGGGACTTACTCAAAACTAAGAAAGATAATTCAGATTATTTAAAAACATTAGAAACATTACCCATATATAATTTCGGACATAAAGGAATCAGATGCACCTTATTCAAAAGAACTACGTGATTGGTTTGACTCAAAGTGATTCTTTTTATATAAAATAATCAATATTTTTAGTAAAAAGATAATTGACAAACTCAAAAATAAAAAAATGAATTTTTATTGATTTAATATATTATTAAAATGATCTAAGTGATATTTATAATGTGTAAAAGTCACCTAAGCCTTAATTGAATACACAAAATTCTCATTATGACTCAATCTTTCTATTATTATTTTTTAATTAACAATTTATTTTAAAAAGTGTCACTCACTGAAGACCAAGAAAACATGATTTAATTTTCTTGATATTTTAGAAAAATCATTTAGATGTAATTTTTTATATGTTTGAATTATACTCTCATAAAACTAACACATGATGTGACTGATGTGTCTCAAAGTGTGTATTTCTAGTTTAAAATGAAATTTTAGTAAAAAAAAGAGACATAGTGAAAACCAAGAAAACACATTCAAATTGTTTTAATACATTAGGAAAGAGATCCATAAGCCATTTGGGATATGTAGGAATTATCATCACCTTGATATAATGAATAGTGTGATAAGTATGACTCCATGAGTGCTTTTTTTTAAATTGAAATTAGTTTTAGTTGCACAAGAGCCTCATCCAAGTTGGTGAGGACTCACTAGGTGCATCCAAGAGACCCGAGATCAAATCCGGATGCAGGAATATTTCCAGGTTATTGTATCAGGTACTATAGAAGTACTGTAGCAGGTATTGTAGTAGTCACTATAGCAGTACTGTAGCAGGAACTGTAGCAGGCACTGTTCAGTACTATAGCAGCCAGATCTATTCATCCATCTGGGCCTTCGGGCCACCGGTTTGGTCCTCGGGTCCTCCAAGGATTTCGGGCCACCCAAGGCCTTCAGGCCAGTTGATTCTCAAGGCCTTCGGGCAACCCAAAGGCCTTTCTCCCACATAAATGCAGGCCCCAAACACACTACAAAAAAAGGAGCACCCCCAGATGACGATTCAGAGCAGGTGCACTCACCAAATCAGAGCCAAATGGATTGTCAGAATGAGAGGTTATGGATATGCCATCATCACCAGCATGTGCTTGCACAATAAGCCTAGACCGATGGTCATGCAAAGGTGGAGAGCTACTATCAATATACATATGCTAGTGAGGGGAATTTCCTTGTAGATAGTCTGGTTGAATTCCCTATGACCTTCGGGTCATGTAATCTTTTAAGTTTATGGGCCCTGTGATCTCTGAGCCTACGGTCCTTCTAAGGGTTCCCCCTCATCCCTTGAATGGTGGGTTATCAAAAATCAATAAAAATGAAGGCCTTTGGGCCATTCGGGCATTAGTTTTAGTAGAAAAGACACCAGACATACAAAAAACAGATTAAACACAGTCTTATTTTTTGAAACATTAGTAAAAAACTCCATATGTCATTTTTTAGATATATTTATCATCTAGACATCAATCTGATACATAATGTGCATGGTATGACTCGAAGTATCTATTATCAGTTTAAAATTGATATTTTTGTTTAAAAGATATCACTCATTGAAAGGCGAGAAAATATGATTAGATTTTATTGATAATTTAGGAAATAAGTTTTTGTAATTTTTGAGATGTTGGAATCTGTTTCACATCGCACTAGTACTTGATGTGATTTATATGACTCAATGTGTCAATTTACAGTTTAAAATGACATTCTAGTAAAATAGATATGTGACATAATTAAAAATAAAAAACACAACAATATCGTTTTTATACTATATAAAAAAATCATAAGTCATTTGGGATGTGTACGAATTAGACACAGCTCAATTTGATGTCCGTTGTGACTGGTATGACTCCAAGTATGAGTTTTTTTGTTAAAATTGATTTAAATTTTATTAAAAAAGTAAACGGACTCACTCAAAATTGAGAAAACACATTATGATTATTATAAGACATTATTAAAATGATCTATATTTCATTTTTGACATATTAGAATTAATATCACCTCAATATGATATATGATGTTCCCTATATGACTCAATGTGTTTGTTATTATTATAAAATTGACATTTTAGTTCAAATAGTGTAACTCACTAAAAAATAATAAAACAAAATTAGATTTCCTTTATAAGTTAATAAAAATATTCATAATACTTTTTTGATGTTTAGGAATAAGTATCACATAAAACTATGACATTATGTGACCATTATGACTCAAATTGTATGTTAGTAGTTTAAAATAACATATTATTTAAAAGCACATATGAAATACTCAAAACTGATCAAACACATTATAATTGTTTTCATACATTATAAAACCTATCCATAATTCATTTTTGATATGTATGAATTAGAAACACCTCAATCTGATGTATGTTTTGATTGGTATGACTACATGTGTAAATTTTTATTAAATTTGACATTAATTCTATTAAAAAAATTGACCTACTAAATACTAAGAAAAAACATTAATATTGTCAATATACTTCAGTAAACTGATTAATAAGTCATTATTTGATATGTAAAAGTTAGCATCATCTCAATAAAATTCACGATGATCTCAGTATGATTCAAAGTGTCTCCAATCACTTTAAAATTGACTTTTTTGTTCAAAATCTGTCACTCAATGAAAATTGAGAAAACATGCTAGGATTATACTGATAATTTAGGAAAAAAATTCCTAATTAATTTTTAACATGTATGAATTAGTCTCACATTAAACCAACACACTATGTGACTAGTATGACAAAAGGTTTGAGTTAATAGATAAAATTACATTTGAGTAAAAACACATTTGAGATACTCAAAAGAGAGAAAAGTAATTTTATTTTTTCGATACATTTGGAACAAAATATCCATAAGTCATTTGGGACATGTAAGAATCAACCTCACATCAACCAGACACATGGTTTGATTGGTATGACCTTATGTATGTTTTTTCAATAAATAAGTCCCATTTTTGTTTATAATGCCTATCACATCACCAAAATTAAGAAAAAGTGATCATATTTTTTTCTAATCATTTGGTTTTCTATTAATTAATTAATTTTGCTATAATTTTTCTCTTATACTTATTTAGTTTATTTTTCATAGAGATGATTCGTGAATATGGTCATGAAATGGCATGACATGTAAAAATTAACTGTAACTCAATTTGAAACACTGTGTTCCTATCTTGACTCAAAGATTAATTCAATAATCTAGTTTAAAATGAACATTTTTTTATAATTGTTTTATTAATATTATTACTATTATAAGAGTTTTTTTATTATATAGCTTATTTTTAATTCCTGATTTGGGAAGGTTTATTTGACAATATCATGAGTGCGGGTTAAGGGCCCATGAAAAAAGGACATTTTTTTTTTGAATAAATTTGATAATTAGTACTTACTTATGTAATTGTACAAACCAATATCTTAAATGACTATAATATTATTATTTTTATTGTATTTTTATTGTAAATTTCATTTCATTTATAATGAATGTTGGACATGTCTTCAATTTTTAGTGCATTGTGTATTGTACCTATACTGTTTGTGGTGTTCTAGAGTACTATAATTTTAGAAGAACATTGAAATATAACACTTAATATATTCTTATAAAAGCAATTATGAAGTGTTCCTTTAAAAATAATTTTATAGAAATGATAAAATCCAAGATATTTTAATCTCTCTTTGGTAGTCAGTTCTTTTTTAGCACTAATAGAGGCCAATTTTTGTGCTCTTAAAGTCCTAGTGTGTAGTATTATAATTTCTCCATTTCCCTAAAAAATTACTATAGACCACATCAATTAATTTTTTGGGTAATTTATCTCACAAAAATTTCAATTTCATGAGGTATAGGAATGCTACATATCATTCTGAATAAGGATGCATATATTTCCATTCATCAATGATTCATTGTAGGTCAAAAATCCTACCCTAATGTACTATCATGTAATTACTAGTTCACTAAGAAACCTTAAATTTATTTTCATGAACTTTTCCATACATTCATCATTTATAAAGAACCTATATCCATTCAATGTTATCTTAGTTCATTAATTAGACAATGTTGAAAAATTCTCCACAAAACATCAATACTATCTATCTAGAATAAGAAAACTACATATCATTTTTCATTGTTTTTTTTCTTGTCCAAATTTCAATAATAAAAATTTTTATGGATTCAATGGCATACCCACTTTTAAGATAATATGGTCCAAAAAAGAATCTTTTTGTAGTAAATATTCACACAGGGAAAATTATTCAAAAATTATCTTTTCTTATGGACATTTTTATACTCCTCAAGAGATTATATTGAACTTACATATACTTTTAATAAATAATAATATCATCTATAAAAATTACTTTAAACTAATCGAGGTAATATCTAGAAACTTTTTTAATTAAATATATTAAATAGTGGTTTAATTAGTAAGATCCAAAATAATATTACAAAACTTAATGTTTCCAAACCTTGTACTGAATGTAGTCATTGGTAAATCATTCTTATTGACAGCCAATTGTTCATTTCGTGAATGAAGGACAATCCTGGAAAAGTATTTATGTCCATAAAGTTAAAAAAAGTACTCAATTTGTAGTTGATGATTCTAGTTCATGATTGTGATCTTGATAATTTCCAGACATTCAGTACAAGGTTTCATTGATCCATAATTCATGTTAACAAAAATAACAGGTTCATTTCATAGTGATTTGATTAGATGAATGAATCCCTTATCTAGATTCTCTTGTATTTTCTTAAAAAATTCTTGAAACTAAATATAATATATTATATACTTGTAATTGAAATAAGTTTTGAACATGGTATGATTTCTATTTGAAAATTTAGCTACCTTACTCAATGTAATACTAGTATACCCCAACAAAAAGAAAAAACTATTTTATATTGGTTATGTCATTGATATTGATATTTGTTCCTCTCTATTTGAGATAATCACCCCTTTTGAATAATAATCACGGAAAATATACTGGATGTAATTTTATTTGGAGTTTTATATTTATTATTTCCCAAATAGAATATTTTAGTATAGAATAAAATATCAAATGTGAAAAACCATATTCAGAAATTAATATTTTATTTATATTAGGAAACCAAATCCATTCCTCTAATAACATCAAATTCCACTTGAATTTGAATAATAAGATTTTAAATAAATACATTCCCAAAACATTAATCAATGAAGAATCGTGGACATGAATTATGATTATTATACCATTATAAGTTTTTACAACTAACTCAACATATAATAATTGTATAAAATAATTAACTATAACCGAGACACTTCATGATAAAATGGAATTCATATTGCTAAGATTAAATATTATTCATCCAAAATTGATCCTACATGGTACTAACACAACATCATTTTTATATATTAAATACCTTGATATAACACAAATGGTTAGCCTGAATATTATAAGTATTTGATAAGAGTGATCAATCAGGAAAAATAATTCATAAAATATCTAAAACATGCCACATTCTATGCAATCTATGACACCTTAGATTTATCCTTGATCATTTTGTGTTATCACCTATTTAAATCCATCACAATGGTTCAGAAAAAGAAATGTGAATGATCCCACCCATATCCATTGTGAGTTTCAAACTAGTTGTGTATCAATGGGAAACTCACTATGAAATTGAAAGATAGTAGAGATATGCTCAACCAACTCTTTTTATGGTTTTTACTGCAAGATTCATCTAGCCCAAAACCATGTCCACTTTTAGTATTTTGGAAAAGTTGTTTTGATATGAAAATCAGACTCCTTTATTTACAATAACATAATACATTATCCTATACATAATATTATCCCATGGGATCTCTCTAAATTTTTCTCATTTTAGATTCCAATGGTAACTAATACCTAGTCTGATACTAACTATATTTACCCATATTTTTTCATATATAAACATTTCATATTATTTGAATAATATACAATATATAACATTAGAAACCATTATAGAATCACATAATTTGAGTTTCTTTATAAACATTTTTACATAATCAATGTTTTATGAAGTGAATTAAATAATCATAAACTATGATATTCATAACTTCAACCCTTCTTATACATATCATACATATAATCTTTCTTCCTAACATGGGAAAGGAAACTTAAGAATGGGTGAGAATAGAGGCATTGTATGGGTAAATAATGGAGATATTCAAAGGTGACATAAAGATACCATGAATATTAGTTTATTAGAACATTAGTTTAACATTTTTAAACCATACTCGATATGTCATTTCTTATAATACTGAATCATGATTTAAATATTTCTAGTTTATAAAACATCAATCAAAATGTAATCAATGATCATGTGTTGGAGATGAAAATTAGAATAATTCATATGTTTTTTCCACATACATAATCATATAATATCATTTAATTTTTAGAGGATCACTTCTAATACTATCATATTGGATTGGGTTTTCTCCCCATTATATCATGCCATTAGTGATAGTTCTTTCTCAAGACTTTTGTAGTGGATAATTTCCATTAATGAAATGTGTTCACTCATCATTATAGTATATATTATCTCAAAAGATAAACATATTTACCTAATGAATTTTATTGATACATACTACCATTATGAGAAAACATATATTTAATATTCATTCATTTTTTTCCATAGTATAATTAATCAATAATCATATATTATAACTCATGGAATGTAAATGAGTTTAAAAAAAATTATATCATATTATAACCTATAGAAAATAAATGGGTTTTATAAACATATTTTCATCATATTAATAACACATCCAATGAAAAAATAAGTTTGGTATCCTTTGATGATATCACTAGAAAAAATATGTAACATCGAAGTGCATTATCATAATTGAAAAGACCTTTAATAGATCTCTTGAAATAATTATTTATGGAAATACCCAATGATTTTTTTAACAACTTCATTAAAATATGTAAATTCCAAAAAAAAACAACATTTTATTTAAAAATTAAGATTTAATAATGTAAATTAATATTTAAATCATTGGGTGTAGATGATTTTGGTATGTTCTGTTCATGTTATATATATTAAAATAAATATTCCACTTACATTTTCGGAAAAAAAATTAAAAATAACTCATTTGGAACATGAAAGGATTATTTCATTTAATTTTTAAAAAATTAAATCATTGGTAAAAATGGATTTAAAAAATAATTGGACATTAGTAATTTTATTTATTAAAACATTTTAGAAAACATGGATATGGTAGAAAATGGATCTTCATCCAAAGAGAGAAGTAATGTCGATTTTCTATAAAATATTATTTTGGTGTCACAAGTATGTAAAGTAAGGTAAAAGAAAACATTTAATTTATAAAAATAAGTATATTATTATAAAATTAATTAAATTAATGAGAGGTTGATCATAAAAATTTATCCTTATAAACATAATAAAAAAACCATCTCTTTAAAAAATGTGATTGTAACTTAAAACTCTTACTTTGAGTTTGTACAACATGAAATGAGGATTATCCTCTTGAATAATAAATTTAAATTTATTATAAATATATTAAAGAATAATTTACATTATTATAATAACATTTTTTTTATCATTTTTAATAATTCAAAACCAATTTAATGATAATTCTTTATTTAAATCATCATTTCTTGGTGTGAACATTTACATATTTCATTAGAATTTTAATTCAATAATTGTAGTCCTTTTATATTAATCATGGTTCTTTTATCTAAATATTTTAAATCATTACATAAATTTAATATATATTCATCGAATATATATATATTGTCATCCATAAATGATAGCGACAGATAAATTAATTACACCATTCATGGAGATGGTAGGTCTTAATCACACAAGAATGTAGTTTAAAATTTATATAAGATTAAATGAATTAAAGGTAAATAATAAAATAACTAAATAAATAAATTATTAATGAATAATAATCTTATATATTCACTAAAATTATTCTAATATCCATTCAGGTAATTAAAATGCAATGAACATCACATAACTTCATAGAGGTGGTAGTATATACATATACATGAGTGATATTATCATTTTATAATAGATTGGAAGAAGGCAGAAAATATTGGTTTCATTATCAAAAAAATATTCATAATAATGAATAAATTTAATTATTAATTAATAATGTATTACATGAATTTATACTAAGTAGAATAAGAATAAAATTTTAAAATACTTCATTAAGAGTTATACTTCTACATTGAAAATCTTCCATGGGGTTACACCATAATCCTTTAAGAGATTGCCTTTAGAATAGAAAATATTCTCTATTATGTGTTTTATAAATATATTAAGGCATTATCTAAGAACATAGATGAGATATGTGGAACCAAAATTATGTGTAATAGTGGATAAGATGTTCCCTTTTATAAGAGAGTGGAAGAGCACTCTTGGAATTACATAATGAATTAAAGTAATATAAATTAATTTTCATCAGAAAATAGATACAAATTTATATAATTATTATATAATATATGGATTATTCTAAATAATATAATTCAATAATATTTGAAAATATATTTTTATGTTTTCACCCATACCAAATTTCATTTAACCCCCATTAACCCTTTTAAAAATCAACTTGATATGACTATTTTTTAATCATTTTAATCATGAATGTTGCCATAAATGGAAATATAAAAGATAAATGGAAACTGGTAGATAGATTAAACCATATCACATTGACATTGTAAAATATATGATATTTTTTTATTATAAAACAATTAATAAATTTTTATTATTATAAAATATTAGTATGGTCATTTTTGGAAGTGTTCATCTACAATGACCGTGAAAACATCATGACAATAAAAGAATTAGAATAATAACTTTTAAAAAATATTTATTAAGTTTTATTTATGTAAAAAAAATTATAATCAACCCATTATTATATATTATATTTTTTAATATTATTTAAATAATTTATTTTATTTTACAATTATTGAATAAATATTGTGTTGGCATTGTTTTGGAAATTAAGGCACTTAAAAAATCATAAAAATTAAAAATAAATTTTTATTATTAAACAATAAATATATATCACATTAAAATTAAGAAATTACCTTAACCTATATTCTTCCATATAATAAAAATATAGAGTTTTTGATGTCAAAATAGAGAAATTTTGTATCTATTCTTTCCTTTAAACTATATAATGATCATAATAAAAAAATTGAAAAAATATCTATATTTTAGATAATTGAATTGAAATGATTTTAATACACTTAAAAATAGATAAAGGAATGTTTGAGTAAATATTTAATTACTTATCCAAAAAATTTAACCCTTTTTTAAAAATTTTACCCGTATTGAGGTGAAACATATTTACCAATTTACTATTAATAGTGACCAAAAATATCATAGGAATAGATAACAAATATTATAATCTTGATTCTAAATATGGTATTAAATTTTAAATATTCAATTCATATAAGTGTCATTTATTAATTTTAAAATATTTGTTCAAAAGATGAAAAAAGAAACCATTTTTTTGATAAGTACATTATTAAGCATAAACATGTTTTATTATTTTAACATCATAATAAAAAAATTATATGAATTATGACACAATTTTATTGAATTTATAATATATAAATTTAATGAAAAATATTATACAATAGTTATTTACTTCTGATAAAAACACATTGTGCGTGTAAAAATAGGTTTTCAAAAAACACATTTTTTACATTCAAAAGTTTTTTATTTTAATTTTTAATCAATTTATATCTAATTAATTAATTGTATAAATTTATAAAAAAAATAAATTTTTAATAATTTATTCAGTTATATTCATACCCTCCAATCCCATTTCTATGTGATAATTCAGACATTATACAATAATATTTCAATAGTTTAACATTGTTCATTTTTACTCATTATTTCATGTAAGGAATGCTATTAAAAAATAAAATTTATTTATACCGAAAAAAATAAAATAAAATATTATATAGTTAAAATAAAAAAATTACTTGACCACATAAATGGTGCATTATAATGTTTTTACACAACATCTATCAAATCGAGTAGTCAATATATATTATGGGTACTCAACTACTTAAAATGGTTACTCAATACCTACTTATTCCCATATTTAGATGGATATTTATATATATTTTTACATACATAAACATAGATCTATTCTTCAAAGAATATACACATTTATTTATATTCCCTTGATACCCACACTAAATAAAATAAACATGTGGGATTTTAAATGAGTTGAAATCAAAACATATTCATTCTGATCAACTTTAAAAACCAAGATTCATTTAACTATACCATTATTTAATACCTTACATAAACATCCCATAAATTTCATGATTTTATATATATGAATAATTATATAATTCACAATTAAATTTCAATTTTTAATGTTTTTATACATAGGAAATCAATTATATTAAATGTTTATATTTCCTAAAAGTGTCCATTTTTCCAATAAAATATTTTCAATATAGTGAATCGCTTTCTTCTTTGATATAGACTTCAATAATAATATAATTGAATTATTAATATTTCTACTAATCTCTAAGACCCATTATAATTACTTAAAAAATTTGGATGGAGAAAAAAAATTAATTAATAGACAAGATAGAAAATAAAATCTTTTTTTCATTTATAAACGTGAGAAAAATCGGACTATTTTCATTATTCAGTATAAATTGGTGAATTTAAGTATCTATTTAATTTTTTATGATAAAATATTAATTAGCCAATATATATCGTAAAACTATTTATATGAAATCAGAAAAGAAAATGCATAATCCTAATGGTTCATTTTTAAAATTAAAAATTCATGAATATCATTCATTGAACCATAATCATTTAACCTTTTTTAAAATTCATCAACATTGCTTAAAAAAATTAATTAGTTGAAACCCTTTTGAAATAATAAAATTTAATTTATTAACTAATAAAATCATATGATATAGAAAAATTCATACATTATCCTTATATTCAAATTTACAAAGAAAATATACAATTTAATCCCATAAGTGAATAAATTACGCATATCTTTGGAGTAACCTATCACTAGATATCTCAGTCACTTTACTCGATGCATTATATTGCTATATATAGATCATCTATCATCATATATATTTTGGAAACACTCTTAATTCATATAATATATCCATGAACCATTTAATGGATAAATCACACATAATATACACATTAACCAAACTCATTAAAATTGGATTTATATCCCATTAGAAATAAGAAATTTATATATCTCATATTAATGAGATGAAATTTAGATTTCATTAAATGGAGATTTTAAAAATAACATTTTATAGAATATTGTGAAATATATTTTATATTAAATTAACCATGGATGAATATAAAGGATTCTTCAAAAAAATTAATGGTAATTATTGTAAGAAAATACACTATTTAGATATTTTTCAAAACAAATATTATTTCCACACATTGTTTTAGAGAGTAAAAATGCCCCATTTATAAAGCATGGAAATGGTTCCATTTTAGTTATTTATAAATAATTCCAAAAATAGTTGAAAACAACCTCTACCACCATTTGAAGAATAATTTGAAACAATATTTAAAACAGTTAACATAACCATGAAATTGAAGAAGGATTTGAAATAAAAAATATTAAAATAATATTTTTAAGGGAAAGATCATTTCCCCGAATCACTACTCATTTCATTAATATGTTTACACTCTTGATTAATAAAATTATATTTTTTCTCATTTATTAAAAAAAATCGGGTTAATTCCATTATCCTTTTCCCATTATTTAATTTTTACCATGTCATATTTAGTTATGCAAATGGATAACATTCCATTGTATGTTTTGATGATGTTTGGTTTATATGTCCAAAATTACATCACTAGATTGAAAACGGTCAAAGGTTAGATAGTTTATTAATCGTTAAAATCAAAATCAGAAAAGTTATTTTTACCATATATTAAAAATAATTTTACAACCATACATGGATAGTGGATATGAAAATGTAAGTATTTCATATCATGAATCTAGTATTACACATGTACACATAAGAAAAATTTTAATTTTTCTACTAAATAGAGAAGTAATAATATATATAATATGTGAAATTTCATTATTAATAATTATTGTAGTGAACCAAACACTAACATCCCAAATATAGTGACTACTACCATTACATTGGAATAATATACAAGGTAATTGTATCCCAAATGACTGAGCAGTTTAGTATTCTTGGTAAACAAGATACGTAAATCAGTCTTACATTACATTTTGAATACAAAAATTACAACATAATTTTTTAAATTTGATAATAAAAACATTCAATATAGTGTATCCCTAAACATCGATCAAAGTAAAATTTTCAAAATCCATAGAAATGGAAAAAAAATATGGGTGAGATCAAAATCCCACTAAGGTTTAAATATTGAGACGAAAAAATGAATCAAATCCATATTATAGGGTAAATAATTGATCACCAATTCCATTAAATTGAAAAATTGATATGGAATGGCATAAAAATATGGAAATGTAAATAACTAAAAAAACATTTCATTTAATAAATAACAAGAATATAACAACTAGATAAGGAATAACCAATATATAAAGATAGATTACTGAAACACAAGTCATTTAAATAACTGGAAAATGAAAATCAACATAAAAAAGGAAAATTACTCTGCACGCATGCAATTTGATAAAATAACTCAAAATATATTTCATCTAGAGAAAATATCATTGAGAATATATCCCAGATATTAAAAACTGAAATATGAATGAAAGAAGTGCTTAAATAATGTAAGCATGGTTTCTTAGGTATGTTAAAAATTTACTGTCAGGACCATTCATAAGACGAATAAAACCATATTGGGTATAAAACAATTTAGTTGAGGCTAGACTTCTAATTAATCCCATGATACTACTGATGAATCAATGGGCTTGTATCAAATAATCATCAACTCATGTCATACCAATCCTAATCATTCCTCATATATAAAATAATAAATTTATTTCATAAAAAAATTGTCTTATCATTTAGTATCCATATTGTTTAAATTATTAAGATTTATGAATCTTTCCCCAGATAATCAAATAACATACAATGTGAAAACTATATGTAAAAATGGTATAAGTTTTTATAAATAAATTATAACTTCGATAAATAATGTGGAAATTAATGGGAAAATTCATGTCTAAGGATCAGAGGAATGTAAACATTTAAAAGGAAATATATTTATTATAACTTATTAAAGAAGTGAGTGTCAATACATTCCTTGGTTATAATGATCATAAAAAATTAATAAAAGTAATTTGGATAGTATCAATACAACTTATACCCATTAGAGTAAGAATAAGGGTTATATTTCATTGATGAATAGAATTTCCATAAAATGATCTTTAAAAACATTATTATAAAAACTACTTTTCATTTTGATTTTTTTGAAAATTATTTTATGTGAAATTAAAATTTAATATAATTTCATTTAAAAATATATTTTTGAAATTTAAATTTAAGACTCATGGAAATTACAGTGGGTAAATCCATACAAGTAAAAAAGAATAATAATTTTTTATTGTAAAATGGTTTGAAAAGTGGATTGTTCAGAAGAAAATAAGATTAATCCTTTATTTTGTTGAAGTAAAATTGAGTAAAAATTATTGTAGTAAATAATTTTTAAATAATTAAACAAATAGTTTTTGAAAATTTTTTATAGGACATGATTTTTTAATAAAACATATTACTGGCTGAAGAGAGAAATGAATTCAGATATTATTAAAACATGTTTTCAATAATTATAAGTCCCAAAAATTAGAATAATGGTTATATAACATGAATAATATCATGAATAACCATTGTAGAATAAAATTAAATATTTTCTTAAAAAATTATCATATAATTTTTTTAATGTAAATTCAAGAATAGAAAAATCATCATTATAATGAGATTGTGAAATAAACCATTAAAATAATTGAATAATTAAGGTTAAAATTAAAAAGTGATTTGATTATGTGTTTAAAATTTAAATCCACATAAAACAAGTGGAAATAGAAAATAGATATCTAGAATACATTAAACTCACAATCATAGAATATCGATGATAAAGGAGAAGTAATATAATATAATGTAAAATAATTGAGTTATGAGATTTCATTAATACTTGGAATTTTTAAGCTCGAATACCATTGGAAAAAATAATTCAAATTGAAATTGAATATTAAATTATAAATGAATTATTTAGTATATAACATGTTAACATGTTATTTTAGACACTGTATAAAGGTAGTTAGGATCATATCCCTACAACATGCCTCAATAAAATAAACTTGAGATAAAATCCCTTACCACATGATTTCATTTTGGTAGTACTTGATTTAACCTCCTTTATAGTGGCTCTAAAAATGTTATTGACTTAAAAAATAACCATATTCGTATTTATGATATAATATATGACTATTTTATAATATATTATCACATTTTCCTTTATAATGTATTTTTATTTTCATTTTTTCATGTGTTAATTGAACTATTTTTAGTATATCTTAACTTTTTATATGTTCATTCCTAATTAATTGATTACTATTTAATCATGTCCTTAATTTAAACCATGATGAAAATATCATATATATTTTGTATATATGTATTTAGAGTTATCCATAATATTTTTTCATCATAAATGAAATACAATGCGACTGGAGATGGTAGGTCGCATGTACACATGAAAATTTTTATCAGTTTCATGTCACAATGAAAGAAAGAACAATAGTTATATATATATATTATTCCAAAAATATTTTTATGTCATATATATAAAATATGATTTCTAAATCTATCTTTAATATAATCCATGTGATGCGTGAAGGAATCACATTGCAATGGAAGGCTGTAGATCTCTCATACACCCGAGTGACGTTATCGTATACCCACAAATTGGAAAGCATGAATTTATGTGTGATATAATAATTTTATAAGTTTATTAATAGCATAAATTTAATATATATAAATTATAAATTATAAATACATAATTATAACAAACATTAAAATTTGGTAATTGAAAAATGAATTACATCTGTTTGCAAGATGGTAATCTTCTGTACACAGAAAATGATAATTTCTTAACCCATTTGATGTAAGTATGTTAAGATGTAGTTCATACCCTTGACATAAAAATATATAAATATATTTAATAAATTTTTTATTAAATAATTATGTTATAATATGAATTTACAAAGGAGGGCAAGGAAATACAATAATAACACTTTTATAAGAACACTACCTCTTCTTTGTGTATCCTCTTTAGGTTTTCACTAAATCCTTCCTATTTTGTATTTTTTCCAGTGATAAGGATTCAATGATTATGGGAGAGTATTTTTGGAGTGATTTGGGTAGTAATTGGTGAAAAAAATTGTTTTAAGGTGTGAAGTGGAGGGGAGAGTTGGTGGCCATTTATATGTGGGGTGAGGGTCACACTTGTAGTTTTTTGGAAGAGTGAATTACACCCACATTTTCATCATGTCACCAAGCCTAAATAATATTTAATTAAATATAATATAAGGGATAAGATCCAAATATGTCCCTAATTTTTTTGAATAGCGTATTTTTAATTTTACATCTTATTTTCTAAGATTAACTACTATGTTAACTCGTTTTCACACAAATTTCTTTAATTAATTTAAATTATATTCACTAATCCTTTTGAATAAAATATGATTGAATTATTATAAATTAGGTATTATTATTATCCAGAATATATAATTTATTTTTCATATTTAAAATCACAGAAGAGGAAACTAATAATTTAAAATTAATGTCGAAGAAAAAATGAGAAATCAGGGTTTTAAGGTAAAAATATTGAAAAGAAAACAATTTTTTATTTAAAAATTCAATATTAATATCATTAAAAATACCTAAAACGTATTAATAGATGTATTATTGTACTATGTAAAATTTAGAAATAATAAAAAATATAATTTATCATCAAATATAATTTATATTTAAATTTAGTTTAAAATTAAAATTCAATATCCTTCACTATTCATAAGAAAATAAAACTCTTCCGAAAAATAACAAAAATTTGCCATAAGATAATTTTTGATATTACAATTTAAAAATTGAATTTTATTTTTTCAAATAAAATTTAAATAATGTTTCAAAATTTATTTTCAAAAATGAGTGCTTCATTAAAAGGCTTACAAAATAGCCTTTTACAAAAATATAGCCTTTTAAGGATAAAATTAGATTTGTTATAATCCTATTATTATGAAATCTATTGAATGAATATAATTTTTTTTAAAATAATAATTTATACATTTAATTAATATAATTTCACTAATAGTATTTAATTTAATTTATTTATATAAAACACCTTAGGTTGTATAAAAATAGTTTTTTATAAAATCATTTCCTTGATATTCAAGTGGTTGTTATTTTAATTAATTATTAATTGTTAACCAATGAAATCATATTATTATTGTATAAACCATATATTTTCATAGTTATTTAATCATATTAATACCCTCCATTTCAATGACTAGGTTATAACTATCCTATTATACAATAATAATAACATATTATTGTTTGGTAAAACTCAATCTTACATGTAATGTGAGACATTAAATTTACTGGTTGTTGAGTGCAATACAAATCAATCAATATTTCATGCATTATTGTTATATAATAGAATTTATTTATTTATAATAGTAAATAAAAAATAAAGTATAGGGAGGTTATATTCCTTTCTATGTCCGGTGTAGCTTTTCATACACACTACTGAATATGATGTTCATATTTTAAAATTTTGGGGTGTAACATTCTCTCCAACTTAAATAAATTTTATCGTTGAATTTCAAACCTGATATCAGTAGTCAAGGGTTTGAGACTTGTAAATATAATTTTTTTTAAAATCCGCATCATAAAAGAGCTAATAAAATATATCCTTAATAATAGATAATGGGGTGTAAAAAAGGTCATATGGAATGACATATATCTATCATTATATGTAGGAAACATTGATTGAATGTGAATATAAGAACATGGAGGAAAATCAAAAAAAATTATAAAGAATGATTGAGGTCTTTGATCATAAGAATGTGAATGATCAATGTATAGTTGAGGGGTTGAATGCCTTAAATATATTATGTGTGAAACGGTCATTGAAATTTTTTTAAATGTTGGCCATAAGATAACATTTTAATTCAAGGTCCTTATTCTATATTTGAATAATTATTTTACTGTCTATGAATATAAGGAAATATACTCACTTGATGCATTTTAATTCATAATAATAATTCGAACCTTTGGGTTTGATTTGATCAATATCCTATTCATCATTTATTCTTTGAAATAAATACCAAATATGAATTCTTTTATTCCTATATGATTAAAAATTACTTGTAATGGATTGTATGATTTTTAAAAGAGTGAAAATTAAAATCATTTTTCTCTAACTATTTTATAAAACCAATATGACTAATAAATTATTCTATAAAAAAATTAATACTACTGATTCTTTATTAATAAATATTTACCAAACTATTTTACAAAAAACAACGACATATTAACCAGAACACCATTTAATCTAATGATAGGTGTGAAACCCTTATTGTTCTTCGGTCATGGGTTCAGTCCCCACTACCTTTCTAGATGCAATGGGTTTTCCCATATTTATGGGTTGTCCTTTTATAAAAAATAATAATATAATTCACATAAATTTAAAAATATATATATAATGGCATCCTTGAAATAATATCAATTATTAAGAAAAAATATTATTACTAATATTATCAAGCCAATTTTTTTACAAATTATTTAAAATAATATTTGAATATTATTACAATTTTATTGATGATCATGTCAATAGTGATGGTTATTTCTACCTTTAACCCTATTTTTGTAAATTTAAAATGTATTATTCTTCAAAAAACACACTAAAACATATTATTTCCATAAATATCTCACAAAACATACTTAATCATGGAAGACGCTCATTATATATATTATAAAAGAGTTTTTAATTTCATGGATTTTAATTTCAATTTTATACTCATTGACTAATGATGATTTCCATAAAATTTATCACAATGAATATAAAATTTCATAAAAATTTTAACTGAATAATTAGATGTTTCATGATTTTTGTAACAAATATACTATTGGTAAAAAAATTAATTTTTTTTATAAATCATAATACATAATCACGTCTTCTCTTTTATTTCCACTTCAAGAATTAAATATTCTAGACTTTACCCTTTAGAAGTAGAAATTGACTCAGGTAATTCCTAGGTTCTCCAAATTTATGGAAAAGAACTATAAATGGATCGTTAAGATGATATTTACGTCCTTCCATCATAATCATTATTTTTACAAGAAAAAATAATTTCACTATAAGATTATTTTAGACACATAATTATATTCCCCAATCCATTGAGACACATTCCATGGTGTATCCTTGCACATTTATTACAGGATGGAACATTATTTTCTCCATGGTGCCCCAACTCGAGATCTTAGAAAACTTCTTCTTTATCTTCTGGTTAGTCTTGGATTTGGTTAAGGTATATATTTTAATCATATTTCAGGAAAATTGATGAGGCATAAACATGATATCTTTCACTCAAATCAACATCTCATTTTGTTGTGTCTTATCACATTCTTGTCCTCTATGTTTAACCTTAACATGATTACTTTGGGTTTCATCCATTGACTAAAATGAGAAAGTATAGTATGAGCTATAATTATCCTTGTGAGAAAAACAAATTATCATTTATATGATGTGTAAATCATAACACATTGTTCTAAATATAATACACCAAATATTTAATCTAGTACATTCATTATCATTCTCTATTCAAATACATTATAATATTTTGTGAAAAAATGTTTAATTATCCTAAGTATATCTCTATGGAGTGTTGAACAAGGTACACAATAAGGCTTATTTTTGTGTGATAGATTATTCTCAACTCTATCGAGAACACTCTTTTCAAATTTATTACCCCTATGTTCATTTTTTTGAGAACTACATCAACATGTAGTATGCATACATGCATGTAGTTCTAGGAATACCAACAAAATTTTGAACCAACAAAAGAATTTGGTTGTCCTTCTATAAATATCCTCAAATTCTATCTTAGGGTTATGTTACATAATCTATGCTTTACTAAATATAGTTTCAGAGGTTTCTACTAATTTTCTATAATAACAACTATTGAAACCCCATCCCCAGTAGAATGGAGTCAGTTTTTACTACAATTAAATTCATGTACTATACGTTGAAATCATGTCACAAAGGATCGATTAGTTTAATATTCTTTGTATAATAGATACATACAAGATAAATACATTACATTTGGAATACAAAAAATTGAACATATTTATTTTGTTTCTATAATAACTTTATTCCGAATAGAATATCCCTACATATCAGTCATATTTAAATTTGTGGAATCTTGGGGAAAGGGCAGAAATGTGGCTGAGAAAAAATTAAAATTATTTTTTAAATATAGTAAAATAAGTAATGAATCAAATCACCATGGAATGGTAATTAACTAAAAATAAATTCCATTTAATAAATGAATGAAGAAGGATGGGTATAAACAATATGAAATGGTAAATAACTGAAAACACATGTAATTTAATAAAAAATACAATCGTAACTAGATAAGTAATAATATATATAAAATGTTAAATAACAAAAAAAATCCATTTAAACATCTTGACAAAGAAAAAAATATCAATGTCAAATAACGGAGCACACATTCCATTTAAACAATTTATTGAAAATTAAAATCATCTATAGATAATATCATAGTCAAAATATAAGGGATATAATAACTAAATTATCAATTAAGGTAATTATTAAGTATTGGATGTCATGTTTCCTAAGTACATGGAACCATTACAGTCAGAACAGTTCAGACGGTAGTTTTAAAAAAATTGAGTAGAAACCTATCTTTATAAAGCTATCCAGCTAATTTATCCAATGATACTACTTAATTCAGGAGTATATCACTTTAAATTTCCCCAACCTATTCTATAAAAGTCCAATTAATTACTCATAAATTGAATAATATATTTTATTCATAAAAAATGCCTTAACATCATGTATCTTTATTGATTAAGGGATAATGATTTATTAATATTTTCCATGGCAATAAAATAACATTAATAGTGAACACCATATGCAAAAATTGTATATGATTTAGGAAAAAATCATATACATGATAAATAATTTAGATATTTTGGGGAAATTTTATGACTAATGATCATAGGACGTTTAATGTTTAAAGAGAATATAGATGAATATAACGAATTATAGAATTGATTATCAATACATTCCTAATTTAGAATAATAATAAACCATACATAGAAATAATTAAAATGGTATCAATAAAACATATACCCATTAGAGTAAGAATAAATGATTTTTTTCATTGACAAACAAAATATCCATAAAAAGATCAATAAAAAATTATTATGGAAAATTAGATTTTAATTGTGAATTTTCATTAAATATAATTTTTTTCAAAATTAAAATTTTAAAAAATTACATAAAATTATATTCATAAAATTTGAATTAAAACTTCAAATAAGTAGAGGGTAATTTTGTACAAAGTAAAAAATTATTCTTTTTTGTATTGTAAAATGGTTCAAAAAGTGCCTTATTTTGAAAGCAATAAAACGATTCAATTGAAATATTTTTAAAAAATAAAAATTTAGAAAAATTGATTTTTTTAAAAAAAATTGAAGGGTTAAAGAGTTCTTAAAAATACATTTATAGAAATCACTTCATTTTAATGAAATATATTTTTGAATAAAGAGATAAATTTAGTCAAATTTTATTGAAACATTTTTTCAATAATTTTAATTACCAAATTCTATAAAGAAGGTACTATCACATGAAAAAGGTCATGAATAATTATAAGAGAACAAAATGAATTTTTTATGAAAAAATGATAATATAATTTCTTTTTATCGAAATTCAAGAATAAATAATTTCTATTAGAAGTAATTTGTGAATTAAACCCTTAAAATGATCAAAATATTGAAGTGGGAATTAATAAATGAATAAATGATGTTTATCAACAAAAAAACAATTTAAAAAGATCATATTTAATAATATATATTCAAAAGTAGGTATATACATAATAATAGAATATCTTTGACAATGAAGAAGTAATATAACCCCAAGAAATAAAATTGAGTTATGAAATTCCATTTCAACTTGGTGTCATTAAGATAAAATCCCATTGGATAAAATAATTCAAATTGAAAAATAAAATTACATGATTAATGAAGTATTAATGATATTAATTTTCAAATTGGTATTATATGAACCATATAAATGTAAGTAGTTGTATATCACTACAATATTTCTCGTTGAAATGAAATCGAGATGAAATCCCTTACCTTGTGCTTTACATTTGCTCATACATGATTTATCCTCATGTATAATGGTTTTAAATAAGTCATTTACTTATACCACAACCTTATTAATATTTATTATATCATATATTATTTATTTATAAAATCTTATCCCATGTTCATTAATAATCTGTAATAAGTTTTGTTATTTCATGAGTTAATTTCCTTATTTTTTGAGTATGTTATTGCTTTTTATTTTTTAATCATACTTATGTCAAGATTTAATAATCTCTAGAATTAAAACCATGATTTAAATTTCTAAGAAATTCATTTATATTGCTTTATATTAGTCCATAAAATTGGATGATAAGAAATAAAATTCATAATTCATTGAGTCGATAGGTCATATGTATGCAAAAACATTGCTTCCTTTTTCATGTCATATTGAAAGAATGAAAAGTATATGATATATAAATTTTTTCAAATTATAATGTTTTCATCATAAATATCAAATATTTTTATTAGACCCATATTTATTACTTTCTATGTAAAGAATGAAGGAATCACATCACATCGCAAGGCAATAGTCTGTCATACACAGAAGTGGCATTATCGTTAACCCTCAAAATAGAAAGCTTGATGTTATTTATAATATAATAATTCCATTATAATAATAACATCATAAATATTATTAATATCAAAAATTATCTATAAACCCATGTTTATTCCAACCCTCCAAAGGTGGTAATCAAAAAATGAATGACATTGGTACATGGGGCGGTTGTCCTTTGTAAACAAGAATGATGATTCCATAACCCGTTTGAATGAATTGTGTGATGTTTTAGGCTATAAGATTAATAAAACAAACTCTCCATATATTTAATATACATAAGTTATTATATAATCATTTTATAAAAATAATTTATGGAGGTGGATAAGGAAATAAAATCAAATGGCTTTTAGAAGAACATTACCACTTCTTTGGGTACCCCCTTTATGATTTCACTACATCCTTATTATTTTTTATTTAATCACAAGAAAAGGATTATTGTATAGGGATAGTGAATGTTTTGAGTTATTTGGGTAGTTAGTGGATGAAGAAAATGTGGTTTGAATGTGTGAAGTTAAGAGGAGAGGGGGTGGCCTTTTATATGTGGAGTGAGCAGTAAACTTGTATATTTTGGAAGAGTGAATTACCCCCACGTTTTGTTCAGGTCACTAGGAGCACATAATGGTCCATTATACATAATATAATGTATAAGGTTAATATATTTCCATGAAATTTGTTTTTTTAATGTTTATGGTCATTTTTACACCTTATTTGTAATTTTAACAACTATATAAACTTTTTTTCTATATAATCAATGTAATTAATTTTAACTTTTATGAATAATAATTTTGATAAAAAATAAAATTATCATTATTAAAAATTAGAAATTATTATTATTCTAAATATTTAAAATTTATTTTTAAATTCAAACCATATTATTGGAATAAAATATATTTAAAATTATTCCCAAAGAAGGGATATGAAACGTGGTTTTTAAAGTGAAAATGTTCTAGAGTTTGCAGTGTTATTATAACAAAATTATATTTTAAAATGATTTTTATGAAATTTATTGGATTAATATAAATATAGTGTATCTATATTTACTTTAAAACAAACTAAAAATATATGTCATCATTGAAAATTATTTAAACGAAAATTTAGTTTTCAATAAAAATTCAGTATTTTTCACTATTAAACTGACAATTAAACTTCTCATAAAAATACAAGAAACTAAAACTAACATAATTTTAGATATTCCTATTTCATAATATAATTTTATTCTTTTTATATATAATTTATTAAATTGTCAAAATTTATTCTTAAGGATATCATTTCCATTAACTGGTGGAAAACCTACATTTTAGAAAAATACAACTTTTATGCATAAAATTGGATTTTTTCTTACAATTTGACTATAAAATATATTAGATTAATATAATTAAACTTTTATGAATATATAAAGTATAATTTTTGTAAAAATAATTTCCATAATATTAATTAATTTAATTAATTACAATAAAATGGATTTGGATGCATAAAAATATTTTTTTATAAAAACATTTACTTTATATTCAATTCGTTTTTATTTTATTTACTAAATACTTGGTTACCAATTAATTAATTGTGCTTTTGTATCAAAAAAATAATTTCATTATTTTTTAGGAATATTTATACAAGATGTTCTAATGGATTGGTGATAACTATCATATTAAATAATAATATTAAAATTATATTGTTGTTTGATAAAACTCAGGTTTTTGCAGGTAACACAATATATCAAAGAAAATAATTGTTTCATTTAATGAAATATAACTTATTAATTTGTAAATTTCATTCTATATAATATAATGAATTTATTATAAATTGTAAAAATATCATAATTACTTAAGAAGTATTATTCATTTCAATGTCTTGTGTTGCATGTCCAGTGTTCTATAGAATACGATGTTTATATTTTAAAATATCATGGTGTTACAATAATTTTTTAAATGAAATATTTTTTATACTTTTTCTCATAATGACCAACCATGATTGGAATTAATGAAAATATAATCACACTGCTTCATGGAGGTTCAATTACACACATACACAAGTGACGCAATCATTTTTTCAATTGAGGGAAAGGTTTATGTATGTAATATATTATATTTCCAAAATAGAAAAAAATAACAAATATCATATATATTCATTATTTTTATCTTAATAATAATTTTATTTGACATGGTTATGGAAAATAGAATGCATTTATTCATGGATATGGTAGTCCACATATATATACAGTAAATATTTTCATTTCCCATATGATTGAAGGGAGATAGAGATGGGTTTTTAAATAAATATACTAATAGTCAAAAATAGATAATTTACTGATTCAATTAATTTATAGTGGTTAGAAATAGTCATTGATGATTTATAAGGATTAATAAACTTGAAATAATTCATTGGTAACTTATACAACATCCTTGGATAACCCCTATTAGATTGATACTAATATCTCATGGGGTTCTTATTTTGAGAATACATATACCTTTATGACATATAGTTGATTAAATGGAAGTTTTTTGGGAAATTAAAGGATGATATTAGTGGAATATAAGATATAACAATGTGTGGAGAGGATATGGCCTATTATTAGTACAGTGAGTGGCATTATCTTAAAAACCTAAAACATTACATTAATAAAATTTCATCCCAATTCCAGAGGATCATATTTTTTCAATTTTCAAATAAAAGATATGTTATTTCCAAAATAAATTCAACCAATATAATTTACCAATATTTTAGAGCTATTTGATGCCTTATATCTCAGTTCATCCCCCATCAAACATTGTAACATTTATTGAGGGTAATTTATTTACCATAGTGACTATTAAATATGAAAAAAAATGAAATATATTTCAGTTCAAAATTTGAGCCATCCAATTTCAAATAGGTAATAATTTTTGTGATATTAAATATTTATATATAGTTTAAATTATATTCCATAATGTGAAAAAAAATTCAATAAAATGCTATTTTGAGAAAAATCTATATTTATAAAAAATGAATTTACACACAAATAAAATATAATAGTAATTAGTTTTTATATTTTGTTAATTTTGTTAATAAATATGGATATATAAAAATTTAAAACCAAGCTAATATTAACTAGTAATTTGTAATTATTTGAAATTAATTTAACTTTTTTATCAAAATATGTATTATTATCCATTCACTAAAATATAAATCTTTTTATAAAAATACAAAAAAAATTATAATATATTTTGTACATAATGAATCAAAAAATTGAAGTTTATATTATCAATTTATATAAATTTTTTGGGATTTTTAAATTTTGGTTTTTAATGAAAACAAAATTTTTCATGGATAAATTCTGTTAAAATAAAACAATTTATTTTCAACATAAAAAATCATGTCAAATTAGTAAATTTATATGAATATATAAAATAAATATATAAACATTAAGTATACATGAAATTGATAAATTATAATAATTACATATGTTTTCAAATTCTACAAAAGTTTTATAAATTAAAATCTGGAAATTTTATTCATTACATAAACAAGTGATGTTATTTTTTCCCCATATCAATGTATAATTCCAATTTTCCATCTACAACCATGTGTTTCATATATAAATCCTTAACCCGATAAATCACAATACTTCATTATATCAGATCATTATGTTTTGTTGTTTAAATACAATTTTATTTATAATAGAGATTATCTTGTAATTGTACTACTTTAAGGATAAAAACATGAGATACATTAGATACATACATAATTATAAATGAAATTTAAAACACCTTATGTGCCTAAGAAAAATACCGAGGTAAGGTTATCCAGTAATACAATGAATTAACTTTCTATAGAATTTTATATGATGCATTGATTCAATGAATGAACATACAGTATTTATCAAATAATACTATACATTTCAAATTATATATTTGAAGAATTCTATAGTATGCTACAACAAATAAAATTTATTTCCTCCAGTTGCATGAATATATAGTTTTTCTAATCTTTACTACACTCACGTAGTGCTAATTATCTATTACCATCTCAACCATATAATCTACCAATTCAATTAATAATTATTTCCCTTAACTAACTATATCCTAATATGGTATACTAAAAAACTCTTTTTATAAAATACCTCAAATGATGCCATCTGAATACTTGATTAAAATTTTTAAATATCATAGAACTTATCAAAATATTATAGTTGATAAAAAAATCCCAAATAATGTAATGTTAAATTTCAAATAATATTCACTAATTAATGAATTTTATGGTATTATTTTTTTACATACATTAGATTAAAATATATACGGAAATTTAATTCTGTACCCATAAACTTCTCAGGTCATTTGAAAAAATTGGATATAAAACTAGTATCATGATTATATTCAATAGAAAGTAGAACTCTATTTAACATGAAATTATAAATAAAATAAATTTATAAAATATAATATGATTATATATTATATAAAATATGTATGTAATGGACATATTTAATCAAATGCTTAAAAAAATCAACATATTACATTGATATTTCATTGGTAATCCCACCAAAAAAATCCATGCACATTTTCTAAAAATTCCATTTTGTCCTTGATAAATGTAAATGGTTATCCATGAATAGTATTGAGTCCACATTGAAATTTATAGAAGTCAATTACTTCATGGTCAAATTAGTTATATCATTCTTTATATCATCCCACCAAAAAATTATCCCCCAAAGTATCTATACACCATAGTGCATAAAATATGAACATGGAATAATTTTCTATGTGCATCACATCACAATTCAACTTTAAACTAGGATTCACATGGAACAAATAACTTCATTATAAATATGATAGATCCTTATTTTTTAATATAAATATTAAAATAAATATCCCTTTTGAATAATTAATCTTATTCATACAAACCAATAAATTCATTCAATGCATTATATATTCTTTCTAAAAATGATGGCTACATAGATTCCTGAACCAAAATGTAATTAGTCTCTATATACATAATTCTTAGGAAAATATATATTTAATCATTAAATAAATGATATTGTTCTAAAAATATCATAATAATTAATGTATTATCAATCCAACATATATTATTTCACTATGGGAAAAATGGATATTTGCGACGGGTTATTTGCGACGGGGGTAGTTACCCGTCGCAAATAAATAGGCTTTTGCGACGGGATTGCTTTCCCCGTCGCAAATAGTTTTCCCACGATGCGCGCCAAATCGCGGGAAAACTATTAGCGACGGGAAAATATTCCCGTCGCAAATAACCGGCGGCGGTAAAAGGTTTTTGCGATGGGAAAATATTCTCGTCGCTAATAGTATGTTATTTGCGACAGGTCCCGTCACAAATAACTATTTACCCGTTGACCGTAATAAATGCGGGCTAAGGTATTTGCGACGGTACCCGTCGCAAATGGGCCCGTCGCAACTAATCTAACCTATAAATACCCCCATCCGTTTTTTTCAAATCATTCTCATTCTCTATCTTCTCCTGCTCTCAAACTTGTGTTTCTAAAGTTGAGTTTTTCTTCAGTTTAATTTTTTTCTTCGGAGCTGATATTAAAGTTTTGAAGAACGATCAGAGCAGATCAATTTTCAAGGTATTTATGTTCATTTTAATTTAATATTTATTTTTAATTTTTTATTAGTTTCAATTATTCTTAATTAGTTGTAATTTAATTATGTTTATATTGTTTTCTTACTTAATAAATTTAAATTATTAGTATTGTTCATAGTTAATGGTAATTAGGAATAATTAGTAATAATTTTTAATAATTAAGAATAAATATTAATAATTAGTAATAAATACCAATAATTAGGAATAACAACATTATTACATTATTAGTATATTTTATTATTAATATTAAAATAATATAATTTTTTATATATATACAATTCTCTTTTCATCTGTGTGTTTACTGTCTTCACATGTATTATTTGTATGTGGAGATAGAAAACGCACAGATGAAAGGAGAATTGTATATAAATCAGAAAATTATATTATTTTAATATTAATAATAAAATATACTAATAATGTTATTATTTGTAATTATTGGTAATTATTCCTAATTATTGGTAACTATTCATTTAATTACTAATAATTAGGAACAATTATCAATAATTATCAATAATTAAGAATATTTAGTAATAATTAGTAATAATTACCAATAATTAGTAATAATTAGTAATAATTATCAATAATTAGTAATAATTAGTAATAATTACCAATAAGTAGTAATAATTAGTAATAATTACCAATAAGTTGTAATAATTAAAAATAAGTTGTAATAATTATGTATAATTTGGAATAATTACCAATAATTACCAATAATTAGTAATAATTAGTAACAATTACCAATAATTACCAATAATTAGTAATAATTAGTAATAATTACCAATAATTGCCAATAATTACCAATAATTGCCAATAATTACCAATAATTAGGAATAATTAGGAATAATTAGGAATAATTAGGAATAATTAGGAATAATTAGGAATAATTAGGAATAATTAGGAATAATTAGGAATAATTAGGAATAATTAGGAATAATTAGGAATAATTAGGAATAATTATCAATAATTATCAATAATTAGTAATAATTAGTAATAATTAGGAATAATTAGGAACAATTATCAATAATTATCAATAATTAAGAATAATTAGGAATAATTAGGAATAATTATCAATAATTATCAATAATTAGTAATAATTAGTAATAATTAGGAATAATTAGGAACAATTATCAATAATTATCAATAATTAAGAATAATTAGGAATAATTAGGAATAATTATCAATAATTATCAATAATTAGGAATAATTAGGAATAATTAGGAATAATTAGGAATAATTAGGAATAATTAGGAATAATTAGGAATAATTAGGAATAATTAGGAATAATTAGGAATAATTAGGAATAATTAGGAATAATTAGGAATAATTATCAATAATTATCAATAATTTGAAATAATTAGTAATAATTAGGAATAATTAGGAACAATTATCAATAATTATCAATAATTAAGAATAATTAAGAATAATTAGGAATAATTATCAATAATTGTCAATAATTAGTAATAATTAGTAATAATTAGGAATAATTAGGAACAATTATCAATAATTATCAATAATTAAGAATAATTAGGAATAATTAGGAATAATTATCAATAATTATCAATAATTAGTAATAATTAGTCATAATTAGGAATAATTAGGAACAATTATCAATAATTATCAATAATTAAGAATAATTAGTAATAATTAGGAACAATTATCAATAATTATCAATAATTAAGAATAATTTGTAATAATTAACAATAATTACCAATAATTAGTAATAATTAGTAATAATTACCAATAATTGCCAATAATTACAAATAATTAGGAATAATTAGGAATAATTAGGAATAATTAGAAATAATTAGGAATAATTAGGAATAATTAGTAATAATTAGGAATAATTAGTAATAATTATTAATAATTAGTAATAATTAGTAATAATTAGTAATAATTAGGAATAATTAGGAATAATTAGTAATAATTATTTATAATTATTTATAATTATTTATAATTATTTATAATTAGTAATAATTACCAATAATTACCAATAATTACCAATAATTACTAATAATTACCAATAATTACCAATAATTTGCAATAATTAGTAATAATTAGTAATAAATAACTAAAATTAGGAAAAATTAGAAAAAATTAAGAAAAATTAGGAAAAATTAGGAAAAATTCTCAATAATTAGTAATAATTACCAATAATTAGTAATAATTACCTATAATTAGTATTAATTACCAATAATTAGTATTAATTACCAATAATTAGTAATAATTAGGAATAATTAACAATAATTAGTAATAATTACCAATAATTAACAATAATTAGTAATAATTAACAATAATTATTAATAATTACCATTAATTACCAATATTTAGTAATAATTAACAATAATTGCCAATAATTACCAATAATTGCCAATAATTACCAATAATTGCCAATAATTACCAATAATTAGTAATAATTATGAATAATTAGTAATAATTACGAATAATTAGTAATAATTATGAATAATTAGTAATAATTACGAATAATTAGTAATAATTACTAATAATTAGTATTAATTACCAATAATTACTAATAATTACCAATAATTAGTAATAATTACTCCTAATTATCAATAATTACTAATAATTATCAATAATTACTAATAATTAGTAATAATTAATAATAATTAGCAATAATTAGTAATAATTAGCAATAATTACTAATAATTAGCAATAATTACTAATAATTAGTAATAATTAGTAATAATTAGTAATAATTAGTAATAATTAGTAATAATTAGGAATAATTAGTAATAATTAGTAATAATTAACAATAATTAGTAATAATTAGTAATAATTAGGAATAATTAGTATAAATTAGGAATAATTAGTATTAATTAGGAATAATTAGTAATAATTACCAATAATTAGTAATAATTATTATTAATTACCAATAATTAGTATTAATTACCAATAATTAGTATTAATTACCAATAATTAGTATTA
This sequence comes from Viscum album, assembly GCA_963277665.1. Classification (NCBI taxonomy): domain Eukaryota; kingdom Viridiplantae; phylum Streptophyta; class Magnoliopsida; order Santalales; family Viscaceae; genus Viscum; species Viscum album. The sequence continues at coordinate 129,402,119 of OY728153.1, forward strand.
ATTACCAATAATTAGTATTAATTACCCATAATTAGTATTAATTACCAATAATTAGTATTAATTACCAATAATTAGTAATAATTACCAATAATCACCAATAATTACCAATAATCACCAATAATTACCAATAATTACCAATATTTTCCAATATTTTCCAATAATTACCAATAATTACCAATATTTTCCAATAATTACCAATAATTACCAATATTTCCCAATAATTACCAATATTTACCAATAATTACCAATATTTACCGATAATTAGGAATAATTACCAAAAATTAGGAATAACTACCAATAATTTGGAATAATTACCAATAATTTGGAATAATTACCAATAATTTGGAATAATTACCAATAATTTGGAATAATTACCAATAATTTGGAATAATTACCAATAATTTGAAATAATTTCCAATAATTAGGAATAATTACCTTATTACATTATTTGTATATTTTATTATTAATATTAAAATAATATAATTTTCTATATTATATACAATTCTCTTTTCTTCTCTGTTTTTTCTGTCTCCACATGTAATATTGGCATTCTTTTTCAAAATTATCAACCTACTCGCCAATGGAGAGATGAAAGTGAATGCCAATATTACATGTGGAGACAGAATGTGAAACACACAGATGAAAGGATAATTGTATATAATATAGAAAATTATATTATTTTAATATTAATAATAAAATATACTAATAATGTAATGATGTTATTATTATATAATTAATATTTATGAAAAAAATTATATTAGTATTATTAAAAAAAATAAAAAATCAATATAATATTAAAATTATCAATATTTGTAACAGGTTTTGCTTTATTCTCAATATATTCAATCCTTGCTTGTGTTTTTTCTAACAAATTATTCAAAACCAGTAATGCTTTTATATTTTATAGAAAAATATGGAACAACGAGGTCGTCAACAGTCATTATTAGATGACCGCATATGGATAAATCAACGTTGAAATCCAAATGGTTCTGGTTTAAATCCAGTATATATAGAGGGTGTGGAGATTTTTTTATCATTTGCGGCATCAAATCCAGAATTTGTTTCAGAAGGAAAGATAAAATGCCCTTGTAGAAAATGTGCATTGAGAACGTTTGACACGTTTGACAAAGTGGGGGAACATCTCTTGCGTTTTGTTTTTCAAGCAGATTATGTTTTTTGGTATCAACACGGTGAACGCAGTTCCAGAGCAGGTGATACCAACTTGATTCCGGATCCATCCCAGTTTCAAGATTTAGTACATGATGTTGCAGGTTCATCTGTTCAACATACAGAAACTCCGGCTGATATAGCTTCAAATCCTGAGTTGGGACCGTCTGAATTTTATGAGTTGTTGAAGTCTGCTGAGGATGCATTATATCCTGGCTGCAAGATGAGCAAATTAGAAGCAGTTGCAAAATTTATGGCTATCAAATCAGATAACGGAATGTCAAACACCTGTTTTGACCAGATATTTTCTTTGCTGAAAACACTATTACCCGAAGGAAATGTTTTACCTGCAAATTACTATGAAAGTAAGAGGTTGGTTCGAAATTTGGGACTTACTTGTCAGAAGATTCATGCATGTTCAAATGACTGCATTTTATATTCTGGGAAAAATGAGTCGTTGGATAGTTGTCCCACATGTGGGCAACTGAGATATAAAGAAGGATAACACGGGAAGTCTGGTTTGATTCCTGTAAAACAGTTGAGATATTTTCCACTTACATCCAGACTTCAGCGTTTATTCATGTCTAAGAATACAGCGACAATGATGTCATGGCATAAAGAGAATATTTCAACCGATAAAAGCTTGAATCATCCAGCCGATGGTGATTCATGGAAACATTTTGATAGAGTGCTTCCATCCTTTGCTTTAGAAGCTAGAAATGTTCGACTGGTCCTTTCCACTGATGGTTTCTGTCCGTTTGGATCTTATGGTAGTCAATATTCATGTTGGCCTGTTTTTTTAACTCCGTACAATTTACCTCCATGGATGTTGATGAAGGAGCCATATATCTTTTTGACTTTACTAATTCCAGGACATCCGAAGAAAAATATTGATGTTTATTTGAAGCCATTGATTGATGAATTAAATTTATTGTGGAGTACTGGTGTCAGTACATATGATGTTGCAACAAAACAGAATTTCATACTGAGAGCAGCATTGATGTGGACAATAAGTGACTTCCCGGCTTATGGGATGTTATCTAGCTGGAGTACACATGGTCAGAAATCATGTCCTTACTATATGGGAGAGAACAAAGCATTTATGCTCATTCATGGAAATAAACCTTGTTATTTTGACTGTCATCGCAGATTTCTTCCAGCTGATCATCCTTTTCGCAAAAACAGATCTCATTTCAGAAAAGAAACAGCTGAAAGGGATGGACCTCCAAAAATGCTATCAGGTTCGGAGTTAAAATCGGTTGTATTTTCATTACCTCCCATCACTTTTGGTCCCACAATAAACCAACAGAAAATTTCTGGTTTTGGGAAAGAACACAATTGGATTAAACGTAGCATATTTTGGGATTTGCCATATTGGTCTGATTTGTTGGTCCGACACATGTTAGATGTCATGCATATTGAGAAGAACTATTTTGATAATTTGTTTCATACAGTTTTGGATACGCCAGGAAAGAGCAAAGACAATGTAAATGCACGTTTAGATCTTGCCCAAATTTGCAGGCGTCCAGAATTGGAACTATTTGAGAATGTCAGGCCACCCAGTATGCCTTCGAGAAGGGCCGGGTAGTTGGTATCGGCTCTCGACTGACTCCCGGAGATTATTATGGCAGTGCTGCGATGTCGGTGTCCAGCTCGAGAGGAGCTCGTGCATCTTCTTCTACACAGTATGAGGATCAGTTGCGATCTCAGACTGCACAGATAGAGAGTCTCTGACAGGAGCAGGAGCAGATGCGTCAGCAGCATGAGGAGGAGCGTCGACGCCAGCAGCAGCTGTACGAGGAGCAGGCGAGTCGGTGGCAGCAGCAGCATCAGGAGCAGATGGAGTACATGCGCCGACTCACTCATGCTTTAGGGATGGAGTTTCCTCCACCACCATCTGCAGATCCCCCACCTCCCCCCCCCCCCCTCCTTCAGATTAGAGTTTGTATTTCTGTTATAAAATTTGTGAAATCAAAATATTTTTTTTTTTCTATTCGTAGTTTCTGTCTCATTATAAAATATTAATAATATTATATTTTTAAGAAACAATATTAATATGAATAATAATATTATTTATATTTTATAATATTAAATTTTATATATATATTAAAATTTTATATATATATTAAAATTTTATAATATTATAATTTAATTATATTTTTTGTAATACTTGAATTATTTTAATATTTTAATGTAAAATAATTCTATTATTTTTATATTAATTAAAATAACTTATTAATATTTTTTTATTTATGAATTATAATTGTAATATTATTATATTAATTAAATCATTTATTAATATTCTATTATTTTTTATTTTTGAATTATAATCCTACTATTATTATAGTAATTAAAATAATTTATTATTTTCATTTGTAAATTATAATTCTATTATTATATTAATTAAAATAATTTATTAATAATTTATGTTTTTTATTTTTTTTATAGTATTTGCGACGGGATACTATACCCGTCGCAAATACTAGTATTATTAATAGTTTTTTATTTTATTTTTTTAAAAAGTATTTGCGACGGGTCCCGTCGCAAATACTAGTATTATTAATAGTTTTTTATTTTTTTTTAAAATCGTTTTTGCGACGGTACCGTCGCAAAAGGTATTTGCGACGGGACCCGTCGCAAAAACTATTTTAAAAGTTTTTTACAAAAATACGAAATTCTATTTGCGATGGGGAGAATGACCGTCGCAAAAAAAGGCTTTAGCGACGGGCCCGTCGCAAATAAGTGTAGCTGCGATGGCGTTTTCAGCAACGGGCTATTTGCGACGGGCCCCCGTCGCAAAACGCCAGTTACGACGGGATCCCGTCGCAAATACCTGTTTTTCTAGTAGTGTTTGATACATATTTTTTTACCCTAGTGAATTTGAATTATGATATCATAATCCTTCAATAATTATATATATATTATCTTCGTACAAATGAAATATTTTTTGGGTGAGTATATACCATATACATTTATGATAAATATATATTTTATATTTCTCCCCATATATATGAGGATCCTGGTTTTGTATTCTAAAAAACCGCAATAGTCATGTCACGATCATGTGTAGGGTAATACTTCTCATGGGGTATCAACTTAAGAGATACATATATGATAACCAAATCATTGAACATCAAAAAACTATAATAAAACATCATAAAAGAATCACTGTAAATATAAAATACAACATTTCAAGATGGAAATGAAAATATAACATCATAAACTAATATTATATCCCGTTCCTTGAAAATTCATCACATTTCATTTTCATGGTAAATTTAGCTCCCATTCGAGTAAACATGGTTAGTGGGCCATATCACCATGAATGTTGTTAATTTTTTTGTAGTAATATTCTTGAAAAATAATACATTTTATCTCAAAAACATTGGAATGACTTATCCATTATTTTACTACGTGGGTTTTGTCAGGATAGAAAACTATTCAATCATTAGAGAAAATATATTGGAAGAAAATATTCCATTGTAATGAAATTTCACATTTATAAAATTTTCAATAAAACTTATTTCCCATTATTATTTTCGAGGGGATCCTTAAATTCTTGTCATGGTCTTGAAATATTTTAGTGTAAACCCATAAATAATTGATAAAAATAACCCCAATTTTTTCTAAACTCACAAGGAAACATATATTCAATAGATTAAAAAAAATATTGTGTTTATTTATACACCTTTAATTAATAATAAAATTATCATAATGGACATACCTAGTCCTAAAAAATATCATTTGAATTTACTTTTACAAAACATTTATCTTATGGTAATTGGGCCTAAGACCAATCATTGATAAATGATGTGCTCCAAATATCTTATAAAAAATAATTATTATGTAGAACATGATACCTATTCTTAACAGTTGTTCTATTGAGATCACTTTAATTATTGCGATGTCTCATAAAAAATATATCATTTTAAAAAAATTGTACAAGATGCTTCCAAAGTGATGTTCTAGGGAGGGCTATTCTCATAGAAAAACATTCCATCAATTTATTTTTGCATTCTAATATCTCAAGTGAATTAATTAGATAAGGAGTTAATGAATTATTGATTAGAATTATGAAATAATATAATATTAAAATCAACCCCTCGATCAGGGAAAATAAAATTAAAATCATCAAGAAAAAGATATATAAATTTAGTTTTTACAAGAATATCACTAATTTGATTGGATTCCATTATTTTAATAATATATTTATGAAAACATTCACCCTCCATCATTAATATGTTTTTCATATTCATGATATGTTATCATAGGTAGGAAGAAATTTGATGATACAGATTTAGATGTAATTCAAGGATTGAATAATGATTCATTAGAATTGAAAACAATATTAACATTATAATTTGAAAACCAATCCATACATATTAAAAAAATTCAACTCTACTAAGGGTTATAAAACTATATATTACTAAATAATTATTTCACATGGGATTATAGAAATTTTTTAATATATATCTATTTATTTAATTTGAAAAATATGAATTTTTACAATTTAATGAGGTGATATTATTATTTTAATAGAATTTTTTTATATAAAATCAAGAGTGTGTAAATTTTGAATCAAAAAAGGCATTGAAATAATTTTAGAAAATATGTAATGTACTTATAACCACTTTATCTAATTGCCTGAAAAAAAAAGTTACATTGCCTCGAATATTTACATAAGGTTCCAATGATCACTCTCCATTATAAAATTCATTGGTCATAGTTATCATTAGAGACCATCTGGTTAAAACTAAAAAATTTCATGAACTATTTTTTATTACTCATCTAACCATTACAATAATTAATTTCATTTGAAATCACAAGCTAGGTGCCCTAGATTTCAAAAACCATAGCCATTCATAGATCTCATAAAACATTCACCAAAATGATTCTTACCAAACATCTAACAAGTTGGAAATTTAATTTTTATAGTTTCATGATTCTTCTGTGAAATTTTCCCTATATTCTACGACATGGTTCACTTATTTTCCATATATTTTTTTAAAATTCCACAAAATCCATCTCATTATTTTTATCACATGGAATATTTTCCATGTAATATATAAACTAACTTTTATTTTGATCTTTTTATAAATATAGATTCAATATCAGGGTAAATTGATCAATTTTAAAATGATGGTCCAGAATTAAATCTGGTGTATTGATAGAAATTATAGCAAAAAAATATAAATAAGAATCAATATATTCCACTTACATTATTAGAAATTTAAATTTTTCATTTATATTCTATGTTGAAGAACCTTAGGAAAATACTTCTTAAGGATAAGATCATTAAATATGGTATATTCTATGGATATATTTTCATCCTTTTCCATAATACTATTTATTAAAACCCCAAACTGATCAACTCCTCGTTAAAAATAATAAATGGAATAGGTTACATTCTAATGTTCCAAACTCCCTCGAACATCAAATATAATCTCCAATGTAGTAATCTGTCATCCAAATTTCATTATGTCTAATGATACACCAAAATCAGAAGGGTTCTATTTAATAAAATGATTTATTATCAATAATTTATTATATATTGTATTTGGTGACTCCCATTTATGGATGCCTCTATTGGTATCATATATCAGTTAAGTTAACATAGCTCGAAAGTTCAATTTTTAAATTCAATCAATTCATTATTTCTATTTTAGTAATATATTATCCACCTGGTTACTCATAACCATATCATCCATAAATACTTATTTAAAAAAATTCTAAATAATAATATATTAGATAAATAAACATAGAAATATTCCAATTATATCTCTTCATAACACGGCCACAAATTAAGATCTTATAATATTATATTGTGAAATTTTTTTCCTCAAAAATTTATCTAATCCCTTTCTTAAATACCAACTATAAGAACATTTACATAATATTCCAATAAATTATATAATACATGGAATATATTTCATCATTATAACCCAATATTTATTTTTAGGTTCATAGTTTTATATAATTAGGAAATAAATTATTATATAACTTTTAAACTGTGACACGATTTTCATTTTCCCAGGAGAAATGTTCCTTATAAAGACATTATTATTCATTCAATGTGACTCCTTTAAGTGGACCTCTAAATTTATTAACATTTATACTATTCCTTATTCCCTATGAAAAATATTTTAAAATTTTTCAAGAGAAAGAAATTCTTACTATGTAACATAAAATAAAAAAATCAGGTCAGTAAATTTTTTAACATGAAAATAAATTAGAATATTTTCTTTACTCAAAATAAACATTTGAGTACAAATATATATTCAGTTTTTAATGAAAAAAATTCCTTCATTAATATTTTTTAAAAACATTTGAAATATAATCCTAAAAGAAATTCATAACCATTTGGATTTCATAGAATACCTTGGTGATCATTAATTCATTTTTTAATATATAATGGTTTCACATTATTTTACTAAAAAATGTTATAATATATCCTTAAAATCCTATATATATTATCATACATCAAAAATAAATTATTTCCTCTAAAAACCATGAATATAATATCATATTCATACCTTGGGACAATATAATTACATTCAACCTTAATTATCCCTTATAATGGAATAACCTAACTAGATAATTCTAACATCTCTTAGGTATATCATATCTCTAGTAAACTCTGTTGCCTTATCAATTTTATTAGGGAGCTGTATTGGGCTCACTAGACATCATAACTATTTTCAGATCAACCACAATTCATATAAAATTTATAAGAACCGTAGCATGAAAAATAAAAATATATCAGATTTTGTATATATTAAACTCGTTTTAATTGGAGTTCAATTCCATTTGGAACAACACATCCATGTATGTTATATATATGGGAAGAAATTTCTATTGTTATATAAAATACTATTAAAACTAAAAACTTAAAAAAAATTGAATAAAAATATTATCATTTAAAATAAACATGTAAAATTTTCAAATGAGATTAAAAAAAGGATATTCAGTAAATTTGGAAATTATATTAATTCAACATTTATCAAAACATTAACTCTTTTGTATTTTTGGGGAAATAAAGTAAAAAACTCGAATAAAAAGCATTGAAATGATTCTCTATTAATACTATTTATAGAAATCCCATATTTTTAATACCCTGGAAGTATATGTACTTTTTTTTACCAATTTAATGGGATTATTTTGGGACCAGGCTCTAAGCTTCATGTAATTACGAGTCCCGGAGTAGAAAAAACATATTTTTGAACTTTTTTGAGGTTTATTAAATAATTTTAAGAGAATTTTTTTCTATATTTTCAATTTTTGCACACACAATTATTCTAAGGGTACCGTTGAACTCAGATCATTGGGATTTACCTAGAAAATCCTAATGTTGGCTGGTGTGGGGCAATAGTATAAGTTAGTATTTGGTGGTAAATAAAATAATTATGTAACAACAATTTTATTTTTCAAATATTTATAACTCCTAAATGGTAACTCGGATTGGAAATCTGAGAGTACCATGGAGCTTGTGAGGGCTTGTTTTCCTTAGAAAGAGAATAACCTCGACCGATGTCGGTTGAGGTTAAAAAATAGTTTTTTATCTTTTTTTAAGAGAATTAAAATGGCGCTCATGCGTGTTTTTGGAAAATTATAAATGAGTGATTGGGTTGAAAATCAGAGGGAACTATTACATCTGGAATGATGAATTTTCCTATGAATAGACCTAACCTCGACTGGCACGATTTGAGGGAGAATATTAATTTTCACACATGTTAAGAAAAATAAAATAAATTTTAAAAGTTTATTTTATTCAAAAAATATATCAATGTAGTGAAACGCTGTATTGATTATTTCATTCCAAAAAATAAATAGTGTAAAGACTCTTTAACTAAAGCACAACATAAAACCATTTCATAAAAGAAACACCATAATGATGTGATGACTATTAGTAATTGAAAAGGGTGTGATGTGTTTCTCTTTTAATGAGATAATGAGGTTGGAGAAACAAATCGAGATGTGGAATTATTCTGATGAACAAATAAGGAATCCTATCTAACAACGAACATCAGTGAATCATAAAGCGTCAAAGACACCCTGGAATAATAGGTTTGTGACCAAATATTGACGAATGCCAAAAACTTCGAAAGGACCATGAATCCCCGTAGATGGATCACCACCAGCCACGATCCATCCCTCTGATCAAAGCTTATCTATGATGGGGTTTAGCTTTTTGAGAAATTTAATGCCCAATTCTTCTTTCTAAAATAACAAGAATGGATCATCCCACGAAGAGGTTGATCTGTGGGTCGCTTGTTCTTATGTGAGGGTGTTTTATCTTGAGGTTTTAGATTTGGGATTTAACTTTATAGAACCTTAAATCTACCTCAATGGTTTTAAAACAATAACCCGGAGGGTACAGGCCTACCCAAAAAAGTCCCAGGAAACCTCATTCTAGATTTTCTTCTGTTATATGTGACTGAACCTTTGGATCAACAGTGATTGCACGCAGTGGCATGGGTGGCAGCGCACGCCGTAGTGGAGGAGGCTGCAAACAGGCAGCCATTGGTGGTGTGAAACTGTGATTCCAGTAACGCGCCGCATTAGGCCAGGAGGCCACGACTATTGGTCCATGGAGGTGTCGGACGATGGGGCTAGGAGGGAACCACATCAGGTGGAGGAGGTCACAAAGAAGCAAGAAGTGGTGTGTGCGATGGTGCACAATTGTAGTAAGGTGGCTCGTGGCATGAGCTGTGGGTGATGGGATAGGCCACCAGAAAAGAAAGCATCAATGATACAGTACTGAGATACGTCACAGGGCAGAGGGCCACAGTCTAGTAGGACCATACAATATGATCCCCATGAAATCCTGTCGGGTGGTCATGTGGCGCATTCTCTACATTGACCGGGATCGGATGCGGTGAGCACCGCTACATCTATGTGTGACGATCTGGCCCGCTCATAATGGGATGGGCTATCAGTGTCGGGTCGTCCTGGGCAGCCCAGTAGATCAGGCCCACTTTCCAAGGGGGTCTAGTTAAATCTAGACTAGGTCAGGTATGGGGACCTGGGTCTGGTTGGTGGACCCCGGACCATGTCAGGTCAGGTCGATATATCCGGGTCAGACCGAACCTGGACCTAACCTGTCCCTTTCGGAAAAAATAGTCAAAACTCTCAAACTGTATGCCCAATTGATGATCTATTTGATGTATTTGAATCCTTAGGATGAGGCACTACTTTTGGAATTTTCTAAGGATGTTTTCATAAAATTTTGGATAATACTAATTGAATGAGGAGTGGATTATACCGGAATAAAGCATGATATGTATGGGAATCATGTGGCTAACTGAGACACAAAGACAGCTGACGAGTGAGTCTAAGTGACCATATAGTCCTAGATGATAAGAAGCCTTGTTTGGACAAGCGACAAGTAACATTGTGTGGACCAGCTACAAGTAGATCTATTTTAACAATCTATAATTGGCCATGTATGGACCAGCTATAAGTGGCCCTGTGTGGACCAACAATGATGGCCAAAGTGGGGAACATCTATGTGTGACTCAGAAGACCCACGGTTGGGAGAGGCTCCTTGTGACCCAGGAGACCCACAATACTCGTCAAGGATGAGTACCTCGGTGGTCTAAAATGTTCAATATTATGACGGATAGTCTTTATTTTCATTCTTTAGATTATACTTGGGTGAGCTGATAGTACCTTGTGTATAATTTATTTTGTGGTCTTTCCCTTTTATTTTGGTATCCTTACATAGTATTGTGTTACTCACCAATACACAGGCTCCACCTGCATGTGTCATGTCTGGTGCAGACGGTAGGTGCTTTGATAAAGACCTTGGTGGTTCAAGACCATGTAGTGCCTAGTGAGATACGATAGGTAAGAGGTACATCTAAAAATTTCGATAGCCACTCCATTCCTACCCTTTAGGTGGGATCCTCAACTGGAATAATATTCAGAGATCTCCTGTAATTTACTATTTTCAATATGTCTTTTGTAGGGTTTATATTCTAGGAAATTTAGCTTGCAGATTGTACATTTACACAGTGGTTGTTTTCTGGCATGCATGTCTTCCTTTCCAGCTTTTTGGGACATGGTTGTATGTGTGTTTCTATGTGTGTGCATATAGGAACTCAAGAAAAGGCCTCTAACTCGAGGGATAATGCCTTAAATGCTAGTTATCAGCCTAGGCCTTTTTGTGGAAGGCTTGGGGTAGTCACTACATAGGCCTTGGGGGATAGGTCATGACACTATTTTTCACAAATCAATTTTAGATTCCTTTTTTTCCTGAATATGAAAATTCTTGAAAAACATTAAAAGAAAATCTTTTGGAAAAAGAGAGTTAGAATAAAAAATATTAAAAATAAAACTTTTAAATAATGTCCCTTACCTCATGTCTTGAATCATTTGGTTTATATCTCTACTGTCCTTGGTAAAAAATTATTCTAGTTTTCTAATTACATAAGAACCATTTCATGTTCGATATATTATCAATATTATATTTATTTAAAATATTACATATGTTATATAGTTTTCAAAATGGTTTAGTTAAAGTTAGGTGTTTTGAGGATGTTTATTGTAAAAGATTGAAATTAAATTGGTTGGTTGAGCATGGTTAAAGTATCAATGGATACATCATCTCCATAATCATAATGATCAAAACAAATATTTTTAAACATTAGAATAAAAATTGAATCCATATATGGATGGTTAACATGAAAATAGAAATTTATCATATCATGGGGGTGGTAGTCCCTGCATAAACACATGCAACGTTTATATATTTATAATGAATTTAAAATAGATAAAGTATATAATATTTTTATTTCATAGATTATTATGTATTTTCTTAATGTACTATGTATTCATAATTTCCAAACTTATAACCAACAATGTGAGGTGATAATGGAAAAAATCATATATCTTATTGGAAGTGCTATTCCACAATAATTCCATAAAGATGCTAGAAATTATTAAATGCACATAAAGGATAAAATGGTAAGAAATATATTACATTTAAAAAATATTAATAATATTATAATAATCATATATATTCATTAATTAAATATTTATAACCATCCATTAGATATGGTTTTTTAAAATTAAAGACATCACTTTGTGGTACCAATTATTCTACCATAATTATACTATCCAAAAATATTTATGTATTATATCTTAAATCTCATCAATTATATCTCTTGTCTACAATAACAAGTCATACCCATGATCCCATGTGATTGGATGTGAAAAAAATTACTATAAAATGGGATTTTATCACCTAAACAATGTTGGGGAGGGTCACAAAAACACCTCAAGTACATCTCCCAATAAATATATTTTACAATTAATTATAGGGGTTAAGTAAGGTTTTTTTAAGAAATTGAATCCTCACATTAAACCTATATAAAAAAATTGTAATCCAAAATTATTACTCTAAATGAGTTAGGTGGTTGATGGAAAATGTTTATGAAAATTCATTTTGTTCAATAAAGTCTACCTATTTAACTAGATACAAAAAAATTCAAGAGAAACAAAATGAAAATTAAACTATATATATAACTTATACAGATACAAAGTATCCAATTATTATATAAATTATGAAAAATTTATAAAATTGTGTTATATACATAAACTTCTATAAAATCATTCCATATTTTTAAAACATTTGGAAATTCCAAAATAAAATACGCATATGAAGAACCTATAGGATTTACCAAAATAATTTCATATATACACCCTTTAGTAAATCCAATGTACAATCCCCTTTCTATAGGTTCCATGTGGTACTATACCTCATGCTCTAGTTAATTACCCTTTTCTTAATAACCCATTTTTTAAAAGCATTACAATAGAGAACTAAACATGTGTGAGTAATACTACAACGTAAATGATTCCACCGTAGAAATATATGCCTATATTAATCTCATGTATATAGAGGAATTTATATATATGGCTCATATAAAATATATTAATATAAAAAAAATCATTGAATTATACCCGTATTGAATTCCAAATAAAAATAATGGTCCTTATCCCAAATAATCTGCTTTGGGAATTTAATAGTATTGATTTTATAATAGTGGTGAAAAAATGAGTTGAATATTCAATATAGGTGGAATGATATACTATGTCAAGCTATGAGCATATCTTAGAGAATATATGATATGGTATAATTAATCAAGGGATAAAACTGTATTGGATATTATGGAAAATGGGTATAAAAATTCAGTTTCTTGTGAGTCTACCGCAAATAAAATATCCAAATCACGGTTTACATGCATAATATATATTAATCAGAAAAAACCCACAATCAACACACTTATAGTAAATTAAATGACATTTTAAAATCATGGATCATATCAATGGTATTAATAAAATGGTTTAAACATAAAATTACTTAATACAAAACACATTCAAAATTCTATAACAACTATAATAATATTTTGTGAAATAATAAAAAAAAATTAGCCCATGATTAAATTAAATATAATTTCAATGTAAAAAAATCGGATATCATTCCCACAAACAGTATAAGGTAAAATAAAATAAATCAACCATAAAACATCATAAAAGATAATTTATGTATTTATATATTATCTATAATGTCAGTTAATAAATAAATCCACTAACGGCTTTTTATTTTTCTCTTAAAATTTATTTTAGGAATATGGGTATTAAAAAATACAGTAACATTAATTTTTTAAAACGAATGGTTTATTTCACATAATTTCCAAATATAATACTTAATAAGAATTTTGAGTTTTGTCTCAACTATTGAAATTAGGGGTTGGATAATTATTTAAATAATAATTATGGATTTAACTTATATTTATCGAATTGAAGCATTCATAAAAGATATACCAAGTTAAATGTATGATTTAGGATTAATGTTGGGATATAGAGAATGTTTTAGGAAGGAATTGTATCCATTTTTTCATATAATATCATTAAAGAGATGAGATTAGATATGGAATAGGTCATAACTATTTGGCACAATGTATCCATTAAAAAATTAAACTATGGTAACCAATGGAATGAATATTGGTGAATTCGATTGATTCGATAATGGTATATATCTACCAAGTGGCTCCCTGAATGAGTAATATTTCTGAAATGACAAAATATCTAAATTATTGAATATATCTAGAATGTTAAATGTCTAAACCAACATTTATTATAGTCAATTTTTTCTAAAAATATATATAGTTCCTTGTACTAATCCACTAGGTACAGGGAGTACCTAATGTATCCACTCACAAGATCCCAGCCCTCAATGGGTACTCTATACATTTTTCATCATTCATGCTTAGAATTTTCACCCAAAAAACCTTTATAAAGCCCATAATTCCAAATAAATCTATTTATAATAAGACAAAATGAAGTAATTGTCTTATATTCCAGTGCATTAATAGTTTATATAGGATAGTAACATTATAAGTGATATATGGATTGAAGAGGGTTAATTTTATAAATATATTTTAGTACCATATTTTTAATTTATCTCACATTATTTTTTATGGAAGGTCATATTTTTATGAAAATTACGCTATAAGTGAAAAAACCACATAAGGATGACATTCCCTCTATTATATTCATATAAATTAATTTTTAAAATTATTATTCATTATTTTTACCATTTATAAAATGTTATCAATTTTTTAATTTACTGACAAAATTTCCTATTATTGTTGATAACTTGTACTTCATCACTAAAAATGAATTTGATTGTATTATTTCATTTAAATTGCATAATTAAAAAATGAAAACCATTTTATCAAATTTAATGACAGAATATGTGAAATTTATTATTTAAATAATAACTAATGTTACATTAGAAAAAAATTATCGTTAAAAATGTTTTCATATATAATAATTTATTAAATTATAATTTCTATCATTACATGATTAATTAAAATAAGTTATGAAATTATGATACATTTTAAATATGTCACTCTTAATATATTATTCATTTATAAATATATTTTACATTTTGATAATACCAATTTTAAGATAACCATTCACTATATCTACCAACCTTATCAAAAAAATCCATATATCAAATGGAAAATTTTATTTTTTACAATATTATATATATTCTAATATATTTTTATAATTAAAATTGTATTATGATATTTATCTGATTTTTTATCATATTTCAAATGATTCGCGATATTTCTATAGTTTTAATTGATAATATATTATTTATAGTAGATCCTAAAAATCAAAGGATCAATAATGCATTATTTTTATGAACATTTAGTCTTCTTCCATTCATTATTTTCATAATTATTCTTTTCAAATAAATATTGTAATATATTCTGATTTATTTCATTTCGTATTTTAATATTATACCATAATGAATTAATGAATTATTTATTTTATTTTTTTGGTTTGTAAAAGATAAACTATCCAATAAATAAGAATTATTAAATGTATTTTATACATGAAAATGAGGTGTGTTATTTAAATTATTTAATTGAATGTGGAGAGAATAGGGCACCATTTTAAATATATATATATATATATATTAGGTGGACCTAAAATTTCATAGTTCCTTAGACCATGTCATTCCATAATTCACGTTGTGTCCTTAGATACTCGATGTGTTTTCCCTAACATCCCTTGAAACCAAAGGATAAACCCCTGATATCTACTACACAATACAAAAAATTCATCCCAAGTAGGATGAAATTCCCAATAAATAATTTATCTGTGTTTTTGGTAGATTATTAAAAAACATCTTCCTATGATATGAAATTTAGAATCATCACATCATATGGTAATGAGGTAAATATTCAAAAATTATTTTTCAACCTCCCAAAATTTCTAATATTAAATGGTGTAATATAGTAATTGGAATTCTGGAGGACAAATTACATGAAATTATTGAATTATAATATAATAATGTTTTTCTATTTTTGTGTTGTTGGATTATGGTTTGAAAAAATAGGAAAATAAATATAATAACATCAAACAAATATTAATATTGATAAAATAATAAAACATATTAGACTATTGAAAAAATTTATTCATGTAGAGGTGGGGGATCTATTTCATCCAATGTTCTTACCTTTAATCAAGTATTTCATTATCTTGGAAATTATCTTGGATTAATATAATTGATATTCGTTTTAAGTAATTAATATTTAATTCTCAAATAGATTTTGTTAATTTATTTCATAGGTATCTTTAATTCGTATAATTAATTTAACATGATAATATTTAGGTGAAAAAATATTTTATGATAATAGTTCAGGATTCAGATGGTTATATCGAGAAATTTCATCTATCCTTACTACTTTGGGCTCCATTATGTAATTTCAATCACCCTCTCTAGTAAATAAGGAATTGGATTTTAAGGATTTTATACGAGATTAAAACCGACACATATAATTCATAAGAAAGATTAATAAATTGTTCAAAAACATCTTCCTATCACATTGAATCCACTATACCCTATGAAAATGCTCACACATGCTATTATTGTATTCTATTACAACAGACTAATAGTTTTTAGGGTTGGAAGTAGTGTATTCCTAGAGTATGATATTAAAATAATCATGGGGGAAATAAATGGAACATTATTACCATCAACAACAAAATATTTGGTCTAATACTATAAATTAATAGATCTTGTTTTCTATAAAAAAATAATTCACCCCAAAATTACCTCTCTCTAGTTATGATTGTATCTTATTCCCTTATTTTTCTATTAGATTCTTCTTTATATTATATTTCAAAAAAATGATATATTTTTATTCCAAAACATCACCCTAATTTTTCTAGGATTCCTATCACGTCCCATATTATAAATTTATATTTTACCTCCACTGATAACAATATTTTAGTTGAAAAATTATTAGTTGTGGTGAAAGACATACATATATTCAATAAAATTATTAAATATGATGATTACGATGTAGAATCCTTAATAATAATCATATACTAGTATACTCATTTTAATGGTCGCATTAAAAAGGAAAAGATTTATATTGTATGAAATATTAGGAATGTTCTACAACATAATTCTTAGGATTATTCTAATTTGTGATCCCACATGGCCTGATGCTTGTGTTACAATCTGCCCCCAACTCCTCATATTTCAGTATTCTTTTTTTATTGAGGTGTGGTTTTTTGGGACTGTAAACTATATTTCTAATTCTTAATACCATCTTAATCATGTATACACTTTAATTTAAAAAATTTTATCAACCCACAAAGTATGAATATATCATATCTCCAATAATTATTAGTGTATATGATTGTTTAAAGTGTGTAATACTAGTATGAAGCCCATATTTATTATTAAATTATCTTAATTGTGTTATGAACTCTCCCTCCTTGGTTTATTTATTTACCCAACACTTTTTCACATCTCTATAAATTCTAACATAACAGAAATGTTATCGTTAAATTTTTTTAAGGATTAGTGAAGGACTCTATCAGGGTGCGAGTTTCCACATCAAGGACTACATTTATACAAACAAGTCCTCAATATTAATCATCTATTGGGATATTTTAACATAATTAAAAGGATTAAATTGTTTATTCTTGTTAATATACTTTTATTAATCATCCACACCACTTCGTTGTATCATGATCAATTGTATTGCAAAACATTTGATTCCTTATCATACTCGAATAGTTTATTTCATCTTTTATCACACCATAGAGAGTACAAATAGAACATGTAATCCTTTAATATTCTCAAATTCACCTAAGAAACTATAAAATCTTTAAATCAATTAAATCAACAAAAAATTATTTAAACCATAAAACATACTTCCATATATGAATAAATAATTTATATTAATTAATGAAAAATTATGTGTTTCATTTTTGATGTTTAAATCCCCCACATATATGTGTTTTATTTTACCAAAACAAAACTCAATATCAATCCCAATAAAAATGATACTATTAAAAGGGTAACATTATTTCTTAGATAGTTTTCCTTTAAGGTAAAAATATAGGTTTTTAAAAATGACATAGTATATTCAATAAATTGTGTAATAGTTATGTTCTATTTATCACAAAATTCAATAATCCTATAAGGTTATATTTAAAATATTCATCCATTTAATACTAATCATGAATCCAATGATCTAACTTATAATAAAATAGATTCATTGTCTAATAATTATCTTTTAATACGAAGTATTCTTAATCTCATGTAAATTCTAACTATCGACTGTCTCCATATTCATATAAATATACACATAAAAATCAAACCATATTAACCAAATGTACTATTTTTTATTATTAAACTATATCCAAGGATTAGGGTAGTTTCATTATCATGTGAAAATCAAGATGTTTGTCTTGGGAAAGGAATATATACATAAAAATATAATTCATGAAACTCAATTCCACTGAATAGATAATATCTCTCTATCATCACCATCATAAAGACCTGGTGTCAAAATATTTCAACTTATTCATCCTCATTAGATCATAATTTGACATCAATATTATGACTAAGTATTTTATTTTCAAATTTTGGATTCTAGCTATTTTTTTTAAAATGAAATTTTATAAGTATGATTGTTACACCCATAGATTTCAATATAGGAAATCACCCATATTCAAGTTATCAATGTACTAATGAAAATAAATATGATATTTAGTATAGTAATGTACATGTTTGGATTCTATTTTTAATCATATAGTGTACCATTTTCTCACATTTTATATCTTTTATTTTCATAAAAAATCGATCAATGATTAATGTTATGAAATCAGAAATATAATGTGATCCTTGTATGATCTGAAATTTTATTAAGGTATTTTATCAATGAATTATTGGTTTAAGACTCTTTTATTTTTATGAAAAAATGTTTCCCAAATTCTTAAGGAGGCTCAGGGGTTTCCTTGGGGTTCATGAAATTAAAGAGAAGCAGAAAAAGGAGCTTTCTGGGTATGCTGCATGGTTTTTGCACTGTTTGTACAAATCGTGTGAGGGGAGGGCGAAACTCTATGATTTGAGATAGTGGCATAACACAAAATTTTAAAATGGTATGTAAACCGTGCATAGCATTATTGGTACTCTTTGGACCCTGTTCCCATAGATAGTGTCTTATGCACTGTTTATCCATATTTGATGACAAACCACATGGAACTGTAAAATTTTAAAAAATTAAGATTTTCCTATTGCATGATTAATGAACCTCAGCCGATTTTTCTCCCACTTTCCTCCCCTAAGACCAAGTCACGATCCCTAGATACCTATGTTCAAAATAGGGGATTCTCCAATTATCCTAATATGTTGGGATCATCGTTGGTTGCGGATCGAATCTCTAGGTGAGTCTAATCCCTCTCTTACTTCTGTTTTGAGTTTACAGTTTTCATCATTCTCTTATCTCCATGTGAATCTATAAAACGAACTTTTTCCATTGAGATATAGGATGGGGAATCAAAGGCTGCTTGAATAGTGATGTTGGTCTACAATTAAAAGTGATTTCCTTAATATAGTCAAGGTAAGTGGTCAAAATGTTTTTCCCATAGTTTTTATATATATTCATGCATATGAGCTTATGTTTTAACTATTAAATTTTTTATTCTTGGTTTTATTTGTGAGATTTTTTATAATGGGTGATCAAATGAAAAATTGAACCCCTCGTGATCCTCAGGGGATGAATGGATGATGATATAACCAATATGGGGCCACCCATGGAGTTCCCTGACCTAAACAAATAATGGTACATAAATTTTAAAGGTGAATGTGACTTGTAATTAAATAGATCCTATGATGAACAAGTTGAGTGGTAAAATTTATGATTAAGAAGGGAAAATGCATAGTTGTGTTTAGAGGTAGTTAATGACTATGAGATTTTTTGGATTTTTGTTTAAATGGATTAAATTAAATTTAATGTCAATGTTCTAAATGGTTGTGATTTATATTGGGAATGCACAAAGGGGTTAGTACAATGGAAATGATGAATGGGATAAGTGTGTTGAAATGTGGGAAATATTTGAATATGTTAAATGGGTTAATGTGTATGAAATGGTGAAATTTTATAATGAACTTATGTATAAGAGATGATTGTTGGACTAAATGGAAATGTTATATAAATGGAAAAGTGAAAATGGGTTACAGAAAAACATTTATTCCCTTATTGATTATTGTGGGTAATGATTTGTATTTATATTGGATGTGATATGGTTTCTGTTGTGTATAAAAATATATATAAGAATGTTCAAATGTCATGGTAGTGGGATTCTGGACCAAGTCTCCTCTCATGGTTCGGGTTGGTTTGATACTCTAACGCCACCCTGGAATGAATGGGTTGGGTAGTCGGATAGATGATCTATAACCCCAGTGGATTAATTCAATGAAACTACCTAGACTAGGGATTCATGGTAAGTGAGATTTATTTGTTGTGAAATGGTTATCCGTAGTTATACATGTACTTGACCTATCCCTTAGGTAAATTGATGTAAATTTTTAACCCATAGAAAAACAGTTGATATGAAAATTATGTAATGGGGAAGATGAAAATTGTGGGAATTTGTATTAGGTTTGAACTAGTTAAAGAAAATATTGCTAAATAACGGCACCCAAACTATTCTATATTTACTTTTCTTTTCTTTTATTGTTTCATGAACTACCTATTTAGACTAAATATTTTTGTATACATTATTGGTTGTGGAAGATTGAGTTGTAACCACACCATTATTGGGTAGAAGTTGGGTACTCGAGCAAGTTTCATGGTTTCAGGTAGGGAAAAGGGAAAAAATTCATATCATTGGGTGATGAGTTTGGATTTATATGTAGATGGATGAGGTTTCAGACATTATATTGGGACTGTTTTGAGGATTCTATTATTTGCCATTATTTTTTTTTCTCTCACTTCGCACTACTGGTAGGAAATAAAATATTTACTCCTCGATAAGGTTATCTCCATGTTTTGGTGATAATTTTCTATAAATTTTCTAGGTTATTACATGTTGCTTCCACTATTTATTCTATTTTTCTATTGGGGAATACTCTAGTAAAGTGGGTATAGTAACCCCATCTAACTTATCATACCCTCACTGGTAGTCAAAAACCTCTAGCATATGAGAAGGCACACTTGAGTTCATGTGCTGACTCATCTCGAGGAACTCATGAGTTGTCTCTAGGCCAGGGATGTTAAAATGTAGTATTAAATCAGGTTTCATTTCTATAAAAATACTATTTTGTATCATAGATGATATATTATGATGTGTCAGTCCCTGGTAATGAGTTATTTCTTGGATGTAGCTAACTAATATTTGAGGTAAAACCTAAGTGCCTACAGTGGGAATTATTGTCCTTATTGTGTGTTGTTAAAGTTAATGATATTTCACTATTGGGTGATGCACATGTTGGGTGATGTGATAGTTTTATAATATTTTTCTCATGGATGAAATTGAATGATTTTTCATATTCATACATCATTCTAGGAACATATATATATAAGTGAAAAACATCATGGTAGGCACACATAGAGGATGGGTGTGTGGGACATAAAGGGTAAAATGTAGTTGATTTTCTATAAGTGAATAAAAGTGTGTCTAATGAAATAATGTTGATGGGTAGGAAGGGAAGTAAAATGTTAAAAAGTTATTAAAGTTTTTTTCTTAATAATATGGGGTTCAAAGATAATTAAAACGTTTTTTATGTTGTGATATAGGAAATGTTTTGAAATAATGTCAAAGGTAAGTTTTGTAACCATTTATGTTGGATTAACCATCATTAGCAAAGACCCACAATGGGAATTGTTGAGGGTAGTGTTTGGGATGTGATGGTGTCCCTTGGGATAGTGTGTGTGGATGAGATTGATTATGTATATTAGGGATCGTAATTATATAAAAACTATGAATGCTTATTTTCTTGTGTTCTAAAACTCATGTTTGGCATTATAGAGAAAGGCCTCAAAGAAGATGTGTACCAGTTGGGTAACAGGAGGATGTTTCTGAGAAAACTCCTCTAGTTGTGGGGAAAGAAAATGTGGATATCCAGGGTAATATAGAAGATATTTTTCATGATATCTTCTCCCATTCCATGTAGATGATGGAACAAGACCCAAGGTGGGTTGCACTGAGTATGTTTGAGCTGACTAAATAATTTCATTTACAACACCCACAAATATTTATTGTATATATAAGAATTGATACTATATAATTTTTTATTGAATCTATTAAGATGATTTAGGTGCACATGGAGACTCTTGTATAGATGATGGTTAATCTAGAAACTTATATTTTGTGGGGATAGTAAAAAATCCCGTGGGATGTTCTGATTCAGACCCAACCAGATGATAGTATTGGTTGGAAAGATTTTTAGGATATGTTTTGGGAACACTATTATCCTAAAACCTTAAGTCATGACAAGTCAAAAAAAATTATGTTATTGGCCCACGGATCTATGACGATAATGGAATATTCTAGTGGTTTCACTAAGTTTTAATGTTTTTTTATATTGTTGGTGGGAGATGAGGCATCCACAGTGAGAAATATCCAAGATGGTCTCAGGTATGATATCAAATAATAGGTGAATATATTTCAATTTAAGATAGTTGCTGATATGGTGGATCGATCTATTATATCAAAATAAAATTTTATAGAGGCTTCTAAAAGTAGACATGGTTTTATAGGTGGGTGAACTAGTAATGCATCTTTCAATAATATGATGAATTTTTTGAGAGTTTTCACTAGGTAAGTGGTTGATAGGTTATCCAGAATAAGGGAATTGTCTCTTAGGTTAGTGATCAATTTTGCAGCTATCAGTGTGGATGATTGGGACACATGTATAATCAGTGTTCTTGACTACTAGTTCAGTGTTTGGTGTGAGGTAGATTTGTCCATGTGCAATAGTTCTGTAGGAATCCGTAGTGGGTGGGAAATTATGGAGGATAGAGACTATTTCAGAGTAAATGTTGGGGGTTGGTTACCCCATATTAGGAAGGCATTTAGAGATCCATGATCCATACCGGTAGGGGTGACAGATGTGGTACATCGATCGAAGATCTCCCACCTTCAAAAAGTAGTGTAGTATTAAGTAGTCATGACATATCACATGGAAAAGGGACATCCACCTCTATGTATATTGGTCTACATCGGGGTGTGGTGAAGCTGGAACATCATCATTTTGAGGTAAAATCCTTTTAGAAACAATGATTTCTAGAGCTTTATTTGAAAGAGGTTCCACACATTCTTTTATCTATACATAGTTTTTAGTTTTTTTGGGGATACAAGTGGAACATGTGTGCAGGGTTATGACGATTGACACTCCATTAGGGGTGCAGGATGAGGATTTCATGAAATGTAAGATTTGGGATCTATTTGTTGGTGTGTACCAATTTATGAGGGACTTTTTTATCAAGAGATGTCTGATTTTGACTTCATTTTTGGTATGGATTGGTTGGTGTTGTACCAGGAACCTATTGATTGTTGCCATCATAGGGTATCATTGGAGTCTCTTGATAGAAAAACTTATGTCCTTCATGGTGTGTGGGGAATTATAGTAAGACATGTTGGCCCCTTTTCCAAAAGTTGGGAGAAATCATGGATGAAGTGTCTTGTCTTATTCTTGATGATGGTGGTTTATATCTACTAGTCTTACCTCCCATTGTAGATCAATTTTAGGAAACGTTTGCTAGATAATTTTAAGGATACATCGTGAGAGAGATGTGGATTTTAATATCAAGTTGCTTCCAGGGGCAGAACCGATTTCCATTATGACATATAAGACAGTGCCAGCAGAACTCCAAGAACATAAAGTTTAGTTGGAAGAGTAGTAGTGTAATTGGATTTTCTATCCTAGTATGTCACCTTGGGTATCTACTATGCTATATACCAAGAAATATTATGGTTCATTTAGGTTATGTGTCAATTATAGGATATTTACATAGATGCCATTCATGAATAGATATCCTCTTCCAAGAATTAACGAGTTGTTTGATCAGAGGATTTGTTTTTTTAGTGATTTGTAGGATCGATTTGAGATCGAGATACTATTAGATGATGGAAATACCTTTTAATATACCCATTATAGATTTTAGGAGTAGGTATAGGATGTATGATTTCATGGTAAAGTCATTCAGGTTGACTAATGAACCAGCTATGTTCATATATTTAATGCACTCAGTATTTCACAAATATCATGATTAGTTGGTTTTTGTATTCACTAATGATATCTTGGTGTACTATTGAACTCATGAAAACCATTCCAAACACCATGATAGCATCTTGAGTACACTAATTGAGAATATTCATTAAGCTAATCTATAAAAATTATATTCTCAGATTGATAATGTAAATTTCTTGAGCCACATCATTTATGAGGTAGGTGTTTTGGTGGATCATGATAAAGTGCATATTGTAGTGTCGTGGGAGAAACCTAAGAATGTTTCTAATGAATTTAGTTTTCTAGGTTCCTTCGGTTATTACTACAGGTTTATTAAATATTTATCCTCTTTGAAACACCACTTTCTGTCTTAACCAAGAAGGAAGTCATGTTTGAGTGGTTTGAGTCATGCGTGAATGCCTTTTAGGAATTAAATACGTGATTGCTGACTGAACCAATCTAGATCTTACCTGAGCCTGATAAGAGTAACAATTTGTTCTGTGAGGCATCTAGTGTTGGGCTTAAGGTAGTTTTGATAAAGGATGATAGGGTTTTACCATATGGTTTGAGGCAGTTGAGGCCCCATGATTTAAATTACCCTACTCATGATCTTGATTTGGCCACTGTAGTTTATTCCATAAAGTGTTGGATGCATTACTTTTTTGGAGAGTTATTCAAGGCATTTACGTTCCATAATATCCTTAATTATATTTACAATAAGGGTGATTTCAATATTTGGAAGTGATGAAAGGTTGAATATATGCATTATTTTGACTTAAAGCTAGTTTACACCCCATGAAAAGGGAATAATATTACTAATCCTCTGATCTGGAAACTCAAGATTAGGTGGTTCAAGAATCTAACTCCTAGTAGAGAATGATGTCCCTGTTTGTTGAGATGAATCTAGAGGTGTATGATGGGAACAATCAAATGAAACTAGCTTCCATATTGGTTGTGTCATCACTTTGGAGTTTGATCAAGGAGAGTCTGCTCGAGGATCCGAAGTGTTCGACTATGAAGAAATGTCTTAAATGTTTGGAGTCGCCTTCTAGTTGGGATATTTGTGATGATGGTATTTTCAATGTTTATGGATGTGTGGTTGTGATAGTGTGTATGAAGATAGATTTTATATAAGGACTTTTCCTTAAACATTACATAATATTGAATTAAATGAAATTCACATTGAGGATCTTTTCAGGTTTATAGTTTTAGAGAATTAGGCCATAACTATTACATTACAAATTGAATATTACAAGTAGACACTACTACTCAGTATCCATTTTTTTCATAAAATAAAAAATCTTAAAAATAAACATGTCTAGTTCCATGTTTTATATAGCATGACTTTTCCTTGATCCCATCCTTGACCCTATTCATCTTTAAGTCCTGGGGAAAACATTTCAAAAACATGGGATGAGCATAAAAATCTGAGTAAGGGTTATAAAATAAGGAAGGAAAACATTATCCCATCAATAAATAAAAATCAATGTAACCATACTTTTCAATCATAACATACCTTATGAAATCATGAGATTTATGAATAACAAACACAAATCATAAATAATAAAGGTTACTTATGGAATCCATATAAAACATAAATTATAGCTATCACATTTACATAGAGAGTTACACTTGGAATACCCATCACGGTATGTTCCCTAAATATCTTAGGAGAAACATCATGTTTACCTCCATCACATTACCCAATTCATTGGAGAGCTATCTCGGGTTCAACCACCTTAGGTTTATCACAGAACCACCCGTATACATAAACAATGACCAATAACCCTAAAATAATCAAAACAAATAACGCAAGTATAAAGGAAAGATAAAATTTCCGCACTCCACTATATCAAATCAAGATATTTAAGTAAATAATGCTTTATGAAACCATTTTCAAAAACCATTTAAAAAGATATTTTTTAATCAAAGTGTCCCATACCACTTTGAAGATTTTAATGGAATTATCATTTGAAAAAATTAATTCCATATAAATAAATCCTCAAACCCATTTTTAAAACATGTACATTAAT
The DNA here is from genome assembly GCA_963277665.1 of Viscum album. NCBI lineage: Eukaryota > Viridiplantae > Streptophyta > Magnoliopsida > Santalales > Viscaceae > Viscum > Viscum album. The sequence goes on from OY728153.1 coordinate 129,428,375, forward strand.
GAGAAACATTTAGAATAATAAATCATTAAAACATTTAAAACGATATTTTAGTTAAAGATTTTTTAACAAAAAGAGAGACACTTGAATACAAATAACTGAGAAATAACGTTTAATCAGAACTTTATAATATCATGAGAATAAAGGGATTCATGATATAATATGTCAAATGACAGTATATACATCATATAAGAGTGAATTAGTTCATAAAAACAATGAATTATCGATGGAAATGTAAATTGACATGAAACCTCTTATAAAGATGGTATTCTTAAATTAAGGTTAAATAAATCTCATAATTATGTGTGAAAATATAAATACACCAAATAAAAGTGTATATTAATTATAAAACAATCAGATTCCATTCTCTCATATTCATAGGATGGCATAAATAAAAAAGAGAATATCAACCCAAAGAATGGGAATTAGGTTAAGGAGTTCCCTTACCGATTTGGTAACTTACAAAAAATATTCCTCATGAAAGAAGGATCATCTAATGAAGATGTAAATACTAATAAATGAATGTATATTACAAAAAGAGTACAATCATGGGCAGTACATACACCACACAAAAGGAGATAGTGTCAAATATATCATGAATTTCACGGGAATAAATACTAGTGAGATGAAGACCCCTTACCACATTGTAATTCAATCGATTCATATGAAGAAAAGTTATTAACCACAAAAATAATCATATAATACAATGAATATAAATATAATGACGACAGTATATAGAAAATGGCAGTACAAAATACACCACATGCAATAAATTGGTGGTGAATAATAAAAATATCACAGAATTAAAAGTGAGACGAGAAATCCCTTACCAAAATTCGGTAGCCTAACGACGCCACTTAAATTTTTTTAAAATGAATTGATGAGAGTAAGAGGGGGTATCTCATTATATTAAAATAAAAATTATAGTATAGTGAATATAAAATAACATCCTCCAACATAATAACATGGAGCATAAAATAAATGGCATAAAAGATAGTACTTGAAAAGAAAGAGAGAGGTCGGATCCCTTACCTCGTGTCCGACATGACTCAGTCATTATTTAATTTCATGAATAATAAAATAAAGTAAATTTATACTTGATTAAAGAACCTTTTTCAAGTTTATTATTCCTTTTATATCACTTATTACCATGTTATAAACATTATGTAATCGTTTAAGTTAATAATGTTCGTTTTGTCGATATTTGGTACTTGAGTCAAAATGGACTTCTTATAATTACATGTTGTTCATGTGGTCAAAGTTTTATTATATCCAGAATGATATTAATGATTTAAATATCATATATATCATATATATCTAGTATATTCATGTATTTATAGTAGTACATAACATTTAGAGGTAAGAGATGAAAATGCACCGTTCATGGAGACGGTAAGTCGTACGTACGCATGAATGCTACTTTCATTTATATTTCTTATTTTAATGGAATTAAAACATAATTATACATAGTTATATTATAATTCCAGTATTATATAATATATAATATCATTAACCTTATCCTTTATACATCCCACATAAGGAATTAACGAGTCACATCACTTTGAGGGGGCGGCAGTCCGCGCTTCCTCAAATGAGATTATCGTATTTACCCACTATAAAAACCATAAAGGTGTTCTATAAATGGAAAATACAGAAGCATAAAGAAAACATAAACATAGTATATATCATATATAAATACAGTTCCATCTTAATCTCCACCATGAGAGGTGGATGGAGATATTTGAACAATCATCGTTTCGTGAGGCGTTAGTTTTCCATCCATAGAAACAGTATGTTCTTCATCCATTAGATGGAGGTGTATGTAAGTGTAGTTCGAATACTTCTCATAAAAACATCCTAGTATATTGAGGACACTATTTTTTTTACAAATTAAAGGAATAAAAAGAGTTTAGGGGTTGTAGAAGTAAAATAAAAGAAAATAATTTAAGAGAAACTGTTACCTTTAATTTGGGCAACTCCCTTTGGTTTGAACCAAAGGACTTTTTGAAGTGCATTATTCTTAAGGTAAGACTTCTAAGGGGAGGACAGGGATGTAGGGAGCTCAATTGGGAAGAGTATGGATGAGTCAAATGGCTTTAGAGGTGTGAGGAATTGGATAGAAATGGTATCCTTTTATAAGGGAGAGGAGGGGCTCTTCAGGAAAGTGTGAAAATATTATTTTATAATATAATGTTATTCGGTTTCAAAAGGTCCGAAAATCGTTAAATATGAAGATAAGATTACTCATGGTCGAAATAAAATCATCCAATCAGAATTGGGCATGTTTTGGATAATATTTTAATCATTATAAACTTATTTATTTAAATCATTTATTAATGAGGTAAATACTACATCACTATTGTGTCATAAATAATTTAATTTATTTTATGTCTAAAAATTATAAAAAAACACCATGATGCAGGAAATATTTGTATAATATAAATTAATATTTATAGTCGAAAATATGATTTATATAACACCATAAAAAAATTAATTACTAAAATATTTTTGTTAATGTCAATTTTGTCTTTACATTATATTAATTATTCTAAATTGTCGTTATCACTCCCAAGTGGCTAAATGGGGCCCTAAAATCGACCCAAAGATTCCCAGGGTCGTTAATGACTCAACCAATATGGTTTGGACAAGTGTTAAAGTAATTTTGAATTATTATAATATTCTTTTTACCTTGAATTACCCTATTTACCTTTAACCGCGGTAAATAAAAGTCAAAAGTTACTCTTCACCAAAACATATTTTAATCTTAATGAACTAAATTTTACTTCTTGATGACAACCATGTATGTTGGATTTTTGAAATTCAATTCATAGAAGTGGTAAAATTTCATTTAAATGAAAAATTCAGTTTCTTAACTAGCACTAAGTGGTTTCACTATTCATAAAAATTGATGTTTTTCAGAAAAATACAAAAAAATCATCCTAAGATATATTTGATATCCCAAATTTAAAAATGATGTATGTTATTCCGAATTCAAAACATATAAGTGGAATTAATTAAATTTAAAATTAATTCTTGTTATCAAAACAAATAGCGTGTTTTTAAGAAATAATAACTATCAGAAGATTGATACTTGTTTATATCCAATTTCAAAGTGAAATTAATTCCAATGACACACATTGGATTAAATGGTAAAAATATATATTAATTTCAATTTAAATCCAATTAAAAAGATAATCTAACCATATAAATAAATTATATTAATAGGCACTTTTGAATCAAAATACAATATTTTTCACTATTCATTAAAAAAATGAACTTTATCGGAAAAATACCAAATATTTACACAAAGTAAATTTTGATGTCCCCATTATAAAGAAGGATTTTATTTGGTCATATAGAATGTATTAAAGTGAAAAAAATACATTTAAAAAGGGTTCACCATTAAAAGGCGATAAATCGGCCTTTTAATGTAAATTATGATTAAAATTAGATTCATTCACATTTTAAGCCTCTAACTTTTTTTGGATAAATGTAAATACATTTAAAAAACATGTATAATCATATTGTATTTAGTTTTTTTCATTCTTGCCAATAAAATGGTTCGGATTTGACTACTATTTAAAATAATAATATTATATTATTAGTGTGTAATGTAAGATTTAAAAGAAACTCATTGTTGCGTATCGGGTATTCTATCGAACATAGCAACCCTTTTAAAGTAAAATTAATATTTAATTCAAAAATTAATAAATATGAAAAAGTCATATTCTTTATTTACCTGGGATGTTACAGTTTATACACAAATTCCATGCATCAAAGTGGAAAGTTAATCCATTTTTTACTAAGATGTATTGTGATATTCAGAGGAAATATTGTTGGTCGAGAATAAAAAAAGTGGTTTTTGGATTTTTGGAACAATGTCTTACCTGTTAGTGGGTGAAGGTCGAGTATCAGCACCCAGGTTTTTTGATACATCCATTACCCATTCCAGAGTGGAATTGGGATGATGTAATGATGGATTTTATAATAGGACTTCTGAGGCTGGCTTGGAAGAATTATGTGATATTGATAGTGTTGAATCAGAAGACAATGGTGGATCATTTATTTCCAGTCCATGAGAACTTCAATGATGACCAGTTTGATGATTTTTATGTTTAGAAGATAGTGTTTTTTCAGGGAGTGCCATATATCATAGTTTTGGACCACGATCCTTGTTTTTCTTCATACTTTTGGAGGGAATATAGTAGTCATTGAGTACTCAGGTGTTTTGAGTAGGGATTTTTATTCGAAAACATACAAGCAGTCATAACATAATATTCAGGTACTAGAAGATATATTGAGATCTTTTGTCTGGGATTTCGGTGGTTCGTGTGAAAAAAGCTTGTCACTTTTTGAGTTTTCCTACAATATTAGTTTTTTTGCTACAATTCAAATAGAACCATTTGAGATGCTCTGTGGGAACCTATGTAGATCCCATATATGTTTGAAAGAATATGAAGAGTCTGTTTTTTTGACTTTGTATCTTGGGTATAAGATGTCAGAAATGGTTTACATGATTCCGAAACGCATGGTAATGGCCTTGAGTTGGTAGAAGATATACACAGACCAGCATCATAGACCTCTTGAGTTTGTGGTGGGTGATAGTGTGTTTCTTTGGGTATATCCAATGTTGGGTCATCATTGAATTCAAAAATAGGTAATGTTAGCACTTATGTATGTAGTACCATTAGATATTATAGATCGGATCAGACCGGTAAATTAGAGATCAGATATTCTATATTAGTATAGTATAATTCATGATTTTTTTCATGTTTTACATCATTGATAGTATCACCCTATTCCATATTATGTGGTTAATATTGGGAATTTAGAACTTTAGGTTGATGCATCCATTGTGGATCATATGGTCTATATAATGGTTTTTTTGTGAGAAAGTGTTGAGAGGAAACAATATTCCCTTAGATCGTGTTGTATGACAACATAGAAGAGTTCAAGAAGAATCTTGGGAGTGATAGTTAGATGTGTGGATCAAATGGATCAATCTATTTTCCTAAAAAAAACTCAATAATTCTTGGAAGCACAGTTTGAGGATGACCCGATATAAAGTGGGGAGGTTGTACGATACTTGATTTTAATAAGGTATGTTATAAAAATATTTATAGTTTATGAATCCTTTATTAGGATAAATAATTGTTTTCAAAGTTTAGGAGGATTCTCGGGGGTGTCCTGTGGGTTTGATACATGAATAGAAGGAAAAAAGAATCTTTCTGGGCATATTACACGGTTAGTGCAAACCATACAATTTGAGATAGTGGAATATCTCACTTCTAGAGAATGGTTTGTAAACCAAACATAGATCCCAAGGTAACTATGTGTTCCCTTTTCCCTTATACAGTCCCTTACAAATGGTTTATGCATGGTTTTTAAAACATTATGGTCAAACTGTGCAGCCTTGTAAATGTGGGAAAAATTAAAAATTTCCATTATGGGATTTAAGAACCTCACCTATTTTTTCCACCCATCTCTACTCCTCTATAACCTAGTGATGAACCCTAGTTACCCAGTCTCCCAAGATGTTATTCTAAATCGATCATAATATATTTGGAGCACTATTGGTTGTAGATCAATTCTTTGGGTGAGTCCAATCCCTCTCTTGCTTCTCTTTTTGGTTTTGGGTTTGCATCTTTCTCTAATCCCCATCTAAATCCCTAAACCCCTAATTTTCGGTGAGAAATAGGTTTAGGCATCAGAGGGTGTATAAACTGAAATATAGGGATACAATTAAGAGTGTGTTAATCAATGGATTCTAGGTATAGGTTCTAAATTATTTTCCCAAAGTATTTATATAGATTCATGTATATGAGGTTATGTTTTTATTTATTATTTGTTGTATTCTTAGTGTCATCTGTCAGATTTATTATAATGGGTGTCCAAAAGAAAATTTGAATACCTCTTGACCCCATTGGGATTCATGGAGTATGACTTGACCGATTTAGGGAGACCCATGGGTTGCGTCGATCTACTCAAAATTGGTTACAAAAATATAAAATGTGGAAGTGACATTTAATTAAATAGAACTCATGATGAACACATTGAATGGTTAAATTGTTGATGAAGAAGGGAAATGGATGTCTATATCTAGATGTGGTTAATGAATAAGTGGTCATTTGGATATCCATGGAAATGGGTGAAATGGAATTTAATGTTAATTAGCCAAATGGTTGTGATTTATATTTGGAATGCATAAGGGGTAAATACTAGGGAAATGATGAATGGTTTAAAAAAATGACATGTGGGAAAATTTTGAAAATATTAAATAGGTTAATGTATGGGAAATTGTAAGATATATATTAATGAGGTTAGGCATAATAATTGAGATTTTTTATAAATGAAATGTTATATAAATGGAAAATTAAAAATGGTTTATAGTGTAATATTTATTACCTTTTTTATTATAGTGGGTTATGATTAGAATTTGTATTAGATTGGATATGGTACATGTATTTTATGGATATATATATATAAAAACACATAAGGTGGATTAGTGGTGGGATTAAGGACTGAGGCTCCTCACACGGGTCGGGTTAGACTGATTCTCTAACCCCACCTAGGAATACATTGGTTGGGGAGTCAGACTTATCCTTTAATACCCCAGTGGTTGTATTTGATGAAACTACCTAGGCCGAGGTTCCATGGTAATTAATATTTATTAATTGTTAAATGGTTATTCCTATTGAGATAGAGACATGACCTATCCCTTAAACATACTAATGTAAATGATTATCCCATAGAAAAAATCTTGATAAGGAAATTTAGTAATAAGGAAGATGAAAATGGTGGGAATTAGTGTTAATGTTAGGAATAATTAATGTAAATATTTCTAACGGCACCCAAAAAAATCTCTTTTTACGTAAATTTTATTCCATATAGGCATTAACTATCTTTTCGACTTGATATTTTTTATACACCTTTTGTGGGGGGCCACTGAATTGTACTCACACAATGCTCGGACCATTGTTGGGTACCCAAGAATATTTCATTGTTATAGGTCAGGATAAATGAAAATGCCATGATCTAGAGAGTTGAGATGGGATTAGGATGTACATGGATGAGGTTCTGGACATGGATTATTGACTGTTTTGCGGATTATATTATTTGTATTTATTTTTTGTGTTTTCTCACTTGGCACTATTAGTAGGACATGACATATTTACTGTTGGCTATGCTAGTAACCAATTTTTGGAGATATTTTTTTATGCATTTTCATAGTTATTAAATTTTGGTGATGATATTTATTTTATTCATCTACTGTGGAATACTCTGGTCAAGGGGGGCTATTTCCCCATGAGTATTATCAAACTGAAACATCTAGTTAGTGAACTTTGACATATGTGGAGTCAAACTTGAGGTCATGTGGTTACTCGACTCATGAAACTGGTTAGTGACCTATGGGTTAGTGATAATAAAATAATTTAAGTCTAAAACCTAAATATACCAATGATAATTTTCAATTTTAGTACATGTATTTCCATATGATCCCTAATATTAATAACTCTTGTATTAAACTCAATTTAAAATCCTCAATTCATATTTATGATTTGTGTTTTGAGGGAAATTTAATTCTAATGAGCCACCTAATATGTATGTCTATGATATTTATGTACGGTTAAAGGATTTATAGTCATTATGAAATGTATTCTCATTCCATATGATTTTATTTTTAAATTGATGATTTTTTTGTAAATATGTATTTTTTTACTATCCACATGTTTTCCAGGTCATATTAGGTTCATGTTATCCTTTTTATTTTCATTAGTAAAATAATTTCACATTATTATATTGTTTTTACAATATGAATGATTATTGTTAAAATATTGATAATGAATGTTTTATTTATTTTCTAATATGATGAATGAATTTGACATAAAAAATTGATGGGTGGGGTCTAAAATTACAAAGCCACTCGACGAATCATTAAGTCTCATGAGATCACTATTTTCTAGCGATTCCTTATTTTTCTACATAGTAAAATATATTTCCTTGGTAGTATGATCATTTTGTTTGGATTTATTATATTGGATTTTCTATTAGTTATAAATCACTACATAATTAGGGATAAAGTTATTATTATCAATTAGATCTATTGATTGTTATATCTATTCATGAATATCATATTCTCTCAATCTTATTTGATAAGGTACTCATGGTGATTACTAATTCCTACCATAATAATTCTTTCTTGTACAGGAAATGATTTCCTCAATTTTAGTTTTTCCCTTACAGAGCATTTGAGCTCGCCAATTATAATTTTTTCATTAACCAAGATGACCATAAATTTATTATACATTATATGTCTAATATGATAGATTGTGTGGATAATTTTTAGGATATTTTAATGTTCTAACATGTAGTTTTTAGGCCACTATATCGTGGGGTGAAAACTTCTATCAGTGTGGAAGTTGGGGGTTTTGTTAGTATTTGTATTTTACTTATTATTTATGGTTTTGAACCTAAATATTCATGGAAATGTATATAATGAATTATTTTCACTATGAAATTTATATTATGATTTATATAATTTTTATTTTCCTAAATTTGGTATTTAAGACAGTATGTAAAGTATATATTTATAACATTTAATCTGATAGTGTGGGTCTAGGGCATCTCACTTGGTATCAGAGTATGATTTAGTTAACATTATGTAATATTATGTTTTTTGAAAATAATTTATGGTTTGATATGTTAGGGTTGAACATAAGTTCAAATATATAGATAACCATATAAGAAGCAATATGATTTAATATTATGGTAATATCTCACTATATATTTAGGGATTATAAATAGAGAACATTAATGAATACCATACTAATAAGTCTAACCATAAATTCCTTATATAGGAAAACATCCTAAATTTTTCATAATGTAGAGATAGTGTGGTTCTCCTTACAATTACATCCCCATCTAGAAATTACATGTGTATTTAGGTGTAGGTAATGATATACTATGTGTTGAAAACCCTCAGAAGGGTGGATTTTTTACTTTCACAATCATCAACATGTTCACAATAAAGAGGCATAACTAAATACCTATTTTGACACTCCATGGGGTTATTTTTTGGAGATTTCATTCTATTTATTAACATATATATAGGGTTTACGTTTGAAATAATATAATTTGGTTAGAGAAACTAATAGAAAAACGACTACAGATTACTAAAGATATAATTAAGGAATTCATAGATTGAACTGAAAGTATAATATAACAAATATTACTGTTATATTAGGGATTAAATTTTCATATTGATGTTTTCATTTTGGATATTTTTTTAAAAAAATTGGGTTTAAAGTGTTTTCGAAACTAGAAAACAAAAATAGTGTTAATAGTGGGCTGAATCTAGAAACAATTATGTCATAAAATAGAATACGGGAGTATAATAAAATGATTGATAATTTCAATATATATATATTATAAGGGAAACACTATGTTCCCTTTTCTTAATTAATGTACTAATATAGGTATCTAAAATGAAATTAAATATTTATACTCTTAGTTATTTCATTACAGATCCAAAATTTTCAATAATATTCTAGTATCTTCTAAAATATATGGATATTTTGTGAAACATCATGTATTTTTCCTAAATAGTTATGTAGGGAATGTGGGGAAAATATATTAAATGGTATCAATAACCTAGAATTTTTATTTAATTAAAATGTTATATTTTTTAGGATAACTATTTTGGAACACATGATTGATTGATAAATAAATCTTAGTTTTAAAAATATGATTTATTTTTATAAATGTGTGTTATAGAGTATTGATATCATTGGAATTGATATTTGATTTATTGAAAAATGAATACATGTTATATATTAATGAATTTTATCTCATTTTTCATTCTTTAATATATTTACTATTATGTTAATTTATGTACATGAAATTAATATAATTTAGGTTTAATTATATAATATATTTTTTGATAACAATATAATTTATCTATGGGTTAATGAGTTAGAGTTTCAAATTGTTATTAAAAAAGTAGGTGTAAAAACCCATGTAATTTTATGAAAAATTATTTTAATTTCTTATTAATATTTCTAATTAATATTTTATAGATTTATGTTCATTATATAAACATTAAGTAATTTTTTATTCAAAATAAAAATGATTTTTTTCTTGCCAAATTTTGTTTTCATTAATTATATGGTTTTATTTAAAAGAATGATTTAAAAATTATATAATTTAATTCATCAAAATAAATTTTACTTTATAAATCAAAATATAAAAATTAAGATAGGGGGATTTCTCATAATTTTTTAAAATAGATTGATATTTCAATTAATAGTAAAAATACCATTTTTATTGGTAATATTCTTTTTCAATCATGTATTAACAAATTAACTTTATATTTTGGATTAGTTTTAATTTATCATTAGTTATTATTTATTAAAAATTATAAGAATGTGTTTTTTGTGGTCATCATTATATAATATTTTGGCATGTAAATATTTTTATACAAAAAATGAAATTTTTCAGAAAAAGATGCTTTCATCCCATTTAATGGGTTTATTTATAAATTATACATTTCTACATAATATCATTTAATCCTAAAATATATATTCCATATTGGGAATTAATAGGTAATTTTTTTAAATATTTATTTTTTATTTTTCCTTATTATGAATTATAACCACAGAGAGTTTTCATTACTGTGATAAATGTAAAATTGTATAATTATGGTTAAAACTAATTTGAATAGGATTAAAATCATTCCAAAACATAACATAATTACATTAGATGATTTTATTCAATTTTATTCATATAATCATTAAAAATCTTACATTTTTTATCCAGGTTGTTTAGATTATGACTTTTATAAAATTTATGTACAAGATGAAGTAAAACAATATCACCTTATTGTTTTTAATATTTATAATATTTTTTTTATACGGATAGAAAAATAAATTCCACTGATAAATGGTCATTTAAAAAAATTACTTTGATTTTTTTTAAATTTTTATGATCAATTAATTAACTTAAATTCATATGAAATTCTGACATTATTGTTTTCCTTATTGAAGAAAAATCATGTAAATGTATTTAAAAACTACAAAAGTAATATTTTTAGGTGGGATAAAGTATCCCATGAATTTTATAGAACAATATAACATTTTATGGATGGGCGAAATGATTATATTAGAACTATATTATGGTTATGTAATTTTCAAAATCAAATTACATGAATAGTATTTATAATGTTATTAATAGAATTTTATTTAAAATAAATTTTACTAAATTGTATAAAAAAAATTAAAAATATATATAAAGATAATGACTAAGATGAAAAATTCTATAAATTTTATTCCATTGTATATTAATGATATAATTTTATCATTATGTGTAAAATTATGACTCTTCAATATTGAAAAATTTATTACCATGGTCAATGTTATAATTATTTTCAGAGACTAAATGAATAAAGACTCAAAAGGAGAAAAATCGAGTTCGATAAAAATTTATTCACATTGAAAAACCAACCTATATAATTTATGACCAATTTTTTATCTATTCTTGAAAATATATGCAGTGGAAATAAAATTAAAAATATATAGAAACATAAAAATGATTTATAGTAGTTCAGGGAATATAAGTATGCTTGTGCACTCCAACATCAGTCTATTCTATGAGTGTGATTAGTTTTACTAAATCATTCCAATTTCCAAGACTATAGGACTCGGTTCAAGTACATGACACTTGGTCCAATCATAGGAGATTTTAACCAGGATCCAAAAAGGATTTAAAAACAATATCCTTCAATGAATAATTTATATGGACACTTTATAATGAATGATAATAAACATAATGTTTATATGGTTTTCATCACATGTCTGTGAGATAAAAGTGATAGAAGAATTACGATCTTCAAGGGAAATAATTTTAAGAATGAAAAGCTCAAGGAGATTCTTATGAAATTAGAAATAATTGATAACAATAATAGGTAAAGAAAATGATACTTATTATTCCTTGTTTTTGAAGAAAAATAGAGTGTCATTTTGAAGAATATTGACATAAATTTATCTATATTTTCTTGTGCACTTCAATTATTAATGAAAACATCTACACTATATCACTATTTTAAATTCACACAATACTTCTTGTTTAAATTCACAGCACAAGATCTGGGTAAATATGGATTAATGACATGTGTTTTTTTCTTAATATACATTAGAAACTATAATGAAAAAGAAAATATGTATATTTTTTGTTTTCTATCTCAATACATGGATCTTATTAGAATCAATTTTTCTGTAATGTGGTAATCATTAATTTAATTATTCCATGGATGAATTAAAATAATACTCAAGTGATATTGTTGTAATAAATATCATCCGGTAGCAAAGAGTATCCAATTTTCAGAATTGAATCCATGTAGCTGATTCTTCTTCACATAACCAAATTGAATCACGTGGGACTTTTACTCATGTAGCTAAATCTGGTATACTATACTGAATCAATGTAGTTAATTTCACCACATAAGTGATTCACAAGTTTATTTCATTATGTATAATATTTATGTAGTTAGATTATCATATAGGATTTTTGTCACATATCAAAATACAAAATGTACTGGTTTTATGTAGCTGATAGATTTCATAAGTTATTTTTTACATATCTGATCATCTTGACATAAATAATTTCTACATTTTTTATTCCATGATAAATAAAATTTATGAAGCCATTTCATTTCACATAAGTGATTAACATCAATGATTGATCGATATAGTCATTTTCACCACTTGGCCAAAAAACATCTTGCATTTTATTTTCCAGACATATGAACATTTGTTCTAAACATGTTAATAATGTATATTTAATGAAATTAATCATTAAATACATAAGAATAAGATAAATAATAAAAAAATATAAAATATATATAATCATTAAGGTATGAAGGGAATTTGTGGCCATCAATACAGAATGTACATGTTATATGATGGATCAACATCAGTAGTCCAACAACCTCCCCCATTTTGATAATCAAAAAACCTATTTGATATTTTAGTAGATATAAAACACAAAAAATTTATTAATGGTTCACTAAATATTCAATATAGAAAAAATTTCATTTAAAATTTATTTTTTCTACCCTTTTTTCGATACTTATTATATTTTTTAAAGGATGAACCTTTCCTTATTTTTTAAAAGACTTGTACACATTTTTCTAAAATTTTAAAGGTTGAAACATTATCCCTTGTTTTATGTCATTAAAATAGAATTTGAAAGATAAGTAAACCATTTTTTAATATTATAATTTATATTTTTATATTATATTAATATTCTACAAAAATATTCTTAAGAAATTATTGAAATATTTAATTTATTAAAATAAAATTCTTGAGATAAGAACATCAACTGAAAACAATTCCAAATAAATAAATCATAAAACATTTAATAAATAACTATTTCATGAATTTATTTGAAATATAAATATGAAATCATCTAACCCATATCAATACATCATTTAGGGAATCTAGGTTGGGTTAGAAGAAGGTGGTTTTAAGGATAACTGGTTTCTTTGTTAGATTAGGTTTCCCATGATGGTGTGAAAGAATCTTAAAAACCTTCTATTATTTTCCTGGTTTACTGGGAAGTACAAAAAAGATGAGGACCAAGAGGTATTCATTTTATCAATTTAAATAAGTATTAATCACATACTTTAATCCTATGAATATCATTATATTTTCAAAATTAAATAATCAAAATTGATTATTTATTATTTATTGGATAAACAAGTGATAATATGTATATTATAAATCTGTTATTATGTTATAATTTCATAGAAAATAAACATAAATACAAAAATGAAAGAATGAGGGACATGTAGAGGAGAAACTTTCTTTAGATTTCATTCCAGAAGTCATATTCATGAGGACCATGCTCTTAATTATATTCAAATAGGTATGTACTTCAATTATTATACCAGTTAGTGACAACACTCTTCGATCCATAGTCCTCAATTGCTTTATCAATATTTTGAAAACTTTATTAATATCATTTAGAGAACATTTGAAACTAAAATTCCGACATAAGGATTGTTATTATATATTATTGAAACTATATGATGTTTATAAACAACGAACTCACTACCTATAACAGGAACTAGCACTTATAAATATTCTTTCGATTTTAAACATGTATCTTCCTTAAAAAATTTATCAGTATACATTTAATAGTAATGTTTTTTCTATTTAAAAATAATTTAGTGTTTCTATTTTTAATTTGAATGATGCTTAAAAGTATTTATTTTTATTGATTTTTAATCCCAAAAATTTATATCACCATATCTCTAAGATATTCCTCAAGGTGACCAACATGTTCATTCATTCACATATATAAACATATATTAATATTCTTAGTATCATTCTATGTCTCATGAAATTTAAAAAAAATATTTTTTTACCTCATCAAACATAATTGGAGAGATTATCATCCTTGAGATGTTGAATCTATGAAACAACATATCCCAAATATGAAATCATCTAACACACATTATTCTAGAAATATAGACTATCTACTGAAGGAGAATCAATAGATGGTTTAAATTTCATTGTGAATTCAAACTAACATAAGACCTGAACTTTTAGAGTGTGTGATATTTTTTCCACTTATACTATATAAGATTTTATTTCATAAATCACATCTTAATATTAATCTTATCTCACTGATAGGGGATTCTAATACACATCCTTTTGAGATGAAACCAATGTACTAATCTTTACAAACTCTTCTATTGAATGGAAAGTATCATTACAAATAATTACCACAGATATAATTTCCCCATGTTCCTTAAAGGTTATATTAGACCTGAATTTATACATAGTTGGATCTCTATAGAGACCACTAATAAACCTGGATTGAGAAGCCATCATTCCAACTATGTTTTTCAAATATTACTTAGAGACAAAAAAACAATTTTATGTTCTTTGGTCTAATATTTTAAAATAACTTACTCCATATTTAAATAAAAAAATATACCTATATATTTTTATGTTCCCTCATTACATAATTATCAATATTTTCCTTTTTAATATTTTACAGACTCTTATATTTTGAGGGAGGTACTCTATGAGTAGTTGAAGGTGAAGATGTTACAGATGGAATATTAGAATAATTTCCATATTCTAAAACCACATCAACATCCCTTCCTCTATTTTTAAATGATATATGGTGAATTAGATCATCTTCTTTTCTCAATTTCTTTAACTCTATAATCATATAAACTTCATAATATATAAGATCTATCTTATCTAGATTATAATTAAAAAAAATATACAGTTTCATAAACAACAATATTTATATAATGATATTCCTTTAAAGAAAAAATAAATTCACCAGTATCTTTGCTTTGAGAATCCACATCTTTCTTAATTTGGACAGGATCACCAACTGAGTAAATGATAACTGGAATAGATGAACCATTTCTCATATAAATTTTCTCCTTTACTGCCCTAAAAGATAATGTCTCGACAACTCTTCCATCACTAGGACGTTTGGTCTAAGACAACTCCCACCAAGTCACACTTTCCTAACCAACTTCCTTCAAAAAAATTAAAGTATAATCCCAGGAATATCCAATTTTCATTAACATCACTGTTTATATATTATTAATTTTTTGAAATTTCACCTCACCACCTTCATTTAAATCAGCTTAATTCTTCTTAAAAAAAATTAAAATAATCTACCATAAGGATAGAACTTAAATTTTACTTTCTATAAAAATTAATGATTCATTAATATCATAATGTATCTTCAAAAACACAAATTTTCAATATTAAACAATACATATATCAAATTTATATCATTAAAAAGAAAATTTTCCATATCTTATGCTCGTTATGTTATACCTATCAAAAAAAATATATAATATCTTACATTCATAAGGATATCTTTTAGAATTTTTTATTCAAATAAGTTATTCTAAATAGAAACTTGAAAACAAAATTTTGTCCAACTAATATTATCCCTAAAAAACCACAAACTAATATAAAACCACCCTCATGTGGATAAAAAAATATATCATCCATTTCAAGTGAACATACTTCCACTTACTTTCCATTAACATTTGAAAAAATTACATCCTCATGTTAACTAAACTAAATATCGACATTCATCAAGAAATCACTAATTTATTCCTCAAAATGAAAAACTAAACTCTTCTTATAAAATAAACAACCCCAACCTTGAATCTCAAGTGCTTTCATTAACAGTATTACAGTCATCTTCATCCACTCCATATCTATAGATTTTCCCATAAAAACTCTTCTTCCACTTCCTTTGGATTTTATAAATGAACATGATCATCCATCATCAATAGGATGTTACATTCCAATTTCAAATAGTTCGATTAGAGGTTGAACTAATATTTATAGTTTAGAAATGTTAATTTTTCCTCATAGGTAGATTATATTTGTTACTGGAAAACAGGTTTTGAGAATATTTTATATTTGGTCACAAGCTTGAATCACAACATAATTATGTATCAAGTTTGGGATAAAGGATACTTATTATAAATAAATAAATAATAAATAATGATATTAATGAAATAAATGAAAAGGAATAAATTTTTACTTTCTAAAATTTAAATAACCCATCAATATGAATAAGAGTAGTTTTCATATATTAATAAACTAAATAATATAAAAGAAAACTCAGTTTAAATCTCCAAAAAACTGAAATTATAAATTTAATTTTAAAAATATTGAATAATATATATTTAAAAATTAATAAACCTAGTTCTCTTTTAATAAAAATGAAATTATCACATGTAGTGTTTTTAGTAAAAATATCTTCTATATAATTTTCTATAGAGATAAATTCAAGTAAAATATGACATTATTTAGTGTGATATCATAGAAAAAAATTCCTTATGAATATATTATTTGTCCATGACTGACTTGATTGATTTTTAAGAATATTGAATACACTAGTGTATTCATATTTTATTGATTCATGATTGTAATTGAATACAATTTTCATTAAGGTGTGTTTAATCCACAACACTTGTTCACAATAAATATCAATAGTAGCATATTCTTTTTTGCGAGAAGATAATGAAATAGTGTGTCACTTCTTACTAGACTAGGATACCAGGGCTTTACGTAGAAAATTAAATGTTCCTGAAGTACTATTCCCCTTTTTTTATGACCACCAAAGATAGAATCTGAGTGTGATATTTAATTCTAATCATAATTGTTTTGAAAAATCAAAGAAAATGAATTTTTTCCTTTTAAATATCATAAAATCTATTTTGTAAATTTAAACTATGATTCATTAGGATTATCTAAAATTGGGAAAAAAATACATACTATAAACATAATATCAGGTCTACTAGGAACCAAATACGATAAACTCCCAATTAATCCTCTATAACTCTTCCTTTCAATTGGTTTCCCAACTTCATCCAAATCAATATTTTCTTTAGAACTCATAGGTGTAGTGTGTAATTTATTGATATAAATTCCAGACCATTTCTGAAATTATAGTATGTGTTTTATTTTATTTAACATATTCCAAAAGAAATTTTAAAAATATTAAGAGTTATAATATAATATAACTCACCAATCATGCTCATTTAATATTCACTTTTTCATGAGTTTTTAAAATTCATTACATAATTTTTTATTTAAAGACAAATAACCACATCATCAACATATATTTTCACTAACATGATATCAAAAAAAATTCTTAATCAAAGTAGGATCCCCCTTACCTATTAAATAACAATATTGATTAATGAAAATCACTTAAACTCTCATAAAATTCTCTAGGATCTTGTTTAAAACTATAAATATCTTTGGTATATTTGGAAAATAATAATTTTTAAAACTAAGAGGTTGTTCAATATAGACATAATCCACTAGAAAATCATTTAATAAAAAATATTTCATATCTAACTGATATAATTTTAAATTCAAATATGATACATAGGCTAAATACTCTTAATATATTCTAATATATCTACTATGTAAATGTTATCCTTATAGTGTATATTATCTTTTTCATTATACCCTTTAGATACTAATAAATATTTATTCATACTTATAACACAATGATTATATTTATTATTCCTATTACCCTTATTTCCTATAATATTATACTCATATGTTTTATAAATTAATTACTATACATTTTTCCCTTTAACTGGTTTAATTACTCTTTCATTAATATAACCCAACATTAATCTACTTTGGATACTTCTATAGACAAATGTTCTAACAAATAAAAACAGGTATAATCTATGAAATGTTTTCTAAACTTATTATAGGTTCAATTATTTACTCTAAAAATCATATAATTGTTTCAAAAGGATGGTTCCTAAGTGCTCAAGGATGTCCACATAACAAACCTTCATGTTCAATAGTATCTAAACATTCTGGATTTTATTTTAGAAAATTAAGTACCAATTATTAATATTTTTTTTCATTAAAGAGGCCTTCAGATCTTTTGTATCTAGAAGAATAAATTAGTTCATTAATTTGAGTCATTTTATAATAAAAATGAATAATTTTTTCAATTCTCACATGTGATGATTACTCAATAATGTTAGATCAATTAATGAAAAAAATATATTATTTTAAAATTTTAGAATATCCTAGAAATATCCCTTCATAATCTTTTGGATCAAAATTATCTATATTATCTTGTGTGTTTATAATATTAACCATTCATAAAAAAACATAAAGTATCAAAAAACTTTCCTAGTATTATTCCACAGATCATAGGGTGTTTTCTTTCAAATTTTTCTATTTAGAATTATGTTTTTGAAATAACATGATACATTCACTGCTTCATCCAAAAAATTATGGATGGGTTATATACACATTACATTGTCATATAAATTTCTTGCAAAGTTATAATCCTCCATTTAGAAACTGCATTCTGCTGAGGATTCATGGGGGCAGAAAAGGTGTTTGTGATACTAGGTTTTGAACAATGGGCAGTGAACGCATGATTTTCACATTATCCACAAAAGTCTCATCTTAATGATATCATTTTGAAATATTTATCATTGAATCCAATTAGTAAAAAAACATATAAAATGAAATAAGAATCACTTTTAACACTTAAAATGATGACCGAAGTAAATCTAGATAAATTATCATCTAAAAAAGAAAAAAATTACTTTCTTCGATGAAATGAAACTATAGATGGCCCAAATATAATGTTACGAATATGTTATAGGGTTATAGAAATAGAAACGTATATAAATAGTTGTAAAGATGAATTTTGTTTCATTCCCATTTTTCATACATCACATTGCTTCATTTTACTCAATTTTTAGATGCGGTATATATGAAAATATATTATATTTGAGCAATTTCTTCAAATAATACACATAAAATTATCCTAATAGTAAATTTAATATCCATGACTCATTTAATTTAGAATTTATTCAATTAACATTTTTCTATAAAATAATATAATATCTTGGGTAATGAAAATATTTTTACATGGTTCCTTAAATTTAATAATTTAACAATTAGATATGGAATGTGCATTATTTTAAAAATAATAAAAATAACCATCATTTAAAATTTGAGATACAATTATCATATTTTATTTAATCCTTCCATATATAATTTTTTTATAAGGGAATATTTCATATCCATCATATCCAACTCCCAAAATAATTCCATTAGAATTATTATTGATAGAGACAAGACCTCTATATATCTTTGAAAATGAGTGAAAATTAGAAAAATATCAACTCATATCCCTTGAGTATAAAATATCCATCTACCATATTTCATTAGTTCTCATGATTATTTTTAACTACAAAAAATTTAAATACGAATTATTTTGGTACCCATATTTTCTTGGGTCGAGCAAGGTTAGAAACAATGGATTTATAAATCTAAATATGTTCAGGATTTCAAAAACAATCAGTACTGAACTTTGAAAATTTTTGTGTTAAAATGTATTCTTATATCCATAAAAATATTTATTTTTTAATTAAAATTATTTTGATTTTGTCCTATCCAAAACACATGGAAAAAAAGTAACATTTTATTGAATTCAGTTTTGGGAAATAGGCCAAATATATATTTGGTAAAACATTGGTTTATCACTATGGCTTCCTATTAAAAATATATTTTTATTAGTTTCATTATTTCTATGAATTTTCTTTAAATAACTTTCACGTTCTTTGAATACACTAGTAGAATCTGTAATGTCTTTAACTTCTTCTTTAAAATATTCAAAGTTATTTTTCTTTTCAATACATTATATGGTATAATTTTCTAGTTTAGTATTCAAAATTATTGAAAAAATTCATTTGATTTCTTTTTTATTAACAATAATTTTATAATAGTTTTTAGATTTTTTTTTATTTATTAGTGATTCATACTTCGTATCTAACATATAAATATATTATTTTAGTTCCAAAAATGATAAATTTACATTTTATAATTTTGTTTCGTGCTCATAAGAATAGCCATAATATACCGCATCAGTATATTTCATAAAATACATGTTGGAATTTTTATTTGAATTATCATCGTCTAACTCTGAAGATAAAACATAACAATAATCCTCCAAATCCCTCCATTTTTATGTTACCTCTTTTTTTTCATTTTTCTTGTAACTAAATTTCATAAAGTATTTATTTTCTATCATTTTATCATAATTAAGATATAAAAAATTAGGCTTGATTTTTTCAAGATTCATGTATTCATTGAATCATACATCTAAAGAATTTCCATATGAATTCTTATATTTTGTGAATGGTTTCTTAAAACATATTATTTATTTATATAACCTGTTGAATGTTCTGGAAAAGTGAAAAAAATGAATTTATGAAATTGAAAAACTTGATTTTCATTAGATGACTCATCTATATGAATTTCTCTAAATGGTTTTTAATCCATTGAAGTTTAAAATTTAAAGTAACAATTCCCTCCTAATATAACATATTATTATTAACATCAATATCCATATCTACCTCATACGTCATCAAAGTAAGGATAAGATAATTTATATTGATGGTTTTACCTCTCATGATTTTCTAATAATCGAAAAAATATGACTCCTCCTTAGTATTAGTATTTTTTGAAAATTCAGTGTCTATTAGGGTTTCGTAATTGGTGTCACTAAATCCATAATGTTATTTAGAACATCCTTGAGACTTCAATTTAAATGTGTGATACTTTACCCATCCATCGTTATAGAAGTATCAAACATTTTTTCGGAAGTATTTTATATTAGATCACACATGATATTAGTTTGTTCATAAGAAAATAAAATTGTATTTGACATTTTATGACCTTTTTTATAATTATAAAATCTTTTGAATGAATCCAAAATAATAAATGGATTTTAAAATTTATAAATTTCTAATTTCAATCATAGTTTGCTTCAGTTTTAGTATCCCACATTTCATGTTATGTATTTGGAATTTTGTGAGGCTTCAAATATTTATGATAAACATTTAGACCATGGTTATTTTGATATATTATCTTGTGTTACATCAAAAAACCATAATTATCACTATGGAGATAATTTTCTATGTCCAGAGACATTCATTCACAATTTTCAGTCATAGTGAAAATTATTGAAGATATCCTTAGACTTTAACAATTACATCTGAAAACATCAGAATCACCACCTCTGATACCAAATATTTTTAGAGACTACATGAATTATTCCTTAAGAGGAAGAGTGAATCGAGTTCACTAAAATTATATTCACATATTAAGACCACCCCCAATTATTTATGAAAAATTTATAATCTTTTATTCAATCAATATTTTATAGAAATAAACTCTTAAAAATGGAAACACATATAGTGATTTATATTATTTTATGTAATGTAATTCCCATTGAATAATCCACCAACATTATTATCTATGATTTTTATTATTTTAAATAGAACAGTTCTCTTCATTAGGACTATGTGAATGATTTGAAGTACTCAAAACATGGTAAAATCACATTAATTTTAAATCGGTATCCCAAAAATATTTACATTAGACAACCTTAAAATTCTCTTTTACCAAGAACCATTAGAAAAATAATATAATAAATAGAATTAGTTCAATGTTTTCATCTCACATATGCAAGATACAACTGAAAATAGAAGAAATGTGTCCAAGAGAGATGATATAAAGAATAAGTATCTAAAGAAGAGTCTTATGAACTCAATAATCATTGATAATATGAAAATATAATGAAAACGAGGCTTCAACTTCCTTAAATATGAAAAATTAACATATTTTTGGAGAGCTTTGATAATGATTTATCTATATTTTCATCTTCAATTAAATTTTTCATGTAAAATATCACACTAACTAACTCATTAAAATGCATCATCTACTTCTTATTTTAACAAACTTTACATTATATTAATAAACTAGATATATGAAACTTACTTTTTCTATGAAATACCTCTAAAACAATAATGAAAAATAAGACATGATTTTCCATGAATTCTCTCTTTATACATGGAACTTATTATAATCTAATATTCCTTATTGATGTAATAAAGTATTATTAGATTGTATAGAAGTATTAAAAGATTTCCCATGTTCATAGATGGTAATAAATACCAACTTTTAGCACACATAACATTTTTTCATAATTGAATCCATTTTGCTGATTTTTATTTTTGTGTCCAATTTAAAACACATATGTTTTTCACTCACGTAGCTGAATCTAACATATCCTATTGATCCTATGTATCTGATTTCACCACATAGTTTATTCATGTTGCAAATTTCTTCATAAATGATATTTATTTATGTGATTGATTGTGTACAAAATTCTAGACACATCCAATTACTTCATGTATTCTCTTTAAATAGCTTATTGATCATGAAATTTATTTCATATGCAGGTAATATTATCAATATAGGGAATTTAACTATAAGTGATTTAATCATATATCCAATTAACTTAGTCATTTTCATAATATAAAAAATTGATATTCCTAATTAAAAAATGTATCCATTTTCATAGTGAATATAAAAATGTATTGTAGATGATTTTTTATACAAAGGCATATTTTAGTTAAATACGACCAGAATGAATATTTAATTAAATTATTCTCCAAATAAATAATAATAAGACAAAACCTGATAAAAAAGATCATAAAACGGTATTATATGTAATTTAATAATGGTATTTGAGATCATAAAAACCTAAATTATAATGGATATGTTGGATCATCATTAGTAGTATAACAATAATTTCTTAATACAGCGGTATATAGAAATATTAGTTTTAAAATGAAAACCAAACCTAAATAAATTTTATTAGAAGATTATGTAAATACTATATACTATTTATATTAGAATCTATGTTATTTTGAAAATTTTTGATTAAGTTAGAAACATATTATATTATAATATTTTTTGTATTTTAAAAAATTGACAATAATGATATTTTATAAAAAACCATAAAAACATAAATGATTTAAAATTCCTAAAAGTTATATATATATATATATATGTATTTAATATGGTTTAAAATTAAATCATATTCCATTTAATGGTCCACATACCTATTATAGTATCTTTCATTACCAATAATGTTTTTAAAACATGATATCATTGTAATTGAAAATTGGTTAACATGGGATTAATACTAAAATATGAGGGTAAAAAAATAAACAAAAAGCCCAAATTTTAATAGATGATAGAATTCTGACACATTATTATATTATATTTTTATTATACAAATTTTAACAATATTTCCTGGAAAATTATTTCATATTAATTTAATTCATTATGAATGTAATTGTGTTCTACTCACTCACATATTAAAGAGAACCTACTCCCTTTTCTTCCTCACACCATTTGAGCTCTCTAGAACACCCAATACCTTACTATGTCCCTTCCTAACATCTCTCAATATGTTATAAAGTTCTTATTTTGGGAATAATATTATACATATATAGATTTATCTGTAAAAAAATTGGATGTATGGGGATGAGGTATATCTTTTACAAGAATATTTTAGATTATGTATTCTTCCACATAATCCAAACATTTTTAAGACATGATGAAATAAAAAAAATTATAACATATATTGATAGGTTTTTGAGTTAATTTTGTTTCCTATATCCATCTCCATTTCTATTAAGTGAGAAACAAAACCATAATCTTGGTGTATCATGAACAACCACCTCATGAACCTATGTAAATAATTTTCGATCATTTCCTCTAATTTTTTGTTATAATGATGGATTTAATTTTTATATATGGTTTTCAATAAATATTTTCCTTATTAAAATATCATATATCATAGTATTTCATAACATTCAATCCAATTAAAAATGATAACTTTGTCCTCGATTACGTATGGACTACCACCTACACAAAGCGATGTAATTAATTTTGTCATTACCACATCACATAGATATTATATAAAAGTAAATTGAATGAATTAATATGATATTTATTATTTAGTAATCAATATGGTATGATAAATTTAAACATACCTTCTTTCCTTCATGTTCTATAGAAATTGGAAATGTTTCTTATGTGTATATATGACCACTCATAACCATGATGGTAATTTCATTCATTTTATATATCCATGATCCAGGGAATTTTTTGAAATTAAAATTTATGAGTTAAAAAATAATTATTTAATCATTATTATTATGGGATTGATGGAATATTTACCACTTTAACCATATTAATCCAACCAATATTTTTTTGGTATTAATAACTATATATCCTCAAAACACCCAAAATTAAAATTGTAGATTAAGTTGTCACACATAAAATTAATATAAATAAAATGAATAATTATTTTATAATTAATTAATCATAAAAAATTTCAATATTAAATCAATTCATCCCTTTATTTTTATTATATAGGTGTTAAGTAGAATACATGGATTGTCTAGGATCGAGGTATGGTATTTCATCTTAATTTATTTAAATTAATTAATATTTTAATGTTATGGTCCAATTTTATTTTATATTGTGTATATTCTACTCATATTGAATTTTATATCTTTAATTATCTAAATTTAATGAAATTTATTATTATAATTGAAATTTTGTTATTCAACGGTATTTCAATGAAGCGTTTCCAAGTGGTATGTGATTTTTAACTGAATTTCCAATCATTAGGTTGTAATTCAACTTCATTAACTTTGTTATTAAATAATTATTTATCAACATGTATATTAATTTTCTTACAATATATTTAATCTTATTATATTTTGATTTACATATGTGAACATAAGCCCTTCTTGGAATAATTATCATTTCAAAAATTATGATTTTTGAAAGATATTTTTTTATACCAATATCATTTTCATGAGACATGTTTAATGTCAAGAAAAGTTATTTCCATATTTGGGGTACATAAATTATCATATAAGAAAAATTAAATATTACTTCTTGAAATTAATAGTATTTGTAGATCTATATCATAGTCACTCAATAAATTACTTTTCATTTGAATGATACCCAGGCAGTTATGGCTTTATGTAACAATCTCTCGTATTTTTAGAATTTTTTATGTTCAATGATTCCATGAGGTTGTTAAAATGATATTATTTTCTTAAAAACATTTATTTTCTTCTCACCTAGTTATGAGTTTTTTACACATTTATCTTCCATTATTTTTCTTAATTATAAAAAAATTCATAGTGTTGTTTGAAAGTGATACTGATCGTGTGTCTTTATTTAAATAGAGAATCATTATATTCCATAAAAAAATTTAATAAATGATTTCATGATAAATGATTTAATAATTTATTATTAATGTTGTAGGGTCTTGAAAAATCCGGAAAGGAGAATGTGAATCTCCTTAATTCGGGAAAGGATTCTACCCAATTTCCCTCAAAGAATTGGACAAAAATATGGATAATATTCAAGAATTGGAAAAGGACCGACCTGTCCGTGTACTGGTCCAACATTGATGGTACATGGATGGTTTAGCAAGCTTCCCCCTCTACGGACCAGCGTCATCCACGAAACGGGGGCGGGAACCCTCCACGGGCACAAAGTAGGACGAGCTCCAGACCGGTCCACCATCACGAACCGCCCCAGCCGCAAAACGTGCCAGCCGGCCCAGACCGCGTGCATTGACATTTTTGAAATGGAGCCGGAGCCCTGTGTATCAGCGAAGAACCCCCCGAACCAATTTGGTTCGCTGGTAAGGTGCATTCAATGACCCTCGCAATTTTCGGATTGACCAAGTCATCCGTAAACTTGGTTTCCGGTCATGGGCCTCTGCAAAAGGTTCTGCATGACCACATATATATTTCTCCCCCCTCTATGAAAGGACATCATCGGGGAGAATAAAGTGATCGGTCAGATTCAGGTGGAAGGATTTTGGATGATGGAGCTTAGGATTTCGCAAACAGTGAAGTTCCAATTCGCGAACCAGAATAGGTATGAAACTGGAAATGAATTAATAAGGAACCGAAAAAATGAAAATCAAATTGGTGAACCGCAAACTTAAAAAAAATAAGACAGCAAGCCATGGCCCCTCTACAGATGTACCCCCCACAGACCAGGGATTCTATGCCCCTTTTTCGATCTGATGCACAACGCAACACCCTCCTACGCGGGAGAAGCCCTGAATGATAAAAACCTGACAAATGTTACCCTTGGTCGTTGCTGCTCGTGCGGACTCCACCACATACCAACCCGGTACATGGGCCGAACCTGAATCCGCGTACCACCCTAGTATGAGGGATGCCTATCAGTCCTCATTCCACCCTGGTATATGGATGGACTCTCCAGCTGCATAGCACCCCTCTACGCGAAGGGATCCACTCCTCATACACCCATGTGGCCCACCAACTCCTTCGTTGTCCCCATTGCCTGAGACAGATAAAATTTTTCCAATATGGCCTTATCCTTCGCAATGCCTTCATTATCCTATTCATCAGCCCTGAGCGAAGGCCTCTACCAAAGACACCGGACCCGTATGATGCAACCTTCAGGTGCATCAGCGCGCCACTTTGAGTTCACATACCAACGATAGGTGGGGGAAAATGGGTTGCTCCGGCCCTTGAGTGGGTTCCCGAAACATTCCTGGGTTTACATTCCCAAGGTAGTGCAGGGTCCGAGCCTGAGAGTCCACTTTCTGCCTCACCACTTGCCAGGATTGAGGGACCCCGCTTGATTTTCCTTTTGATGAGTGCCAACAGTGAGAACTTCTCCCCTGTCCTGGGAGTAGCTGGACATCCCTCCTAGAGTAAGACCCACACCATCCTCACCAGAATCCAATGTCCCTTCCCCTCTCATCACTTTAGGTTCATTGATCCACTACTCGACTCCTACCTTCCTCTAAAACCAGGGAGAAGGAGAGTCCAGTGTTCCCGGCCTTCTCCTATGCTCGTCGTCTTCCTCCCCTTCTCTCAGTAGGGATAAAGTGCGAGGCTTTCCATGTCTGTTGCATTATCTTATTTCTCACACCGAGCATGACTCATGTGGGCTTATGGATTTGTAATGGCCACGACGCCCGCACAATGGCGGCCCTTAAAACGAACTATGTGGGTTTTGATCCCTGTTTCCTAAATAGGGTATATAGGATGCCTCCCCAAGGTTAAATCCCAACAACGGGCCACTAACCATGTGTAAGTCCCAATCATGCCCCTCGGAATGAACTACATGGGTTTTGATCCCTGTCTCCTAAGCAGGGTATGCAGGACGCCTCCTCGAGGTTCAATCCCAATAACAGGCAACTCTCATGTGTAAGCCCGAATCTTCCATGAACTATGTGGACATTGATTCCCGACCAACTGGGATACGTAGAAAACATCCCCGAGTTTCATGCCCAATATCTATGTATCTTACACATCTGTCCCTATCATACAATGTTCTTATACTCTAGTAGAACCATCTTATGACCTAGGAAATCACTTCCCTTGGGTCTTCCGGGCTGCTTCGGTGTAATTCCCACACCAACTTTGATCAGGAATCTCTCACCCGGAGGTCCTTGCCACATGACGTTAAACTATACGGTTGTGTCCTTATTGCACGACCTTAAAAGGTGATGTGTCCCGTCAAGTGACACCAAACTACGTGGATTATGATTCCTATAACGAGGATACGTATGAAGCCCGTATCACGGGTTCGATTCAAATGCTCAAGTCATTATCTATCCCCCCTAGATGATAATAAACTCCAGAGCACCCAGTTACAAGGCTTTAAACCAGTGTCATCTCAATGATTCCAAACTCCTTTGGGTTATTAATACAACGAGGGATGGTAAACATCGGGCCTAAATGACTCTACATCCCTATGATCAGCTGACCATTTCCAACAAAGAGTAATCTGTGGATACTATGCTTGGGTATAAACCAAATATTCACGAACATATGAATACATCTTAAATCTATAAGAGAGTCCCGAAACAGGAAATAATTCCCCCAAAAAGGGTGTGATGAGCCCGAATTCCCATCCTCTCAACAAATGTGAGTCCGAATCGCCCAGCGAATGCCTGCCATTGGAAAACTGGTCCACAGATCGTTGGATAAGGAACCATTGGGCATTTTGAAATGAAAAATGATATACCCAACCTGAGCAATTGAGTGGAACTCAGCTATCTGTAAGATCGACCGTTGGGTGCGTCAGTCTCCACCACGAGAAACGGTTCGAAACAAAAAATGGCGAACTCGATGTGAATATTCAACCAAGCATGATAGAATTAACCAAATCCTACTCTATCCCCCTTTATATTCACAATGAGGTCCAATAAAGGTCATTAATTATGCATGGGATAATGAGATGCTGCTTTGATGGGTTTACTATTTGTATTTGTTAAAATATTTTACTGGTACTAATCAGAACTCACTTCTATCCAATGGCATCACGGAGGATCTCACATACACGTACTTCAGGCAATGCAATGACCGAACATCCTCACCAACAAAGGACCCCATAACCTACTCAGTGTCTTCAACGTAGGGTCTCAGATGCAGTGATCATAGAGTACCACTTGAATGGTACTCTCCTGATGGTGGAGGTGTCCATTCATGCCCTCAAATCCGCCAAGACCCGCCAGTCGCCTTCCCAACAGTGGCCACAAAAGCAGATCTAGATGGATCCTATTACGGTCTCAATCTATTTCAGGATTCTATCCCCGGAACGATACAATGCGTACATCCCTTATCTTAGGGATGAGTATGAGGTCGACACTGAGGACTTCATCCCCACTGAACGGGGGTTCTGCTCTAAGGCCCTCTCCAGAAGACGTCATCGTGGATACCCTGCGACTCAGTATCCTCATGCTAAGGAGGATTTTTCCTTGAGGATTCAGGACCACGCTCCCCAAGCTCCGGCCCCTCGGACTGCCCGACCAGGGCGAAAAACGTACAACCAGGGACTGGTCATCACCCTTGTCCCTGAAGAGGAGATCAGCTGCCCAGTCTTGGAGATGTATTGCGAGCAAGAACATACACATGTCCTCTCCTCCAAAGTCCTCCCTCCAGGCATGGCGACATCCTACGAGAAGACGTGTATCCCTGCCGAGCTCCATCAAGCCCGTCACTCACACGGGATGGCACCTACCTGGCAGGAACCTCTCCTTGCCCAAGGTCATGAAGCCCGCCAACCAGACGTGGTGGCAACCCAGCTCTTGCAGGACCATCTCCTTACAGATGCTCCTGACGCCTACCATCCCGATGTGGTGGTGATCAAAAAATCCCCCCATCCATATGTGGAAGAAATTAGTAGGCAGGTACGCCTCATTGCCATCAAAGGCCACCGACTCAATACGGTGGGGAACTAACATATGCAGGGCGAGCTCCCTTTCGATGTAAGTAAAGTTCACCATCCCTATGTGGCAGAAAACAGAGGGATAAACCGGCATATCCCGGAACAGGGGTAGACTCTTTCACATTCCCCGACATAAAATAATTGTTCGTACCCACTGACAACCAGAGGACCAGAGCAAGAGATTCCTACTCCGATACCGGAATGGGACTTCATCCCCATTCCAGCCAAAGATGACTCTCTTCATATCCTGGAAAAGATGGAGGAGCAGGTATTGATCCAAGATCATATCTTGTAGAATTTCCAGAATGTAATTGCATCAGTGGCAAAAGCAAGGACTCGGGCTCGTGATCCCGTATCCCCAATTGAGGTGACTCATCTAAGAGACGAGATAGCCACCTCGGAGCAGATCTTCATCCTTGCTTCTGCCCAGGAGGGTCTTCGGCCATATTCTGCGATACAAGGGCTACCGGATTGAGCAGCTTCACTCGTTCCAACTGGGGGACACCCATCCATCATGGTGGATGCTTTAGAGGAGGCATATATGCCTCCTAAAAGAAAATATGTTCATCATCATATCTTGAAAGCATCACAGGACCCAATTAGAAATGGACCCAAAGGTGAAGGTTTTTATCAACAACAGACGGTACCTGCTGCCCACAAGAGAGCACCCGGAACGCGCTGAAGGCAGCCGAAAAATAAAGAGACGGTTCATGACTATGCTCTGCTGGAAGCTGGGGTTCCCAATGCTGAAAATCACATATCGAAGGTTCAGAACCCTACCCACCCATTACCATATTATGGGAGTGGCAGTAGCATTTGCGAAGGTCCTTCCCGCAATGTCACTACCAGAAGCTCTGAAGGACCTCCCTAGAGCACCCACAGGGGCCTCCCCCACAGGCATATAACAATAGATCATGAGAGATTCTCTTTTGATGTGAGTCATGGAAACCCTCCGCGTGACCAGAAGATCGAGCAGTAAGAAGGCCCTCCACTTGATGCGGTCCACCCTGAAGGTTCTCCCCAGGGTATACACTTCAAACACTCTCCGTGCTGTTGTACCATAGATTATGATAATAGTCCTCGATATCGTAGTCGAAACTGCGGAGGCCCTCCCCGTAGTGACGTCTCATCACGGCAATAATGCCCTCCCCTTATCGTGGCCTGCCCTAAAGGTCCTCTCCAAAGGTTATTTTGCAATGACACTCCGCACACCCAGGCATCAGATCATGACAGTAGTCCTCTCCACTCTGATAACATAGGTTCTCCCCGTAGAGATGTTAATAAAGGAGAAGGCCCTCCCCTCATTGTGGTACATCATGAATGACCTCCCCAGGGTGTACCCCATAGACATTCTCCTTCTGGCAGCCGTGATGGTAGTCCTCACCATTGCGGCAGCTGTGATGGTAGTCCTCACCACCATGGCCTCCATTGTGAAAGTCCTACCTGCAATGGCCTCAAGCAACAAGAATGTCATCCCCTTGTTGAAGTGTGTCTTGTAGGTCCTCCCTAGGATACACATCGAACGTCAATCCATGATGGTCATCCTCACCATGATGGCAGTTGTTGCGAAGGTCCTCCCCACAGTGACATATTATATCGACAGGAAGGTCCTCACCCTGCCGAATCAAGCACAGAAAAGACATCATATGTTTAGGCACTCAAAAGGATGGCATTAAGCATGTCAGATTCCCAGCTAGTCAACAACGACACCCTTCTTCAATCAGGAGACGGTCAGAGGCCACGTTCATCTTCTGAACCACCTCGAAATATCCCACATGATAATTCAGTCCCTACCGGCCCCACTGCCTCCAACCACACTATGGGTGAGCGTATCAGTTGGGCCGACCAGGTAGAGTAATCACTAGGGGAGGAGTATGCCAAAATGTTGAACATGAGGAAACGACTGGCCAGAGATGCTGTACCAGTTATGTTTTAGCCCACGACCACCTCTCAATTTGACATACCCAGAAAGTTTTTAGAAGAATGTGTGCACGACATTCTCTCCAATATATGGACAACCCTCTGCTGGCTGAAATCAAGATTCATGCCCTATGATGGGTAGGTAGACCATTTCAAGACAATAGGAGACCTTTTGTATCACATTGACCTAGAATCTCTTCCTTCGGTGCGACAACCGCGGCCTGAGAGGCGTAAAGGAAATATTGATTTAGCCTCCCTCCATGCACTGCACCAGTTGCGCCGCCTCATTTGTGACACTCCGACGGGAGTCTATATCATAGGATGGGGAGAACATGGAGCTCTGCATTTCACTCTGCTCCCTTCCCAGAAGAAACTGTTTGGCATAATGTCTTGCAACGTCATCACATCAAGACAACAATCGAGTGGGGTCCCTGTTCGGGAAAGGCGACACACCCAATAGAGACATGCCTTGAGTAAGTCCTAGAAGCGCCAGGCCCGATGGGAACAAGCCATTCACGAACTCCTAAATCAGGCCACCGAAATCATACAAATGGCCTCTCGCCTAAGAGAGGCCAATCAACAGTCATTTCTTGCCTCTCTAGAGGGGATTGATTCATAGGTGAACTCGGGATCAGATCTAGTTCACCCCCGAATAGGGGCACGCAAGATTAGGCAGGTAGTGGAAGCAACAGCCACTACCGCAATCCAGGGTCAACCCCAGCCTGCAGTGTTAGGGGAATTTTTAACAACAAATTCCCCCGTAAGACCAATAAAAACGAGAAGAGAATCAACATCTAGGGAACAGAGCCAACCCCATCCATCAGGGATGGGGGCATTTTTACCACCTCAATAATAACCTCCACCATGAGAATCAGTATTCTCTCATCTAGGGAAGATAGTAAAAATAGGAGGTTCCTTCCCTATCTCGTCCTTTGAATCATCATCCCCTTCAAGAGGGAGGCATACCGTAAGGTCGCATCAAAGAACTCTCTGCATCACCCTTCGTCAAGGAGTCCGAAATCAATCCTGAGAAAAGAATGGGAGGACCAGTAAAAGTCATGGGAGATCCTCTTCATACTTGGAATATGACATATCCTCCACCCTGTAATATGAATCCATAAACTTCATAGAGGTTAACCCCATGGGTGACACCAGAGATAATGCAAATCCGGATGGATCAAGAGACGATGGTTTCGGTCAGGCTATGATTCACAACAAGCCACCCGGTGTGCACACCCGGAACCAGAGGGATTTCCTAAATATGGTCATCCCTCCAGCTAACCCTCCTCTTCTTACCCTGTGAGCTTCCCCCAAGGATAAGAACAAGGGACTGGTTACCCTTAACCCTCCTCCTTTTCTTGATAAAAACGATCCACTTACGCTCGAAGATAGATTCGCTCGACAGGAAGAGGAAATGAAAGAATTGAGGCATCTTAAAGCCCAGATACTCCAAAAGAATCATCTTATTGAAAGAAATTCCCAAAAAGGGCCACAACATGCACTCCCAGCAAGTGCACCTCAATGACCAAGGTTTTCTCCCGCAAACGAAGCACGGTCAAGGCCCCCGCCCAATGAGGCGCCCGACCCGTCCAACTACCTGAACATGGATTCAGATGAATACCATGATTTCCCCTCACTCATGAAGAAACCATAGCGAGTAAAACTAAACCATCTGAAGGTTTTACAAAATGGCATATGAACCCTTGGTGTCGGCCTAACCAGATCCTCATGCAACACCTAGGGCTACACCTGCCCAGGACCGGGACCAACAAAATGTAAACAAGGGTCTTCCCAGTACCATTGAGGCACTGACAGCTCGATTGGAAGCAATAGAAGGTCAACGTGATCTGGTACAACCAAGGCGAAATCCCTACCCATATTGGGTGAGCAACACACATCCTCCACCCAATTTTGGGAGCCATGTATTCACTATTTTTAATGGATCAGGTGATCCAGAATAGCATTTGATGCACTACACATCTTATTGCGACCCTATGATGGGAACTCTAGAACGACATGAAGCAATGAAACTCAGATGCTTCGTGTGGACCTTGCAAGGATCTACCTCCGTTTGGTATACAAATATGCCAACACAGTAAATAAAAATATGGGAAGACCTTTGGCAGCAGTTCATGTTCCACTTTAGCTCAACGCTGCCTAAAACAATGGTTAGAGACCTCATGAATTGAAAACAAAGGGAAACCGATAGGGTCTCAGATTTCATCACCAGATGGAGGGGTCTAGCCTACTCTCTAAACAGGCCAATTCCCCAAGATGAGATGCTTTCCATATGCATCGATTACCTTTGAGATGAGCTACAAACATAGCTCTTACCAGTGGAGTACACCACTAGCTTCTGCAATCTCTCTTCCATTGGCCGGAGAATTGAAGACTCCCTGCAGCGATCTAATCTGAAGTCCCGAATAGCCTCACAGGCTCCTACGAAGAGAATCGTTGGAACTAAAGCATCCTCTGTCACACTCAAGAGAGCCCCTACGACTGCTCCACTGCCTCGGCCTCCACAAAATCATCAAGGGCCCCCTGTATATCAGCGGATGCCTCTGCCCAAGAGGGATGATAAGAGAGGATCGAAGCAGAACCAGTTTGAGGAATGAAGACACAATGTATACTCCTTCTGAGAGGATCAAGTTCGCAGCTACATCATCACCACCATGAATTGCAATTTACTCCACCTCCTGAAGACAAGGAAGCCCGAAGAAGTCGGATGAAATGACAGGCCAAATTACTATCCCTACCATTGAATGTTGTGGGAAAATATCTTGGAATGCTTCGTCTTCAAACACCTCCTGCAAAGGATGGTAGACTCCGGGCAGGATGAGCTGGGACCACCCCCATCACATGAGACATACATTTCGACCACCGAATCTATCAAATGGGGGGGTGGCAGGAAGTCACCAGCAAGAAGGGGCAGAAATTTGATGACTGGATGACTCGGAAGACTGTCCATCGAGCTCAAGGAATACTTCTAGCTCAACTACAGCAACCGGTGTGGCCACTAACATCCCCTACTACTGCATAGCCGACAATATCGGCCTCACAACCCTCCACAAATCGGTCATCCAGGCGTAATCGTAAAGGGGGGGAGACAAGTGCAAGAGGATCAGTCTGCAACAAGGCCGAAGTTAGCCCTGACACTGCCATATTTTATGCTCCAAAACTTGGCGCCATGGTCACTGACCCACCAAACAGCACCATCAGGGACAACCGACCAGGTTGACCTGTCACATGATGAAGATCTAATCTTTGGTTCTATCAATGTAGTTCACCTGATGGAATTGTTTCCTGGTGAAGGGTATGGTTATGAACCCGAGTTCCCAACACAAGGGGCCCAGAGGAGGAATCAAAGAAGTAGGGGATACCAGGGGAGGCATAGTCGCATCTGAAACCAACCCTATGGTTTTACCCCGGCCCAAACCATTAATATCGCAGAAACCCATGGGAGATCCCTTCAACGGACTCATCAGAAGAAAGAATAACCCTCCACCTCCACAATCAGCCACTCTAGCCCCATCATTCTGTAGTACCCATCAGAGGACAAAAAAGTGTCTATCCACCTAGTGTGCACAAACAAACCAGCCAGGATAAGCCCCCAGAACGTGGGAACACCGTCGACCTCTGACCCCACGGCGGGTCCCTCCACGCCACGTAGTCCAGCTCCCAAGATGCCTGCTAAAACTCACCCACCAACGGGGAAGCGTCGGCTGCTGGCATATAAGTACAATGTCCTTAATCATCTGGCGTCAGTACCAGCCAAACTGTCGATCCTAGATGCCCTGAGTTTGTTAGCAGATCTCAGGAGGGAGCTCGTAGAATCATTGCTCATCCCCCAGGAGTTTCAAGCAAGGTTAGCCACTGTCGAGATTTAGTGGATGATGACTAGCCCGACTGAATGCAATGTGGTAATCTCCTTCACAGATCAGGATGAAGGTGCCTTCATGAAAAGACACATCACACCACTATATTTGTCTCATACCTTAAATGATGTTGAGATCCAGAATGTCTTTATTGAAAACGGCTCTAGAGTAAACCTCCTTCCCCTACGGACACTCTGTAAGTTGGGCTACAGTGAGGATGACCTAATACCCTCAGCCACAACTCTATTGGGTTAAGACAAGAGTTAATAGAAACCACTGGGACAAATCAATCTAGAAACACATTTTGGTGACCATGTGGCCTACTCTAAATTCCTGGTGGTCCGAAAGAACACAACATTCAATACCCTATAAGGAAGGTCGTGGCTCCATAAACACATGGCCATTCCTTCATCCTACCACCAGTGTATCATGTTTTGCATCAATGGAAAAAGTGGGACATTGAACACTGACAAGGATCGTTTCGAGCTCTCTGAGTCACAATACATTGACGGCGGGTTTTACGAGCAAAGAAAAAAGAAGCCATCACTCGACGGTATCGACTGGATCCCCACTTCAAATGGTATGGAAATTGTTCCTGATGACCTCCTCAAGAATTTTGGCAGAGACTATGTTGTACACATCAACCATGTTGAGAGATGGGTTCAAGTTCGTACATGCACCCAACTATCCTCATGACTTCAGCCATAACGGTCGATCGTGACAATGCGGAAATGAACGCTAACCCTCAATTTGGGGGCAATTACTTGAGAGAGGACGCCCACAATGCCTCACCTCTGGACTCCCAAGAGCCTATGCCAGAAAGTTTCCCCCCGGCAGATCAAGAAGATGAGAATGTGGGGGAAGAAGAGGAGGAAGATCTTTGGGATGCACCTCCCGCATTTGAGGAAGGTATCTCCACGACAATGGACGAGCTCAGGGAAATAAACCTAGGTACCGAGGAATACCCTAGGCACACTCTCATTAGTATAGCCATATCTCCTGAGGAGCATGAGATATATAACTCTTTCCTAAGGCAACATCGAGATGTTTTTGACTAGAATTACACAGAAATGCCGGGACACGATCCCGAAGTGGCGATGCACCACTTAGGTCTACCAGAAGACCACCGGGGCTTTAAACAAGCTTCCAGAAGGACGCACCCAACACATCCTTCCAAAATAGAGGCTGAGGTTGATAAGCTAATTAAATCAGGCTTCATTCGGGAGGTCCAATACCCCATCGGGCTAGCCAACATTGACCCTGTCAAGAAAAAAAATAGACAAATCTATGTCTACATTGATTTCAGAGATCTCAATCGGCATTGCCCGAAAGATGATTTCCTTGTCCCAATCACTAAGTTATTAATCAACGCAACGACAGGGTATGAGGATCTCTCATTCATGGATGGTTATTCTGGGTATAATCAAATCAGGATGGCCCAAGAAGACAAAAAATCCACTGCATTTATGGCCCCACAAGGAGTATTCTGTTATAGGTTCATTCCCTTTGGTCTCAAGAACACTGGAACCACATATCAACGTTCCATGAATTGTATCATTAAACCATTCGAGGGGAGATTCGTCGAATGCTACATCGATGAATTGGTGGTCAAATAAAGACAGCACTCACATCACTTGTTAGAGCTTGAAACCGTCTTCAACAAACTTGGACAACATAGCCTGATGATGAATCCCTTCAAATGTGACTTTGGGGTTACCTTAGGGAAATTCCTTGGCTTCATCATACACCAACGTGGCATCGATGTCGACCCTAAAAAGACAAAGGCTATCTTTGGTTTACCACCTCCCCGCAATCTCACTGAGTTGAGAGGATTCCATGGACACCTGGCCTACATAAGGCGGTTCATAGGCAACCTAACGAGAAAATGTTTTCCCTTCACCAGGTTAATCAAAAAGGGGGTTATGTACCAATAGAAAAATGATTGCCAAGAGGCATTCAACAGCCTAAAGATGTACCTCTTAAGCCCACTGGTGCTCATGCCCCCAGATGAATGGAGATCTCTTATCCTATACATGACAACCCTAGAGCGGTCACTGGGATCCTTCCTCGCACAGAAAAATGACACCGACAGTGAAAAAATTCTCTATTACCATAACCAAACCTTGATCGACACTGAAACTCAATATTCAAACATTGAGAAGAGTTTTTTGGCCTTGGTCTTCACAGTTCAAAAATTGAAAAATTATATACAGCATCATGAAGTCCATTTGGTCTCGTGTAGTAACCCGCTCAAGTACATCCTCAATCGCCTGATGCTGAACGGGCACCTATCCTAATGGGAAGTCATCCTATAATAGTTTGACATCCAGTTTTTGCCTCAGAAAGCCATCAAAGACCAGCCATTAGCAGATTTTCTGCCAGAGCACCCCTCAACAGGGACCACAACACCAGACGTAAAGCTACATGATGAAGACATATTCTCGGTTCAAGAAGAGTTCCAAACATGGGAAATATATACTTCGACGGCGCATCCCGAAGCCCAGCAGGGAAGAGGATGGAGGATCCCAAATTTAACAATGCGGGTTTGGGGATAATAATCATGTCCCTAGAAAATGAAGTATTTCCATATTCCTTCCTCCAGTCAGAAGGATGTATGAACAATGAGGCAAAATATCAAGCCCATATTGCGGGCCTAGTGCTCACACTCCAGGCACAAGTACAACACCTTAAGGTAAAAGGTGACTTAGAACTGGTCATCAAGAAAGCAAATGAAAAATATTTTATTAAAAAGGAGGATATGATTCCCCTCTTTTACCATGTCTGAGAGTTAATGGTGGAATTCTCCACAGAATCATCATTGACCTATATTCCCTGGTCTCAAAAGGCCTAGGCTGATGCATTTTCTAACGTGGACATAGCCCTAGCTAACCCAAACCGGGATGAGAAAATTATTAGTATTGCCCATCGTTGAATGGTGTTGCTGTTTGTTCAGACTAAGACCGATGAAATCAACTAAGTCAGCCCTATCCATGAGCCATATGCTCCTACCACCGGCTGGATGACCCCCATTGCAAACTACCTTAAAAGGGGAGAACTTCCATCAGATAGGGCTGAACGAGATAAAATACAGATAAGGGAAATCAACATTATCTTATATGGTGACACATGTCAGCAAGAGGTCCTCTACAAACGAGGCCTCGACGAAGTCCTCCTCAGATGCATTGATGAGGAGGAAACCGCTGCCGTCATGACTAAAGTGCATGCCAGAGTATGTGGAGCACATCAGTCAGTGTCTATGCTTTCCCATTAGGTTCGAAGGCTTGGGTACTATTGGCCCACCATTTCACGGGATTGTGAGCACTTTATCGCAAAATGACACTCCTGCCAAATTCATGCCAACTTCATTCACCAACCCTCGGAGTTACTTCATCAGGCCAAGTGCTCATAGCCATTTTCCATCTGGGGAATGGACGTTGTGGGACCATATCCTACCACCACGGCCAAACAACTAAAGTATATCTTCACAGTAACCGACTTCTTTTCCAAATGGGCAGAAGTTGTACCCCTCAAGGAAGTCGGGGTAAGAAACATTGTCAGCTTTGTCAAAACCAATATCATCACCAAATTTGGTGTATCTCATACCATACTGACAGATAAGAGCACCAACTTCTGCTCTTCTAAATTGGAGAAACTATACCAAGAATATGGTATCAAGGCTAACCACCCATCCCGCTACCATTCAGCGGCCAACAAACAGATAGAGGCTTTCAGTAAGACCCTGTCCAAAATTCTCCAGAAAATGGTGGACAAAGACTAGAAATCATGGCAGGATAAACTCTATCAGTCATTGTGGGCTTATCAAACCACAATCTGCACCGCTACTTGAGATACTTAGTACTCATTAGTATACGGAATAGAAGCGGTCGTGCCCATTGAGATCCAATTGACCTCTCTCTGTGTTTCCATTTGTGATCCATTATCCAATGATGAGCAATCAGAAAAATGTCTAGCTGAATTGGAATAGATAGATGAGAAGCGGTTGCAAACATTTCACCATCTGGAAATATATCAAAACCGGATCGCACAAGACTTCAATAAAAAGGATCGTCTTCCGTCTCTCTTGGAAGGATAATTGGTATTGGTCCTCCGGAACCCAATGATACCAGGAAAGAAACCTCCAAAATTAGAGCCCAAGTGGGAGGGACTATATGTTATACACAAATTCTACTCCAACGGAGCATATTCCCTGATCACCATGGATGGGCAATTAACTACCGTTAAAACGAATGCGATATTTCTGAAGAAGTATTTTGCATAACCAAAAGCAGTTATCATCTGAGCGGTAGGATGTTAAACTACTGAGCACCTATTTTCTATGTTGTAGGATGTTAAACTGCTAAGCGCCTCTCATCTGAGTTATAGGACGTTAAACTGTCGAGTGTTTCTCGTCCGAGCTGTAGGAAGTTAAACTGACGAGCACCTCTCGTTTGAGCCGCAGGACACTAAACTGCCGAGCACCTATTGTTCGAGCTGCAGGACATTAAACTGTCGAACGCCACTCATCCGAGCTACATGACGTTAAACGTCCAAGCCCCAAAGGTCCAAACTCTATGACCATAAACTAAGAGTATTTCTTCCTCACTGCCCAATGTTAAACTGCACGGATTTCAAAAAACTATGTACGGCTTGATTCCTTCCCTTGTAGGATATGTACCGACGTCAGGGTCCCCCATCTTGGCCCAGCCACCCCCAAATGAAATAAAAAGAAAGAATTCCCTCTTCCCCCATGTATGGACCAACCCTAAACAGGGTTTATCCCTTTCAGAGAACTACGTACTGCTTGATTCCTTCCCTTTTATGATACGTAGTGATGACAAGGTTCCCCATCCTGGCCCAGCCACCCCCGGATAAGAAAGATTGAAAATGCCCATTTCTCCCAAGTAAGGACTAGACCTGCATGGGGTTTATTCCTCATCCTTACCACACGATGTTAAACTGCATGGATATGAAAGATTGAAAATTACATTTTCCCCCATGTAAGGACAAGACCTGCACGGCGTGCATTTCTCATCCTTACCACACGATGTTAAACTACACGGATAAGAAAGATTGAAAATTTCATTTTCCCCTATTTACGGACCTGACCTGCATAGGGTGTATTATCTTCTAAACAACTACATACGGCTTGATTCTTGCCCTCACAGGATACGTAGTGATGCTTGAATTCCACACCCTAGCCCAACCACCCCAAATGAATCTAAAAATACCCCTTTACCCCATACGGACCTGACCCGCACGGGGTGTATTCCCCAAAAGAACTATATGAGGCTTGATTCCTGCCCTCACAGGATACGTAGCAACGCCAGGATCTTATCTCCTAGACCAGCTTCCAATAAAGTAAAACACAGGTATATATACCCCGCATCCTTACTGCATGATGTTAAACTGCACAAAATCCCCTTCTCACGTCGGTTCATCTTCATCCTCACCGCACGACGTTAAAAATGCACGGACATCATCCTCATTGCATTATGTTAAACTGCATGGACTTCGTCGTGAACCACCCAATTTATATGGAAAAATTGGATGGGAGTACTCCTAGAACGTTTGGATGCATCCTCTCCATACATCATACTCTGTGGCCCAGATAATTGCGGATCTTCATAACCACCCATGGCCATCGGAAGTGGAAAGTTATCGACCCGTGGACACCTTTTCATGACTATGCATACCATGCCCTCAGCGGATCTGCATATTGATAGCCCCTGGTATGTATACCAATGTCAATATTTCCTCAGGTGATACTCTTCCTATCTCCATACGTTTACCGGCCTCAGAGCCCCCATATCATATCCCCCGATCCCAAAATTCAGGTTGCAGTGGTTTACAAGTTCGTTCCCCTCTAACATCCAAATGTTGTCAGGGTATCACTACCTGGTTAGCCTATGTATCTGCCCATGGTTAACATGAAGATATGCATCTACAAACATCAAGCCAAGGCTGAGCTACTTTGAATCGATCGGCAATTGTGGTGAAGATGTTTCTTGTATTCTT
Source organism: Viscum album (assembly GCA_963277665.1). Classification (NCBI taxonomy): domain Eukaryota; kingdom Viridiplantae; phylum Streptophyta; class Magnoliopsida; order Santalales; family Viscaceae; genus Viscum; species Viscum album. Next base: position 129,469,890 of record OY728153.1, read on the forward strand.
GGACACCATTATCCCGATATGTTGAACTCTATGCTATGAGCAATCTTGGATTTTCATAATCATCCATGTACATTGGAAATGGAATGTTATTGACCCATGGACACCTTTGTGTGACTATGCATACCAAGCCCTCAGTGGCTCTACATATTGATAGCCTCTGGCCCATCTACCAAAGGCAAGATTTCCTCAGGCGATACTCTTCCTAGCCTCGTACAGTTACTAGCCTCAGAGTGCCATACCATATCTCATGATCCAGGAAACCTCAGAGTTACAGTTTACACCCTCATTCCCTCACACTTGTTCAGAGTATACCAGAGTATCCTAACTCAATTGCCCTCCGGGTGGTTGTAGAAATAGTTACCCAATGGTTTGAACTCTATGACCGTTAAACTAAGAGTACTTCGTCCTTACCGCACGACATTAAACTTCATGAATTAAAGGTACACCCCATGCGCAAGATAAATCAGCTCATGGAACTCCCCGAGCTTTAACAACAACCAGGGAAAAACATCCCCAACATGTCCAGATATTTCCTTACCAAATGACAAACTTCGCGGCCCGGATGATTGTGTATCTCCATAACCACCCATGGCCACTAGAAGTGGAAATTCATCGACCCGTGGACACCTTTTCATGACTGTTCATACCATGCCCTCAGCGGATCTACATATTGATAGCCCCTGTCCCATCAACCAAAGGCTTGATTTCCTCAGGCAGTACTCTTCCTAGACCCATACGCTTTTCAAACTCAGATCCCCCATATCAATTCTCTTGATCCAAGAAGCCCCGGGACCACGATTTACACTATCAATCCCTCTCTATGTCTTGGACATGCTGAGATATTCGAGCTCCGTTACATTCTAGTCAATAGTGGCCTTTGAAACTATGTCCCTACCGCATGATGATTAAAACTGCATGGAACATGTCTTTTTCTCCTGGTGTGAAGTTTCAAAGACCAAGAGTTAAACATCCAGGGAAATGCCTCCAAGTACAATAATTTTCCCATATTTAAAAAAAATGATCCCCGTACTCACTGCACGACGTTAAACTGCACAATATCTTTAATAATGCTCCCCGTCTTTACCGCACGACATTAAACTGTATAGAAGATGTCCTTACCGCATGACGTTAAATTGCACAGAATTTAAAATGCCCTCCGTCCTTTCTGCATGACATTAAACTGCATGGTAGAACATATCATGAGTTTAGTCAGGAATGGTGGCTTTCCTCAGGCCCTCAGTGCACAGGACAGACCTACACAATCTACCATCTCACACCAGTGTGAGAAGGGATGACTTCACCCATTCCCGGGAAATTTAGCCCAGATGTTTCTCCTATATCCAGGAACCCTCTCCCCATAAACCATACTCTGTACTCATAAAAATCCAAACTCTCGTAAACCACCCCTGGTGGTCCCAAATCTCAACTTCCCTGAAGTTGCCCGGCTATCGGGAGAATACAATCATTGACCTAAGGAAACCTTTGCATGACTATTCATACCATGCCTTTAGTGTCTCTGCATATTGATAGCCCCTGGCCCATCTAACAAAGGAAAGATTTCCTTAGGCAATTCTTCTCTCCACACACCTCTTGGACTCTGAGCCCCATGTCCATCACGGGATTTGGAAACCCTCTGAGCTGCATTTTAACAACCTATTTCATAACCCTACCGGAATATGCTAGAACGTCTCTGATGAGATTACCGAGAACCAGGAGAATCCGTTCCATTTTAAATAATGTCCCAGCTGGATGACTTCAAACTGTGCCAAGCTCCAACCATCCTTTACAATAACTAAATTCATTGGAGAGGGACCCTTCTTCCACACTCTTGATTAATACATATGTTCCAAAACCCTTTCAGACGTAACATACCCTATTCGAGACGCCCCTGGTGGTTTTTCATAATTCTCCAAGCCACCCATGTTGGTTTCCATAATCCGAACTTCCATGGAGTCCTCGGGCCATCAGAAATGGACAGTCATTGACTTAAGGACAGCTTTTCATGACTATTAATACCATTCCATTAGCTGATCTACATATTGATCACCCCTGGCCCATCTAATAATGGAAAGTCTTTCTTAGGTGATGTTTTTACTACCTCTGCCCACCGATACAGCTCCCATACCTTGAGACATGCCTTGCATGTTGTTCAAATCTAAATATGTTCCCCCCATGTGTGTCTGAAAGGTATTGATACATATTTTAATCAACTAAACCTTATAGGGGCCATCGCCCCACCATATCTGGTCAATGGTGTTTGATCAAAAACATCAGTAATGATAGTCTTGTCGGAGGTACTTTAAACCGCTCACAAAAAGGTGCAAAGCCCGTTAGACTGAAAACCCTAAAAAGGCAACCTAAGCAAAAGCCAGGCTATACCTGTTGGGTCCACACTAAATGGGATCAGCAAAGACTTAAGGTATTGATGGAAAAGACAAAACATTTGTGGGGTTTTTCTACAAAAACCTAGGAAAAGTTGAACTGTGATAACTGAGTCCCTTGGTTCAGGTAAAATTTAGAGCATTTTCTAATCATTCATCAATTTTCAGGACCACTCTACATCGGAATAGCCTCCCCTTTATTCCGATCGGACCCCATTTTGATGGGGTGAATTTGTGGGGTCCTGAAAAATCCGAAAAGGATAATGGGAATCCCGTTAATTTGAGAAATGATTCTACCAAATTTCCCTCAAAGAATTGAAAAAAAATATGGTTAATATTCAAGAATTGGATAAGGACCGACTGGTCTGCGTACCGGTCCAAAAATGATGGTACATGGGCAGTTCAGCAAGTCGTCCCCTCCGAGGACTAGCGTCATCCGCGAAACGGAGGCAGGAACCCTCCGCGTGCACTAAGAAGGATGAGTGTCAGTCCGTTCCACCATCACGAACCGCCCCAACCGTGAAACGCGTCAGCCGGACCAGACTGCGTGCATTGTCATTTGCAAAACGGACGTGTAGCACCCCCCCTGAACAAATTTGGTTCGCGGGTAAGGTGCATTCAACGACCCCTGCGAGTTTCAGATTGACTAAGTCCTCTATAAACCGGGTTTCCAGTCATGGGCCTCTACAAAATGTGCATCATGACCACAGATACATCTCTTTCCCCCTATATAAAAGGACATTGAGGGGGATAAGAAAGGTATTGATCAGATTAGGGTGGAAGGATTTCAGAGGAATGAGCTTAGGATTTCGCAAACAACAAAGTTCCAATTCGTAAACCAAAACAGGTATGAAACTAGAAACAAATTAATGAGGAACCAAAAAATGCATAACAAATTGGTGAACCGTGAACTTAAAAAAAATGCAAACCATGGCCCTTCCGTGGATGTACTCCCCATGGACCAGGGAGTCTATGCCCCTTTTCGATCTGATGCACCGTGTAGCACCCTCCTACGTGGGAGAAGCCCTGACCGACAAACCCTCGACCGACGTCACCCCTAGCCACCGCTGCTCGTGCGGACTCCACCGCATACCAACCCAGGACGCAGGCCGAACCCGAAGCCACGTACCACCCAGGTACACGGGATGCTTATCCATCCATGTACCACCCTGGTATGTGGACGACCTCTCCAGCCACGTAGCACCCCCTACATGAAGGGGGCCAATCCTCATACACCCATGTGGCCTGCCAACTCCTTCAGTGTTCCCATTTCTCGATCGAGAGAAAATCCTTCCAATACAGCCTAATCCTTATCAATCCCTTCATTTTCCTATTCATCATCCCCGATCCAAGGCCTCTATTGAAGCCGCCAGACCCGTATGATGCAACCTTCAGGCACATCAGCGCACCGCTTAGAGTTCACAAACCCATCATAGGTGAGGGAAAAGGGGTTTCTCCGAACCTTGAGTGGGTTCCCGAAACATTCATGGGTTCACATTCCCATGGTAGTGAAGGGTCTGAGCCCGAGAGTCCCCATTCTGCCTCTCCACTTGCCTGGATTGAGAGACCCCGCTCGCGTTTCCTTTTGACGAGTGCCAACGGTGAGCACTTCTCCCCTCTTCTGGGAGTGGTTGGGTATCCCTTCTGGAGTAATCCCCACACCATCCTCACCGGAAGCCAATGGACCCTCCACTCTCAACACATAAGATTCATTGCTCTATTTCCCGACTACTACCTTCCTCCAACACCAGGAGAAGGAGAGTCTAGTGGTCCCAACCTTCTCCTTTGGTCGTTGTCTTCCTCCCCTTCTCTCAGTAGGGAGAAAGTGAGAGGCTTTCCAAGTCTGTTGCATTCTCTTGTTTCTCACACCGATCATGACTCATATGGGCTTAGGGATTTTTAATGGCCATGGCTCTCGCAAAACAGCGGCCCTCAAAATGAACTACGTGGGTTTTGATCCCAATTTTCAAATTAGGGTATGTCGGAGGCCTCCCTAAGGTTCAATTCCAATAACGGGACACTAACCATGTGTAAATCCCAATGATGCCAATCGGAAAGAACTATGTGGGTTTTGATCCCTGTCTCCTAAGAAGAGTACGTAGAGAGACTCCTCGAGGTTCAATCCCAATGACAGGTAACTGTCACGTGTAAGCCCTAATCTTCCAAGAACTACGTGGACTTTGATTCTCGACTAACTGGGATACGTAGGAAACCTCCCCGAGGTACAATCCCGATATCTAAGTCTGTTACACATATGTCCCTATCAGACCATGTCCTTGTACTTCATCCAGACCGTCTTCAGACCCATGAAATTCCTTCCCTTGGGTCTTCTGGGCCACTTCGGTGTATGTCCTGCACCAACTTTGACCGGGCATCTCTCGCCCGATGGTCCTTTCCATATGATGTTAAACTATACATTTGGGTACTTGTCGCATGACCTTAAGAGGTGATGTGTCCCATCAAGTGACACCAAACAACATGGATTCTGATTCCTTTCATGAGGATACGTAGGAGGCTAATATCACGGGTTCGATACAAACACTCAAGTCGTTATCTATCCCCCCTGGAAGACAATAAACTCCAGAGCGCCCAGTTATGAGGCTTCAAACCAGTGCCGTCTCAATGAGTCCAAACTCCTCGGAGTCAATAATCCAATGAGGGATGGTAAACCATAGGCCTAAATAACTCTGCATCCCTGTGTTCAGCTGACCATTGCCAACCGGGAGTAATCTGTGGATACTATGCTTGGGTATAAACCAAAGATTCACGAGCATATGAATACGTCATAAATCTATAAGAGAGTCCTGAAACATGAAATAATTCCCCCCCAAAATGGTGCAATGAGCCAGAATTTCCATCCTCTCGACCAATGTGAGTTCTTAAGCATCGTTGGTCGAATCGCCCAGCGAACGCCTATGTTTGGAAATCAGGTCCACGGATCGTTGGATAAGGAACCGTTGGGCGTTTCGAAACAAAGACCGATATACCCAACCTGAGCAATTGAGCGGAACTCAGCTCTCCGTAAGATCGACTATCGGGCGCGTCGGTCCCCACCACAAGAAATGGTTCGAAACATATGTATCATTGACTACATTTTCATAATCATAATAAAGAAATCATTTTTACACTGTTCTTTTGAAATAGTTTGAATTTATGTAATGAACCATGAATGGAATGTAATATTTTATAATATAAGGCATAACCACTTTTTTCACCATTATGGATATTTATTTATTGATTCTTTATTTGAATTATTCATTTTGTATTTTCATTTAAAATGTTTCTACCATTATTATAGAAAATTATAATTTTTATATCTAATTTTCAATGTTTAAATGGTATTTTCTTCATGAATGTTTTAATTATATTTTAACTATATTTATATTAATATATTATTAGGATCTCATTGGGATTACAACACTTTAAAGAGGATTAATTAATATGGGATGAAAATTAATCTAATTATTCTTTTATCGCTTTATTTTCCTCAATTACTTATTTAGTAAATGGATCTGTTATTGTCTTCACCATCGATTACCAAGAACGTAGATAAAAATGTAATGAAAAATGAACACTAGGATTTTTAAGGAGGAAATCCTACTATTTATATGTCAACATCCTTGATTTATAGTCGTTATTTTTACATTTTCATAGAAATTTACTTTTATTATAATTAAATGAACATGAAACAGTGTAAAAATGATCTGGTTCTCATGGAACTAACATGGTATAATGCATGTATTGACATTAAAGAAAAAGATTACAGGATTTCATCATTTTCCTTCTTTGGTGGTCAGTAGTGTAGTGAATTTATTCTTTAATATAAAACAATAATTTTCATATTTTTCCTCAACTTTCTGTAATCACAACAACAACCTTAAAAATATAAATCATTTTTTGTCTCGAATTTACAAAAAACATTGTGATTACTATTCTTCATTATTAGTCACAATAATATGATTGTGTAGTAGATTATAAATCCAAATGTTCTTCTTTGATCCAAATTATAATAGGAATATATCAAAATGATAAGAAATTTATCTTCTAAATTTGATATTTTTTAGTCAATATAATATATTAAACATTGGTGTTTGGTTCTCAATGAATCATCATGTAATCATAACATATGTGACATGCATGGAATCTCTTGTAATCCCTACAACATATCATGCATTTTAATTAATATTAAATATTAATAACATGGATTATAGTAAATCTTCACAAGAAATCAACATCCACATGTTCTTCCTGATATATCAAACACATGAAAAAATATTTTTAATATCATGTTATATCACAATACTATTTTGTGAGTTTTATATGATAATGAAACCAAAAAACATACATATGAGATTAATGCACTCATGCATTTATACATGACCTTCCTCATGAAATATTGAATATATATGTGATGTTTATAAACAAGTTCTTCATTTCCATTATAAAAAAATCATACATGATATTCTACTTCATACAAAAAATGTATGAATCTACTACCTCTTCAAGAAATAAAGATATAATTCCCAAAATCATGATTCAATATTGTATTATTTTCAATATATAGATAGTATTTTTCTTCTTCATGTAACCCTGAAATGATATTTAATTTTATATGGAATTTAGATCTTTATAGTAACAATGTGGTTACAAGGTTATTCTTCATGAAAATAACTGTACATGAATCATTCCATCATGGATTTGAGTGGATCACATATTCTTGTTGTCTAAGTGAAGATATCACATGAGAACACATCATGTGAATGGTTTCATGAGGTCCAATAATAAATAATTTTTTTCTAAGGGATCTCATAAATTTCTACAATCTCTCTAGGATATGCAACCTAATTATACAGTGAAGAAGAGTCTTCTCCTCATACACTATGTTTCACCACCTCATATCCACATTTTTTACTATGTAGAATAAATAACTTGATTTCTTGGTGATGTTGTTTTTTTAATATTAAAACACATGATTCCTTTATTATTTTATATCAATAGATAGGGTTTGTTCACATTAATTTATTATTCCAACATGATTGTATCCTCACGATAATGTGATGATAATTACATAAAGCACCTTAAACATGTATTACCCATTATCTTGGATACTCAAATTTCCTTTGGAATCATTTTTTCTATTTGAGCCCAGATTATTCATAACAATATTGAATGTGTGAAAGACGTGGACTATTTTTATGATGTCGAGAATGTAATATTCAATTAACATGGTCATAGAAGGTGGTCAAAAGATTCATATCAAATAATGGAGTGGATACATTTATTTTATTGAGCTTACACACAAAATCCTCATTTTCTAGAGGTTAAAGATGATCACATGAAGTTATCAGATGGCCAAAATTAATTTGATTAGGTGGATGTGATGAAAAGGTATATTTTCTATGATAGAGTAAGAATGTCCCACATTGAGTGTGGACCACATCAATATTTAGTTCCATAAATCAATTATTTTTTTAAAATCCATTATATTTGATGAGGTGACCCACTATGGCCCACCTTGTTAGTGATATGTCGAGTGTGACTACTACAATCTTGCCTCCAAAAGCCCAAGAGATGGTGAGCCCTTCCATGTAAGAATACAAATCACACGGGAGGTCTTATCCATAGTAACACCCACATACGTACACACACACACACACAAATTCATCCCCATAATATAATGAAATGAAAAATAATAATGATCCCAAATGCATGTATACATTTCAATATCAGAATCAGAGTGAAAATAATACCAAAAATCATAAATGGTCAAATAAACTTCCCACTGTAAATTGTAATGAAGTTTAACCTTCTAGAAAGTTGGGATTATAGTCAAATTTATATTATAATATAAACATAGATATTTATTTCCTAATAAAATATATATTTGTGTGAGGACCATAGAAACCCTTATCCAATGGAAGACTATTTTCAAAACTCAATACATGTGTCGGTAGAGCCCATGAATGGGTGTGTATATTATTACCTAGTAAGACACCTCGATATATCAAAAAATTAAGAATAAAGAGTACTCATATAATAACATGATACATTAAATATAATATGATACATATAATAAAACATTTAGATATACTCAACATAGAATCTAAGAGTCAAGGATTAGTGAAAACCACATTTCAGGTAAATGGTTCTTCTTGGGAGTTCATAACAACACTCAGTAGGGAGAAATCACTCCATGATTTTGATTTCACCGATAATATCCATCTTATATGATGTGATAGTTAGGTATATTAATAATTTAACACATTCTAGAAGTCTAAAGAAATAAATAAAGATATTGGAATCACACCCATGGCCATGACGATTACTTGAAACAAAATCTGGATTAACCTACTATGTAGTGTATCAAAGCATAACAAAATTTGGTCACCCCAACTCATAGAACCCCACCAAGTATAGAGGATGATATAGTATTATTTATTGATCCATGGTGGATTATAACATATCTATTAAGAAATAATTCCATTATATGGGATCATAATCCTATTCTCTAGATGCATTTGTATACCATAACCTCAGAGAGTGGAGTGAGGGAATACACCCTAAAGAAACTTTTCCACACAAAATAGGAATGAGGGTTCAAATAAATTTTCAATATAGATGGTGTGAAAATATGGTAAATATCATATTCTACTAATCAAGGACCTTTCTATGTTCATTCCTATGTTTCTCTTTCTAGTCTTATATTCATTTGGTTATTCCCATGTATCTACGTCATTCCATTCACATTACCTTATCACAGTACTAGTACATGCCCATTTACTCTACCTATGCCTATATACCTGAATATATATGTTCTTGTGTATCCTCCGAGATACAACCCTAGATTATTGGAAGGGGTCATATAGTATATGACAGGTGTCACACGATGTGCAATAATTTTCCTCTATGTCGAGAACCTAGAACTCTACTCTGGGCCACACATAGTGTGTATCTCTGGATTACATATCATGTAATTCATATATTTGAAGAACCTGTAGGTTCATCACACATAATCCACCTATGTAACCACCAAAACAAAATTTTCCTGACATCCCACACATGGATCATGGATATGGGTCAACAATGGTTAGTGGACATTGGAGACTGGATTCCAGCCATCGATCATGATCTGGAAATGACTTGTGTCCATGCCATTGAAATGAACCCAGAACACACAAGAAGAACTCTAATCTTGAAAAAATTCATCACCAAAAAACGAAAATATCATTACATTAATAATACCAAAATGAGATAAAAGGTAGAAACATGTTGTGCTGATGAACGAGAACACAATGTTTCATTACCAGTTATTTTTTTCAATCCATCGTCCAACTATAACACTGATGATTAATACACAAAGAATGGGGAATGAAATTCCATAACCAAGGAAAATGAAAAATGGATTTCTTCATATGTTAATTTTTTCTTAGATTGATTTTCATTAGAATAAAAAATAACTATATATAATTATTCAACCCTAAAAATTCCCAATTCTAAAGTAAAACAATCACGTACCAACAATACAATAGAACATCAAATCATTTTGTTGGTGGATTGATTAGAATTCATCATGAGTAAAATCAATTTCTGTCAAATCTATAAAAAAAAGTTTCCTTCCTCAATATTGGAGTATTAAGTGATGAAAAACGTTATTAGGATGTTTTTGTATACATGATACACATGATTCATTTGTGAACCGATCACCATGGAAGGATCTATTGATGATAGTTCATGATGGTCCTCTACAGGTTAGACTATAAAATTCAAGGATTATGTGGAAAGGCCTAAACAATTAATAACTACGATTATATAATGTTATATTAGGTCACATAATCATTATAATATAAATAAACACATTTATTTTAATCTTTAATTATTTTCATCTAAGATGACTTTTTAATATAATCATGATAAAAAAAATATTATTTTATTCCTATAGTAAAGCCCGTATTTTGGACTCCACGAAAATGTTAGATTTTTTATTTTAGATTATATTTAATTTTTATTAATCCTTTTTAGTGAAAATAAAAACATTTGATATTAATATATTTAATATTTTTCAAATATTAATTTTGGTCTCATCGGACATCAGAATCTCACACTTTCTCAGTTTTGGAATATTTTATTTACTAAATGTATTTAAATGAATTAAATGAAAAGAGAAATTCAATTATCCCAATATTAAAGATATTAATCTCAAAAATTGAAAAAGACTACTCAAAAAATTTTGGGTACTAATTTCTCATTTAGGTCCCCTATTCATAAATTATCTCCAATTGATTCTCAGGAAACCACATGACATATAGATATGAAATTAGTCACCCATGGATGATCTTCTCATGAAAATAGGTTGTCTACACCATGTACCCCATATATGTATCAACTTTATCGATTTCCAATGATAATTTGTAGATAAAATGTAACTGGTTAGGCATATACATCCTCAGCTATGACATGTTGAAGATGTTTTGTACCTCATATAATTATGGATAAAAATTTACATAGTATTTCACTTCTCTAACACATTATAGTACCTAAAAAGGTCCAATGAATCTCAGATATAGCTTATCGCTTAAGATAAATATCTATAGTTCATGTCGAGGTGAGACATTGAGGAACACATTGCCTCATTCCACAAATTCTGAGGACCTCTTTTGTTAGTCTAAAAAATACTTATGATAGATCAATGAAGTCTTCATCTTCTCCTAGACAACTGTAACCTTCTCTATATTACCTTGCACCAAACCTAGTCCAATGATTGCAGACACTCCTTGATTAGTCGATCCTAGTGGTAATTTGGAGAATCACCCATACAAAGAATTTAGTGGTTCCATACTGAGGGAGTAATGGTATATTTCATTGTACACAAAATCCACAAATGTAATATAATTATCCAAACTATAATATGAGTCTAACATGAAATCCCATCACATGTCCACGAGGACTTGAATGATCTGCTATGTATAGTTGTCAGTATGTGGGTGAAATTATGTGATCAAATGTAACTAATTCTCACATGACTCTAGAAGTAATATTCATAATTTTTATGTGAAGTGAGAATCAAAGTTTGATGTGATAATCAATGGAACTCCATGTATCCAGACTATTTTTCACACATAAAGGCTTCACATGGTCTCTAATTAACCCTGAACTCTTATATATATGCAATGTAGGCTGACTGGTGAGTCAATCTATGATCACCCAAATGGAGTCATGTCATTTTGAAATCTGTGTAATCCCCATCATGATATCCATAGATATATTATCCCACTTCTGCTTTATATCTACAGGGTGTTTAACTAAAACCATTGTTACATGGTGGATAGCCTTCGCCTTTTGATATGTGAGGGATCAAGAGTCAACTATGTTATATAGTCACACTATGTTTTTGGATCCTCAATTCTTGTCCATTAAAACTTGTTATAGAGGTTTTAATATATATTACCCACAAATTGATGTACTTATATAGGGAATGCATGAGACTCCCTCAACAAATTTTCAACAATGTCACTGGAACCATCATGCATCCTCTAAAAATACTTACATGATTTCTACATTGAATTTTGTTAAATATTATTCATTTCAAATAAATTAAATACTTTCATGATATTTTGATAAAAACAGCATAGAGTTTTACATGTTTTACATGAAATATAATGTTTATTTGGCATTACATGCAACGCTAAGTGTAAATTTTGATAAACACTACACCCTATTTAAAAGAAACATAACATACCATTAAAATATTATAATTTATATGATCGTTATAACCTAACTGTTGGAAAGGTAGGTACGAGATGGATTAAATAGATTATTAAAATATATGATATTCATATTTATATAAAATAAATTAGTTAGTGAACAATTAAATATAAATGAATATAAAAACTATTTATAAATAAAGGAAATATTTTTTTATACAACATATTTTTTAGCACAAACATTTTTTTCCACAACAAATTAAAAAAAACACTTCTATTGATTTATTTTAATAAAATTTATATATTATATATTCAATAAACTTTTTAAATTTTTCTCATGTGTTGTCCAAATAATATATAATAATAAATCTAATTTTATGGGTAAATGGTATTTTTTTAGGAAAATAGTTTTTTGGATTTTTGAGAACATTATTATAAATAATTTTTGAATATTTTATAAATTTTATATCGAAAAATAATTTAAATTTTTGAAATAATAATTTCAAAATTATCTTATGATAATTTTTGAATTTTATAAAAATAATATTTTTTTATAAATAGTTAAAATTAGAGATTTTTAATTAAAAACTACATTTTCATTGAAATAATTTATAAATGATATATTATATATTAATTTTTTTTGTAAAATCAGTTAAATTATATATATTAATTCATTTTAGGTCATTTGAATCATTTTTATATAGAATTTCTATATAAAAACATTAAAAACTTATGATGATTTTCTATTTGAAAAATCGCTTTCTCTTCGCATTTATGAAATTTATTTTAAATGTAATTTTTTAATTTATATTAATGGAATTTAAAAAAATGGATTCTGTATTTTAATTAAAAATAATATATATTATATAAAATTTTCAAATTATATTTTTTCCAAAATGGATAGTGAAATATTAAAAATTAATTATGGTGGTTAAGGTAAAATGGGTTTATCGTGTGGTTAACGTAAAAAATATAAGGGTTAAAATGATCTATAAACTTGTCTAAAATATATTTTCTTATTATATTTAAACACTATTATTTATAAATATCAATAATAATTCATTTTGGACCCTTTTTGAATGTGAAATATGTGGGGTTACCTTTTTCTTCTGTAACATTACAAGTGTACCACTCACCTCACATATAAATGGCCACCACCTCTCCTTAAAACTCGTTTGGTTTGTCTTATATCTACAAAAAATAACTTCAATAATTCTCTCATATCATAATTTAATCCTTATTTTGGTTATAAATGAAACATAGTATGGTATTTGGTTCATAAAAAAGGTGGATACTCAAAAAATAAGTAAAGTTATTCAATGAGCATTTTTATTTTATTTCTTACTCCTCCTCTATCAATTAATTTTTATCCAATATGATATAATAAAATCTTTATAAAACATATACTATTATTTATTTATGTTAAGTTCTTGAACTAAAACCATCTCCATATTCATCAAATGGTTACGAAATAATCATTCGTTTTTAGGACTAACTACTACCTCACGAACTGATGTCATTGGTTTTTTCATTACAAAAACTCATGGTTTGTTGTGATGATGGATAGAAATTACTTATATATGATATATACATATCCAAATTATACATATTTTTTCATTTTTAATATTTATTTATTTATTTTCATTCCTTAGGGTATACCTGTGTTTGGAGGAGTACCGCCTCACAAAGCATTGTGATTTATTACAAAAACACTTCACATGAATGAAAATATGTATAAATTTAATTAATAAATGTGATATAAATGAAACAATTATTATATTAATTACTTATTTATCACATTTAAATGATAATATATCATTTTATTTATTAACATTTCATTCACTGAAAGACCATAATTGTTTTCATGTACTTGCGGATTACCTGCTTCACGAATTAATATGACTCTAACTTTTAATCCCCACAACACATGGATTATATGTTTAATTATATTTAAATTATTAATATACTTTTTATGAAATAATTATAATTTTTTAATGAAATAATATTGCATACCTACTTTGCATAATGATCATTTAAAATTGGAATTGTTACCCATGTGTATGTACGGTCTACCGTCTCAATGATCGTAACATACTTCGGTTAAAAAAATTATATTTCAAGATTATTATTAAAATGAAAAATTATGAATAAATATTATAATTATGAAATGATTATTATTCGGGAGAATAGGTAACCAGGTTAAAATTAATAGGATCAAAAATAATAAATCATTACATATACAAAAAACAATGTGGTTGTTACCTGAAAAATGATTCTAAAAATGAATTGGTAAAAAAAGATGAAAGAAATAGTCATAAGAAAATAATATATATTATAATTTATATATATTTATATTCTTATATAATATAATTTTATTAAACTAATATTAATTATGCAATTTTTTATATTGTGTATGAAAGTGGTTGAGATATATGCTAACAGATTTTTATCTCCATTTTACTTGTGTTAGACGCATTCTGTATTAACCACATATTTCAATTATGTGGTCTATATAATTTCAATTAATATATTTTAAGATTATTATACTAATAATTAAGTGGAATAAATATCCATTTTATGACATAACATTAATTGGGATCATGACTCAAATGTTACCAAATTTGTAATGGATTTGTGTTACAATCTCATTATTTATCGAGATGATTTATGATTAAGTATAAAATATTGAAATATTATGATATACCACTAAATAATTATGATTACATTTTTTATAATATATTTAATCATTAAATTTTATATTAAAATTACACTATTTACACACTTTCATACTTAAAATAATTGAGAAATTCATTTAAGAAAAATCACATTTTATTTTATTTTCTATCGAAATTCCTTTTCCTTAAAAAAAAACTTTGTAAAAATATTTTCAATTTTCTTAAATTTTTAAAATTGGTTTAAGAATAAAACTGATACCCATTTTTTAATTTGTATATCTTTTTATGAAATGAATCTTCATATATTTTTAATAATAAGGATCGTTTTTCTTTTATAGAAATTATGAAAGGAGTCTTGATTCAATGAATATGATATGAAAATAATTTAACACGTTCATGACCGTTATTTTCATTTAGGAATGATTTTTATATTTTAAATGTTAATTTAAATGAATATTATTTTCCAAAATTTTTAAATTTTTCTAGTTTTAAAAATTGATTTTCAAAGAAAGGTTATTTTCCTCACTAAAATTTTCAAGATATATTTCAAAATAATTCTCAATAAAAGATGATATGCATTGTTATAAAATATCGTTTTTGGGGATATAAATCTTGCATATAATTATTCTTAATTAACTAAAATATTTATAATGAAATTTTGTTTATGAACCCCAATAGGATATACCATGATAACATTCGTACGAAACCCAAATATTGTTCCATAGATTATACTATGTAAAAATAATGAAATGATTTGGAAACATGTGTATTTTCAATAGGTTATGATATATTTAAATATTTAAGAAACCCATTTTATTTAATGGGTTTTTATATGTTATATGTTTTATTATCTTGTGACACACATACATTTCATTTTAATTATGTGATTGTTGGGACTTATATCTCCCTCCAATTCATTGGTTAATGATAGATAACTCATGAGTAGATATGTTATTTTTGCACCAGATCATACATTCGAACTTTTTTCTATGGAATTCATTACATGTTCACGATGTTATGTGTGAACCTGATTATAAATTCAAAATAGTATGTGTGAACCATATTACATGTTAAAATTTTCGTATTAGAACCAAAGTAAATGTTTACATATTTATGCATAAACATGATTACAAGTTCATAGTGTTAAGCATATACCGGTATTTAATGTCCATAATTTCATGTGTGGACCAAGATAAATGTAACTAAGGTTTTTTTAGGTCCTTATTTCATATCCTTAACCTAATGAGTGAACATATATCTATTTATACATGTTTAAAATATTATAATATGATGTTTATTCTATAAACCCATTTATTATACCTACAATATGGTGTCATTTCTATTGTTCTTTGATTCCTTTATGATTCATATCTTTTTTATAAAAAATTTATATGTCATGACTCAATATTTAATCTTTTATACGAAATCTATGGTTTTAAATTGTTATTCTCTTGTTCAAAACGCCTTATGTGCATGTTATTCATATGTATCTCTATTTTTTATCCCTTCCTAGAATATGATATTGTTTTTTATTATGTTTACATTACCTATGTTCGGAAGAAATTTTTTATTTTTGATTTTTTAAAAGTTTACTAAAGGGTGTGTTATTTTTTGGGATATTTTGAACATCATTCACTAATTATAATACTGTGTACTTAGTCTCCCGAAATGATAACCATTTTTGGTAATCATTTTTTTATTTAATATATTGATTATTGGTATAAAGTGATGTAATATCTACGCTTGAGAAGTTTGGGTCACTATAGTTAGTATCAGAGAAAAAAAATTCTTAACATTTGGAAACTACAATGAGAAATATTTATTGATATCTTTAATAATATTTCCCAGGATGTTCATAGGGATTTCTTTATGGATAAGTATAAGGAAAAATCAATGTATGGTAAAATTTCCTAGAATTAAGGAAAAGGATAGAGCATGTGGTGTCTAGGAAATTATATCTGTTTCACAATACTAAAAGTGATTTTGGATCTATTAGAGAGGTGTCTAGGGGAAATAACTCCTAAAATGGTACATTTATCTGGAATTAATTTTCACATAGTGCATGAAAATGGGCCTTATAACACACCTTGTTTCAAACTTCTGGGGGAAAGGTCTTAAAATTCAAAAAAACTTTATATATCTTCCTAAAATATATAAATATATGATGATTATAAATGAACTATGATAAACCTAACATTTTATATATTAAAATGAATGTTTCATGATATAGACACACTATAAGGAATATATCATGATTATCTGGTTCCTCACAACTATTATTATTTCTTATACTATGAATTATTTGTTTTATTCAATGAATCAAACCTGAAGGAACTGTGTTAATGATGAATGAAATAGAAAAGGCTATGATTTTTCCCTAATAAATCAAATTTTATGGTAGATCAAATGAAAACCTTATTGTATTTCTCACATGGATTTATAAATATATGAATTGTGATGAATTTTCAAACAAGAAAAGGAGGGAAAAATGTTATATTGAGTCTTTCAAGAGGCAACAAACCCTTGTTTCAATAGTTCATTTGATCCTATTGTTTATATTAAATGGATTACTACCCCTAAAATATTTTCAATTCTCCGGTGTTTAGATCATGAAAATTTGATTTTAAATGTCTACCAGTTAGAAGATGAGGCATATTAATGGTGCACTCAAACTAAGAATATTAGAAAATGGGATGAAATTGACTCTTTTATGTAGGATGTGTTCAGAATATTATTATTCTATAAGTACATTTTTCATAAGATTTATACAAATATTGATAAGTAATTCCTAGAGATTAACAAGAATGTTATTGATTCTATTTGTACCTATAAAAAAAATTTACAAGCCATGTGAGGTTCTCTTCACATATTATCTTTCACTCTAAAAGTAAGGCTGACTGATTATTCAATGGAATAAAAAAAATTACAATGAGAATTATCTATAAAAGACTTTGGATTCTACTATGAAATCCTTCGATGTGCCCTGAAAGTGGAAATGGAATCTAGAAACCATTTTGTTTCTGGTGATAATAAATGAATGATGGGTATCTATGGAAATTACAATGATATGAAACATTTTTAGATAAAATTATTCAAACGTCTACATGCCTAAACTATTAGAAGAAGCACATAGGTGAGTTCCTAAATATAATATGAAGGTGTTTCATGTGTGGGAATACTATATATAAATAAAAATGATGTAAAAGTTGTCTAAAGAGGGTATTTAATGAATTGAATGGATAGAGAGCTGAACATAATTATCCATCCATACTCAAATATTTCATGTTCATGGTGTTCGGAAATTATTTGAATTAATTCCCCAATCCAATGTCTAATATGTATTATAATCCTCAAAAATATTTGAAGATAGAGGACAAAAGGAAATCTTATAAAATCATAATGGATGAAGTGAATCATGATTACTAGGACAAACTTACCATCCACTATATAGTTGGTAATTTTATGATAGATATTATATGAATGATCTCTCTGAAAATATTATTTTTCATCTATTAGTGAAAATTAAGGTGATTATCTCCAACCACATTGAATATAAAATAATGAAATCATGTTAGTTATTATATCAGTATAAGGATGAAACCTTATTTTCAATGAATATGATTTTGTATAAGATAAGTTATTATAGAAGGAATAATGGTTAAATTAATATGTTGATGTTTATAGCTCTATATCTAATATTAAAATATGAGTTATGCATACAATCATAGGTTTATGAATTTATGGTTGATGATATGTTTAAACTAATTAAAACCCTGTATGATGTTTTATGCTATGGAAGTTTTTTAAGATAAAAAATTTTTTAGATGCATTTATTGCAGTATGACCCATTAGTTTTTTATATGTTTCAGTGAAAAAAATAAGATTATGAGTAATGGATTTAATATTTTTGGATATATGATTATTGGTATTATTAAACTTTTGGGTATATATTTTCTTTCATACTGAGGTAATTAAGGGTTGTAGTCGATCACCTTAGGATTCCATCACACATCATTTCAATAAAAGAAGATTTCAAATTGGATCCTCTTTATTGAATATATTTTATAATATGGAAAACATATATATTGACCCAAATGGAGAGTGAAAATAATAAAAATTAATTTTAGAGGTAAATGTAAAATTGGTTTATTAGGGGTTAAAGTAGAATGATAATAGTTAAAATGGATTAAAGTTCTTTAAAATTTATTTTTTATCATATATCTACCCTATAATCTCTAATTATTTATAATACCATGTTTTGGACCCTTTTAGAACACTAAAAACTTGCACACACGATTTTATTCTCCAAAATTATAAATATGTCACTCACCTCACATATAAATGTAAATCATCTCTCATATTCTATTTACAACATTAAACAATTTAGGTTAAGTGAATCATTATAAAAATAAAATACCAATTTACATCCTCTTATACTAGAGTCCTTATTTTGGGTAAAAATACATCCTAGGATTAATTTTGGTGAACACCTTTATTGGACACCTGAGGAAGTCTTAAAGATATCAAATGATAATTTCTATATTATTTCATCCTCGACCTACTTAAATAAATTTTAAACCATGAAAATATAATGAAATATGTATCTTACCTATACAATGATTTTTATATATTATGATCAAGACTTAAAAAATTTCCACTTTAATTAAAAGGGTCACGATGTAATCATTCATATGCATGGAGGACTACCCCCTAATGAACTGATATCATTCACTTTTTCCATTAACACTACTCATAGTTGGTAATGATGATTCATATAAAGTATATATATGTGATATTTATAAAATAATTATACCTATTTAGTTATTATAACACATATACAATTTTACATTATACTTTTAATGGGATAATATTTCATCACTCATTCATACAATGTCATTACTAATGCATAAAATCGACTACCACCTCATAGAGAGATGTGATTAGTTTTTTTCTAATGATTTCATTAGAATATAATAAGGACAATTTTAATGAATATACATGATTTAAATGTAATAATTTTGAAATTAATTTCATATTTATTATTAATAAAAGACAATATATCATTTCATTTTTACCTTTTAAATCAATAAATGATTATATTGTTATTCATGTATGTGTGGACTACCACATTCTTGAAGCGACATGAATATTTATTTGCATCACCACACCATAGCATTGACATGTATAATTATATTAAAAGTAAAAGTTTTTTATTTATGATATTATTATAATTATTTAATGATAAATTATTACTTACCACATTTCTCTACAGATCATTGAAAATTAGAAATGTTACTCATGCATACGTATGACCTTCTTTCAACATGATCATTACATTTTTCATTTCTCAAAACCATATTTCATAATTAGTATTAATATTATAAATGATTTTTAAATATGATGACTATTTATTGATATTAATTCTATAAATTATTGATATATGTTCAATGTAAGATGATCATAAATTAAAAATTAAAACAAATACGAAAAATGAAGTAGTAATTTATTAAAATGTGATTTTAACAAAGAATTGATAGTTAATAGATAATAAATTGTAATAAGTAAATAATATATTGTATAATATATTTACTTTTGGTTTATTATAAGATTTATAATAAACATATTATCATACATGAGGTTCGAATACGTATGAAGGATGCCTAGACACAAGAAATGGTATTGGAGTCTCACATTTTACTTATTTGAGGCACATGAAATATTCAAAACCTAATAATATTAGGTGGTGTATATACATACAATTAATGTATATTATGGATCATATAATAAAAATTATGGTTACTACATATCCATTTTTTTATCTCTCTTTCATGAGTATTATTTTTCATATGTTACCATAATTTTAATAGATTTTTTTATAATCTCATCATTTATTGTGATTGTTTATGATTAAGTCTTTAATATTTAAACATTATAATATACCTCTAATTAATTTATATTAATTTTATTTTACAATTTCTATTCATGGAATTTTAATGTAATATATGAATTTTTCTACTTTTGAAACATCACATAAATGAGAAAATGATTTTAAGAAAAATCATCTTTATTTCATTCTTCGATTAAAAACACATTTTTTTCTTAAACCATAATATCTAAAAATGTTATAAAAAGTGTTTTTAATATTTCTAAAATAATTAAATATAGAAAATATTAAATATTTTTTACTTTTTTCAAATTTTTTGAATTAATTTTCATTTTATTTTATAAAAAATCCCATTTTATTTTTACCAAAAATGAGAAATGTATATTTGTTTTAAGTTGTATGAAATGAATAAAATTTTCCACCATCTTGATAATTATTTTATTTTAATATTTCATTATATTTATTCAAGGTTATTTTCCTGGAATTTTATTTTCAAAATCTTTTATGGTTTTTTTAATAGTTATTTTTGATGAAAACTTATTTTCTTCAAGAATGTTTCATGTAATCTTTCAAAACCATTCTACATATAAGATGATATCTATTGATATAACTTATTCATTTAATGGGAGTTTATCCAAGTATATAATTCTTATTATTTATATGGATGTTTCATCATCATAAGACATTTGGGAAACCAATTCCTCTTTCACATGTTATACAATGAGAAAATTCTTATGAAACCCACCTATTTTTTCACATGTTACTCAATGATGGAATGAATAAATGATTTTGAATCCTATATGTTTTCCATGTGTTATGATGTGATTAAATGATTGTGAAATCTACTTAATTTTATTTGTTATGATATGATGAATTTTTTATGGTCTTATAGAATATATACATATGATTTTAATTAAGTGATCAGCGGGACCTATATATTCATCCAATGAATTTGTTAAAAATGGATAAAACAGAATTAAATATGTTATGTATGAATCTGATTTCATTTTCACAATGTTGTACATGAACCTAACAACATGTTCGTAATGTTATATGTGAATATGATTACATGTTCACAATGTCATTCATAACCCAGATTACATGCTCACAAATTTATTTTTAAACCTGATTACATGTTAATAATCACAAATATGAACATTATTACACAATTACAGTGTTATGATTGGACCTATAATTATATTCCATAATGTAATTCCTAGACCAAGTCACATGTACAATATTTTATATGGGGGAATTTTTTCAAGTCCATAACATAATTAGTGAACCTATCTATATTTATACATGTTAACATTTTTATATGATGATGTGTATTCCAAAAAACTATGTTTCATTCCAACATTATTTTATCATTGATGATTTTATTTGATTACCTTATGATTCATTTCTTATGAAAATCCATTTTTATGCCATGATTCAACATTATGATATCTGATTGGTAGGGTATGGTTTTCAAATTTAATTACCATGTTCTCATACACTTGTGTTCTAGTTAAGCTAATGTATCTCCCTTGATAACTGTTGCTGAGAATCAGAGTTCACCCATTCTTATGTTTCCTTTAATTAAGATATCAATAATGTTTTTTAGTAGGGTATTTTTTTAATAGAACTACAGGGTAAGTCCATAATGGGAGATATTGAAGACATTTCACCAAATTTGAATATTGTGCACCTAGACTCCAAAACACTAAACTATTATAGTCTTGAGGAATGAGTTTGTGTATGTTATTGAATATTAATTTAAAAATATGTATATATGTTAATAATAATCATGAGATATTATAGTTGGTATTAGTGGGAAGTTTTAGTTAACCTTTTGAAACAAGGAAGAGAAAACTTTAGTGATAACCCTTAGGATATTTCTATCGATATGTCTATGGATGTCTCTATGGATAATTATAAGGATTACTCAAAGTATTGAAAAATATTTTAGAATTTTGGTAAAAGATAGAGTGAGTGGTTTCTAATTAATTACATCTCTATCTAAATAGTACATGTGGATGTGTCTCTAGAATATAGGTACCTAGGGGTGATAATATTGAAAAGGATTCACTACTGTATATTGGGCCGTTAACAGTGCTAGTAAAATGTCTTTATCAATGATATAGAAGTTCTAATAATATAAGTGATGTAAAAGGGTTATCTTTAACAGTTCTCATAAAAAGTGCTGATAAAGTCCCCCCTTAACCATGGTAAAAAATTGTTGACATAAGGGTCATTTACCAGAACTTTTTTATCCCTGTTAAATCCCCCTTTATCTGTGCTTTTTAAAACTGGTAAAGGCCCCCTTAAGAGATATAAAAAATAATTTCTAAAGGCCCCACTGATAAAGGGTAAAAATTATTTCATGCCCCCACACACCCATTTCATTTATCAGCACTACCCCCCACCCCAACCCTTTATCAGTTCTTTATCATGTACCCCTTCCTCCAATTTGTTTCGAACCAGAGAACCCCTAACCCAAACCTTTATCTACGCTTTATCTTTTACCCATGCCTCCACAGAGTATTGAAATTGGGACCTCCATCTTATACACTACTGCATTTTCCACACCCCTATACATTTTTGTTTTACATTTCATGATATATCTATATATTTATATATATTTCATCATATTTTTTTATCTATATATTGATATATATGTTTATTTATATATATGTGTGTTTATATATATATATATAATGTATATTAACTCTAAAAACCCAGGATCAAATCTGGGTAGGGACAAATTTTCTGGGGGTACAGTAGCAGCACTGCAGCAGTACTGCAGCAGCGGCGGAACTGTAGCAGCAGCGGCACTGTAGCGGTGGAGGCAATGTAGTAGGAACTATAGCGGCGGTGGTACTGTAGCAGGTATTTTAGCAGCCACAGTATTGTAGCTGTACTATTCACTAAGGGGCTCTTTGAGCCATAAAAATGGGCTTTTAAGCCTTGTATTCAGGCCACTTGGCCTTGGGCCTTCAGGCTATGTAATGGGTCTCCCTCTAACCATTCTAAAGAGGAATTTTCTATAAAATAATAAAATGGGACATCATCCCCAACCTTTTAAAAAAACTCTAATAACCCATAAAACACATAAAAATGTTAAGAAACTCTGAATACCCTAAAACCCATAAAAAACCTAAAACAACAATAACTTTTGAAATAATATTCCTTTTCATCACCAAAAATAGTAAAATAAAAGATCATGAAACATGATTAATTATGATATGTGGTACAGGCCGAATGTATACACTGATCAAAATTTATATCCTTTTTAAATTAAAAAATATGGGCTTGGCAAATAAGAACTCTGTTTCTAAGTCCTCTTGGGAAATTCTCAGGGGTGAAAAAAAGTGATTGTATCTCAATGAGATAATTGATAGACCTTAACTGTGTAGAGATCATCTCAAGCATTGATTTGATATGTGGTAGATCCCAAACGTACACCCGAATCAAAATTTATGCATGTTTGAAGTTTGAGTTCGATTTATTACAAATTTGTAACAATATTATATTTTATTTCTTAGATTATCAGCGAGTTTAAATATCAGGTGGTTTTACCTCATTAAGTAAGATTATATTTAAATTCTTGTGTATATTAAATAGACTCTTGTATCATATGTTATGATTGTTTTAGGGTTTTTAGGGTTTCTTAACATTTTATGGGTCTCAAAGGTTTCAAAAGTTATTATCGGTTTTTCGGGTTTGTAGGGATTTTTTAGAGTTATAATCTATTTTCACTAAATATCTAATATACCATGTGTTTATTATTATTTAGAATCATCTAAAAAATATTTAAAAAATAAATATATTATTTTTATATAAATATAAATATAAATATATATATATAAATATATTATTTTAAATGAAATATAATTTATTGTGAAATAAACCCTTTATCAGCGCTAGTAAAAAGTGCTAATAGGGATATTTATCAATATATCTAATAGAATTTATAATGACCACCCTTATATCAGCATTTTTTTACTAGAACTAATAAAGGACCACTTTATCAGCACTTTTTTGAAGCACTCATAAATTCTCATTTCATCAGTGCTTTTTTACAAGTGATAATAAAGGCCCCACTTTAATAAAACATTCGTTAGTGTTATTAAAGACCCCCCCTCAACAATGATATTTTAAAAAATAGAGAATGTGGGTTTTTAATGTTCTTTTAGCAAGCAATGTTAAAACCCTAGTGATGGATAAACCTAGTTTTGTAGTAGTGGTTCATTGAGTTGAACCTGATCATCACCTGTTGCATAATAATGATCCTTGTGATACACCTAGTTTTCACCCCTAGGAGATATTCTATAGAAAGAGAAAAATCCCTTAAAAATAATCATGGTGGATTTAAATAGTTGATTAATATTAATTTCCTAGGATACACCTATGGTTTCATCAATGAAAAATAATGTTTCATGATTTAGACATACTATAATTGATATATCATGATTTTTTTGGTTCCCATCACTGCTTATTGTTACTTACACAATGACTATTAGTTTTTAGTCAATGGATGGAATCCAAAGGAACTATGTTAATACCAAATTTAATATAAAATAAAATGATTTTCTTCATGATATACCACAAGTTATTGGAACTATAATGAAAACCCTCGCCACTGTGCTTGAAATAAATACTCAATATATGATGAATATTGAATATCTAAATGCGAAAATGAGGGAAGATGGTTATGTTGAGTCCACCCTGAGGAAAATCCAACCTTCTTTCAGTGCATTCACTATTCCTCTAGTTTTTTGAAAAATGGAGGAGTACCACTAAAATGATGTTTTCCGTTCTCCAGTGTTCATATCATGAGAATTAATTTTGGTTGTCTACCATTTAGAGGTTGAGATAGATAAATGGTAGTATATTACTCATTATATGAGGAAATGAGGATAAATTTACTTCATTTAGTTGGAAATATTAAAATATTATTTTTTAATAATTACATTCCAAGTATTCTTCATATAAAAATGGATAAGGAATTCATAGATATTAAGAAGAAGTGTGATGAATCTATTGGTAACTAGGATTAAAATTTAAAAAGAATTATGATATAATCATTGGGTATTATGATTCATCCTGAGAGTAATTATGAATGATTACTCAGTTTATTAAAACAAAATCATCATATAGAGTTATCCATAAGGGACTTTGGATACTATGATTAACTCATTATATATGCACTAATGGTGGAAATGGAAGTTATAAACCCTCTTGGTTTTAGTGATGTGAAAAGGAATATAGGGTTCCCTGGAAATTACAATGATATTTCACATGTGGGGTTGAATAAAATGTTTCAATCTTATACATACAAATGCTATGGGAATGATAACTTAAGGGAGTTCTGAAAATTATTAAGGTGTTTCAATTATGTGATACCAATTCATAGTGAAACATTATGTAAAACTATTATGAAGAGGATATTCAGTGAAACGAATAGAGATAGATATCTTTCGAATGCACAAACTGCACTCTAGTGTTTCAAGTGAAAGTATATGTTGAATTATTTGAATCAAAGAACCACCATAGAGGAAAATGTGAATTGTAGGCCACAAAAACTTATAAAGATAATGGATATAGGGAAATATTATACAATCATAATGGAAGATTTGAATCATGAGAATTAGGTAACACTTACCATTGAAACCTTAGTTTTAATTTTTATTATTGGATTTTAAATGAATCATAACTATGAAAATATAATTTTTCATCCTTTAGTAAAATTTCATTTGATTATCCCCTTCAATTTATTATATAATAATAAAATAGAAATTGATATTATATGGGTAAAAGGTTGAACGAAATGTTCCATTGATTTTTTTATGATAAGATATTAAATAAAGAATAGAAGGAGAATTAACACTTGAAAGGGTATATATATCTAGTTAATATTAAAATAAGAGTTATGAATACCATAATAGGTTTATGAGTTCCAGGTTGATCAAATATTGAAATTATTGGACACCCCTTTGGATGTTTTATTTGATGTAATTTTATTATGATTAGGTATATTTTAAGAGACATTTATGGAAATACAACCAATTTTCTGTATTTTTTTTACCGAAAATTTTATTTGAGGATTAATGACGTTAAAATTTGTGGACATATGATTAAATATATTGGTAACATTCACGGTATCTTAACTTTTATGTTGAGGTAATAATAGGATTTATTTGATAACCTTATGAAGTCTACACACTTTGTTTCTATAAAAGAATATTTCTATGTTGATTTTATTTCCATAATATACATTATGTGGTATGGTTTCATGGGAACCACATTAATTTTTACCTATTCTAGAACAGTGTTTAACACGAATATTTAGTGAAGTCTTTGACAACCAATTTATACCTAGTTACGTTTCTTCACTATGTATCATCCCCACACAGATGATCAGTCTATGGGTAAAACTCAAACTCTAGGTGACACAATATGATCATGTTATATGGATGTCAATGGTGGTTGTGATCATCACATTCCCAATGATGATTTTTCTCGCAACAATATCATTCAATCAAGCATTAAAATGGATTATCACGAGTCTATTTATGAAAAAAATTATATAACCCTTATATAAAACAATGATGTTGTAGAATGAATTCTATTACAACTGGATCAGGATAATTAAATTGATTATAAGGTTAGATCCATTCATTATCATTTATGAAAATGTTGATAATAATGTTATGTAGATAATCATCGATGTGAACTAAATTTTGATACTGGTGAGAACGTCATTCTATGAATTTCATTATGGAATAAAGGGTAAACCAAGACCCAGGTATATCATTCACTTATAAATTATAGATTGTATTGTGACTTTAGATTATAATTTGTATTATCCTCCTAAAATATCTCAATCCCCAAGTATATCATTCATTTTTAAATTCTTGATTGTATTATGACCATAGATTATCATTTGGGATATCCAATGCAAATATCCCAAGATAACAATGTTTTCCATGTATCTATTCTGAGTATGCACATAATAAATACATCAATTGTACTAAACTCAGATTACCTAACACTAGATCAATATCATTATTATAAGGAACAATAATTTGAAATTTTGGTTCAAATAGATATATTGCTATGAAACAAGACTAGTCATGTAGTTAATATTTTTTTGGAAGAAAATCCAATTAGAGGATTCTAAATTGGAAACATAGGATGTAATGAGTTATAATTATCCTCATTTTTAGTATAACAGAGATTAATTTCAATTTAAAAATTCATTTTAAGGGGTTAAAATATAACTCCATAGTATTTTTTTAAAAATATATTTTTTTTACTAAATTTATTCAATTTGATATTTTTTTAAATAAAAAATGAGTTTAGATTGTGTGCAAGAAAAATTGAGCGATTATTTTCAATTAAATTTATATATTATAGATTCTATAAAATATTTACCATTTATCTTATGTGTATTCTAGACCACAGATAGGAATAAATCTAATTTTACGCTTATAACTAATTTTTAATGTAGTTTTCACACCTTCTTGAACAAATTTTTTAAAACTATTTTTTGAATAATTTATATAATATATTTTAGAAAATAAATTTCTTCACTGAAATATTAAATTTAAATTTTTTGTGTGCCTTTTTGATAGATTAGTATTTTGATAAATAATGAAAAATACTTAATTTTAATTAAAACTATATTTTCATATAGATTATTTATAAATATAAATTATATTTTTAATTGGTTATAAAGTAACATTTTTTTTATTATATATATATTAATAGAATTTATTTCATAGTAATCATTTCAATATCAAATTATGATATAACAACTTTTAAAATATTTGAATATTTTCACTTTGAAAACCCTCTTTTTCAGCATGTTTGTGGGATTAATTTTAAATTAAAATTTTCATATTATGATAATGGAATTTGTAAAAATGGATACCAGATTTGGAATCATCATAATTTATATTACATAATAATATCAACAAATTTTTTTACCAAAATGAATAGTGAAAACACTAAAATTTAATTAGCGCATTTAAGGTAAAAATTGGGTTTCTAGGGGTAAAACTAATAATATAAGGGTTTAAATGACCCAAAAACCTATTTAAATAATCTTTATGGAAATATGAAGACGCTAAAATGTGTAATTATTGATAATAATTCACTTTTAACCCTTTTTGTGTAGAGACCCAACCCCATAGAGCCAGAAGTCGATGTTTACGACCACTACATTGGCATACTGAAAGGGAATTAAATCCCAAAGGATCAATGAGTTTTGTAGTATTGGTAAACTAGTTACATACCTAAGTATTGTATTAAAAATTAATACATTAATTTAAACAAAATATGTTTCTTTCTAGGATACCCTTATTCTATCTAGTGTATCCTTTCATATATTTCATAGTATGATTCTTGAATTCCTGGGAAAAAGAAACAAAATGAGGGTGGGATCGAATGCTCAGTAAGGGTATAGTATAGTGGAATAAATAAGTAATCAATAAGCGTAATAATTATGGAAAAATAAATTACTGAACACACATAATGTGAAACTGAAACACTAAGAAAGAAGAGCTTATACCATATGGAAAGATAATATTTGTAAACACATTCCATTCAAATAACTAGATAAATAAAAATCAATATAGAAAGGTAAGAAACGGAAATACAATCAATTTAATCAATGAACGTGGACATAAATGGATCCATTGATATGTAAAGGAAAAATATAATTTATAAGTTACAAATAAATCAAAATTAAGGAAATACATTGTTATTAAACATCAAGTCTAAGTCACACGAAAACCTATAGTTTCAAGATCTATCCTCTAGATGGATTAAAAGTTGAGATGAAACCCATCTAATCTCCATGGAAACAAACTAAAAGGGTTATTCTCCAAATAATTTCATCTCATGAGACTACTATTATATCTATGGTATTTCATTAACCTATCCCCAACCCATAGGGAATACAATAAATGGTCCATTACCTGTATCATTCATGTCCCACGCATTCCTCATAGAGAATAAAAAATATTCCTTATTAAAAATCCATATGGAAAAAATAAAAATTTATCAATATTTCCATAAATAATAAAATAAAATAAAATTTATACACCATATGAAAATATTTATATGGTTCATGAAATAATCATTTCCATGTAAAATGATATGGATATTTTGGGGAAATTCAATGTCAAATGATCATATGAAATAGAATGTTTTAATGGGTCAAAATAAATAATGGATATGAATATGAATAAAATCCTAGTAAAAATTAGTCATAAAACATCTAGACTAAGAATAATTATGATATTAATAAAACATATCCCAATTGGATTAAAAATAATGTTGTATTTTAATTTATGACTAGAAAAAAATAAAATAAAAAGATCTTTTAAAACATTATTGAGGAAAATATCCTTTTGTTTTGAAATAATTTTTGAAATAACATTACTTTTAAAATCAATTTTTTTAAAAATTATTTATAAATAAACCTTTTTAACAGGAAAGTTAAGCTTTAAATAATTTATTAAGTGAAAATTTGTACATGTGGCACAAGGTAAAAGAACATTTTTTTGCACGGTCAAATCATTAAAGAGTGCCCTGTTTAGAAAGGGACAATAAGATTACTTTTAAAACGTGGTTAAATGATAAAAAGGGAAACAATATCACTAATAAATCATTTTTTAATGGTTAAAAATAAAAATATTAAACCTTTTTATAAAATGGGGAATTTAAAATATAATAGGTTATCCACCTAAGGTGAGAATGAAGTAGAGTTTTTTTTTAAAACATATAAATCAATTTTTACTACCAAAGTGTTGAAAAATGGTTGTAGTACTTTAAAATGGTCATGAATAGATATAGGAGAGGAGAATTTAATGTTTTATTAAACATTGTTCAAATAATTTCCTTTAATGGATTTGAAATATCTTAAAATTTTATCTTGAGGAAAATAATCTCTAAACATTTCACTGTGTCCGATACAACATTGAAAAATTATAAATCCTATGCCTCATGAAAGAAAAACATTAAATAAGTATTTAAAATACCATTAAGGTAAAGTATTAATGATATAATATATCAAAATAACATGTATATACACTATAAAAAATAATTAAGTACTGAAAACGATATTTATCTCCCAGATTTCATAAGTGATATGAAAATCCCTTACCTTGTATTCCCTTTTGGGTGAACATTCTTTAGAATACTGTATAACGGATTTAATCAAGGTAATAACGTATAATATAACCATAAAAATATTTATAATATCAAATATTAACTTATTATAATGTCTTATTTCGTGTTTGTTAACAATATTTCATTATTTTCACTATTTCAATTGTAAATTACATAGTTTCTCGAGTGTGTTTTAACATTATACTTGTTGTTACTATTACTTAGATCATGATTTAATCATATAAATAATGTAAAAAACCATTATATTATCATATATATCTATTATATATTTATTTATTATAATCCATAACATTTGGAGATAAGAAATGAAATGCACTGTTCATGGAGTCGGTAAGCCATACATACGCATGAATGCTACTTTCATTTCTTTTTCGTATTAAAAGAATGAAAATGAAATGATATTTATGTATATTATAATAATATAATTATATATATGTAATATATTTAACTTTTTATTTTTGAAACCATCCTTTATATGTTCTATTTATTGTGTGAACGAATCACATCGCTTTGAGGGGGTGGTAGTCTACACATCCACAAATGATATTATTGTATTACCACCAAATGAAGTGCGTAAAGGTATGAGTTATAAAAAATTATAGATTTATTAATAAAATATAAATAATATAAATATATATATCATATATAAATAACGTTTCCATCATAATTACAACCATGAGAGGTGGTAAAGGAAGAACGAACAGTCATTTTTTCATGATGCGGTAGTTCGTCGTACACATAAACAAAAAGTCTGTTACCCATAATATGGAAGTGTGTATATGTGTTGGTAGAAAACATAACATCAAAACATCTCAATATATTTAGGATACTATTTCATTCATATAATCATGTAATAATTCGAGTTTATTGGTTGGAGAATTGAAATAAAACTAAAGAGCATGAGGAAAGATGTTTCCACTTATTTGGGTAAAACCTTTTGATTTGTACCAAATGACTTCCTGGGCTAAATTTCATCCTTGATAGAGGATTGAATGATTATTATAATTATTTTTAATAGATATTTGTATCGATATTGGTCAAGATAATGTGTCTTTAGAGGTGTGAGGAAGTGGGAGGCTTTAGTTCCCTTTTATAGTAAAGGAGTGACAAACGTGTGAATTTCAAGAAAGTGAATTATGACCAAATTTTCCAATTAAAAGCAGATCCAATAGTGGCCCAAATTCTATTAAATGGATTATATGGTCTTAATTTTTCATCCAATGGATGTTTTTTTATTTTCCAGGTCACTTTGCCACCTATAATTAAGGTCTATCCCTTGTTAATCTTAATTTCACCTTAATCATTGTAAATAATTTTAATTAATTTAAATAATATATTTGGTAAAAATATAAATTTTCCTTATTATAAATCAGAAATAATTATTATTATAAACATGAAATACATATTTTTATATTCTAATTACAGATGTGGTGAAAATTAATTTAAATTTTACCCTATAGATGGGATGACGTTGTTGGATTTTATAGTAAAAACATTAAAAATTCACAATGTTTTTATATAATAATTTAAAGGTAAAGTTATTCTAATGGAATAAATTGGATTAAATTATAAAAAATTAACCTAATTAAACTTCAAATCCCATTAAAATTATAATTTATTACTATGAAAAAAATTGACCAAAAATAAGTTTTGAATTATAATTCATTATTTTACACTATTCATTAAAAATTTAACCTTCATAGAGAAATATCCAAAATTCACCATAAGATAATTTTTATGTTCCAATTTAAAAGATGAAGTTTAGTTTTACATATAAAATATACAAATGTACAAAAATTGGAGTTAAAATTGGTTCTCCATCAAAAATTTGTAAAAGTACCTTTATTAAAATATAGGGTTTATATGAAATATCGGGGTTATTCTTATCTCATGCATATAAAATCTATTATATGAATATCAAAAATATTTGATTTAATATAATATATATATATATTAAATTAATATCACTAAATAATTGTAATTAATTTAATTTTTTATGACAAAACTACTTTGTGAGTATAAAGCAGTTTTACATAAAAGCATTACCTTTATTTAAAATTGGTTCATATATTCATTTATAATTAATTAGTAATGAATTAAATCATTTAATATTTTTATAAAAAGTATATTTTCTTGAGATGCATAATCACATTCATAACCACTAATTTAATGTTTGGGTTATGTATTATTATTTTAAAAACATATATTTTAATAATACTTTATTGTTTAGTAAAAATGAGTCTTTCATGTAACACAAGACATTGAAGAAACTTATTGTGGTATGCAACATAAGATTACCTATAATCACATAAATTTCAATATATATCATGGATTAGTTTATTTAAACTATTAAATGTCTTGTAATGTCTTCAGTCCATGTATTCCTTTACATATTTGGTGTTCGGTCTCATACATGTTATTGCATTCAATGTTCATAATTTAGAATTTTGGGGAGTTAAATTCTCACCAAATTAATTAAATTGAATCAGAATGATTTAAAATTTTTCATGGGAATATATTTTTTGATATTTATTATCTTAGACTCCCATGTCAAGAGAAGTTTTGTGAAAAATCCTCTAGAAAAGTGAGAATGGGAAGTAAAAAGGTCACATGGAATAACATATAACTAAGTCTCTAAGGAAGAGAATATTAGTGGCATGTAGAGATATATACATGAAGGAAAAGATAAATATTTATAGGTAATTATTAAGGACACAATAAATAGAATGATTAATGGAATGTTGAGGGAATCACATCAATAAATATTCAATGATATAGAAGACAAATGGTTTATGAAAAATTATGGTATTAGGGAATAAATTTTATTATTATTTTCCTCATGTTAAGAAATTCTATTACTAACTAATAATATAAGTAAATTTAATTGCATGATAAGTTTTCATTTCATATAAACAAATCAATATTTTTGTTGTGCTTCAATAAAAAATTAATTCATCTCGTACTTAATGAAATGAATTTCCAAAAATTAACTTTGATGTCTGAAGCACTAAAAGATACTTTTAATAAATGTTTAGGCCTATAAAAGAGTGAAAAATCTTAGTATTGGTATCTAAGTATTCCCCATAGTTAATATGGTTAAAAAATTAATCTCTAATCCTAAAATGAAACAAAACTAGTTCATCTTTAATATTTTTTTAATAAATTATCTAATAAAAAATGAAATATTAACTAAGAAATTGCATAGGTCCATAGTTTTCAAGAAACACTTATCGGTCATGGGCTCAAGTCCCATGACATTTATGGACTTTATTTTTTTCACCATATATAAATGTTGTATTTTTATAAATCCAAATTAACATAATTTCCAAAAATAAATATGATGTACATCATTAAAATGATGTTAATCACTAAATAGCCTTTTAAAAATGGTCTTCAATATATCCAAAATACGTAAATACTTCATTGGTTTTATATCAACATAAGTCACTCCATGGGATATGGTTTAATGTATTTCATTCATTGACAAAATATTTTACAACAATTTTTTAGAACAATGTGAATAATCCTAAGATTATCCCCCAAGAGTGTCAAACCTGGTCTGCGGTAAGGCCCGTTTTAATGATCCATGTTACATTGAGTTAGACCTTACCCACATTGTTGGATTTATTATTCCAAGGTACATATGTTCGCCAACCACTTCAACTTTTTGTATCCTAATAGGGATTTATTTTTGGGAAAACCAAATAATCAATACTTTCTCATACTTCTAGTATATTCATCTATATATATCCTGAAAGATTAACTTATGTGATATGTTATGTAATCTTTATTTTCCACAATCTAGTTTCCGTGTTTTCTAATAATCATCCTCTAATACAAATTTTAAAAATATGATTGTATTGAGCACAAAGCCAATGTCTACTGCCATTACAATAACATGATAAAAATGAATCAAATCCCAAAGGATTAAATAGTTTAGTATTATTGACAAACTAGTTACATATATAAGTATTGTATTAAAAATGAATTATCTAATTAAGAAAATAAATTTTTTTTGAGGATAAATTTATTCCATATAGTATATTCCTATATATATTTCATAGTATACTTTTTCTATTCCTCAAGAAAGGAAAAAAAATAAGTGTGAGCTCAAAATCTCAGAAAGGGTAATGTATAGTGGAAGTAATAATGATTCAATGAAAATAATAATTATAGAATGGTAAATAACTAAACACACATACCATGAAAACAAAAAAAAATATGATGGAAGAGAATAAATAGTATTTCAAGGTAATAAATTTAAACACATGGAATTCAAATGACTAGATAATGAAATATCAATATGGAAGTTAAGAAATTAAAACACATTAAATTTAATTAAAGAATTTATAATGAAAGTAATCTATAGATATTTCTATGAAAATTCCCATGGATAAGTAATGACTGAGTCAAAATAAAGAAATTATTATTTATTGGACATCATGTCTACGGAACATGAAAACATGTACTATTAGGATATAAATTTCGGATAGTTTAAAACAATGGGTAGAAACCCATATATTGTTTTTGGAAATAAAATAGAAGGTGTTTTCACCAAATAATTGCATCTCATGAGAGTAATGATGAATCAAAGGTCTCTTATAGACCAGTTCCTAACCTGTAGGTCTTAAATTAAACATTCCCCATCCCATATCATTTGTGTCTTAAGAACTCCTCTTATTAAATAAAAAATATTATATATCTGATATCTATATTGAATACTGTATACATATTTATCAGTATTTCCCCAAATAAATAAATAACATTCAAAGTATAAATTTTTTGAAAACTGGTAGATGGATAAGGAAATAATCATATCCATGAAATATGATAGGGATGTATAGGGGAAATATAATTTCAAATGATCATTGTAAATTTAACATTTCAAGTGGACTAAAATAAATAATGGAATTAAATGTGAATACTATACTTGGAAAAATTAATTATAAACCATCCAGAGGAGGAATAAGGATTTCATTAATACAACATTCACCAAGTTTATTAAAAATAAAGTGTAATTGTTTTTAAGGAATAAAAATACTACCGAAATATCTTTTAAAAACAATCTTGAGGAAAATATCCTTTTTTTGAAAAACATTTTGAAAACCATTTTCCTTGAAAATAAATTTTGAAAATATTTTCTTTAAAAATTATCTTATAAACATTCCCTAGAAACATTAATGAATTTATTACAGTTAAATCCGTACATGTCATTCGAGGTAAAAAGAACATTTTGTTTTCATGGTAAAAATGATTGAAAAAATCCATTTTTGAAAAAAAAGAAAATAAGATTTAATTGAAAACATGAGTAAAATAAAAAAAGTGTAAAAAAATATTTAATAAATCAGTTTTAATGTTTAAAAACATTTTTATAAAATAGGTCTTTTATATGAAAAAAGTTACTCTTATTAAAGTGATAATGAATTCATGATTTCTTAAAAACATTTTCTAAAACATTTTGAGTACCAAATAATGGTAAAATTGTACTATTACATAAAAAAGGTCCAGAATGAGTAGAGAAGAGAAAAATTAAATGTCTTATTTAAAAATTTTGAGATAATTTCCTTAAATAGAAATTAAATAGTATTAAAATTATTCTTGAGGAAAATAATCTTTGAACATTTCAAAAGTGTCTCACACCACTTTAAAACATTTTAAATCAAAATCCATATGAAGGAAAAACATTCAATGGAATTTTTAAATACAATTAATGGTAAATTATTAATAATATAATATATCAAAATGGTTATTATATGTTCCACACAAAACAATTAAGTTGGAAATATGACATTAATCTCACAAATGAAAAAATTGAGATGAAACCCCCTTACATTGTGTTTCCTTTATGGTAAACATCCATTAAAATCATATATAATGGTTTGAATATTTTGGTAACATATACTAGAACCATAATAATATTTATAATATCTAATATTAACTTATTATAATATCTTATTATCTGTTTTATAACTATCATTCATTATATTCCCTATTTTTTCATTAATGGCATAGTTTGTCGAGAACATTTTTACTTGTTACTTGTCATTAATATTACTTAGATAATTATATAATCATCTAAATAATGTATAAAATGATTTTATTATCATATATATCAATTATATATGTATTTATAAGAATTCTTAACATTTGGAGACATTAAATTAAATGCACCATTCATGAAGTTGGTAGGTCGTATATACGCATGAGCGCTACATTCATTTATTTTTCTTATTAAATGAAGGAAACATAAATGATATATTTGAATATTATAATTATTTTGTCATATATATATACATATGTGTGCCATTTATGTTTTATTTTTCTATTAAAACCTATGTTTACAGTTTACATGTATAGTGTGAACGAATCGCATCACATTGAGGGGGGGGGTAGTCCACACTTCTAGAAACGAGGTAATTGTATTCCCCAAAAACTGAGTCAGTAAAGTTATGTGTTGTAAAATAATTAAATAAGTATAAATACATTACAAATATCATATATATCATATATTAATAATGTATCTTTCATAATTTCCACCATGAGAGGTGGTAATGGAAGAATGAACAATCATTGTTTCGTGAGGCTATAGTTTTTCGTACACATAAATGATAAGTTTGTTAACCCATAGATCAATGTTTGTGTAGTAATTGGTAGAAGCGTTATAATAACATCCTATAAGTATATTTATATTAAATTTTACTATAATTATTTAATAAGGGGATTTTTAGGGGTGGATAATGGAAATAAAACAAAAGATAGTGGGGAATAATGTTACCTCTTATTTGGGTAAATCCTTTTGGTTTTCACAAAAGGGATATCTTGGATTGATTTATGCCCAATATTATTCTTATAGAATGACGAGAGTTATTTCTAGCAGATTTTTGAGAATATCTTGATCGATCCCATGTGTCTTGATAGATGTGAGGAAGTGAGAGGCCCGGGTGTCTTTTTATAGTGGAGGAAGAGTGACACTCTTTTAAATTATGGAAAAGAAATTACATCCAAGATTTTCCCATTTAAAGTATATAAAAAATCGACTAAATTATAACCAAGGGAGTATAGGTTACAAATATGACCCTAAAATAGGTTTTATACAATTTTCTAGGTCATTTTGGCCCTTACGTTTAAGGTTTTTCCCATTATTAAGCTTAATTTTACATTAATCATTATAATTAATTTTAATTACACTAAAATTTTTGGTAAAAAAATCAGTTGAACTTATTAGAAATTATAAATTGTCATGATTCCAAATATAGAATCCTTTTTTCCAAATTCCAATTACATAAGTGGAAAAATTATTTTAAATTTAATCTAGCAGATGGGATAACAATGCGCGTTTTTAAAGTAAAAATGTTCCAAAATTTTCAATGTTTTTAAAATCAATTTCAATGTGAAAATGAATAAAATAAACAACATTTGTTTTAATGATAATTAAAAATTATTACACTTTAATCCCAATTAATGTTATAATTAACCTTATAAATAAATTATATGAAAAAGCAGTTTTGAATTAAAATTTCGTTTTTTTTACTATTAATAAAAAATTAAACTTCACAGAAAAATACCAAAAAATAACCCAAGATAATTTTTATCTTACACATTAAAATATTAAGTTTATTTTAAAATATAAAATATATAATGGTTCCAAACATTTGAGGTAAAATTCTTTCACCATTAAAATGTTGTAAAATGCCTTTATAAAAATATAGGGGTTTAAATAAAATATTTGGTTTTTACTTATCTTGTGCCTATAAAATATAATATATGAGTATCAATAATATTTTAATTAGTCTATATATATATATATATTACAATAATTTCACTCCCTAATTTTAATTAATTTTTTTTATGATTAAACTACTTTGTTAGACTAAAATACATTTTCAATAAAATCATTCCCTTTATATTCTATTAGTTCATATATTCATTTCTAATTAATTATTAACCAATTAATTTATTTCATATTTGTGTAAACCATATATTTTTATAATTTTGATAATTAATTTCATAACCTATAATTTAATAGCTATGTTATATCTTATTATTTTAAATAATAGTATTTTGATAAAATATCATTATACACTATAAATATATCAAATGTGTAATGAAAGACATTGATGAAAATCGTTGTTCCGTGTGACGTATGCAAACATAGTATCATGTTCATTCAAATCAATATCATATATTAATTTATTCAAAATATTAAATATATTATAATGTCTCAGGATATTATATTCCCTCATGCTCTTGGTGCTTCATTTCATACACTCTAAATCAAAAAATGTTTTTACATTAGAAATTCAGGGCATTATATTTGTCTTGTGAAAAATGTTTGTACACATTTTTCATAATAAAATTTATATGGGTTGAACTAACTATGCTTAGAAAAGGCCACCTCATATCCTATCATCTTCACACCAAGAAAACCTTTGGGTTTTTCAAATAACTACTCAAATCACTTCCAGAAATTCTTCCTCTCATACTTGATGTATTATTTTAGGTAGAAATCCAACTAGGGAGGGTTTTGGTGAAATATTATGAAGTATACCTAAATAAGAGGTAACATTATTCAATGAGTATTTATATTATATTTCTTCCTCTGCCTCCTTAAATTATTTTTTAAAAAATATGATATAATAACCTTAGTATAATATATATACTAAGGTGTGTCAATTTTAAGGGTTATGAAATCATCATTCATGTGTACAGAAGATTTTCGCCTTACGAACTGATTTCATTCATTTTTTTCAATTACCTCCTCTCAGTACTGGGTAAAATTGTGGATATAAAGTATATCTATGATATTTATAACACAATTATACATATCTATTTACTATATCATATATAACTTTTTACCTTCCACTCTATAGGGGATACAATAACTTTTCTCATTTGTGTGGAAGACTACCTCTTCATGAAGCGATGTGATTCATTTTTCACTAACTCTTTACATGGAAGATAGTAATGATAGTTTTACTGAATATATATATATATTATTAATGGAATAAAAATTATATTCAAGAAAAATTTATCATTTTTAAATATAATATATCATTCTCTTTCTTACCATGTCACTAACTAGAATATGATAATGTTCTTTGTGTATATGTGGACTATCGTCGTCACAAAGAGACGTGACTCTATAGATCCATAACCAAACCATATGGATGATATGTAAAATTATTTTTAAATGAATAATATATTATTTAATACATTATTAGCAGTATTTAATGATAAAAAAATTCATACCTTCTTTCCATAATGATCATTGACAAATTGAAACGTTATTTATGCAAACTTATGGCCTACCATCTCCATGATTGTAACATACTTCAATTATGAAAACCATATATAATGTTTAGTTTTAAAAAATAATTGCTGTTAAAAATTTATAATTATTTCATTAGTATTTTTCCAGATATGATGGATCCCTGATCAATGTAAGAGCACAAAAAATTAAAAAATAGAACCTTTATGACCAAAAAGCAATTATTACCCAAAACATGATTTTAAAAAGGAATTATTAATAAAAAGGTAATAAATGGTAATAAGTAAATAATATATGGTATATATATATTTGTTTCTATATTAGATTTATAATAAACTTATTTTTATTATATAGAATGTTCAATCGTGTACGAGGGTAGTCAAGAGTTATGAAACATTATTTTTTCTCACTTTTTACTTATTTGAGACACATTACATATTCAACACCAATTTATTTTATGTGTCATAAATACAAAAAATGAAATTATTTTAAAATTATTATCAATAAAATTATGTGTTTTATATATTAACTATTTTATGCCTGTGTAGAATCATGTTTTTTGACCGGATGAAATTTCAAGGAAAATTGAATTTAATTGTTTGGTTGATGGTCTATTTTGTGAACCAAGATTCAAAACATAATTTGATAGTTGGTACACATTAATGTTTTGTTTTTAGTCTTGGGTAAGGTAATGGGGGTCATAGGGGTGTCTTATTGAGTTTTTTGAGCTTTAATCCTTGGAAATCTCAACTTTATAGAATCATCAAAGGGTGCATGGTTCGTTTGAAATCGTGTAACCCCCAGAAAAAAACCATGTGAATTATGGTAGTGATAATATATTAAGTGCATGGGCTATGTATGGTTTACCCAAAATGTGCTTCTAGTATGTACAGGTAGTTCCACATAGGTAGTACCTATGCATTGTTCATCACATGGTCGGCGCATAGTTTGTCCAAACAGTGCGACCTAACAGTGCGACCCAGTTTTGAGGGTAAATATAAAGAATTTCCCTTAATTATTCCCTTAAAATTTTATTTTCCTTTTCCTATATCCTCCATACATTAATTATTATCCACTCTAAAAGTAGGAGTTCCTCCTCCCACTCATGGGGTTTGATTTATCTCCCTCATCTTGCAGTCAAATCTATTGCCTTCAAAAGTGTTGAAAAGCCCCTAGTAATCTCTTCGATATGCAATTCTATATATCTAGTTCTTCTTCCGTCTATTGAGTTATTTTGGTGAAATATTTTT
Source organism: Viscum album (assembly GCA_963277665.1). NCBI lineage: Eukaryota > Viridiplantae > Streptophyta > Magnoliopsida > Santalales > Viscaceae > Viscum > Viscum album. The sequence goes on from OY728153.1 coordinate 129,511,231, forward strand.
TTCCCTATTTTGATGGAATTTGAACAATCTTTTTATTTCTTCAATTTTTGGTTGGATCAAGGCACAATAGTGAATGAGTGGAGTTCTACTGCATCGTGGTAGGTGTTCTAAGTTCTTTCCCTTGTTATCGTGACTTAATGAATAGTGCGTGATTATTCCACTCACCAAAACATTCTTCCAATTATTCATTTTTATGTTAAGAATTAATGTGTTTTGTTTTTTATGTCTTATATGACCGTTCCTTATAGAGAAAACCATCCATGTATTTTATGTAGTTGTTGGAAATCCAATTATGTGTGCCCACATTGAATAAACTTCTTTTCATGCATTGGAATCAAAATAACCATTGTGTGTGTGTGTTAAAATTATAATGAATTTATAAATTAATTAATTGAACCATGGTATTAGGTTATCCATGAGTTATACCTTGAGTGTGGAATATCACGCCATACATTTATTTTCCAATTCCTCAGGCTTTATGCCATTTCTTACACTTATGCCTTTAAACGTGAGTTATGTTTGACCGGAAGTCTTATGTTCACTTTTTAATTTGGGATGTAATTGAATATTTTAAATCGAATGAGATGATATATTGAATAAAATGGGTATGTTTTCAAATAAAACAACTTCATATGGTGCACACTATTCATTCGAAAAATGATATGTTCACTCCCATGGGGTTTTGTGGTTATTCTTAGATTTAATGCCTATTGTCTTTGGCCTAGTGAAATAGTTCTCTAGATTGATATAAATGAAATGTGGTTTTAATGATTTTATCTTTGAGACGAGGGTGAAATAATGGGTTTTGAATTAATCACTCCTTTGATGGACTCTCATGACTTTCTATAACAACAGATGACACCTAGTAAGCACGCATGGGGTAATATTATATATACTAGAGATAGCCTCTCCCAATGTTATCTATTTTTCCTCCAGATGAGTGAAATTGGTTACTTATGGGAGACCCCTTGATGGGGTAAAAAGAATGATGGTTGTACCATGACTCAGAGGAGAGTCGGGCCCCTATGTATGATACTATGTACAGACTTGCAGGCTAGTACATGACTTTTTACACCATGCTATGAGTGACACATGAGACATCATTCTTGGGTCACTATGGAAGGACTCTATGACATTGGTTATATGCTGATCCCATTGAGCGATACTCAAAAAGTCCTTTAGTATTTCCATTGAAGGGATCACGGAATCTGACTAGATTTATACAGAAAATTCATTAATTTATAAAGAGTTTTGAATTTAATTAAAGATAATGTTAGAATTTTAAAATAAAATGGATTGTATATTTTAATATCATAATTTTAGGGACATATCCTTCAATCCCAATCACAAGATTGCGTATATTCCAACACCATACTCCGTATTCCACTCAATTTTAAAAATAAAGTACTCCTGGTTCAGACACACTGACTTAGGCCAAAGAAGGTAATTAGATGGGTTTCCCCATGGATCACAGTCTAATGCATTTATTTATTTATTTAGTTTATATCTAGAAATTACTTTCTATGGTACACTAATTATATTTATCTGATGAAATTCAATGGTCTAGACACCATAGGTGTCTACCTACTGATATTATATTTCACACCCTTACCAAGAACCATTGTTGCCTAATAGATTTTATGTCTTTAGATAATGATAAATTTAATAATCAACTTCTAATGTATGATTTTATTTTTCTTTCACCTAAGATTTTAAAGTGCATGACCGATTTGATACTCAGGGTGTTCATGAAGTTTGCTACATCTTGTATATTTTTTCATTTATTGTATCGAACCTTCATATTGGAACTTTCACTTATTTTACATGTATAATCTTCTCTTGTACAAACATGTATCATTGTATAGTTGGCCTCAACCACATTTATATTCAATTAACATTACATTTACCATGAACTTATCTTTTATTTATTAATTCTTCCATAATTGTTTTTTATTGATTTAAATATTTTAAACTACTATGACACTCTGCCCATGAGGGTATTGTCTCCCTAGAACACCATCGTTGGACCCTCACTCCAAGTTAGTAGCCTTATGCATAAGAGAATGTGCACTGAAGGCCATGTGGGGACTAGTCTATTTACTATTTCCATGGTCAGTCAGGGAAGGAAGTTACCACGTGGTATCATAACATAATATTACTTTGTCTTAATGTTTTTGGCTGATTTATATGAGAGTTGGTATGCACGGGTTCTTGTTAAATAGTCATTCATTGGAGTGATCATCCCATTTATTGGGAAAATTACATGATGTCGAGATTGGAATATTGTTTTATCTATTTCAATAAGAGTTGATATGATTTCACGATGAGTGAATTGAGTAATTTTTTCTACTTATTGATTTATAATATTTATAATAATTACCCTTGGATTTTTAAAACAAGGAATAAAAATTACAATAATCATTATAGGCACAACAAAATTTTCATGTGAAGCTTATGCCATGACATGTAGTTTTCATTGATAGGTTGTTTTAAATTTGATGATGTGCCTTAAATGTTTTAGTCTCATATTATTTGTATGTTCTTTTGAGTATTTCTACTTGTGTAGTAGTACTATAGGCTTATTTTACATGACTTTTTTGTTTATCATGCCTAGTAAAACTTTTATAATGATTTCATGTTTACCATATTTAGGAAACTACTTAGAACATTTTTTAAATTTTTCATTCTTCTACTCTTTCTTAGCATGGGAAGAAATATGTTGTTCATGGTTGAATGGGATTAAATTTCCAATATGTAAGGTGTATTGGTGCCTTATGAATTGGGAACTAAAAAACCCATATAATTAAACCAAAGCGGTTTCACCATTTATATTTGAGGAATTTTTCATAAATATCTATATGTTGAATACTTTTTTATCAATTTGGAACATCGTGGTTATGGCTAGATGGGAATATCCACCAACTTGTAATCTGTATGGGATATTTATAATTTTAGGGGGTTTAACCCATAAAACTGATCCCTATTTTATGGTATTTTCATTGGACTGGTGTGTAATATAATTTATTTTGTTTGTTAATGTTTAAATTACCTCACTAAGACACATACCCCTTTTTCTTGGGCTTTATGACCAGTTTTGTTAAAATTATTAAATGTACAAATGGATTCAATTAGGTCAGTTGGGGCATGTAGTTAATAAAATTAATGACTAACATTATTTTAAAATATAAAGGTATAAAATGATTAGGTTTATTTTAGTTGAACCAAAGGTAGCTAAATGGAACCCTCCCAGGTCACCTTTTTGTTTAAATGCCACGTTCAAAACCCCATGGGCGTCAGTTATTATATATAAATACGGTCATTTAAAGTGTCCCATTTTTTGTAATTTATTACTAAATAATACCCCATTTTTTAAAATACCTTTGATCTTTTTAATCCATTTTTTTGTAAAGCCTTATAATTAAATAAATGGTTTATTAAAATGTGTTATGTGATAAAATGGCCTAATTTTAATGGGATGTATTTGAATACAAATGAATAAAGAGGTAGTTTAAAATGTAATACATATTTTTGCTTATACAAAGTGATAGTTTTTTCTAAATAAACTTGAAATGTTAAATGGTATTATGAGTTTTGGATTAAATTCTTTAAGATGAAACCATAAGAGTTTTACCTAGCCTTAACCTTTGTGTAAGGATAGTTGGAATCGTTCCTTCCTTTCACCTTAAAATGAGTGTGTGATCATTAAATGTAGGACTCATTTCCTATAGAATGAACCTAATAATTATTTCATCTTACGATTAGTGACCTTATTTGGTGTGATCCCTTAGTAGGTTTGACACCTTCTGTTTTTATTTGGGGATAACCATTGTAGGTAGTGAACTCATATACTCTAATTCTCTTATGGGTTTTGTAACAACCTGAGATTTTATGAGAATTATTCATTTTAATTTCATTGATGTCTTTTGTTTTACACTACACCAAAAGGACCTTGCACTACACGCATCCTTACTTGGCTTTCATTACACGCAATCGCGACCTTTCTCGATAGCGTGTGCAGTACGCAATACCGGGTTTCACTAAACACCGATATATTATTATAATATTGTTATGGACTGACCATTATGAATATTATTAACTAAATTCTGAATTTTATAACATTATTATTCATCTTTCACATTTTCTAGAACATGTTATGATAATATAATAAATTTTTTGGGTAAAATATGTATTTTTAAAAAAATACAGTTTTGCCGCCTTTTGATGGTGCACCCACATTAAATCATGTTTTTAACATATTTATAAGTTAAATTTGAAAAAATAAATTCTTCTTTGAAATCAGGATATAAACATTTACTTTGGATAAATTTTTCATATTATTCTGAAAACTTTCATATTTTAATGAATAGTAAAAACACGCTATATTTTAATTAAAAACATCTTTTTCATCGCAATAATTTATATGGTTAACATATAATATTGAATGGTTTTAAAGTATAAATAGAATATATTTTTACCATTTAATATAATGTATGTAATTACCATTAATTTTAAATTGAATTCATAGGTAAAAACACTTCAATCTTTAGCAATGTTTTAACTTTTAAAACCCATTTTCTAAACAACCGGATTAATTTTAAATTAATTACTGCAACTTCTATGTTTTATATTTTGAAAAATATATTCCATATTTGAATTAAGTGGGTCTAATTTATTTTAATAGGTTAGTTTTTTTGATATTATGAATAGTAACTACGGTAATTTTTCTTTACTGCCGTTAAAGGTAAATCGGGTAATTAAGGGTAAAAATAAGATTATAATATTAACCTAACACCTACAAAAATTCTATTGGATGACTAAAAGTAGAACCATATCACCTAAGGGTATGAAATAGATTCATTTTATGAAATTTGGACCATGAAAATAATTTAATTATTATTAAAACCAAAGAAAGTGACAACATGTCACTCTCTTAAATCTTATAAGTATAATAATTTTAACTTAGAGATAAACTTCATGAAACTTCGAACATGAATAATCTCCAGAAATATAATAAACTTATCTACATTATGAGAATTTATTTATAATTTTTAGGGATAAAATAATTATCATTAATGAAGACACAATAGTGATGTAGAAATTATTTCATTGATTGAAATATCAAATAAATGGTTTTAAAAATATTAAAAGAAATATTATATGAACTAATTAATGTTCTAAATTAATTTCATAGATAAATATGACATTTTAGGAATCTATTAAATATTTTTTTCGAACATATCTTTTGTGTGGATTCTATTTAAATTCCAATAAATGAATTGTGTCAAAATTGACACTATTGAAATTTTATATTATTAAATTGTTTAAAAATCACAAAAATATTTTAAAATTTACAAATTAAAATTTATATGATCTAAAATGTCATAATGTATCAAATTATATATAATTATGAACACATAAGTAAATATTTGTAACCATATAAAATTTATAACATTATTACCACAAATAAAATTAAATAGATTAAAAAAGGATAAATCAAAATGATAAGGTTTAAAATAAAATCAAAACATGTATAAATTTAATTTTTTGATGATATTACAACCCTATATTATATTATATCGGAATTGGATCCACTTTGGAAGTTTTTAAGTGGGTTTAGGGGTTATTATAAATTAATATTTTAGAGGTTTCCAAAAGTGTCTCTCTCTGCCCTTATAAAAGGGAACCTCCTCCATCTCCTCCTCACACCATTTTGAGCCTTCAATCTCGGAAAAACCCTGACCATTTCACTTCTCCACTTCCCTAGAAACATTATAGAGGTTCTGGTATCCTCAAAATACCAACTCTAGTGCCTTACGAGGAAGCATAAAAGAGGTGCGTCGAAGAAGAGGTAATATCTTCTACCGATTCATTCAAGTTTCCTTCTTCTTCCACTTTTTATTCTTTAGTTGTTTCATTATAAAGTAATAACATAAATATCAATAATATTCTGATATGTTATTATAAATATGAAACAACCTCATTTCACCTTCTATCCATCCTACAGAAAATGAAATCACCGCGCGTGCGTACGTACAGAATACCATCTCCAAGCTGTGGTGTAATCTTTTTTTCCACCACCGCCTTACTTGGATGGGTATAATTGTTTAAAGAATAACTATGTATAGTTATTTTAACATAATAATTATTCTGAGATATTATATCATCCACTACAATTCAATTAAATAATTATGGTAACGATATCATCGCTCATGCGTACGTACGGATTACCGTCTACACGACGCGATGAGATTCATTTTCCATGGTAACCACTCAAGAATGATTATAAGGTATATATAATGAATAATAATTAAATATATGACATGATAATTCTACTGGATTTATATATATATATATTTGTGTGTGTGTGTGTGTGTGTGTCATCTACTTACTTTTATTCTAGTCAATAAGGAAAGGAAAACAGCGTTCATGCGTACGTACGGCCTACCATCTCTATGAATGGTTTATTTCATTTCATTTATCTATCTATTATATATATATACTGAATATAGATGATATATAAATCATGATTTATATTCTGTAATAAATTAAATAATGATATAATTAAAAATAATATCAAGAACAACAAGTCCAAACACGTACGATAAATAAAACGATTTTACCCAAAACGCTTCTTTACCATGGAATTTACAAAATAACGGGTAATATAAAGTAATTACTGAACCATATATGATATCATAACAATGAATATGATTCTGTAATAATTCAATGACATTATTTAAATAATTATACATGAGGTTTGGATACATACGAAGCATACCAGACATAAGGTAAGGGATAACTTTTCCAATCTTGTTTTTATACGAGATTGTTTATTTGTAAGTATTTACTAGGGTTATATTTATCATCTATGTCCTTGTTTTCTAAAAATGGTTTAATGTATGTTTAAATTACTCTTTACCCATTTTTAACTTTTACCACATTTTATGGAAGGAATATTTCTCCGGTTTACCATACGAGGAACTTTTTGAATTTTCCGACAAAAGTATGAGGAGAATGTTTTTTAAAATTATACAGCATAAACAGATTTTTTATGGTTTCATAAGGCCTAATTTTCATGAATATTCCTCAACAGTATTTCATGACTATAATTAAAAAATACTATTATTTTAAAATTGAATGTCATTTTGTGAAAAGAAAATGATTTTTGAAGAAGAAAGGATATTTTCCTCAAGAATTCCTTTCAAGTGTTTTGTCAAAATTATTTTCCTTCTAAGATGTCATTATTTAGTATGGTTATGTTTCAAGTATAATGTATATATTATTTACATGGTTTTATTCTTCTTATGATGAAATGATATCCATTTGTTTTATATGGATTACATTATGATGGGATGTTGTTTATGAAACCCATTTTATTATTTGGGTTACGATGAATGATTTATGTTTATTTTGTGGCACAAGTAAGAATGATTTCAATATGAGATGGTTGGGACCTATATCTCCATACAATGCATTGTAAAAACATTTATATCTCATGATATAGACATGACTAGAATGGTATGTTTATCCGGTTCAGTGATACAGGACTGGAATGAGGAGTGAACTCGATTCAAAAACGGACTTTGTCCACTAAGATGGTCTTGGTAGCAATGCCTTGTCTACTATGGAAATAATATCATGTGCTTAAAGGTTTTCCACAATTACAAGTTTTATTCCCATGCTATTTTATCATGATTAATATTCCTTTATGATCTATGTCTTATGTACTACCACGATTTATTTCTCAAGATTTTGATGCTTAAACATTATGTTCATGTTTTTTTAAGTTCAAATGTATATGATTTGTTTTATTTTCTCCATGTTTACCCTTACTGAGCATTTGATCTCACCCTTTATATTATTTATTTTCCCCAATATATAAAGAAAGGTTTTGGGTATGAAAACAAATGGGAATGTTCTTTATGGGAGATGTTGAAGATCATTCACCATGATTAGAAGATTATCTTCCAATCTTCCAAAGACACTAAAATATTAACTATTCTGAAAAAGTAATGTGATGTCCATGTACATCAAGCTTCGGGCCTCTACAGTTAGTATCAGAGGCAGAGGAGTTAGGAATTAATCCAATCCTAGGGAACTCTCACGTGTGAGCTTTGGACGAAGCATGGATCTCTACCTAAAGGTTTCATGAGGAAATGGATGCCACTAGGGATGGTGGTGTGTCCCACCCAGGGGGTGTAGACGCCCATGGAGTTCTCTGATATGTATCAATTATAGTCCACTGGAAGTAATTCCAGACCGCTACTGTTGGTATTAGAGGAAAGGTTTAGTCAACCTTTGAAAACTAGGATGCAGAAACTTTAGTGAGATCCCTAGAGATATTTCTAAGGTATGTCTAGGGATGTACCTAAGGTAATGAATAAATATAGGTTATAGTCCTAGGATTATGGTAACAATCATATAATTAAACCTAAGATGTTAGATATTGAAAGTACTTCCCCTTTATTAAGTTGTTTTACTAGAATGATTTCTTCCTCTCACACTTTTCGTTTTGGGTTTTAGACGATGGCTGGAACCCAAAGGAACCGAGTTGATCAATGTAATGGAAAATGAAATGGCTTTACTCCTAAACAACCAAATGTTATGGGAAATGGAGTGCAAAATCTAATTGTTATACTTACACAAGCTATGAATCATTCTGGACTTCTGAATGAGCAGATAATGGAACAATATTCTTTTGAGTCCTTCATGAGGCAACGTCCACCTTCTTTCAGTGGGTCTTCTGATCCACTTATTGCTGAACAATGGATTAGTAGCATTGAAAAGATATTTTCCATACTTCGTTGTTCAGAGCATGAAAAATTCATTTTGGCTGTTTACCGTTTAGAATGTGAAGCAAACCAATGGTGGACTATAATTAAGAATACAAGGACACAATATGAAATTGAATCAATGGAATGAGACGAGTTCAAGAACTTGTTTTTCAATAAGTACTTCTCGCGTATTCTTTGAACAAATCTAGATGCATACCTTGCAAGCCTTGTAAAATTCCATTCGTATATACCAATAGAGTCATCATCCCTTTACTTAATCTCAAGGAACTCCTTTTCCATCTTTTTTGCTAAAAATATGGAAAAGCAGTTCCTTGAGCTTAAGCAAAGGGATGATGAGTTTTTTGGTATATACAAAGAGAATTTTATAAGGCTTTCAAGTTATGCATCTGGATTTATCATCAAAACTGAAAGTAAAGTTGATCTATTCTTTAGTGGCTTAAAACCATGTCTTCAAAGGGCATTAGATATAAGAGACTTCATTAGCTATGAATAAATTGTGAGTTGTGCTATCAAGGTAGAATTGGAAGTTGGTGATACATATACATCTCATGGTTTTGACAAAAAATGAAAGATGAAGTTCAAGGAGAAATCTCAGAATAATTCTCAATGTGTGGAAAGAAGCATGGTGGAAATTGTCTTAAAGGGACTAAAAAATGTTTTAAGTGCGGAAAAGAAGGTCATCGAGCAGATGAGTGTCGAAGTAATGTAAAAAGGGTTGCTAATGATGTGAATATAGAAAATATTTCAGAGAATGCACCACCAACACTTCAATGCTTTAAGTGAAAAAAATGGGGCATTATGCTAATCAATTCCCTAATCTAAGGTTTAATGATGATCAACATGAGAAACCTTTTAAGTCAAAGGATAAAGGGAAGTCACATGCGATCACTATTTCTGATGTTGAGTACAACAATGATGTTGTGTAATGATTAATTGTTTATGTAATGGGATTTCAAAATAGTATCATGGAATCTCATTTATGGTATCGTGGAATTTTGGAATATCTATGTATTCGTTTTCTATAACTATATGGTACCGGTAACCACGAAAAGTGATTGAAATATTTTTTGGAAACAAGATGATATGTGCATAATGAAGGGATAAAGATAAAATGAAATGAACTCATGACTGATATAAGGACAAGGTTATATCATGGTTTGAGTATATAGAAATTTTGGGATTTTGGTATGTGGAAAGTGTTAAATTTTGACAGCATTCATGTTTTCAGTAAGGTTCAATGGGTATTCATTTTTCAAGAGAATACATTATAAAGGTATTCACATGTTTTTAATTTGACCAAAAAGATATATCGTATGATATATGAGTGGTAAATGATGTTATTCACGTGCTTGTTATACGACCTTTTTAGTAATCGTTCTCTTTATACTATGAGTATGGAAAGAAGTATTTTAGATAAGCCTAAAGATTGGAATGGATTATGTTGAACATAAGTTAGTATTGTTTAAGGATAGAAAATTTTTTGATATTATTTATGGAATGTTATAATAGTGTAGTTTAAGAAAAGGGACAACCTGCAGGATGGGCGAAAACCCGTCGCATTAGACAAGGTTGTGGGAATCGAACCCACAACCGAAGTACGACAGGCCTTTATCCCCTACCACTAGCCTAAAATAAGTCCCTAGTCAGTAGAAACTATTTTTATTATATTAAGCGAGATTGTAGATAAAGTATAAGTCCATTTTTGGAATCATATACGATTAACCTTGCCATAGATGGAATTATGTATATTTGATAAATTTTGTTAACATTATTTTTGAGATAGATGGAATGACCTATCATTCTATCACATGATCTACTAACACTTTGAAAAAGTCAAATTCAACTTCATTTCTTTAAGATATGAAGTGGAAATTGTTCAAAGGACGAGCAAAGGTATGATTGTACCAAAATCAAGTAAGTATTTCTTTTAATTCAAAATATTCAACATTAGGGAAATGATCTTGAAAACAAAAAATGTTGTCATAGTGCCCTCATATCTGATGAATCAGATGGTACCTTAGATTATCACAAATTTATGGCTTTGTGATTGTTTGATTTTTCATAGTCATGTTCTCTACCACTCCCCATCAGAACTTGACGGTTAGATTTCTATTCCATATCCATATTTTCACCTATGTTCTCTTATGTGGGAAACCAAGTGATGAGTAACTTCGGGTATCCATTTTGTTTTTAATGTTCATTTTTAAAATTAAGTTTTAGCATTCATTTTTATGATGTGGGTTTCTGTGAAAGAAACTTTCAAGAAGTAAACCATTTATAACCCCGACGAATTTTGAGGGAGAAATTCATTATAAGGGGGGTAGAATGTAAGAACCTGATATATTATGAAAATTAATATTTTTAACTTCATTGATGTCTTGTGTTGTACTCTACACCAAAGGGACCTTTCACTACACGCATCCCTGACATGTCTTTCATTATACGCACTTGCGACCTTTCTCGATAGCGTGTGTAGTACGCAATACTGGGTTTCACTATACAACGATATATTGTTATAATATTATTATTGACTAGCTGTTATGAATATTATTAACTACATTTTAAATTTTATAACATTATTATTCATCTTACACATTTTCTAGAACATGTTATGAGAACAAAATAAATTTTTCGGGTAAAATAAGTATTTTTCAAAAAATGCAGTTTTGCCGCCTTTTGATGGCGCACCCACATTAAATCTAGTTTTTGAAATGTTTAAAAGTTCAATTTGACAAAATAAAATTATTCTTTGTAATCAGGATCTAAAAATTTACTTTGGATAAAATTTTCATATTATTCTGATAACTTTCATATTTTAATGAATAGTAAAAACAGGCTATCTTTTAATTAAAAACAACTTTTTTCATCACAATAATTTATATGGTTAAATTATAATATTTAAATTTTTTAAAGTAAAAATTTAATATATTTTTACCATTTAATATAATGTATGTCATCACCATTAATTTTACATTGAATTGATAGGTAAAAACATTTCAATCTTTGGCAATGTTTTAACTTTTAAAACCTGTTTTCTAAACTGCGGGATTAATTATAAATTAATCACTGAAACTTATTGGTTTTGAATTTTTAAAAATGGATTCCATATTTCAATTCAGTGGGTCCAAATTATGTTAATAGTTTAATTTTAATTTTTTTTCTATTATGAATAGTAACTACAGTTATTTTTCTTTACTACCGTTAAAGGTACATCCGGTAATTAAGGGGTAAAAATAAGATTATAAAATTACACTAACACCTTCCAAAATTCTATTGGATGACTAAAAGTCTACCCATATCACATAAGGGTCCAAAATAGATTCATTTCATGAACTTTTGACCATTAAAATAATTTAATTATTATTAAAACCAAAGAAAGTGACAATATGTCACTCTCTTAAATCTTATAAGTATAATAAATTTAATTTAGTGATTAACTTCATGAAACTTCAAACATGAATAGTATCCAAAAATATAATAAAATTATTTACATTTTTAGAATTTATTTATAATTTTTAGGGATAAAATAATTATCATTAATGAGGACACAATAGTGATGTATAAATTATTTCATTGATAGAAATATCAAATAAATTGTTTACAAATATTAAAATAAATATTATATGAACTAATTAATTTTCTCCATTATTTTTTTACATAAATATTACATGTTATGAATCTATTAAATATTTTGGTTCAGACATATCTTATGTGTGGAGTTTATTTAAATTCAAATAAATGAATTGTGTCAAAATTGACACTACTGATATTTTATATTATTAATTTGTTTAAAATTCACAAAAATAATTTAAAATTTACAAATTAAAATTTATATGATCTCAAATGTCATAAAGTATAAAATTATATATAATTAATAACACATAAGTAAATATTTATAACCATATAAAATTTATAACATTATTACCACAAATAAAATTAAAAATATTAAATAATGATAAATCAAAATGATAAGGTTTAAAGTAAAATAAAAACAAGTCTAAATTTAATTGGATGATGATATTAAAGACCTATATTATCTAATATCCGAATTTAAAGCCACTTTTGATGTTTTTAAGTGGGGGTAGGGTTTATTATAAATTAATATTTTAGAGGTTTCCAAAAGTGCCCCTCTCCTCCCTTATAAAAGGGCACCTCCTCCCTCTCCCCCTCACACAATTTTGAGCTTTCAAGATCGGCCAATCCCTACCCATTTCACTTATAAACTTCCATAGAAACAGTATAGAGGTTCTTGTCTCCTCAAAATACCAACTCTAGTGCCTTTAGAGGAAGCTTAAAAGAGGTGCGTCGAAGAAGAGGTAATCTCTTCTACAGATTCTTTCAAGTTTCATTCTTCTTACACTTTTTCTTCTTTAGTTGTTTCATTATAAAGTAATAACATAAGTATCACTAATATACTGATATGTTATTATAAATATGAAACAACCCCATTTCACTTTCTATCCATCCTATGGAAAATGAAATCATCGCGCGTGCGTACGTACGGAATACAGTCTCCACGTCGTGGTGTAATCTGGTTTTCCACCACCACCTTACTTGGATGGGTATAATGGTGTAAAGAATAACTATGTATAGTTATTATAACATAATAATTATTCTGATATATTATATCATCCACTCTAATTTAATTCAATAATTATGGGAACAATATCATCACTTGTGCGTACGTACAGATTACTGTCTCCACAACTCGATGAGATTCATTCTCCATGTTAACCACTCAAGAATGATTATAAGGTATATATAATAAATAATAATGAAATATATGACATGATAAAGATACTGTATTTATGTATATATGCATTTATATATTTATATATCATCTACTTACTTCCATTCAAGTCAATAAGGAAAGGAAAACAACGTTCATGCGTACGTACGGCCTACCGTCTCCATAAATGGTAGATTTCATTTCGTTTATCTATTATATATATATATATACACTGAATATATATGTTATATATATCATGATTTATATTCTGGAAGTAAGTAAATCATGATATAAGTAAAAATAATATCAAGAACAACAAGTCCATACATGTAAGATAAATAAAACGATTTTACCCAAAATGCGGCTTTAACATTGAATTTACAAAAGAACGGGTAATATAAAGTAATAAGTGAACCATATATGATATCATAACAATGAATATGTTTCTGTAATAATTCAATGACATTATTTAAATCATTATACAGGAGGTTCGGATACACACGAAGCATATCAGACATAAGGTAAGGGATAACTTTTTCCAATATTGTTTTTATCCGAGATTGTTTATTTGTAAGTATTCACTGGGGTTATATTTATCATCCATGTCATTATTTTCGGAAAATGGTTTCATGTATGTTTAAAGTACTATTTACACTTTTTTTACTTTTACCACATGCTATGGAAGGAATCTTTTTCCTATTTACCATACGAGGAAGTTTTTGACTTTTCCGACAAAAGTACGAGGAGAATGTTTTTTTAACTTCTATAGCATGAACAGATTTTTTATAGTTTCATAACGCCTAATTTTGATGAATATTCCTCTACAATATTTCATGATTATTTTCACCAAAATCCTTTTCTTATAAAATTTAATGGCATTTTGTGAAAAGAAAATTATTTTGAAGAAGAAATTATATTTTCCTCAAGAATTCATTTCAAGTGTTTTTTCGAAACTATTTTCCATCTAAGATGACATTATTTGGTATGATTATGTTTCAAGTATAATGTATCTATTATTTACATGGTTTGATTCTTCTTATGATGAAATGATGTCCATTTGTTTTATATTGATTATGCTATGATGGGATGATGTTTATGAAACCCATTTTATTCTTTGGGTTATGATGAATAATTTATGTTTATTTTGCGGAATGATTTCATTATGAGATGGGTGTGACCTATATCACCCTCCAATGAATTGGGTAAAGATTTATATCTCGTGATATAGACATGACTGGAATGGTATGTTTATCCGGTTCAGTGATACAAGACTGGAATGGGGAGTGAACATGATTCAGAAAGGTACTTTGTCCACTAAGATGGTCCTGGCAGCAATGACTTGGCTACTATGGAAATCATATCATGTGGTTAATGGTTTTCCACAATTACATGTTTTATTCCCATTCAATTTTATCATGATTAATGTTCCATTATGATCTATTCCTTATGTATAGACATGATTTATTTCTCAAGATTTTGATGTTTAAACATTATGTTCATGTTTTTTTATGTTCAAATGTATATGATTTGTTTTATTTTCTCCATGTTTACCCTTACTGAGCATTTTAGCTCACCCTTTATATGTTTTCTTTTCCCCAGGATATAAATAAAGGTTTTAGGTAACAAAACAAAAGGGGAAGATCTTTATGGTAGATGTTTAAGATCATTCACCATGACTAGAAGATTATATTCCATGTTTCCAAATACACTAAACTATTATGGTCCTTGAGTATTGGTTTTTGTATTGTATTAAGTATGCCAAAAAAGTAATGTAATGTCCATGTACATCATTATTTGGGTCTCTAAAGCTGGTATCTGAGGCAAAGGAGGTAAGAATGAATCCAATCCTTGGGAACTCTCACGTGTGAGCGTTGGACGAAGCATGGCTCTCCGCCCAAGGGTTTCATGAGGAAATGGCTGCCACTGGGGATGGTGGTGTGTCCCACCCAGGGGGTGTAGCCACCCATAGAGTGCTCTGATAGGTATCAATTATAGTCCACTTGAAGTAATTCTAGACTGGAACAGGTTTCTTGAGAGAAGTTTCTCTTAAGTTGTTCTATTTGGGTTCCATAGTCCCATGTAGGACTCGTAGTTTCTAAAATGACACCATTTTGATAGGTTTTCATTGGTTTTTTGACCCTTTAACTGAGTTAGACCATTCTAAAATGCCTAGTTCCTGTGTTCTTTGACATTCCAAAGGAATGTTCGGCCTCTTACTATACCTTTTAAAAAAGGATGACTCAGAAGGTTGTCATCCCATTTTACATTCATACTGAGTAATGTGACTCTTTGGTTAATTCTCAGTGTAGACTATCAGTTACATGAGTTCATATAGCCGATAATCCTATTTATTGTATCAAGGTTGTATCTTTTTCTTATAAGAACCCGGACCTTCTTTTCAGGTATTTTTTTCCTTTTTCTGGAGTTTTTGAGAAAAGAGGAGTTTCTGAAAAATTTTGAAGTACACACCGTGTACTTTATGAGTACACGCTGTGTACTCCCTTGTCGTGCGAGGCCGTGTGCTAGCCGTGTCCGGGCCACGCACCTGACCATGTATGGGTGATGTGGAGGCCGCTTAAAGCAAATTACGGAAAAGCCTAGTACATGCCTTGTACTCCAAAAGTACATGCCATGTACTTTATTTTTTCTCATTAAACGCACTGGGCTTGCGTCTAATCGCCTGAGGTGTCTTATTCAAGGTCTCGTTCAACTGAGGGATGTCGTACGGCTGCAGAACTTCTCTGAACCCCCGAGCCTCCATCCGTTCTTTGAATCAATCGTCCTCATTTTCTTTGGAACCGCAGTGGTAAGCTCTTCCTTCTTCTAGAGCATCATTTTCCAGTTCCTCCTCTTTTCCATGTTATCGTGGGTTGAACATTTTGTGCATTTTTGTAGATATACGACATTCTAAAGAGATTCAATCCTCATGTTTCAAGTATATCAATATCCTAACATAAATGTAGTTGTTTTGTGCCTTTCCGTTCAATGTTATTGAGTATTATGTGCAATTCCACCAATACCCTTGAACGGGGTATTGTGTATTTACTTTATTACCCCTGTTGTTTTTCTGCCTTGCTTGTATTCTTGTGTAAAGGTAATTTGGTTATGTATAAGGATGATTGTTATGCCTGGATGTTTTACCCATGCCTTGTTCTGGTTATGACCTCTTGGTCTAGTTTATCCTTGATCCATTATTCTTGTTTTCCATACCTTGTGACCGTAGGATGGATTGTTGTTTCATGACATGATTGAGATGATATAGACTAGTTATCCAGATAGTTTTGTAGGATTAATTTGGACATATAGCATTATTATTCACTTACTAGCACTGGTCCGTGAGAACCTGGTGCTATAGAATATAAGGGTACAGACCGAGTGAGCTTCCTCAGAGAGTCTTGGACATTATAGACTATAGGGGATAGACCGTGTGAGCTTCCCAGAGATTCTTGGATATTATAGACTATAGGAGGATAGATCGAGTGAGCCTCCTCAGAGATTCTTGAGCTTTATAGAGTATAAAGGGATAGACTGAGAGATCTTCCTCAAAGAGTCTTTGATTTGTTTTAATTTCCTTAAACCATTCCAGGCTATACGAGGAATTGACTGAGTGAGCTTACTCAGAAAGTCTGTGATAGACCTGAGCCTATAAGAGGAATTGACCAAGTGAGATTCCTCAGAGAGTCTCTAGACCTTGGAGCTATAAGGGGAATTGACAGCGTGATCTTCCTCAGAGAGTCCCTGACTAACCTATACTATAAGTGGAATTGACTGAGTGTGCTTTCTTGGAGAGTCTTATAATATCGTATGACCAAACTAGAGGGGTTAGGCTGAGTGTACTACCCAGAGGGTTGTTTGTACTTCTTGGATAAGACCAGAGGGGATTTCTGAGAGTAATTACCCAAGGGTTTCCTATTTGTGGTTAGTTGTTTACTTCCTCATTGCTTGTTAGACCTGTGGATTTTTTACTGCTGCGTGTTATCCTATTTACTGGTTACTGCTTACTGCTTAATGTAATTTACCTGCCATATACTCACTGACTATTAGGCATAGATCTTCGGGTGGTTTCTTACTGGGATTTAGTCTCACACCCTGTTTGGGTCATTCTTTTGGGCCCAAACATATTATGTTGTTGTAGGTATAGATAAGGGCAAGTTCCCTTCTACTTCAGGTACATGACTTTCTATGGACCTGGAGAGCATGGGACCAAGCTATAGCTTGCGATGCCGAGGAGTTATCTATTTACATTTCTTTTTTACTTTGGTTTAGTACTGTATTCATCATTGTGACTTGTTTGTGTGCTTTCCTAGACATATATGTGTCATGAATCATTTCATGTGTGTGTGTGTGTGTGTGTGCTCCAGTTGTTTACTATTTAGTCTTCCATTGTTTACTGTTGTTGGATATTTACTACTTCCGCTATTGCATGTGTTATTTACTTCCACTGTGTACTCTGCCAATGAGGGCATAGTTTCCCCACCATCCCACCCAAGGCCCTCGAAGGTAGTCGGCAACCTCTTGCATTCGGGGAAATTTTATTGAGGCCATGTGACCAACCGGATATGGGGCGCCTCTGTGTGGCTTCCAGAACCGGGACATTACAAAGTGGTATCAGAGGGATTATTTTCTCTTGAATTAATGTTTAGAGCCTATATCCAGGGATAGGATGGAATAGGTACTTGGTAATAAGATTTTCCCAGGAGTACCTAGCCTGTGTACAGGGAAAATCCAATCTACCTCGTTTATTGTAATTTCTTCCGGTTTTGAAATTTTTATAGTTGATATGATTTCACCTTGAGTGACTCACATGATTTGTGTTGTTACTATTGATATTATTGAGGTTCTATTTCTGTTGCAACCAGATGAGATGAGGGTATTCCATCTCATGCATCATATAGGAACTTTCTAGAAATCACATGCCATGCATTTTTTCCATACCATCTAGTATGCACTAGTGAATTCATGTTGTTGTGATAGATGATGTGTAAAATATGCATGTTGTTGTGATTGTTTCCATGATAAAAATACATTCTATTTGATAGGGTATTTTTTGTGTAGAGATTTACTGGAATGAATTCCAAATTTTGATTCTAGAGGTGTTATGGGCCCTCATGAATAAGAACTTTGTGGATCATTGACTTGATTCCCTTGTATATGATATGTAGTAGATTCCATGATTTGATTCGCAGGGAGTATGGGCCCTCAAGGATCATAATTTGGTTCCTTCATGCTCGTTTTCTGTGTTTTCTGGGCTTCAGAGATGTTTTTGAGCTACTGTCCAGATAAACCCAGAATACACGGCATGTACATTAGAATTACACACCGTGTAGTTTTTAAACCGTGTCACTGACTGTGTGGGCAGAAACATGGGGTTGTGGAAAGTCTTTAGGAACACGTCGTATATGGTAAGTACATGTCGTGTTGTAGTGACCATGTGTCTACCCGTGTGACCAATGACAAGTATGGATGAATCTTTTTCTTTACACGTTGTGTCTTGTGTACACACGTCGTGCCTTGTATCCTAAGTACCCGGCCATGTCACGAACAACATGTGTTGGGAAAAATCTTCAAGTACACACTGTGTTCTCATGGAACATGCCGTGTAGAGTGAGCCATGTAGCCAGCCGTATAACTAACAACACGGGTCATTAAAACCTTATCTTGTACACGCCGTGTCCTTAGTACATGTTGTGTCCTTAATACACGCCGTGTCATTAATTAACACGCAGTGTTCCTATAAGGAGGAGTGGCACCGGTGTCTATTACTCCTTATAGGATGGCTTCACCTAAGTTGTAATAGCTCAAGAAGAAGTTGGAGGAGTTGCATGCAAAGGGTTTCATTCGAATCAGTAATTCTCCTTGGGGTTCGCCTGTTCTGTTTTCGAAGAAAGCAGACGGTACACTCAGGCACTGTGTGGACTATCAGAAGTTGAACCAGTTGATGGTCAAGAACCGATATCCCTTACCGAGGATCGATAATCTCTTTGATCAGCTTCGAGGAGCTCGGGTGTTCTCAAAGATTTATTTGAGATCCTGTTATCATCAGGTGCATGTTAGACCATTTGATATAACTCTTACAACATTCAGGATTAGGTATGGTATATACGAGTACATGGTTATGTCGTTTGGTCTCACGAACGCGCCTACAGTTTTCATGGCACTGATGAACCAAGTATTCCATCCGTACATAGATTGCTTCATGGTAGTTTTCTTAGATGATATCTTGGTGTACTTTCACACTCAACACAACCATGCTACCCATATTTAGATCATTCTGAGTATACTGAGGGAGCAGCAGTTATATGATATGCTCTCAAAATTACACTTTTGGATGGACCAGATTCACTTCTTGGTTCATGTTCTCTTAGAGGTAGGAGTATTAGTAGACCTAGATAAAGTTAGAGCTGTAGTTTCCTAGGAGAAACTAAAGAATGTATTTGACATGAAGAGTTTCCTAGGGCAGGCTGGATACTACATATGTTTCATATAGGGATTTTCATGCCTAGCAGCGCCACTGACAAGTGTGACCAAGAATTTGGCGAAGTTCTTATGGTCAGATTCTTGTGAGTCATCCTTTTAAGAGATAAAAGGGAGGTTTCATTCAGCACCGATACTAGTCTTTCTAGAGCTGGGAAAGAGATATACCATTTAATGTGATACTTCGGGTATCGGGCTAGGATCTATGCTAATGTAGGGATATGGAGTCGTTGCTTACGGGTCTCGGTAGTTAAGGCCCCATGAGAGGAATTACCCGATGCACGATCTTGAGTTGGCAGTTGTTGTTCATGCCCTACGATATTGGAGACATTATCTTTTGGAGGAGAACTTTGTGGTGTTTACCGACCAAAATAATCTCAAGGAAATCTTCACTCATTGTGATCTAAATCTGAGACAGTGAAGGTGGGTTGAGTACCTTCAGTCTTTTGACTTTGAGATTTCCTACACGCCTTGGAAAGGCAATGATGTGGCTGATGCACTGAGCAGGAGGACTCATATACAGGCAGTTCAGGAGGCCAGCAGTGAGTGGCACCTTATGTCTCTTTTCTCTAAGATGCATTTGGAGGTGCGCAACAATTCGGGGCAAACGTTTATTTCTTCTATGGCTGTTACCTCTACACTTCTTGATCGGGTACGAATGAGGCAGCTATTAGATTCTAGTGGCCTAGTCCTGCGGGAAACTGTGTCAGGAGAGGACCCTATTCGTGGGTGGACCATAGGTGAAGATGAAATATTTTGTTTCTAGGTATGCGTATATGTGCCAGTAGATATACGTGATGAGCTGATGCGGGACATTCATTCCTCAGTTTGGGTAGTTCATCCTGGCATCACCAAGATGTATCGTGATCTACATTATTAGTATTGGTGGCCCGGTATGAAGATGGACGTTGCTGGTTTCGTCATGAGAAGTTCCACTTGTCAGCAGGTGAAGGCGGAGAATTAGCGATCAGCAGGGCTTTTACAGTAGTTACCCATTCCGGAGTGGAAGTGGAACGACATCGCGATAGACTTCGTGCCCGGTTTTCTGAGGTAGCCTCGAGGGAACGACACAGTATGGGTTGTCATTGACAGACTCACGATGGTTTCTCACTTCTTGCTGATCAAGGAGACCATCAGTGTTGATGAGAAGGATTGGTTGTATATCTTAGAGATTTTACATCTACATGGAGTTATACACTCCATTAATTCAAGTAGGGATGCACGTTTTACTTCTCGGGTCTGGCAGGGGCTTCAGAAACCATTGGGTACACATGTACTTTTGATTACAGCATACCATCCCCAGACAGATAGAAAGTCTGAGCGTATGATTCAGGTACTTAAGGATATGCTCCGAGCATGCATTTTGGATTTTGAAGGTTCATGGGATAAGCATATTCCTTTTGTAGAGTTTTCCTACAACAATAATTTGCAGGCGACTATTCAGATGGAACCTTATGAGGATTTGTACAGTAGGACATGCCGATTACCTTTATACTGGCTAGAGGTAGGAGAGGTTGCATTGCTTGGATTGTGTCTTCATCTGGAGACCTTAGAGCAGATAGAGTTTATTCAGAAGAGGATGGCTACAACACAGTCTTGACAGAGGTCTTATGTTGATCACCGGAGAAGACCTCTGGAGTTCAAGGTCGGGGACCAGGTTTTCCTGCGTGTCGCACCAAGGTTAGGACACAAGTGGATTCGGTGACAGGGTAAGCATTCCCCATGGTACGTCGAGCCATTTGAGTTGTTGGAGAGACTTGGCCCGGTTTCCTATCGGTTGCAGTTACCTCATAGGTACCGGGCTATGCACGACATCTTCCATGTTTCTCAACTCCAACGTTACTTTTCAGACCTGTCTCATGTCTTTCAACCTGAGGAGGTTAAGCTCAAAGAAGATGCATCATTTGAGGAGCATCCCATCCGGATTGTTGATTACAGTATGATGGTTCTTTATGGCCGGTCTATTATTCTGTTAAGAGTGCTATGGAAGCACGGTCGAGTACAGGACGAGACTTGGGAGAGGGAGGCCGATGTATGATCGTAGTGGCCGGAGATGTTCGGGGTTTCTTCTTCTATGCCTCGCTATGGAAATTTGGGGACAAATTTCTTTAAGAGGGAAGTTTGTAAGAACCCAGACCTTCTTTTTCAGGTATTTTTTTCCATTTTCTGGAGTTTCTGAGAAAAGAGGAGTTTTTAGAAATTTTTGAAGTACACGTCGTGTACTTTATGAGTACACGCTGTGTACTCCCTTTCCGCGCGAGGCCATGTGCTGGTCGTGTCTGGGCCATGCACATGGCCATGTAGGGGTGATGTGGAGGCCACTTAAAGTGGAGTACAAAAAATCCTAGTACACGCCGTGTACTCCAAAAGTACGCGTCGTGTACTTTTTTTTCATTAAATGCACCGGGCTCGCGTCTAATTGCCAGAGGTGTCTTCTTCAAGGTCTCGTTCGACCGAGAGACGTCTTACGACTGAAAAACATCTCTGATTCCCCGAGACTCCATCCTTTCTCTGAATCGATTCCTTTTTATTGCGTTGGAACCGCATCAGTAAGCTCTTCCTTCTTCTAGAGCGTCTTTTTCCAATTCCTCTTCTTTTACAAGTTATTTTGGGTTGAATTTTTTGTGAATTTTCATAGATATACAATGTTATATGGAGATTCAAGCATCATGGTTCAAGTATATCAATCTCCTAACATCAATGTAGGTGGTTTGTACCTTTTCGTTCAAAATAATTGAGTATTATGTGCAAATTCCACTAATACCCTTGAACGGGATATTGCGTGTTTACTGTTTTTCCCCTATTGTTTTCCCATCATGCATGTATGCTTTTGTAGAGGTAATTTGGTTTTTTATAAGGATGATATCTATGCTCGTATGTTTTTCAAATGCCTTGTTCATTTTATGACCTTTTGGTCTTGTTCAACCTTTGGTCGTTATACTTGTTTTCTATACCTTGTGATCGTAGGATGGAGTGTTGTTTCTTGACATGATTTAGATGTTGTAGACTGGTTAACCATGTAGCTCTGTAGGTTTACTTTGGCCATATACCATTTTTATACACTCACTGGCACAGGTCCGTGAGAACCTGGTGCTATAGACTAAAAGGGGATAGACCGAGTGAGCTTCCTTCGAGAGTCTCGAACATTATATATTATAGGGTATAGACCGAGTGAGCTTCCTAGGGAGTCTTGGATATTATGGAATATAGGAGGATAGACTGAGTGAGATTCCTCAAATATTCTTGAGCTTTATAGACTATAAAAGGATAGACCAAGTGAGCTTCCTCAGAGAGTCTTTGATTTTTTTGAATTTCCTTAAACCATTCTAGGATTTATGAGGAATTTACCGAGTGAGATTCCTCAGAGAGTCTGTGATAGACATGAGCCTATAAGAGTAATTGACCGAGTGAGCTTCCTCAGATAGTCTCTAGAACTTGGGGTTATATGGGGAATTGACCATGTGATTTTCCTCAGAGAGTCCCTGACTACCCTAGACTATAAAGGGAATTGACTAAGTGTGCTTCCTCAGAGAGTCTTATAATTTCATATGACCAAACCAGAGGGGTTAGGCTGAGTGTACTGCCTAGACGGTTGTTGGTACTTCTTGGATAAGACCATAGGAGATGGCAGAGAGTACATCCAAGAGGGGTTCCTGTTTGTGGTTAGATGTTTGCTTCCTCATTGCTTATTTGACCTGCATATTGTTTACAACTATGTATTATCCTGTTTACTACGTACTGCTTACTGCTTACTGTACTTTACCTTCCATATACTCACTGACTGTTAGGCACATATCGTTGGGTGGTTGCCTACTGGGATTTAGTCACACAACTTGTTTGGGTCATGATTTTGGGCCCAAACAGATTGTGTTGTTGCAGGTATAGATAAGGGAAAGTGCCTTTCTACTTCAAGTACTTGACTTGTTATGGAGTTGGAGAGCATGGGACCAAGTTATGGCTTGAGATGCTGGGGAGTTATCTTTTTTACTTTTCTTTTGTACTTTAGTTTAGTTATGTATTCAGTATTGTGACTTGTTTGTCTTCTTTTCTAGACATATATGTATCATGCATCATTTCATATATATATATCTGTGTGTGTGTCTTTGTGTGTGTGTGCTCCAGTTGTATACTATTTAGTCTTCCATGGTTTACTGTTGTTGGATATTTACTGCTTCCGCTATTTCATGTGTTATTTACTTCTGTTGTATAATCTTCCAATGAGGGCATAGTTTTCCCACCATCACACCCAAAGCCCTTGCTACTTTTCGGTAGCGTCTATCAATCGGGGAAATGCGCTTGGGTCCATGTGACCAACCGGGTACGGGGGTTCCTCTGGGTGGCTTCTGAAACCTGGACATTACACTTCTCATGTGATCTCAATGTAGTATGTGTTGATATACATAGTACTCATAATCTTGATAATAATGCAGCTGACCATTTATGTTTAGTGGTACTCTTTAAAGACATGATATGTTATGCCTTGAATTTCAATTAGCTCTATATTATATATTCCAAGGTGTTGATAATGGTCTTGGATCATCCCAATGTTGGGATGATGTTTCATGGGTAATCAGGTGTTTAATATGTTGGTAATTTGTTTCTAGTTTTACGCATTTTCCCTTGATGTGTGGGTATGTTACATGAAGAAGCATAACATGTATGTTTAGGAGTAAATATTATATTCCAACTTCGAGTGGCTGGTTATCTCTATCACATTAGTTAAAACATTGTTTAAGAATGATGAACACCTCTTATACCATGGTCAGTGGTCCATGGACCATGTCCTGTGGAGTGAAATTATATACTCTATTAAATCTAATGTTAAGAACACTCCTATGTTGGGGAGTTTTAAGTAATGTTTTGTTGATGGTCCCCTCCCTTGTAGATGTAGCACAACCTAGAGTACCATTTCAATATGTCTGGACTCAGGCAAAACGACATGTGGCCAGTGATCCTTCATTAAGTCAGTTTTTCCTTCAGAGCAAGATGATGTTGTTATTGGTTGTACACATAAAATGTGATGAAATTGTTTGTTCGGAATGGTCCATTTTGGTTGTTCTTGGTGACCATGGGATTCCTTTTTTTTGTAAATGGAATCATGGTTGGATATTGGAGATGCATCAGTGAATATTGTTGAGATCTTCAAAGTAAGTTAACATGTAATGTCTTGAAAACCTTCCCCCTTCTTTATATGAAATTTCTATATGAAAACATATAGAGAACACTTCCCTCTTTATGAATACTGTGTCTCTCGTCCATTATAAAGATCATTAAAAACCTCTTATTTTCCTCTCAGTATTATTGTGATCATTCCCACTATCTTGGTATCGTTTGAGTACACTGAGAGAGAATTGGTCTTGTGACACACTAATGTTTTATAATCCATTGTATTTTTTTTGGTTGTTAATTCAGTTTTTCACTCTTGGAGTGTGGTGGTTCTTAAATCGTGATTAGTCTTGAGTGATACTTAGGTTTCAAAGTAGGAATGGCTTAGATGGACTCTTAGTTATAATCTGTTTCCTTTGAAATGATAGTAGGAAAGATGATTCGTTAAGGGATAGTTGGTATTACTATTCTATGTATACTTGGTTTGTAAAGATGTATCTGTTGCATGATCCAAATATTGATTATCTTGGACGAGCTCCTGAAAAATCCAATTGTTGACATTGAGGTTACCCTGGTTTTTATTTGGGATCAAAAGGTGTATTTTTTCAATGATGAACCAAATATTCTAGATCAAGAACATTCCTATGTTTCTGATGAGGAGTTATGATTTAAATGGGTGTTTTGTAAGAGACGTCACCAAAAACTAGTTACCAGAAATGTTGATCGTGATTAGAGGTATATTGAGGTTGAAATAACTTTGTGATAATTTGTTTTAACAATGTTTTTTGTATTTTTTGACAATAAAGATTTTTTTATAAGAATGATTTATTTTCCAGATTTTAGGTCCATATGCATATTATTTAAACCATCAGATCCAAAAGAATAAGAGGTAGAATTTATTATTTTTGTTAAGACTATCTTCACTATAATCAGAGGAAGAATGAAGTTGCTAAAGTGTTTTCAAAGAATAGTGTAATGTCAGAAGATAAAAAGTTTTCATATTTTCTAAGAAAAATTAGATGATGTTGTACTGATCAAGAAGTAATCATAAGTCATGAAAACATTCATGATAAATTCTTTTAAATAAATAGTGAATAGGATTGAATAATTTCAAAGGTGAAAAATGGATTTTTGTAATCTTATTTTCGTAACCATATTTTAGTAATTGTATTTTCATGATCTGTTTTTTTAATTATATTTTCAAAATTAGTGAATCTTAACATGCATTCTACATAGAATCATAACCATAAAACTTTGAGAATAGTAACCAGAATTATAATAGAATTGTAACCATCATTATGAGATAATCATAACCAACTTTCTATAGAGAATCATAACCATCATTTTGTAGAGAATCGTAACCTATATTCTGAGAGAATTACAACTTTTATTTTAAGAAAATCTTAACCACCATTCTGATAGAATCGTAACATTTAATCTCAGAGGAGTGTAACCATGATTCGGTGAAGATCATAATAATCAAGAGAAAGAAAAAAATTGTAATGGGATGAGAAAAAAAATATTGTAATGAAGTAGAGAAAGAAATAGATGACAAGGAGTTGAGAAAGATAATGATAGAACAGAGTTGAGAAAGTTATGATGAATCGAAGTGGTGATACTGAATTTAAATTTTACACAAATATCAAAGAAATCTATGTAGGTTTTAAGAAGTAAAATTTGAAGTTTTAAATGTGAGATATTTCTAGAGATTTTGGGATTTTGGGGATATGGTAATGTTTCCATGTTTCCCACCTCTATTTTAAGAGTCACGTATAAATAATTCCTCATATCATTCATCTATTCGCAACTTCCACACATGTGAAAAAAGAGTGGTGTTGGATAATTCAAAAGATAATATTCCCATCTGATTGAAGAATAATTGAATTGAGCATTTGTGATGAGTTTTAGTTTTGGATATTGATACTGAATCCTTTGTATTGATTTATCGTACTCATAAAACCAGATCTTGAATTATCGTATTCAAAGAATCATATCCAGGATTTAGTATTATTATATTCAGATAATTGTATCCAAAATCCATAATTATAGTATTCTGAAATTTGGTCAAGAATAACTATTTTGACAGTATCAGACATAGCATCTATGTATTGATATAAATAAGATCTATATTTCTGTAGCACTATATTTAAAGAAATCGCATCTAGATTACAGAAACACTATATTGAAATAAATTATATCTAGATTAAATAATCATTATATTGAAATAAATCGCATCCATATTACAACATCATTGTATTGAAATAAATCACATCTAGATTACAATATCATTTTATTTAAATAAATATGAACCAGAATCCATTATCATTATATTGAGGAAATCGGGATCTAGCATCATCAGATTGAGTGAATCGAATCAATACAAATTAGACTAAGGATTTGGACTGAGCATTTGAGGAGCAGTTTCAACAACGACATAATTCCTATTATTATCTCAATTGTTTTAAATTAAATATTTTTTAACTAATGGGAGTCATTATAATCATTATTATCGGGAGATATAAGGTTTCGAATTGGTGTTGGCACAAGTTATATTCACTTATTAACAATATTGGATTTACATAGACCCATGAGAGCGGCTATTGAAAGGATGTAGATTCTCACATTGAGGTTGAACCATGTAAATCTTATGTTATTTTCTTTAATACCTCTTTTAAATTCATGAGTATTTACAAAAAGATAATAATGATATAAACCTGTACAAGTTGTAGGGGTTATTTTTTAGAAGTTTTGAAACTTAAAAGAGTGAACAACTAATTCACCCCCCCCCCCTTCCTAGTTGTTATTAGATCCTTGGAACCTCAAGTGTTATCAGAATAGGGTTCCCATGTTGAATCCTTATCATGGATAATATCAACTCTAAAAATAGTATAGGAATTATAACTTTTTATGTAATTAATTATTCTGAATCCAAAAATAGAATGATTCTTTATTTCCTATATCTTTTCATGGAAGTTATTGATGTTACTACTATTGTTTTTACACCTGTTGAGGAAGATTCTCCCATGATATTTGCTAATAAGAGAAAAATTGAAGTTGATGTAATCTCAAAAAATGAAATTCGTATGTCCTGATCATAGAATTTTAATCTATAGATGATGGGTCCCAAGACATTAAAATGTTTGTGAGATAAGTTGGAATGTTTTTTCGAAGGGAATAGAAAAGTCAAGGAAGAAAAGATAAAAATCTGGAATATTAAGCTTGAGGACATCAGAATGAGGGATTCAATGAAATATTATATGATTCTATAATTGTGAAGAAACTAATGAGAATCTTTCCAAATGGGTTCAATTATAAAATTTATTCATTAAAATATAATGATGATTTATTTCTTGATTATTTTCATAACATTCTTATTTCATATGAAATGAGTAAATCTCCAATCATTAAAAATAATGTAAACAATTAAATGGGTTTTGATGTTATGAGAAAGATGAAAATGAATGATTTTTATGAAGTTGATCCTTTTGAGTCTGATGATAAGGAATTTGATGAGTTGAATGAAAAAAACATGTCTCTCATATCCATGAACTATCGAATAGGAAGAGGAATGTATGGAGAAAATCGTCCTCTCAAATTTATTTAGTGTGGTGGAATAGGAAAATTGATATGAATTGCCCCAATAATAATGTTACAGAATCCCGAGATGATTCCAATGAAAACCACAATATAAGAAGTGGAACAATATGATAATGAATAAAATTATTCCAAGAGATATAAGAAGATGTTTACTAGAAACAATAAGAGTATATTGAGTAAGAATGTTGATTTAGACTCAACTAAAATCAATTAATCTAACGATGAATGTTCTAAAAAATTTGAAAAAATCATTGAAAAATATGAGAATATGAAAGATTCCTCAAAGATTGAAGTAGTAGGTGAAGAATCATATAAAGAGTATCATATTAGAACAAAATTTATTTCATGTCTTGCGCAAAACAAATCACTCAAAGTGGAAATTAGAATGATAAATAAATATTGAGAAGTTGTTTTATATGGAAGCAAAAATGTCATTATGAAGGAGGAAGAATATATAGAGGAAATTTTAAATCTAGAATAGAGAATTTTTTAATAAGTAAAGATTATTGAAGATCATACTAAGAAGTTGGAAACAAAATAATACAAATTTAACAGGTTTCAATCAATACTTCAAGACTCCGAAAGTACCCTGAGATATATGAATGAAAATTTCATAAAAGTTTTTAAGTAAAAGTTGAGAAGTTATATTTTTCTAAGAGGTCTCAGTATGTGAATCATGTAATATCTAACCTTACCCAAAATAAATTTTCCTCTAATTTTTTTACATTTCATGTTCTAGAAAATGTATATGAAAAGAATTTATAGAGAAAGTATGTGAGGAAACATATTTCACCAATAAAGATATGAATACATTAAGAAAGTATCCTCCTAAGTGAAGTTGTCTACAATTTGTAAATAATCAAAAACAAAAACCACAATTATCTGAACAATTTTACAATTAGTGTGAAAAATAAAAATTTAGAAGTCACTATTAGTGGTGTAGTGTTTTTGGCCACAGATAGTATTTTTGTGGGTATAATATGTATCTATTAAGAAATATGTATGAATCATGGGAGAGATATGATGAACAAATAAGATCAAATTTTCGAGAAAAAAATTCAGAAGATGAAGAAATATGAGTATGTTAATACTGGGTATGTTATAAATGTTCACAAAAGTATTTATGTTTATCTTCAAAAGAAGAATTGCATCGTTTTTTTAAAAGATCTAATAAAAAAGGCTAGGCAGTTAGAGGAAGAATAAAAATCATCTATAGAAAGGGGAAATGAGAAAGTTTCTAAATATATGAGAAAATTTGATAAAAAAAATATCAAAATATTATGGTTTTCAAATTTAGAAAAGAACCAAGATATGTGAGAAATAAGGGGATGTTACAAAATGTTTTTTCACTTTCCCACCAGAACAAAATTAAGGGAAGAAAGATTTGTTACAAAATCATTGGAACAAAAAGGTTACTAAAGAAGAAAATAATTTGACATCTCTATCAGAAGAATGTACAGATGAAAAGAAATTTATTACAAAATCTATGAATGATGTTCAGAAGGAAGAAAATACATCCAATGAAAAATCCAAGAAGAAGAAGAAAAATTCAAGATTGAGGGAAGAATCTTAGTCTGAACATAACTTTTTTTAATCTTTTTTGTTCCACCTTATTCCTAAAACATTTTTGTATTTGTACTAACGTGATGGTAATTGAAGGAGAAGAAGTATGAAATATTATGACGAGTCTCTTACTATTCTTACACAATAATGTTACGAGATTATGAAAATGTTAGTTTTGAATGTTATGTTTATAAACTTGGACATTGTGATATGTTTTTATATGTGGGTGTAGGATATTTTTATCATAAATAATTTTTTTCAATATTTCCCTCGGAATGGGAATGTTGAAAAAAAACATGAAAATGTATTACACGAATGTTGAGTAATGGACAACATTGATATCCATGATTACACATCATTGTATTCTACTCTAGGTCCACACACATAGACTTCTATTTGTTTAGATAAAGGATCTTTGATAAGAAACTCAGGTGATATTTCTATTCTTCAAAATATGAGTTTCACATTTTTTTTATTGTTGAATAATTTTGGGATGGAAGAATCTAAAGAAGCTTCATAGGCTATATATTGTTTATGTTGTGACTTTTTGTGTTTGGTATCAATGTAATCCAAAGTAATCACATATGTTGGTAGAAAAAATAATTCTATGATATTTCAAATAAACATCTTCCCTTAGGTTGTTATACCAAACAATTTTTGATATGATTTTTCATGTTTATACTGATGTCAATTGGTTTAGAGATTCTAATGATATAAAATCATCCTCTGGGGGAAAATTTTTCTTTGATGAATGTTGTGTGAGTTAGAATAGTATGAAACAAAGATTTGTAACATTGATCATAGTTGAATATAAATAAATAGAAACTACTCAGGCTTATACTCAAATGTTATGGATTAAATTTCAACTAGAGGATTTGAAAGTGAATGTGTCTAAACCATTAAAGATACTTTTCAATAATTAAAGTACATTTGATATTTCTAATAATTATTCCCAACATTCAAGATCAATACAAATTGATATAAAGTTACACTTTATAAAATAGAAAGTTGATGATGGAGATGTTTTACTAGAACACGTTTTAAGAAAGTATCATATTACCGATATCATTATAAAGGAATTGTTAAAATAATGTTTTGTGTAATTGAGGTTGCAAATACATGTTCAGACTCTTATTATGTCTTTCTGAATCACTTAAGGAATAACCCCCACTGTTATTTGGATAAATTGATAATGGGAGAGATAAATTAAACATCCTATCATAATTTTATTAATCTAAAGATATGGTTATCATATAATTGGGGAGAGTGAAAGTTAAAGTGAGTGAAAAAGAAAAGTGAAATAAAAATAATGTGGGAAATGAAATAATGTGGGACAGAAAAATGATGTTTGAAAAGAAAAGCGTGGTGGGTTTTCATTATATGGCCACTAATTTTTCATGCCACCATGTGATATAATTTATTTAAAACATTACATTATCTAGTACTATAGTGTTAGGAAACTCTCCTTTGAGATAGGTTATGTTTTGATCAAATTCAAAAAACATTAGTTTTGAACAAATTATGTGTGTTGGAAAAGTGGTTAATAGGGGGTTTTTTAAAAATTCAAAGGGGGATACATAAATAAAATTGTGATAATTTGTTATAATTTTTTTATTTGCTAAAAACTAACCATTTTGTATTAGAATTATTTGTTTTCTGAAAATCGGTTCCATTTGCTTCATATTCAGACAATCAGATCCAAAAGAATCATAGGTATAATTTATTTTTTTCTATAAGACTGTATTGGTTATAATGAGAGAAAGAATAAATTTTCTAAAGGGTTTTGAAATAAGATTGTGATTTTAAGAGATATAAAATTTTCAAACATTCTAAAAAAAATTCAAATCATGATGTGGTGATGAAGAAGTTCTTATAAGTCATGAAAACTTTCACGGTAAATGATTTTGATGAAATGGTGAAGTGGTTTAAAGAATATTAGTGTTGAAAAATGTATTTTCCTAATCCCATTTTTGTAATCATATTTTCATAATCAGTTTTTTGTAATCAAAATTAAATAATAATATTTTTATAATTAGAGAATCATATCCAGCGTTATACAGATAATCCAAACCATGATTCTGAGAGAATGGTAACCATCATTCTAAGATAATCGAAACCAACATTCTGAGAGAATCGTAACTAGTATTTTTCATAGAATCATAACCATCTTTCTATAGATATTCATAACATGCATTCTGAGAGAGTTGTTACTAGTATTCTAAGAAAATCATAACCATCATTTTGGGTGAATCATGACCTACATTATCATAGAATCGTAACCATCATTCTATTAATATTGTCATGATCTAGAGAAATAAAAATATCATAAGGGGTTGGGAATGAAAAAGATCATAATTAAGGTAAGAAAGAAATATATCGTAATGAGAGAGAAAGAAAAAGATTGAAATGACTTGAGAAAGGTAATATGAATTGAAGTGGTCCAACATGAATTTCAATTTTTGTGAAAATCTTAGGGAAATATAAGGAGGTTTGAAGAAGTCAAAGTTGATGTTTTAAATGAGAGATATTTTCTGATATTTTTATATTTAAGGAAGAATCAATATTTTCACGTTTCCCACCTTTTTTACGAGCCACCTATAAATACCACCCTAGATCATTCGTTCACTTTCAAATTTTACACATGTGAAAAAGGAGGAGTGATGAATAATTCAGAAGTGAATGTTCCCATAGGATTGAAGATGAATTGAAAGAGCATTTGAGAAGAGTTTGAGTTTTGGAGATTGAGAATTAATTCATTTTATAGAATTATCATACTCAAAAAAGCATATCCATAATCATCATATATTGATAATCGTATCTAGGATCCAATATTATAGTATTCAAAGAATCATATCCCGAATCTAGAATTATCTTATTCAAGAAATTAGATCAAGCCTCACTATTTTTAGAGAATCAGATCCAGTATCATTTTATTTAATGAAATGGGATTCAAATTATAGAAGTATTGTATTGAATGAAATCAGATACATATTACAACAACATTTTATTAAAAGTAATCAGAGCTATATTACCACATTATTGTACTGAAAGAAACAAGATCCTAATTAAAGAATGATTGTATTGAATGAAATAGGATCCAGATTACAACATAATTGTATTTTAAAAAATAATATCTAGAATCCAGCGTCATTGTTTTGAGAATTTCCATATCCAACATCATGGGATTGAGGGAATCAAATCCATAAAAATTTGACCGCTGATTTGGATTGAGCACTTGTGGATCAATTTCAAAAACAACATTATTCCTTTTATTGGATTAATTATTTTAAAATAAAACATTGTAAACTGAAGGGAGTTAGTATGATAATTCTTATTGGGAGATAGAAGGTGTTTAATAATAATAGGAACAATTTGTATTCAATTATACATAAATAGTGGATTTAGATAGGCCCATGGGAGTGTCTATGGCCAGAGTGTAGGTTCTCATATTGAGGCCAGACCTTGTAAATCTTTTTTGATTTTATTTCATCCCTCTTTTTCATGCATGGTCATTTAATAAAACTGGATAAGGATATAAATTTCAACTGGTTTTGGGGGTTAATATTCTAACTGTTTTGAAACTTATAAAAAGTGAAAAACTAATTCAACCCCAACCACCTCATTTTTTAGTTGACCCATGGAACATTGAGGAGATTGTTTTTATATGCATCAAGTATAGATTTTTAAACACAACTATAATTTATGACGAGTGCCTCGAGGGTATTCGACCAAGGAAAATGCAACATGATTCCTCTATCTTGCCCAATGAAGTTAGTGAGGAAGCACTTCTTGACCTTATTGTGTAATATGGGTAACTGGTTGTTCTCATCCACTGGTTTTTATAGAATATTTGGGATCCCCTGTTTAAATGAGGTCATTTTGGAGTTGACCCTCTGATCGTATTACTTCTCATGTCTTGAGCATGATGGAAACTCAACGAGGACATCTTGAAATAAAATTCTGATTGTAGAAATACCATTATTCATAACTAGCCCTTAATTTTGAGAAGCTTTTTGGTAGGGTATGATGTTGTGATCCTGAGTCAGGGAATTCGGGATCAGGTGAGTGTTTTTTCGGAGTTTTGGTTCTGAAGAAAAGTGTTGGCTTCATCATCCTTGTATTGTGTATCTTGTGTTAAGGTGATTCTTTAAGGTGTTTCGGGCATTTAGGAACACAACACAAACATTTGGATGAGAATTCATGGCCCAATATTTTCATGTGATATTCAATTGTTTTTCAAAAGGATTATCTGGGAAGATATGTTCCAAGGTGGGGAGATTATAGCATCACATGTATTTAGAGTAGATGAAATTTCATGGGAAATTGAATTTTATAGTTTGGTGGATGGTATTTTTTGTGAACTGATCTTAAGAATGAAATTAAGATAGTTTTAACACATTATGTGTTTTTTTAAGGTTGGGTAAAGGCCCAAGTAGTCCCCCGGGTGTCTCTCTTAGTTTTGGGGGCACCAGGCCTCTGAAATATCAAGTTTAGATGGTCTGTACAGGGTGAATTTTTTGACTAAATCCTTAGAGATCCTAGTAGAAAACTATGTGAATTATGGTTAAGAGTAGATGTGAAGTGCATGGTATACACATGGTTTACCCAAAATTTACTCTCAACCAGCATGGGTAGTTCCACTTAGGTATGTTTCACCTGTCACGGAACATGTTATCTAGTTAGGAATCACTAGATAAGGGCGGTTTCCATTGAATTTATTTATGGAACCGAAAACATCCAACAGTTCATAATCCAAAAGACCTACATTATAAAGTAAATCATTCGTCAGTCAAGGACCTACGAAACTAAATAACATAGATGGTTCGAGGTGATGGGAGGTGGGACTCATCATACGCTTTTGGGGGGAATTACTGTCTACTCTAGGACTCTCTTATAGATTTAAGATATTTCTTTTGAATACTTATTAATTTACCAAGTATAGATTATGTTTCCCTTAAAATTTGAAATCAATTATTAGCAGTGTGATATTTAGTATCATCCAAATGTATTTGAGGTTCTTCATTAATTGAGACATCTATATGTATTAGAGTTTCTCCATCAATGTTATATTATCATATACTATTTAGAAAGTATTTTAACCATTGTTATGATAATACTTCTTTTTAAGACACTCATTGGGGGCACTCTAGAATTTATTGTCTTCCAGGGAGATTAAAGTTTTTTTTGATATTGATATCATACCCATAAATATTCTACCTACGTATCCTGGTAAAAGGAATAAGAACCCTCGTAGTTTGGTACCACTTAATGGGACACATCATTAATTATATGGTCATTCGATAAGGACCTCTAAGAAGAAGGTTCTGAGTGAAATCTTGGTGTGGGATGTAGGCATAATCATCTCAAACAGACCTGGAAAAGATATTAGTTTCCATGTTAGATTAGTCCCTATTGGAAATAAGTCCCATGAAGAAAAAGGATGGTTTGGAGTATTGGGTATGATCCTTATTGAGGCTTCTTATCTATCCCATTCGAATGGGAATCAAATACCATGTAGTTCAGTGTGTCTCGTAGGGGTATATGACCCTTTGAGATTAATTGGTCGGGGATTACTCTAAAAGAGGATGCCCGAATTTAGGGAATCAAGGCTAGATTCTTGAAGAGGATATACGATGAGCTCTATCCCAATTGAAGGATTATTACGTATCCCAATTATATTGGGAATTATATTTCTCTTAGTTTAAGGTAGTCTCATAGGAGAGTGAAGTCCTATGAGAGAAATAATTTCGGGCTTAATTTCTGAAAATTATTCCTTTTATGGAATAAATTAGATGGAGCTTAGGCCTTAGTAATTCTTTCTACATATCCAAATTTTGTTGAGAATCAGATTTCTCAAAATTTAATTTGAGTGGTTTTTTTTACGGTTGTGATCATCAAAACTCTCTAATCCCACGTGATTCATACTTCTTGTGAGAAAAAAAGAGGATACGAAAGATTAAACAAACCACACACACTCTTTTTCAATAATGGGATAGGGCGGGTCTACGGGGGAGGAAGCCAAGGTGACGGTGGGTGAGGGTGTGGAGCGATGAACATTTCAATGTGGGAAGACAATGGAGGTCATGTGGCCCAAATCTCAAAAGATTATGGACTTAACTCAGTGAGAGAGCCCTTTGAGGTTTGGTTTCGGATTACTCTTAAGGAGTATTCCCATGAAGGTTTGGTTTGGGGATTACTCCAAAGGAGGATGCCCATTGAGATTTTATGAGTCTGATGAGGAGTGTATTGGCTGAAGGTACTCAAGGAATGCATAAGGAGAGTCAAAACATGTAACATGTGAATGAAACCAAGAAGAGTAAATTGAATAAAGTATCTTTGTTTAGAGTGATGGAGTGTCTCAAATCATGGTATTCCAAGGTTGGAAGTTGGGCCATATTAAAGGAGAAATGGAAAATGTCAACAACCCGACCCAAAAAGTTCACGGTGCAATTCTACATTTTCATCAAGGTTAGTGCCGGATGCGAAGGGACTAGGATGAAGGGATGGGACTGGAGATCAGAAATGATCTTGAGTAGGGGTGTGGGGAATAGCCCCATGGTATGGGCTAATTATGTCACATAGGTTCTCCCTGCAGGTGCTCCATATAAGTGCTCCATGAAGGTGCTCCCTATAGGTGCTCTTCAAAGCTCCATGTGTTCTACGCCCTAATGGGACTTTGAAACACGTACCCACCCTTTAATTATCTTTTATCTCATGTTTTGGAGAATTACATGATAGTCTTAGAGAACCTGGGAAATGGAGCTCTACAATAGGTGCTCCAAGAGTTCTTCAAACTTTCTCCACCTGTGAAATGGGTATCCTCGTTTCAATTTATATGGTAGGAGGGGACCTGGCCGAAGGCAGGTAGTCCGTGAAAGTCCTCCATGTAGCTCCCCCATGTACATCTTCCAAATAGGGGTGTATAACACACACAACTACATAGCTCCTCCACATAGGTCCTTCGTGTAGTTCCTCTGTATAGGTCCTCCATGTAGGTCATGAAAATCCCTTTATAAAATATATTTGTCTTCCCAGTTCGATAAATTAGGATCTATATGTCTATTTGGGATACAAGACTAGACAAATAGAAGCTCTCGAATATATCTACACTTCTTGATATGGTGAATACACCAATTGTTATTTTATGAAACATGAAATTGAAATTTAATCAATCAAAACATTATCATCATCAATATTGGAAATCCATAACAAACCTTTTGAAGGGGAATCATTCCACTTATCCATATTTTGGAGAAGTATTTTGGTAGATAGAAATCCAGACTGTATATACATCCTTTATGGTGAAACATCTGTACTCATACTTAAAATTTTTTTTTCTATGTGAGAATCATAACTTCAATTTTGTGGTGAAGTTTAAGAAAAACAATTTGTGGTGTCAACAAGGTAGTATATAGAAACTATTCATTGCACGGCTGGAAAAAGGTTTGGCCAAACCATGCAGCCAAACCGTGCGATGTAGTTTTGGGGGTAAAAATAAATAATTGACCTTAATGAAACACTTAAACACTTATTTTTCTTCTCCCATCTCCTTTAACATGATTTTATTCTCCTCCCGTTGTCTAGGTGATCCCACTCTCCCTTACGGGGTTTGATGTAACTCCCTCATATTGCATCCAAATTTCTTATCTTTCAAAGCATTAAAAAGCCCTTGGTAATAACTTATATGAAAACTCCCCTATATCTAGTTTACTCTTACTTATATTGTGATATTTTTGTGCAATTATGTTTTTTCATTTTATGTTATTTGAAAAATATTTTAGTATATTACATGTTAGGTTGAATCAAGGCTATATAGTGGATGAGTGGATTGCTACGAATCAAGGTAGGTGGTATAATATCTCTCTCATCTTTTCCTTGATTTATGAATGGTGTTCCATTGTGATGATAACTTGGGAGTTCCAAAAACAATTAAATCATATATAATGAATTAATGATGTTGTTTTTTCATGTTTTATATGACCTCTCCTTATGGGTAAACCCATCTATGTGTCGTTCGTCTCATCATTGGTCATCCCTTTGGGTGTGACCACCATGAAGGGACTTTTTTTAAAGCCTTGGAATGTAAAATCATCATTGGTTGTGTGGGTTGTAATTATAATTAATGTATAATTTACTGAATTGAACCATGACGCTAGATTAACCATGATTTAAACCTTAAGCATGGTGTCTCATGCCATTAATTTGCATTCATATGAATCATGTTATATGACATTTATTACCCATATGCCTTTATATGTGACTTATGATTGGGATAATTCCTTATGATCAATTTTTTCCTTGTGAATATATCGAATCATTTAAATTGAATGAAATTATCTGTTGAATAACAAGGGTACACATTATAATAAAACCCCATGATAAGGTGTGCATACAACAATTGAAAATGATAATATAAGAACTCAACCTTATTACATTACATAATCTTGAATTTTTTCAAGATATAAATTATTTTCACATTAATAATAATTTTGAGTTTATATATTTAGTGAATTGGGAAATGATACATTCATAACATTACACATTAATACAATGGGTATACCAAAAAAAATAGTATTCATTTCTTCCAAAATATAAAACTTTTCAAATAAAACATGATTTCTTTGAAAATTCATAAAACATTTATCTTGGATTCTTTATTATTCTTACACATCCTTATAACCATTGAAAAAAATTTAAAAACTTGTTATGATCAAAAAAACCACAGTAAGGGATATAAAAGTAATGAAATAACACATTAGTCCATGAATACTTGTTATATATGAAATCATTTTCTAAAGACATACTTGTCACCCATATATACTTACATTGTGAAACATGGTATTTAAACAAGATTACAACAAATATAAGAACATAAATACAACCATAAGGGTATCTTGGGGAATTAATTACATAATCATGTAACCATATTGGCTACCTTGTAATTTGTATCCCTCGCAATTACCTTACAATTTGTGTAACCATCGTAGTTACACATAGAGTAACCATACAGAAGACCTCTAACATAAACATAACTAATGCATTTAAGGGAGATATAGATCCAATACTTAATCATAAACAAATCCCAATAACCATAACATAATTATATAACATTAATAATTTAATAAAAACATTTCTTTTTAATTTTTTAAAACTGAATTTTAAAAGATGATTTTTACAAGAAAGGCCCCTTACAAAAAATCATATAATTGAAGTGAAACTTAATAGAGTGAATTTAATATGTATATAAAATATCAATTATTATAATTAATCATAATTTAATAAAGTTAATCACACAATCAATTTTAATACCACATAAATTATGAATTATAAGGTTAACCCAATAAATGGAAACCGGGATAAGAATTCCCTTACCTCGAGATTGTATTACATAAAACTCATTTAGACCTCCTGTATAATGGTTAATAGAGTGTTATTAATATATTATGGAAACATATTCATCTTTATAATACCTTATATTAACATTTCATTACATCATTTTACCCTTTAATTGTTATTATTTTGTTCGTTGCATTGTTTTGGGTGCGTTCTTTATATGATTTCCATGATCAGTTCATGATAGATATTCTAGTCGATTGGAAGTGAAAATCCTAGATTAGAATAGAGTGGTATTTAAATATTTTTAGAACCATAAATTATACCATTTATCATTTTGAATTCTGGCATGAGGATGATTCATAAGTTAAAACATTATTGATATTTGTTTAGGTAATTTTGGTGATTCTTCAATCATTAAGAACTCATTTTGTATTATAAATTAATAACCTGTGTAAAAATGATTCCAAATACATATATAAGATATAATGCATAAATTATAATCTGTTTCAACCATAAAAATGTTTTCATGAATATCCTTGAATAAAGTAAATGAAATTGAAATCGCATCGGCCACGATATCAGTAAATCCACACATCATGGACGGTGTTTTAATTTATTGAATAGGTTGGAGGGGAGAAGAAGTTTAATTCTGAGTATTCCATAATCAAGATTAAATTCATAATATGTAGGATAATGGATCATTAATTCTTTTTGGATAATGGGAGGTGTTGAAAAAATAATAATAGAAATTAAAATGAAGAGAAATTAATGAAAACAAAAGAGGATGTTTAACTCTTGATCTCTTCTCCTTTAGATCTTTCTTAAGGACATTGGTTTTGGCCATTTGGAGATACCAGATTCTCTAGGACGTGGGTATGATCCTTGGTAGGTGTATTGGGAGGTAAGTCTAAAGGCTTGAGAGGTGTGGTAAGAATAAGGGAATGAGGGTGGTATTTATAGTGGAGGAGAGGAGGTATTGTACATTATTTTAATCATTATTATAATATTTTTGCACAAGAATTTAAAATTTCTTAATTAATGTGACCAAAAATAGTAATAATGGAATTTTAATTTCAATAAAGTGGGCTTAAATAACTTATGATGTCATAAATGGTGTATTTAAATCATTATTTGAACATACGTTATTTTACCGTATTTCACTATTCAGCAAAGGAATTTCAGATAAATCCCTAAATATTATCCTAAAAATTTCTCAATGTGTAGAATTAAAAAATTAACTCCATTTTTTTAAAATAATTTTCTAAATACTATTAATTATTTCTTAAAAAATTGTAATTTATTCAAAAATAACAATTTCAAATCTATAACTCATTTTTACACCATGAAAAATTATTCAATTTGACATGGACTTAAAGCATTAAAAAATTAAAAAATAATACTATTTACTACTCATTAGGTTAATATTATTATTCATATTACTATTCATAAAGGTATGTTACTTTTCTCCAAAAAACAAGTTGGTCATATCAGAATACAAATAACTTCTGATAACAATTGTAGATGAAAATTCTTTGAATTTAAAAACATATAAGTGG
Organism: Viscum album; assembly: GCA_963277665.1. Taxonomy (NCBI): domain Eukaryota; kingdom Viridiplantae; phylum Streptophyta; class Magnoliopsida; order Santalales; family Viscaceae; genus Viscum; species Viscum album. The sequence continues at coordinate 129,552,387 of OY728153.1, forward strand.
AAAAAATATGTTTAAACTATACTTATACATATCTACATAAAACAATGTTTCATGCATTTAAATGTATTTTTAAAAACATGGGGTGTTACATTATCCCCAACTTCTAGAAATTGTGTCCTCCCAATTTTATTTACTTTTCAGACAATTGAGGTTACCATTCCCTGATATAATTTTCATACTATGATGTTTCTTCTTCTACCATGTGTTTTATCCAAAAAAACATTTTCTTGATGGAATACCTTGTTCTATAATACATTTTCCCTTTTATCATAAATCTGAAGTAGTTTCTCATCATAAGAATGGTTCTCTTCCAACTGAACTTCTTTTGGACTCATGATATTTGATGAATCTGGAACATATTTTCTCAACATTGAAACATGAAAAAAGAATTATGTACTAGAGATAAAATCGATGGAAAAGCTACTCTGTAGGTGATTGGTCCAACATTATCTAGAATTTAATAAATTCCAACGAACTATCGACTTAGCTTCCCTTTCTTACCAAAACACATAACACTTTTCCATGGTTTGATTCTAAGAAAAAGATTATCACTTACCTCAAAAGAAAATTCTTTCCTCCTATGGAATGCATAACTTTTTTGTCTGCTCTAATCTATCCTAATGTTTTTCTATATCATCTTAACTTACTCTACCACTTTTGCTACTAATTCTGGTCTCATCAACTTCTTTTCCTTGAATTCATCCTAAAATGGTGTAGTTCTACACTATCTCCCATAAAATTACCTAAAAGGTGTCATCTATATATAGGAATGACCACTATTATTATATGAAAACTCAATTAAATAAATATGATGATCCCAACTTCCCTGGTACTTTATTGAACATTATTGAAGTATACCCTTGAATGTCTCAATCGATTGTTCATACAGCCCATCTGATGGAGGATGAAAAGCTATACTGGAATTTAATTTTGTGCAAAATAATTTCTGAAGGCCCTTCCAAAAACTATAAGTGAACCTGTGATCCCAATCAGATATAATGAAAAGAGGAATTCGATGGAACCTAACAATTTCTTTGAGGTACATTCATGAATGTTGATCCAAAGACATTGTATCTTTATTCGAAAGAAAATTTGTAGATTTTGTTAGTCGATCAACAACAACAAAACTCAAATTTTTACCTCAAGAAGTATTAGGTAGTCCCACCACAAATTCCATGGATACATGCTCCCATTTCGAATTGGGAACTGGAAAAGGATGAAGCATCCCCTTTGATAACTTCCACTCTGCATTAACCTATTGAAATGTCAAACATTTCATAGTAAAATATATAATATTACTTTTCATTCCATCCCAAAAATAATACTCACGAAGATCTATGTACATCTTAGTACCACTAGGATGAACATAAAATGTAGAACTAAGAGCTTCACACAAGAAATCATTCTTCAACTAAGAATCACAGGTCATATAAAACCATTTTACAGATCTTAAAACACAATATTTATGAAGGTCGAATTATGGAAACATACCCATTTTAACCAATTCTACCATTTTCTATATCTCACGATATTCTATTCGCACATGCTTATTTCTATCTAATAATAATGAATAAAACAAAACCTGAAACAAAACATATTTATTACCTACACCAACAAAATATATTCCAAAATTCATCAAATAATAAATCAAGGGATCATATTCCAAATGTAACATGATTAATGATGCATGATGTTTTTGACTCAAGGAATTCCCCACTTTGTTTTCATTTCATGGATATTTATTGATTGTGAAATCATAATAATTTATTACTTTAAGCCATACTATCAACCTCATTTTTAATTCCTTCTGAGTGAATATTTAATTAAAATATTTATGGTTGATATATATTTGAAATTTGGCTCCATATAAATTATGCCTCCAAATTTTCAATGCAAAAACCAAAACTGCCAATTCCAAATCATGTTTAAGATAATTTAACTCATGAGGTTTTAGTTTTATTGAATAATAAGCAATTACATGATCATTAATTATCATAACATAACCAATTCCCTTTAATGAAGCATCATGGTAGATGAAAAACACACCATTTCGGGAAGGCAAGGCCATAACTGTAGCATTCACTAATCTCTTCTTTAGTTCCTAAAAAAAATCATCATATTATTCTTTCCAAATATATTTTACACCTTATTGTGTTAACTTATTAAGTGGTATATATAAACATGAAATTTTTTTCACAAAATGTGTGTAATTACCTACTAATCTAATAAAACTACAAATCTATGTTACATTTTTTGGTCTTTTCCATTCATCAACCACTTTTGTTTTGGCAGGATCAACTATTATTCCTTTATTATTAACAATGTGTCCATGAAAATAATTTATTTATAACCCAAAATCATACTTTTTGAAACTTACATACATTTTCTTTTCATTTATTTTTTTTAAAAAACCCTTAGATGTTTTTCATGCTCCTATTTACTCTTATAAAATACAAGAATGTCATAAATAAACACTACTACAATCATATCCAAGAACTCATGAAATATTCTATTTATAATATTCATGAATAAATCATGTACATTAGTTAACTGAAATGAAATAACCAAAAATTAATAATGCCTATATCTAGTACAAAACGCTATTTTTAGGATGTCATCCAACTTTACCTTCCACAGATGGTATCTAAATCTCAAGTCTATCTTGAGAAATTTCTGTTCTCCCAGAATCTAATCAGACAAGTCAAAGATATGAGGCAAAGGATACATTTTTTAATGGTGATTTCATTAAAATCTATATAACCAATGAAAAGACTCATGGAACCATTTTTCCTTTTAATGAACAAAATAGGATCAGGTAATGGTGAAGTTCTAGGATGAATGAAGACTTTATTAATCAAATCCTGCAATATATTTTTCAATTCAATAAGTTCCATTAGAACCATTATATATCAGGGGTTTTGAAGTTGGCATAGAATTATGAACTAAGTCAATTGTGGATTCATCTTCCCAATCATGTATGACACCGGGTAACTCAAAAGGAATAACATCAAGATATTCATTTACCATTGGCACATCATTAATTTGAACAGTTATTTTATTTTCAACAATATGATCAAGATAACTTTTTTCCATCTTTTAATATTTTCTCATCATACTGATAAGTTATCAATTTTATGGGTTCATTAATGTATACAAACAAATAAATTTTTTCACAAAAAACTTCTTTGGCTATATAGTCAATCTTATCATGATAAACAGAAAGCCAATCCATTCCTAGAATGACATACAACTCTACTGAGGGATAAATAATAAGTTTTGAGGGTAAAGTGTTCCCATATACCACAATGGAAAGATTCTTATAATTCTAAATTTCTATAATATTTCTCCTTGATGTTTTAACAATAGGTTTTGGCCTCATTTGTTGACATGATATTTCCAGTTTACTAGAAAATTCTTCAAAAATAAAGGAATGTGTAGACCCCGAATAAACTTCTTTTAGAAAAATCAGAGTAAACAAACACGGTACTTGATAAAACATCATTGGATGGCCCGATGTCTTCTGATGTAGTAAAAAAGGATCTCACTACAAATTTCTACTTATAGTCTGGCATCACTGCATCATTCAGATCTCTCATTGGGCATGAATTTTCATAATTAACTGTCTCACCAAATTTAAATTTTTTTGATGTTTTTGTATAGGATTAGTCTTAGGGACATTTTCATTAAAATATCATGACATAGGTCCAAACATTCCACATAGAAAAAACTTCCTAGTTCTGGTATGACATTCCCAATAGTGCCTCTTGCCACACTTTTCACAAATAAGTAACTATATTTTCTTATTATCGTATCTCTTTAGTAGATTCTTACCCATCACTTTCCATCTAGAACGTTTCATCTCCTTTTCTTCTAAATTCATAGGATCATCAAAAAATTTAATCTCTACCCTCTCAGCACATCAAACAAGTTTCTCATTACTTTTGATTTCATAGGAGGCCAACACCCTTTGATACCTTGTCTTCAATCTTGAGTAAAAGAGGTTGATTTTTCTATCATGATCAAAAATAATATTTGGATAATTCCTTGTCAATTAGGTGAGGTTCACTTCATACAGAGGAAATTAATATTCTTATTTTTGCTTCAATTCAAGGAATTTTTTCTCCATCCTAATTCGCTCCACCTTCTGAAAATATTTTTCAAGGAAAATAATTTTTAATTAATCCCACTTGAAGTCATCAATATATTCTCTATCCATAATATTTTTTACCATTGAACACTAATTATTAGCTTCACCTTAAAAATGATAAATGGAAAGACATAACTTATTATTATCTGAACATCCCATAAAAAAATATCTTTTTAGGGGATTTAATCCATCCTTCAGCCACTACTAGATCAGAAGATCCATTGAAAGAAGGAGGGTGTTGTATCATAAAATGTTCCACTACTGTCATATTCCATTGTGGTAAGAATGGTTATTATCTTGAATGGATTCCACCAACATTTATTTCATACGTTAGCTAGGCCATTACTGTCACAAACTGCTCTGTTCTAATACCTACCATTCTGGGATTCCGATTCCAAAAGATATCATTCTGTCAGTGCCTATCTTCTTCAACATCCCTATTTCTTCTATGGAAAACCATTTTCAATGAACATATATTAGTTGAATCAGCATGGAAATAACTAAATGCTATAAAATTTCAAATAAATCCTAGTGTTAAAATTATTTATGCTATTCTATTAACATCTCCATACCCCTTAGATTATCTAAACCATCCTCTAATACCAACTATAAGGACCCTACCTTCTTAAATTAAATAATCGTGAATTGTTTTCAGAAATAAATTCATTTTAAATTTAGTATCTTTTCAATTTTATATATTTAGAAAATTGGGAAATAATAAATTCATAAAATTGGACATTAATATAGAGTGGATACCCTAAAAACAATATTTTTTCTTCAAATATATAATACTTTTTAATTGAAACTTGATTTTTTGAAAATTATTAAAACATTTAACATGGATACCATCATTATATTACACATCGTTATAACTTGTGAAAATCATTTAAAAACTTGATATGAGCACAAAAAACTTTGTAAGGGGTATAAAAAGATGGAAAGAACACATTAGTCCATTAAATACTTGTAACGCATGAAATAATTTTTAAAAGATATACTTTTCTCCCATATATATATATATATATACTTTTTGAAACATAAGATTTACACAAGATTACCACAAATATAAGAACATAAATAAATCAATAAAGTTATCATGTGTTATTACATATATAATCTTGTGACCCTCTCAACTACCTTATAATTTGTAACCCTCATAGTTACCTTACAATTTCTATAAACATCATAGTTACACTTGGAGTAACCATACGACCGACCTCCAACTTACACATAACCAATACATTGGATAGAGATATAGGCCCCAATATTCATCATAAATATTCCAAATAACCAGAAAATAATAATACAACATGAATAATTTCATAAAAACATTTCTTTTCAATTTTATAAAATAGAATGTAAAAAAGTGAAATTTTAAAAGAAAATCCCCTTACAAAAATCATATAATTGAAGTGAGACTTAATAAAATAGATGGAATATGTATATAAACTATAAATATTCATTATTAATAACAATATAAACAAAATACATCACAAAATACAATTTTTATACCACATAAATAATGAGTACAAGGTTAACCCAAAAAATAAAAATCAGGCTAAGAATTCCCTTAGCACGGGATTGTGTTATATTAAAATCATTTGAACTACCTTTATAATAGTTAAAAGAGATTTAATAATATCTTAAAAAACATATTAATCATTATAATACCATATATGATTATTTAATTACATCATTTCACCTTTTAATTGTTAGTATTTTGTTCCTTCAATTGGTTTGGGTGTGTTCTTTACATGATTTCCATGATCAGTTCATGTTGTATATACTTTTCTACTGTAATTGAAACACCAAAATTGGAATGGAGTGTTATTTATATATTTCTAGAAAAAAAATTATACCATTTAATATTTTGATTTATAACATGAGGATTATTCATAAGTTAAAATATTATTGATATTTGTTTAGGTCATTTTGGAGATTCTTCGATCGTAAAGAACTCAATTTGTTTTACAATTTAAATACATGTGTAAAAAATGAATCCACAAACCTATATAAAATATAACACAGAAATTATAATCTGGTTAAACCATAAAAATTATTTCACAACTAGTCTTGAATGAATAAAAATAAATTGAAATCACATTGTTCACGTTGTCGGTAAATTTACACATCACATATGGTGTTTTAATTTCTGGAATAAGTGGGATAGGAGAAGAAGTGAAATGGTGAGACTTCCATAAACATTATTGAATCTAGAATATGTAAGATACTAGATCATTCATTCCTCTTGGATCATGGTAAGTGAAGAAATAATAATAATATAAAATTAAATGAAATGAAAAGAAAGAAAACAAAAGAGGTTGTTTACCCCTAGATTTTTACTCCATGAGATCCTTCTTGAGGCCTCTGATTTTGGCCTTTTGGTGAGACAATAATCTCTAAGAAGTGGAGAAGATCCCTGGGAGGAGTATAGGAAATAACTTAGTTAAGAATCAAGGCTTGATATGTGTTGGAGGAAGTGGGGAATGAGGGTGGTATTTATAGCGGAGAAGAGGAGGTATTTTACATTATTTCAATCAGTATTATAATATTTTTGATAAAGACAATGAATAGTATTAATTCATGTGACCCAAAATAGTAATAATGGAATGTTATTTCTGAAAAATTGGCCTTACATCACTTATTATGTAATAAATAGTGTATTTTACTAATAATTTGAATATACGGTATTTAATTGTGTTTTACTATTCATAAAAAATTCTTGAATTTCATAAAAATCCCAAATATTCACCCTATACATTTTTGAATGTGTAGAATTCATAGATAAACAAATTTTTTGGAAATAATTTTCTAAATATTATTTAAATATAATCATCATTTATTCAAAAATAAAAATGTTCAATCTATAACCCATTTTATAACACATTGGAAAATTAATAAAGTTGAAATTATCTTAAAGACATAAGAAAATAAGATAATAATAAAATTTACTATTCACTAGGGTAATATTACTTTTCATATTACTATTCATAGGGGTATGTTACTATTCACTAAATAACAAGTCGGTCCTATCTGACTCCAAATAACTTACTCATCATAATTTTAGATGGCCATTTTTTGAAATTCAAAATATAGAAGTGGAAAAATTATGTTTAATGGATAGTTATAAATATCTACATCAAAAAAGGTTTCATGAACTTCAATTTATTTTAAAAAACATGGGTTGTTATAGTTATGTTCAGTACCATGTGGTATGGTTCTTATGCTTAGTACTGATTCCTTTTTTCCTTCGAATGATTCCATTATTACTTGGATTGTTATAAATTAAATTAGCTTTAATGTTATTATCAAAGGTTCAAGGGTAAAACAACATTTACTGACTTAAAGAACCCTAGGAAGTACCCTCATTACATTTTTTAAGAACTAATAATGCTAGTAAAAAGGAATGGGTGATATCAACTATGCCAAAGACGGGCTCATTAGGACATAATCTAGTTTACCTATAAATGAGTGAAAACAATTCCATACTGGAGACCACATGAATGGGATCGAAGGTTATATGGTTTTAACATGCCTTTAGTGAGACATAGTCCCCTACTTACGATACCAGATATGGACTCAGGTGTTTGGACTTGATTTTTGACACCATGCTCTGAGTGATACATTAGAATTCATTCTTGGTTAACCATGGACAGACTCCATAAAATTGTTTATTTGTTAATCCCCTCAACTGAAACATGAATTGTCCTTTTGGATTTCGATGGATGGGCTTAGGTCATATCACTTTGTTCAAAATGAAAGAAATAACGTTTTATAAATTGTTTTGAATGAAATTAAATATCATGGAAATATATTAAAATAAAAAGGATGGATTTTTTAATATGAGAATTTCTGGGACGTTTCCTTTAACCCCAATCACAATATTGGGGATAGTCCAAATACTTAAACCTTATTCCAATAACATTACCAACACTGGATCCAATGGTTAAGAAGCATTATCTTATGATAAACCAATTAATTTTATGGGTTTCCTAGTGGATCCCAGTCTAATTTATTTATTTATTTATTTATATCATTCATTTAATTTCTAAGGAAAACTTTTTATTTATATTTCACAAAATAGAATTTTATAGAAATTTCTGGTGTAGGCCTACAGATATTATATCTCACATCCTTCTCGGTCACAATTGGTACATGATTATAATTACTATCTTTAGGAAATGATAAAGGAAACAATTAGATTCCAATGCCTGATTTACTTTTTCGTCCACTTGGGAGCTTGGAGTGTTGGGATGAGATACAACTCAGGGTTCTCAAGGATCTAGATAATTATTAAAGTTTTATTATTTTAATTTAATTTATTTAACTATTTTAACTATAACTAGTTGTAAATATATAACCATCTATTGGACAAACATGCATCATTGTATAGTTAGGATCAACCAGTTATATATTCTGTTAAAATTAAATTTACCCCCACCAACTTTTTCATTTATTTATTACTGCTTCTACTATTGTTCTTTATTTATTTAAACATGTTTTATCATTGTGTGACTCTAACCATGAGGGTGTAGTTTCTACACCACAACATCTTTAGACCCTTACTTTTAGTTGAAAGACTATTGAATATTGGGAGACGATCTTGAGTCCATGTGGTTACTGGTCCAGATATAGTTTACAGTACAAGTTAGGCCAGAATGTTACAATATGAACTTAATTACATGATTAAAATGTTTAAAATTTTATTCATGAACCTGATTACATGTTTAGAATGTTATGTGTTATACTGATTACATGTTCTTAATTTTATTTGTGAGCATGGTTCTGAGATCATTATATTACTCATGGACCTATATTACATGTAAATAATGTTCTGCATGGACGTTTTTTCTAGTCCATTAATTTATATGAGAGCTTTATTTCATGTCAATGACAAAATGAGTGGACTTGTTTCTATTTATACATTTTCACACTGTTATATATGATTTTATTCCACAAACCTATGTCTTATGTCAACGGTATTCTCTCATGTCTCATTTTATTTTAGTAACTTATGATTCCTGTACAAAAAAATTTGAATCATTATTTCATGACTCAATATTATTATCATTTATATTAATTGTGTCATTTTCAAATGTTATTATAATTTTATTATACCCTTATTTACATGTTATACTTACGTTTCACCCTTGTTTACCCTTACCGAGCATATGACCTCACTATTTCTTATGTTTCTTTCCAATATTTATAGAGCATGGTTTTAAGTTTATTATTTTTGTGAAGAGTGCTAAATGGGGACATATTTTTGGGTAATGTTGAATATCGTTCACCAAAATAAAATATTGTACACCTAGTCACCAAATACACTAAACTATTATGGTATACAGGTGTGTGCTTTTATAATATATTTAATATTCATTTAAATGTTTAAAATATCTATGTATGAGAGTCATGGGAAACTATACTACCCACCTTAATAAAAACTATCATGAGAAAATCCATTGGATATCTATGTATGCATGGTTTGAATGTCAGTATCACCATAAAAACCCTCCCAAAAACACTATCAAATAAATGGGGTAACAACCATAAACCATATATATTAGGCATTTTCTATTTATAATAAGGATAAAAATAACAAGGATAACTACTAGGAAACCTCATTCAATAATTGAGAATAATATCCCTTGATTATATAATCTACTACCATGTTCCCCTTCCTGTGAGTGTAAACCTTCTCGAATTTATAGTCTTGGAGTAACCCTTCCCATATCCTCTATATCCAGATAAGATCATTCTAGTCGAAGATATTTATAAGACTCTTGTGGTGAAATTTGATGATAACATGGCCACCCATAAAGTATTTTTTCCATATATTCAATATAAAGGGTAACACTACTAACTCAAGATCATGTGTCGTGTGGTTATTATAATGAGGTTTCCATAAACTTTTCCCATAGGAAATCACCACCTTACTAAGCTTCCAAAAACTCAAAATACAATCCCTGAAGGATCAGAGAACACTACATAAACAACACCCCCTCTAGAAACTTCAAGATGGGAGTTCTTGGGTACCTCTACCGAAACTCCTTAAATTAATTTTTTCAAATATTGACATATATGTGAATGGATTCACCTTCCATGTTAATAAAGTTCAATTTGTTGATATCCCAAGATAATATGGAATAAATATCTTATACATTCAGTATAAGTGAAAGAATCCTTAAAAATCCATCATTTTTATAGGTGGATCCCAAGATAAAACATCCTCTAACATTGATGGGTCCACATATAATCCCTCTTTTGAGATTAAATGTCCTAAAAAATTAACCTCATGAATCCATAACTAACACTTCAAGGTCACCCCATAAATATGGTTCTCATAGAGTACGTCTAGGATTATCGACATGTTCCTCACATGATACTCATTATATGATAACTAAACTAAGATATCATCAATGATGAGTACAAAAAAACCATCGATGAAAGGATAAACGTTTAGGTTCACGAGTCCCATGAACACTACTATAGTATTCATCACACTGAAGGGAATCATCATGTACTCATAATGAATGTAGCAAATTCTAAATGTCATCATTGGTATTTCCTCATCCTATACTAATAGTTGGTGATAACTTGATCTGATTTCAATATTACAAAATTGTAGTTCTCTTCTCAACTTATTGATGATTTCATCGATCCTTAATAGTGGATACTTATCATTTATGGGTGCCTATTTTTGGATCAAATAATCTATGAACAACCTCATTCCCCATATTCCTTTTTATCAATCATCATTAGGGATTCTTGAGGGGGTGGCGGTAATGGGTCTAATAAATACCTTCATCTTCAAGTCCTATAACTACACCCTCATCTTGCGAAGCTCTTCTGTAGTCATCTAATTTTTTGTCAATGATATCGGGACCATCCTGGGGTGTAAGATAATATATAATTATATATCTCGGTGGGGAGGTAATACTGGAATATCCTTAAGAAATATTTCATTGTACTCAGCCATCATATTTTGAAATTGATATCCTATAGAATCAATTTCTCTAAGGGTCATGGTATCCAACTAGTGAGTAATCTGAATTACCCTCATACATATGAGGCAATGCAACTCTACATGGGTCTCATTCTCATCTTCAATGGAAACCCTCTACCCATCAATGTGTAAAACCACATCCTTAACATAAAATAGTCAGAAATTACAAGTCAGATATATAGACAGTCTATGGTAATGATGATGTTTTATGGCCTTATCATAGACACAAGAATATCCCATAAAAAAGTATCTCCTAAAATCACTAAATCACACTATCACAAAATGTGTGTGATTTATGAGCCATCCTAGGGAGGATTATCAAAGAGTAATGGTTGATCAAATTCCTCAACCGGAATATCTAAGTCTCAAACTAGGGATTTAGAAAAAACAAATTGCTTTCACCTGGGTCAATAAAAACATAATATAATTTATAAAAATCAAATATCGTACCACTAGTTATCTCTATAGACATTGTATCATAGGTGTATATGGATTGTATCTACCCTCTCCCATATCCCCAATCTCCTTGAGTTTAGTGTGGATCCCATGGTGGTATTGGTGGAAACATGTAAAACTATATAACACCTCTAATAGATCTCAATAATCCTTTTCTATGCCCCACTTGACATACCTATCTACCTAAATTGATGCCTTTTCTTAGGTATCCCATCCAAATTAACTGAGTCCTTTAAATGAAGGGTAGGAAAATCCCATGAAATATGTCTCAGGCCATCAAAATAGTAGCACCACCTCTACCTAGCCTTCCTAAAACCATCCTGAAACCCAAATCCTTTGTACCATGATCTTGATACTTGCTCCTAAAAAAACTCACATCTCATTATCCCTACATATACCATTCAATACCTAATCCCAAAGTATCATACCTTTATGCCCACCCCTAGAACCCATTTTTAGTGACTTCCCTATATAAAATATCTCTATCGCCAATGAAATATCTAGAAAACCGTCATAGGTATACAATTATATTGGTACCACGTTTTACAATATGTCTCTATAAATACCATTATCAATGGTTTGTGTCCAATATAATTGATCGTAATAAATTTTCATTAAGTATCAAGAGAATTTATTAAACCTTAATGAATACTCAACCACATTCTTGATGCCCTACTATAGCTGTAAAAGAAACATGATTCACACATCTCACAATGTATCTAAAGATTATTAATCCTAGAAAATTAACTCAAAATATGTCCATGAAAGAGTCACCTCATATGAAGATAGATTCACATGGTTTCACCAACACCTTGTAGAAACTTAAAGAAGTATCTCCATTATGACTATAGTCTAGTATATAGGGGTCCTAAAAAGGATAAATAATCATGTAACTACTTGGATCCAATCATTATATTTCTAATAGTCTGTCTAACCTAGGATCAAAATGTGTCGCTAACTCTAAAACTCATGAACATTTCTCAGCATTATCACCTGATATTTAGGTAACCTTGTTACCATATGTTCCTCAACGTGTGGGGGTATGAGTGGAAAACTACCCAGAGAAATTACCAACTAAAAAAGTAACTATATCAAATCCTTATCATTAACCTGATCTTTATAAATATCCTTATTCTAAATCCTATCTTTCATTCATCATGGATGAATCTTGAAACGGTCAATATGTTCCATAGTCAATGATTATATCTAGGGAGATGACTCAATAAGGACATGGAACAGAAACCATTCATATATGATACATGTAAAAATGTTTTCCATACAACCAATTTCTATATGTACCAAGTTAAAATATAGGTTGTTACAGTCCTCGTGTATAGATACATAAACCGCCACACCAAAACTGGAGTTTTTTTCCTTAAATAAAAACTCAAAACCTTTAACATTATTTCTATAAAAACCAAAAAAATGTCACAACATGACAAAACTAAAAACTATGATCCAAATATGGAACTCCTATGATACTAATATGCTATGAATAAAACATCCATGGCCATCTTATCTAGTGATAGTCTAGGTGTTACTAGACCAATCCCAATTACAACATGCTAGCGGATAGCAACCAGCATAGATTCGGTATACCACTCACATGGGATGACTTATCCTATGGTACGTATATCCCCCCCACACACACACATATCCATGACCATAAAATGAATAAATGAAATATAAAAATGTTACCAAATGCATGTATGCATTTAAATCCCACAATCAGAGTATAATAATAATATTATCAAGAAAAAAGGGAAAAATAAAATTCCCACCACAAACTGTATAGAAGTCCAACCTACTAAAATAAGGGGACTATATTCAAATGTGACTACTTTTATAAACCATAGACTTTTTAGACCAATATATTCTCTTTATAATTATGGTCAACTCTGAACACTATCCAAGGAATGGTCTTATAAATGAGAAATGATATGTATGTGTAGAGTATATATAGTGGTTGTTATAAAAATACCCAGTTGGACACCAAAAATTACTCAGAATAACTAATCAAGTGTTTTTAGATCATAAATGTATTTGAAAAAGATAATGTGGGACATAAAATAAAACCCCTAAATATTATAATCGATGACACTAAGCCTAATGTTTAGGTGATAATCACATTGGTTGCCAAAGATTCTGCTTGAGAGTTTGTAGAGAAAATCCCCCATGAGAACTCATTCAATGATTATAATAGAACTGATGGAATCCATCTATTATTTCATGATAATCAGGTTTATCCATAAGGAATCTTTCACTAGAAGTCTATAGAGATCAATACATAGATTATAATAACATCCAAGGACATTGGGTATACCAATAACCCAATTTATATTAACCATTTATTTAGGGGATCGATGAACGTTTAAATTTGGCCTTGCTAATTTTAAGAACCCTACCTATGATAGAAGAGGATATATGATTCCTCATAGGTCCATGAGGGATTTTTAAAAATATATCCAAGGATATTTCCTATATAAGGGACAAAAATACTATGCTTAAGAAGTAATAATTTACTACACCTGGAGGGAATGGAATGTGGGAATGCACCATAAAAAAATTCTATGTTTTTTGGGAATGAGGGCTCCAATCCATATTTAACAATGTAAATGACATATAATAAGGGTACACAGTGTGTACCACTAATATCAATCTATTATGTATCCATTCTTGTGTACCCCTTCACATGATCATGTATATATTTTCATAAATATGTATCTAGGTCACAATGTGTACTTGGTCATGTCTGAGTATCAAGACATTCCAAAGAACAATAATAATGAACATGTACTTATCTATATATGTGACCATGTATCCTATTAAATACACACCGATAACCCAGGGTGATATAACATCCCATGTGACGTGTGTCTCCTGGTGTGTTATTCATTTCCTTTTTGTGGAATCCGAATAATCACATCAAGGGCCACATAAGACGTGCATCTCTATATTACACATAGTGTAGTGTGGAGATTTATAGTACATATATGTTACCAAAACTTCATATGTACACACCATCATTGGTACTAAATCTTACACAAATACTTTTCATGCATTTTTTATCTATGTAAAGTAGGATCAATCATCACCATAGACTATATTTCATCCATCCTTCTTGATTGGGAATAATCCCATAGACATGTAATAGATGCATGTCCAAACCAGTATAAAGAACTTTAACCCAATCCTCATTCATTTTTTATTTCCATCACATATAAATAAATAATCAATACCAAACTTTAATTTGTTTTATCAATTAATTTTTCAATGAATGGGTATGAAATAATTGATTGACATGTATTTTTTCAAACCACCAATCAAATGAAACATCAATAAATAACACATGAATAACAGATAACGAAATTCACAAAAAAATACATGATGAATAGACCAAGACCATTGTTATATTTGGAATTGAATATTTTCTATAAGAATTATTAATTAATAGATATAATTATTATAATATAAATTTCCCCAAATGTTTTGTAAAACTGGTCCATACCCACAATATTATCTGACAGTGAATCATTTTGTTTGTCGATCAATTCATGTTTATCAAGGGAGAACCAAAATGATGATGAATCCACATAAAACAAACATAACAAATAAATGTTTGATTTTTCATTGATGAATAATTGTTTTAGGCTATTTTCATTGAAATGATAAATAGTTTCCATTGGAACACTGATTACCAAAGAATGATCTTTTGATGATCATTCATGAAGCCCCTCTACTGATTCCTCACTCAATTTCCTTGAGTATGCATCCATACCTATAATGTTAATATTATAGGGATTATATATATTTCAATTATATCACTATAAAATCACCTAATTTATAAATTCATTCAATTTATTTATTTATTTTGTGTGTCCATGATGGCTTTATAAAAAATTCCCTACACCAAAAATGATTATATTATGTATATGGAAATTACGACATTCAAGACTAAATTGTGGTCTCATATTTATGATTTGAGACTATGTTTAAGAGTTATTCCACTATTTAGTAAAAATTATGTGTGTATGATATTCATGTATTTAATATTTTTCAAATATTAATTTTGGGCTCCACGGCCCTTAAAATCACATGTAGTATATACATCTAGATCTAAAAATATTTCTGGATATATTTAAAATATTTATCAGGAAAAAATGAGACATTAAATTCCCAATACATTATTGAGCCGAAACTGGGTTTTGGAACTCAAAATGCATTCACACACATGCATTAACCGGGGTATTTCAAACCATCACGATCCACTTGGGTACGGTATGAGTGATTTACACTCACTATGTATATGACCTTGTTTATTCCCTATTGGTGCAATGTAGGTCCTCTTAAACTTTTTATTCCATGTTGTCTATATAGTATTGGTCTACATCATAGTTTATCCCTACTCCAAAAAGTGTGTGATTGAGTTGACCTTCATGTTTGGATAATTGTTTTAATCTAAACTCAAAATAAACAGAGCCTTTCTATATATATGGAATAAAACATGTTTTTCAGAAATTCATTTTTCAATGAAACATCATGATGAAATATAATTAGATTTTCATTTCCTTCAAATCAATTTCTCCCTAAAAATGAATATTCCTTTTTTATCATTATATATTCCTTTTCCCTGAAAATAACTCCTTTCATTATGTTCAATTAACATCCTCAATCATTATTTAATAATAAATACCAATTGATGGATCATATTTAATATTTATCAAAATTTAAAATTCTCTTACAAAAACCCATATTAGAATACATCCATGAGAATTGAGAATGGTTCAATAATCATCTAATATAAAACCATGTTATTCAAAATTTGATCACATGACCTATATACTTCCATGGATAGATCTTATTCAATGTATCAAAATAAATTTTGGTCAACAATAATGAACATCCAAGAATTTATTATTTTCAAAAACATATTTAAATAATGTGCTTCATCACTTACTGATTCATTGATAGAAAATAAAAAAAAAAAATAGTTGGATGATCATCCCCATTGTATTTATTATCATTAAAAATATAGAATATAAGATATCAATGTGATTTCTTCATTTCTTATATCCTTTTTTTATCTACACAACTTAATAATGAAAAATAAAAATTAACAAAGAAAGGATGATATAATTTAATTCATATGTAATTTCCCATAAATTATTATAATATATTCTATGTGGAATAACCCTATGTAGAAAACAATAGGTTCTAATTTAGGCATCAATGGTAACCATTATCAACCTAGAATATGATACCAATTGTTATGGAATAACCTGTTTTATTCCATAAATAATATTCATCAATTATTATGTTGATAGAAATTGGTCGAAACCAAATGATTAAATATTATTGTATCTTTTCTGATACTAATATTTATCAAAACAGTTCTCATGAAAACATTCAACCTTAAATTATTACACTTATCTCAACACAAAAAATATAAACATTAAAATATAATTGATAGGTTATGATTCTTAATCTATCCCAAGAACATATTCATCAATTATATATATTTTAAAAGACATTATTTATTCAAATTCACCACAATAAATCATATATTAATTTCATTTTTCAATAGTGATTAATGTGTAAGAACACATAAATTATATATGAATTAATGAATATGTACCATCATGGGATATCAAATTTGGTTGTAATATAATGTTATAGAAAACTCTGGGGGTACCCCCCTTGACTTGTGATCTCTATTATCACTTCACCATGATTAATGTTCTAATCATTTTTTTCTAAATACTAGTTTTTATAATCTCATCCATGATAATGACTTAAATTTTTTTAATCAACTATGATATCTTTATAATCATGATCAACATTATCGTTTTATATTTTATAACATATAAACTTCATAACATTATAAGATTGAGAAATATATGATAGTGAATTCTATTAATATTGGAATTAGTTTTGCAACTTTCTAATATAATTTTATAATATTTTCAGATGGGTTATTCTGATGAGTTCATGAATCACCTTATGTTACCACCAAATAATGATTATTCACAAAGTATATGAAAATAAGGTTGATTTTTTTTAATTTAGAGAAATAAGGATGATAATTATTTATCAACCCTAAAACATCCTTATTTCCTATTCTACGTGTTTATGAAGTCATCATGGTGTGTTTTTTGAGTTTTTTTTTATCATTATGAAAACTCTATATTCCTCATAAACAACATTATATTTAATTTTCTACATAAAATTAGGAATCATAGAATCATCAACATTTTGTGCATTCTGAATCTTTTTTATCATATATTATTAAGTTATTGCTATGAGAGAATAATCATTAGAAATCTTTATATAATTATTCCACCTTCAATACAATACATCTCAGAATTTATGTGTATCAATTTTTAAAATCAACTATTAATAATTTATTTTGTCAAGTGGAATATGTGTTACCTTTGTCATCTAAGTCACCTTATATTCATTAATTTTCAAGGATATTTCCACATAATCTCTATAAATTACTATTATGTCATTAATAATATGAAAAAATTGATTGGTAGATCTGTATGGATTCCCAGGTGTCTTGTTTACCACTTCAGTCCATTTATTTTTTTTCTTGAAATGGCCTTCACCTTTTATTCTTAATCATACATCCATATATTTATATTTACATATCCCACTTATAGTGATCTATAGTTTGGACACTTCTTTCACAAAAGAAGACGAGTATTTTATTTTTCTAGCACTCTTTTGGAATATAATTGTTTTTTGTGAGTATTAGTATTACAATAATTTTGATTAATTATGGACATTCATGAATTAATGGTAATAGTTTTGGGAGTTTTCATTATAATTATTTATCCTAATTCAATCCTAATGAATGGTTATCTTCATTCCTCATCATCGGTGTTCATTTCATCTAAATTGTTTGAGGTGAGATCTTGAATGTTTTACACTTTCCTTCCTCTTCACATTGACCACTTCTATTTCAATTCATATAGGGTTTATTTAAGATTTAAAATATATATGTGACTATAATATTCTTCTATTTAATCTATGTTATTTTCTTCATCACTAATTTTCAGAACCTTGATAAAGGGTCATATTGACTTCAAGATAGTGAAATATTATAACACCAATCATATGTCATGTGCCTGAATTTGTTATAGAACCAACTATAGCTAAAAAATATAAGTTTCTTATTTTAGATAAAAAATTTACTAGATTGGAATTATTGTTTTTATATTTCATTTAATTTACATGATGCGATTATTTATTGGTTGATATTCTTTTTTAATTATCTTAATTTACCATATATATAGGGGTAAGAACTTTATTCCCCTTATTCATCCACTTTTTTATAGGTTTTGAATTTTAACCTTCATTTTCAATATGTAGAGTTTTATCAATTATATTATAATCAGTATTGGATGGTACATTTTTAATAGAGACTAAATGAGGTGGATCATTTAATTATTTGAAGAAGTTCATTGAACAATATAGAGATTTATTAGATCATAATCCTTCAAAAAAATGGATAAATTACTTGGTGTAATAGGTCTTCATTTATATTGTTCTTAAGAATAATGTTAATTTTTTTAATATTGCCCAGTTTGAATCTGTATTCAAGAAAATTAATATTTATGATGTATTTCTCATTCTTATCTAATTTAATTCTATGTTAATATTATATATTTATCTTTATAGCTAATTCACCATTAATTTTATATTTCTCATGTTGTAAGAAATGATGGTACTTGATCTTATTTTCTTGGATTTTATTTTGGGAATTTGTGACATCAATGATACTCTTCTTTTTTAGATTACATTTCATGGGACTTTGTTTAAAATTTCATTAGTGTCATCCTATTTCTCATGGTTTAAATTTTTCTAATGATATTATAAAATAATGAACCATAATTTATATTTAACATTTTCTTCTTATTTTTCTTTAATTACCTTGTAGATATTGATATTATCATTTATAATTTATTTGAAGCCTTTATCCAAGTATTATATGTTTTATTCAATATTATATATTTATTCCTACAATACTCTTAATTAGCCACAAATAAATGATTCTATTTTAGGGGTAAAATTAAGAAACATATCAGTCCATGTAGAAATAGATTCATCATTATTCTCATATGATATAGGATTGGTTTTTATAATTCTTGTATAATTATAAAGAATTTTTTTCGGTATTTTTTTATGAATTTTTATTCACATAGGTTAGATTTCCTGCAAGAGGTGGAACTATTTTCCTTCCCTTTGGTAGCATAAGTACTACCTGATATTTTGCATCAATTTTATACTTGTATTTCATAAAATTACAACATTTGGAAACTAATACAACCCCCATTTTTTACTAGAAGGGTGTATTATTCATTTTTCTCAATTCTATACTCTTTTAATTATTCATGGTCTTAGTTGAGAATGAATTTTGATCTATAATTTATAAAACTAATACAAGTCTTTACTTTATTTTGAATATAGAGGAGACATGACAAATATTCATTTAGAGTCAAATATGATGAACCAATTAATAATGTGACCTTCTCTAACTCTAATTTTTATGATCATTTTATGATGGCCACAAAAAGGGAGGGGGTGGATCAGTGCAACGTGACTATTTATCCATTTAATCTTTTATTCCTTTCATTACATCTTTTAAATATTTCTTAAATTCATCGATTATAATCATCATCTATAAATTTCAAGCATGCACATAAAATATAAAATCATAAATAAAAGTATAATTTTAATGAATATATATTCCAATATTGATGCCTATGTCCTTGGTGTATGGTGATAATTATCTTACTAACACACAATGTCTATATTATTATTATTAAATGAATAGGAAATCATATCCACTTGATCCTCTTTACATGGAACCAACCATATTCAATGAATGATTTAATACTAAAGAACAATATTATAGGTTTTCATAATGTGCATTCTAAAATGAAGTGTATTGTAAGGAAATTTGTTTCCATGTAAAATAATAATCATGACTATCTTTCTAATAATTCCACAAGGAAAAGTGCTTCCAAAAATACAACAATAAATTTTTTATCTCTGATATAAAATAATCAAGATGATTCATCGTGTTTTTCTTGATTCATAACAACATTAATGTGAATTATACAATAAATTACAATGTTCTTTATCGATCCATGTGATAAAATTAATATATCAACATCAAAAAAACTCTTCTTCTAAAATTCATCATTGAAAATTTACATGAAATATTAAATTTTAGTTTTAGATTATTAATATACTTTTATAATATCATGTTATATGTTGAATTTAAGGAATATCATGTAAAACCTCATACATATTGAATACTATTATTAATATATTATGTGATTTACATGGGTTTAGCTTAATCTTCACAAGGGAACAATTTTTTTAAGGTCTGGCTTGTACATAAAGATAAATGAAATTATTTTTGTATCATCTTGTTATAAATATATGCTATTTTTTTAATTTAATTTTCTCATGAATCCTTAAACCATGCATTTTATTTTATTGCACTCATGAATCTATGAAATTATTTTATTGTGCTCACCTGAATAGGTATGTAATGTTTATTACATAAGTGAAACAATTCATAAATTTAAAAAAAAACACATGATATTATTATTCATGAAATAAAATAGGGGAACTACATCTACTTCATTAAAAAATTAATATATTATTAATTGAATCCAAATTCCATACTACATTCATGATAATACAAAAAATATTTTTATCTTTTTTATGTAACCCTTGAATGTTTTTCAAAACATCACAAAAACAATAACCATCATGTAACATTAGGAGAATGTAGTTATTCTTTACAAAAATAACACTTTTTTATCATTTCCCAATGAATAAAAGTGGAACATATATTATCTTATTTTAAATGAAGGGATAACATGGGAAAACATACCCTAAATTTTTTTTACAATGAATTATTATCTATCTTCTATTTTTTAGATATATCTAATGAATTTTAGCAGAAGAACTAGGCTTAGGAACCATAATATTGATATATTATGATAAAAAACATTATCAATTCTATTTTAGTACCTTAGATCTTGATTTATTATTATGTCACAGATCAATCTTGAATATCCAAAAATAATTTTCTTTTTTAAAACACTTAATTAATGGTTTTATAGATTATGTGATTGCGATAATTATTGAGACCTTTATTAAATGGATTCTTAATCTGTGATAGTATCTTAATGTATAAACAATTATAATTAAACAAAAAATAATAAAACCATATCACTCATGCTCTCATATACTTGAACAACCTTATTAATGTTTTTTTACATTCACCCAAATATTATTTCCCACATTATCTGATGTATGGATGACATAGATGGTTTTAATGAGGTATAGTATAGATTAATATCATAACATGATCAACAGGAGGTAGTCAGAATTATGCATTACTAATAATGGAAGGTAGAAGTTGATTGTCTCATGTTCTTGAACAAACACCTCATTATCCAGAGGGTGAATAAAATCACCCAACGTGATCAAATTTTTATGATTAATCTGATCAGGTGGATATGGTATAAAGTTATGATTTTATGTTAGAGGAAAAATGACCCATGCTGAGTGCATACCACATAGATCTTGATTTAAGTTTACCACTATTTTATAATCAATAATTTAACCACTTCATTCTCGAGCTATCACTAGGTTTGAGTAACTGAGATAAATTTAGACACACACACATACATACACCCACCAAGTTATTCCAAACATTCACAACCCACCAAAAAACTTTGTAAGAACCTTCCATTCACCATTAATTACACTATTCACACTATCTATGGGAACTATATTTACACCTTTACAATTCTTCCATGATATTGTCTATATAGGATATCTCTCCCTCCTGGTTGAGACATTATGCCACAAGTGTGGGATTGAGTAGGCTATCTTCATGGACAATTTGTTAAAATCAAACTATAATGTTAATTTGAATTTATCTAATTATGAAATATACAAATACTTCATCAAATTCATTTTTCATTAAACAATAATTAAAATGTATAATTATTTTTACAAGGATTATAAATCAATTTTTTAATGAAAATTAATTTAATTTTTATTATACTCTACATATATTCATTCTATAAGAAAATAACAATTTGAATGGTCATTATTTAAGATCAACATATTCATATAAAAATAAATTTCATTCTATGGATCATCTTCAATCATAATTATTTCAGATAATGTGTTTACACCACACACTATTAGAAAAATTACATTGAATTAAACTTCATTTAATAATCATCATAATTAAATACTCTTCCTAAAAAAATAATCTTGTGAACATAAAACATTCATGGATGATTCTTGTCCAATGTTTCAACATGTATGTTTGGGAAACACAATGTATAATAATCATCAATGGCAACAACACATTATTTTATTTATTCACAACATGGGATATATTGTAATGATTTCAACCTTATTCCTCCCCATGGGTGATTATGATTTTTTTAGAGTGATTAACATTGAACCTATTTCATTTCTATGGATTAATCATGTTATGAATGGAATAATAGTAATTTATATGATTTTTAATACAAAAATAAAGAACAATATAAATTTTTCATGTTATAGTTCTTTGAAATTGTTTATCATGATAGTTGGGTCTATTATAAACCATATATGGGTGGTTCAGTTATTATCTAAGGACTAGTGACTCTGTTATAACCCTTCAATTCATTGGGTAATGAATATATTATCTATATATTTATATTGAATGGAAACAATAATGGTTAATCCACTTATAGGGGTTCAATAATAAGTTTAATAAATATAATGTTCCATTATACCAACAAATTATCCTTATGTTTTATATGAGTTTTAAATATATCATTTAATCAGTATTGATATCACATGGATCGTGATTATTGATTCTCTTTATTGGTTCCTTTAATAAACATTTTTTCCATGTAATCTGTTTAATGATATTGGTTATTATGGTAATGAAATCTCTTATATTGTGCTCATGTGATTTTATTATGTCATCATACTTCTATTCTTACCTTATTCACATTGATGACATTAAATTGTTAATGATTATTTTTATACATATAGTGTGTTTGATCTCAGAACTCATATGCATTAATTTTCCCTAGGTTTTGACGAATTTATTAATTTTTGTTATTATTTATAAGGATACTAGATGTGAAGAACATAGTGTGAGATTAAAATGTTTTTTATGAAACAATTGTTTATGTATCCATGTTTTTATGTAATAGTTTTGCCAAATTATCTAAAACACTAATCTTAAATGATCATTTGGTATGTATGAGCTCTAATATTAACATTTTATGAATGATGTTTTGGATATCTAAAATTTTTCCACTTTCGTTGGTATAAAACTATAAATGAAAAAATTTGGTTTTTAGCACCAGATCTAGGAGTGCAGATTTCAGGTTGTCATAGATAGCATTATAGTTGGGTATAGATATATTTGAAAATTGGGATATTTTCATGTCTGGTTAACTAAATTGATATGAATACCATTATGGGTTTATATATTTAGGTTTTATTGTATATTAAATGGAATACAAACAACCTTCTAAGGTTTTATGTGATGAGATAATGAGGCGATTTAAAACATTTAACAGGTTTTATGAAGTAACCTCTAATGTGGTTTCAATAATATTTTGGGTAAGTATATGATTTCATGTTATGGTCAATTGGGTATTGTGATATAGATAATCCTGATGATTGTATAATGATTCACTAGAAATGTGATATTTTCAGATATATTTATGGTTAGGCTATGGGTTTCTTTCTATATCAGTATAAAAATTTGATACATGATTTTTTGGAGAATTATACTATATTATATGATATAGTTAATTTTCATGATGATTATAAGATATTTAAGAGATGTTTTATTCAGTTTACATATTTTTAAATGTTAGATTTGACAAGAATATTAATATTAAGTATTATTTTTTAATATTAATATTATATTTTAGGGGATGTAATTTTTAATTTATGAGAAAAACTATCAGGTTAAATCATTCTTTAGTGTTGAGGTTGTTTAGGTTAATTGGGATATAAGGATATTTATTTATTGAATGATAAATGTTGAAACATTTTCGTTATTATTTAATTTTAGAGATTAATGTATTATTTATATATATGAATGTTTATAAAATTTGGATATTATCTATCATTACACTAAAAAAAATTTATTTTGGTTAATATATAAAGATAGGAAGAATAATATGTTATCCTTATTTAGATTTTGTGATATGTTTAAAGTTGAATTTTGTTCTTTGATCAATAAATATTCCTTAAAAATTCTTTTTTTAGAGAAAAAATGAGATTGAATTCAGAAATTGATTAAAGGGGAGTATTATACATGTCAAGTAAGTATATTTCCAAATGTTTTTTTATCTCTATGGTAATGGAGTTCATCAACTCTATGAAAAGATTCATGAAACAAAAATGTTACCCAATTACCTTCGTTTTCATTGAATTTATGGTCTTTTTTACACCTCATTAGTTTTGGATTTTTTTTTCAATGACATTATCATGATCATTCCTTTTATTATGATCCATTTTATATGTTAGAAACCACCACTATTTTTAAGTAATTTATTTTCTATAGGAGAATATATTTATCTCTTAATAATGTTATATAATTTCAAATCTAAGTATGTGTTATTCTAGGTGAAAATATTCATAACCTATTACTTAATAGAAAAAGAATATTTATAGTCAATTATTCTTTCGGTTTATAATAAATATTTTTTAAAATATTAAATAGATTTTTCTTTCTTGTCAGTATGATTTATCTATGACTCATTGGAAATAACTTTTAATTTTTTTAAACCCTTTATTCCGAGATGAGATAAAATTGATAGGATACAATTTAAAAAATGGAAAATAATTTTAATTCTCTATTAATGGTAGATAAATTAATTTTATATATTATTCATATTCATTAATTTGATTTTATATAATAATATTAATTATTATTATATTATGTAAATTTATAGTAAAAATCATATTCCATTATTTCAAACTGATTTTAGTTTTCATTCATTATTTGGTTTTATTAAAATTATTTATTTTAAAATAAAATAAGTTTATTTTGATATAATTCATTTCATTTTTTGAAATATTTATTTCATAATTACCATAATATTATTTTATTTTATTTTATTTTATTTTATTAAAAAATATTGATTTTTCAATTAATTTTGATTTTTTTTAAATGTTACATTCTTTTAAAGTATTTAAAATGAAAAATCATTTATTATATTCATTATAATATTTAATTACTAAAATTTTATTAAAAAATTACAATAAATTTGATAGGTATAAATAATATACATAAATTTGGTAGGAAAACATTTTAGTACTTCAGAGGGGGTTTTTCCTAAATATACATTTTCATCATGTTTTATTTATTTTAGTATTAAATTAAATTCATGAAATTCAGTGAATTGAATGTTGTAAAATTTATTCCATATTTAGTATCACAAGGTAAAAAAATTTCAATAGTTCCTTTTTATTTTTTTATTATGAATAGTAACAATAGTAAATTGTTTTTACCATGGTAAAGGTAAAATGAGATATTTAGTGTTAAAACTAATGTTACATGGCATAAAATTCATTAAATACATCCATTTATTTACTTTTATTACTATATATCATATATAATCCTCTAAATATCTAAAATATGACACTTATTTATCTATAATTGTGATATTACTAATTTTTAAGTAAAAGGTGATGTCAAAAATTCAACTTTCCTATTTTTAATATCAATAATACTTTTATAGGATAATAAAAATTATTTTATTTTATAATTTTATTTTTATAATATTAATAAATTTATTATATCATGGTAACTTATTTTTAAATTTTAGTGATGAAATAAGTACCTTAAATGATTATGCCACACCAAAACAGTGATTGCGCATGAAGTAGAAAAAGCAAGTAAATGTTCTCAAAAACTCAATAATTATTAATATCTGGGTGATTTAATGTCTCCAGTTAATTTTATTCACTAATATAACATATTGGGATTGTATTAATGTTTTATATTGGTATTTAATTCTTTTTTATTGTTTCAAAACATCAATTAAGTGAATAGTTCTTAAAATGAAATTAATAGTATTTTATGTTAATTATATTATATTAATTTATTGAAAAATTAGAAAAAAACTATAAAGAGAAAATCTAGGATAATAAATGGTCTAAAATATCCTCAATTTTATAATTATGTTCCAATTATCACATTATATATTGAATTATAACTCTTTAATATTAAAAAAACTATGACCATGTGTAAAATATAGATTGGTTAACCAAGATGTTAAACAAAATGATATATTTTAAGATAATATATTATTAATTAAAACTATGATTGGTTGGTTATATTATGACCAAATCCACCTTATATTGAATTATATTTTATTTGGACCCATTCTATATGATTTACACCTATATTATTTTATATTATGTCCTTTATTTAAAAAAATTTCATAAATGATATTTTATAATAAAGATTATTTGTTTAAATGATTTAAAATTACTCAAAATATTATATTCTACCATGTGTTTATGATATGGTTGAAAATATAAAAAATCAATTTTTTGGTCATTTTTCCTTTTATGGTATCATTTCTTACGCCTAATATGTTAAAAATCATATAATGGTAATTTAAAAAAGTGTTAAGGATGGGTCAAAATTAAGTTAAATGTGTAAAAACATTTTCGATGCATGGAAAAAGATTATTTTATGAGATAAATTTGATTCATAACCTTATTTTATTCAAATTATACCATTTTTGTAATATATTGAAAGTAAAATTTTATTTATATTAGTTTAATACATTATGAAATTCCAAGAGTATCCATCCCCACACTTATAAATAGGAGCCTCCACTCTTCTATTCATCGCACCATTTTAGTACTCTATCTCGAGAAATTTATACCGAAATACCTTCGAACATACCCACACATGTCCTATAGGAATAATTTTTTATAATATAAACCATTATGGGATTAAAGTAAAATGAGGGGGGGTTTGAAGAAGGTATATATCTTTTAACTAGTTGCTTTAGTTTTATTTATTCATATCGATCCCTAAAATCATAATTATTTGGAAATAATAACACATGAATATAAAATTAAATGATATATTTTTATATTAATTTAATAATTTTTATAAATATTTTATTCCATTATATTAGAAACAAAACCAAAATTCATTTGAATGGTGGACTACCAACTTGGGAACAGATTTAATTCTTTCCACATCACTATATCCCACAGCTGATTATAGTGATGTATCTATTGTAAATATATGATATTAAAGAAATATTTATGATTATTAATGGATAATATATCTTCTAAATTCTTATATATCAATCAATTGATAAATAATAATGTCTTTCATTCGTACATGTGGACTACCCCCTCCATAAGGTGATGTGATATGCTTTTCATGAATACAGTACATGGACAATATATATATATATGTATATTTTGATAAATAATATAATATTTATGACATAATAATAATTTTTAATGTAAAAATTATACTTACCTTCCTTCCATTACAACATTTAAAGAAGGGAATATTAATCACATGCATAGATGACATAATATATTTATGATTATAATATAGTTTATTTTTCATAACTATTTTTCAAAATTTTATTATAAGTATAATTGATATATAAAAATTATTATTATTTCATAATTATAGTTTTGGGGATTATGTAATATTTACCTCTTTTAAAAAATTCATCATATCAATTTTTTTTATATTATTAAGCGAACATCCTAAAAACATTGAATATAAAAATAATCGGTTATATAACCCATTATTCAAATAAAATTTTGAAATAAATGGTTAATAGAAAATGTATTAATCCATTAAAACTATTTTTTAAAAATAAAATATTTTTTATAATTTTTTTATATAGGTGATAAACGTCATACATGTTATTTTTGGGCCCTAGTATTGGATTTATTCTAAATTTTCTGTTATAATGGAATATTTTATGGTTATCCACCTTTTTTTTAAATTCTCTATATAATACCCTGTCCAAATTTTATATCATGAATCCTTCATAAATTATATAATTTAATGATAAATTTCAAAGTATATCATTCATATTTATTGTACATGTTGTTTACCAAATGGTAACTGATATCACAAGTCAAATTCCATTCATTAGGTTATACTTTTACAGAATTCAATTTTTATTCTATTATTATGTGTTAATTGATCTATTAATTTTTTTTATTTTGAATAAAAAAATTTATTATGTTTATTTAAATCAATAAAAATAAAAAATTCATGGATTTATTATAACTTTAAAATTATTTACCTTAACAAGAGTTTTATTTGTGTCAATATCATTTTTTTGAAACAAGTATCATATTGGGCACTATGATTTATTGAATGTATTATTTAATATCTTATGAATGAATTTTTAAATAGTAATTAATGAAATTAATTGAATTTATATAGCCATATTGGACTCATTTATTCAATTAATTTTTATTCAAATGTTTATAATATGATAAAGGAATTAGGTTCTTATGTATTTTCTATTTGTGAATTTTTATGTTTAATGTTTATTTCAGGGGAAATAATATACTCTTATTATATTAAACTATATTTAATTTCTTATACTACGGTTATCAATATGAAATACATGATTAATTTACTTTTCATACATTATTTATTAATTAAACTTCAAGAATTTTGTTTATAAGTGATGTTGATATTGTTTCTTCTTTTTGATTGGGAATTATTAAATTATTTATTCATTTTTTCTAGAATATTTTCAAGAAATTTTATTTAAAAATAAATACTTTATTAATGTAATTTTCACATATTCATGAATTCATATATAAAGGATTAAAAAATAATGTTTTTAATATAGTTTTGAGGACACGTTTTATGTTCATTCCCAAAGTGCGAAATGATTTTTTTAACATGTACATATTAACCTCTTTTTTTCTTAATGAATATTTTTTATTGTATCATCTTTGGAATTTATAAAATGTTTTTTTCATATAACTTTTCATATTATTATAAAAAAAATTATTTTTTAAAAGATATTTTTAAAAAGGTAAGTGAATTTTTCTTAAAAATGTTTATAATGATATATTAATGGTATTATATTTATGAAGAAAAAATAAATTGTTTTACATATGATAAATTAGGTATATGTTGTAATGACACTATACTTAATTTTTTTATCATATTATGAACTTTTTAAATAGATAATCATGGAACCTATTTCTTTTACATGGGTGAATCTGGTTAGGAAATGAATACTTGTTGTTTCTTTTATTTTTATGTTGAAATGAAATCAATGTGTAGTTTTATCATTTTATGGTTCTTTATTTATTTTTAGGATGATGGGTTGATCTATTTTAATCAATAGATGTGTGGTTCCATTATAAAAAAAGGATGGGGGTTTCATTATAAACCAAGAAATAATTGGTCTATTATGGACATGTATTTCAATGTTTTATGATTATCTTATTAATTGATTTATTTTTTAAGTTAACCGTTATAGTATTTCCACATGTAATGTTTCATTACATGTTCGATGAAGATAATTTCATTATATAGCAATACATTTTAATTATTATTGATATGCCTTTTTAACGGTTCCATTAATAAATATGGTTATGACATAGCTCGTCATTATTCGTTCTATGGACTCTTTATTTTTATAAATCCATATTCCATTTCATGTGTTTTATAATATATATTTTCATTCAAATAAATTCTCTTATTTTATTATCATTCACATTGAATAAGTCATCATACCCTTGTGAACATATTATTCTCAAAATCTATAATTAATTATTAATGCTTATATTTACCCTTACTGGGGGTTTGATATCACCCATCAAATGTTTCTAATTTCCCATTTTATGAAGAATGGTTTTTTTATATTATTCTTAAAAGGTAACTATTTGTGATGAACTTAGTTGGAGGTGAAATATATTTCTATAATGTATTATTTTTTGTATCCATGTTTTCAGTTATGAGTTTTTTCCAATTTTTATACAAAATACCTAAAATATCTTTAGGTATAACTAATATATAGTATTTAATTTGATGATAAATCTTTTGGATGGATAATATTGGGTCATTTTTATCAATCTAATCCCAATAAATGTAAAATCATTATTTTTACACTGGACTCATGAGTGAGTGTATGAGATTTTCAAATTCTTTAATCATGAATATATGACTAGGATCTAAACATACGTGGGTGTATATGATTTTATAAATGATTAATGGTTTCTCATGAAATATTAATAACTAATTATAGCCTAAGGCATAATGATAGATTTCATATTAGATGTTATATCACAAATGATAAATATATTAAGAATAGTTTCACTTTCATTGATAAGTGAGAGAGTATTACCATTTCATGAAATCAATTTAATTAAATAGAAAGAATGTTAGAAAATATATTTTAATATGTGGTAATCATTTTCTAAGTCAATTTTTTCGATAAATTTATCAACATGCTACATTGAACACAAACAAAAGCTCAATATTATTTGATTAAATATAAATATTATATCATAAAGTTAAAACCCAACAATTATAATGAATATGATTAACCTATTTATGAATTATATTTATATAGAAAAATAATTTAATATTTAATTTTAATTAACTTAAATTAATTTAAAATAATTACTAATAAGATTACTTGTGGGATATAAACTTATTTTTCTAAATTTTATGTTTTTTACAATATAAATCTTATTTAATGAAAAAAAATAAAAATAATGATAATTTATGATTCCAATTAATAATTTGGTAACATCATTTTAGTTGTAATAATATATGAACTTAGAATTAGAACAATTAATATTTTAAAATATCATTTTCCAATATTAATTGTTTTTTTATTTGTAACATTTTAATAAAATAATGATATATTAGATTTTAGAATATTATTATGAATAAATTATCATCATTTTCTTATTTATCTTAAAAATATTATAATAAAATATTTTGTTGATATTTTTATAAAATAATTATGTTTTTGATGAATACTGTAAATAGAAATTTTATTAAAACCATGATTTTTATGACTTCCCTAAGATGTAAGAATAAACTAAAACAGAAAAAATAAGAAAACATTCCTTTTGGGAATAACATTATTAATGTTAAAATATCCCTTCCACTTATATATATTAGGTTAACAGTATTATAAAAATTTAAAATGTTAATTTAACAAATACCCTTTTTTCTATTCCCTTAATATACTGTATTGATGGCGATATTAATTTTTGGATTTATATCTAGAAAACATAGCATAAGATTACATTGACAAAAAAAATATTTCAAAAAAAATATTATCTATAAAAATATCATTTTCCACATAAATTTGTAATCTTATTAACCAACTATTCCTACATAAATTGTTTTTACATATTATATTAATTTATTTTAAAAATAACATTTGAAACCTATAAAACATTTATTTTATAGAATGATAAAAAAATGTGAAATATAATGGGTGAATTTTTAAAGAAATATATAAAAATATTTTTAACATTAATATTTATTACTATTGTTAAGAATTAATTAAAAATATAAAAGTAAATTATGGTAAAAGTTAAAAATTCAAATAGAAATGAATAAAAACAAATTTGATTTTGAACCAAATTAATGGGTGGGGATAATATTGAACCGCAAAAACAACCACTCTATTTTCCCCTTTTTCAATTTAAATTTTAAAAGTAACATAAAATTATTTAAAATTAAATGGTTACATCAAAAACTTCAATTCTATTCATATATAAAAAGGTAAAGCTTCTACCTATTTAAAACTAACCTATAAATAAAATTCATTATTAAAAATATGAAACTATGGTCATGTTATATCTATATCTTACTTCCATAAAAATTTATTCACAATTTGTTTTCTTGTGGCCTTCATTTCAATGTAATTTTCGATGAGAAAACTGAAGCTTCTAATGTGAGTTCAAATTTCTTTATTTTAATACATTATCCAAAATTATATTTAACCTTAATAATATGATTACATTAGTTTAATTATTATTTGGAAATTTCATTGAAAATTTGTAAAAATAGTAACCAATCCCTTTTATCGATTATGAAAACAAAAATGACACATATCATGTGTATGGGTGGACTGTCTCCAAAACATAGTAATGATACTCATTTTTCATCACCTCAACTCATGGATGGTATCATTGATATATTTTATGAATAAATATATTGACTTTATAAAAAATGAAATTATAAAATTAACATTTTTAAATATCATAATTTCATCCATTCATTGAAAAGTGGTGTTGTTTACCATTTGTAAGACTAACTACCACCTCCAAAAACTAATTTTTTTTCTTATCCTCCCAACCCATAATTAATAGTTTTTAGAATAGATTTAATGATTATATATGATTTTTATGGAATTTTTACACTTATTTATAATCCATAATATCATTATATAAATACATTACCTTACTCTTTAAATCATTATTACATGTTTCCTTTAGGTTCAATTTAGCCTTCAATATAAATAATGTTATAATGATTTTTTCATATATGATAATATAATTTAATATGATATATTTTTTTAGAAACGCATTATTTTAATTCCCAATAATTATGTTTCTTTTGTTATTAATTATTCGTATGTATTAAGATAGAATAATGTTTTTTAATGATGGTTATGTCTTATGATGACCACATCAACCAATTGAATGATGAAATTACAATGAACATGATATAAAACTAACCATATTGAATAAATAATAATAAAATGTTCATATAAATATATGAACAATCATGTAACCATGTGTTAGATTAAAATATTTTCTCAATGTATTCAAAAGAGTGCATGATTACTAAACATACTATATGAATATGTCAATGGTCTGTGCAGATAGACAATGAGATTTGGAAAATTGTTGAATCTACCACCAGAAGAAGAAAATTGAACACACGAAGAAAAAATATGAATTTATGTAAAACATAAGAGACCACATGTAAAAAACTGGTCATATCATGGGAATGGAGAATCTCGTGATTATATGGACACTTTTCAAACTAAATAAAGTGAAGTGACCATTTCTAATTTAAATTTAATGAAATATTTATATTCTAGAAAAAAATATTTTGGAGTCTTCAATTAGAGTAATATCATTTAATAATTAAGTTTTATAGTAATGAATATGTGGATGATTTTTTTTATTCTGTAATGTCTAATTAGTGATGTATTTTTCTTTAGAAATTAGTTCCATAGGTGGAACATGTAGGTGGAACATAATAAAATTGTAAGAGAAAACTAAATAATTTAATATGTGTTTCCAAAAAAAATTCTATTCCATTTCTTTTAAGTTAATGATACATTCATAGATTTGGAAGGAAAGATCTAAAGATAGTTTATTAAACAAACCAGGTCAATCAATGTTCTATTTTGAAATACATTTTTCACTTCATGTTATCTATATACATTTTATTCAAGGTATGTTTCAATTATTTTTTATATCTATTAGAACGTGATCATTTTCTTTATTGGATAGTAAAAGATACACTTTCCATAAAATTAATACATATTTTATCCCTATAATATTTGTGCTTGATTCTTTTTGTATCGTAGAATTCCATTAGTGTAGTTGTATTTAGAAAACCCAATCCATGTTTTGGATCATGTTTAATAAGATTTAATAATTTTTATTGTAAAAGTAAGGCTATTAATTATAGGGGATTATGATGTACCATGGGATTAAAAAACATGTTTCAATTTTTTCTCTATGCACATTACTATTTTCTTACTATATATTTCACCCCATTATCACAAGTCATATTATTTTATATATTATTTATGGATTATTTTAGAAATTATAATTTCAAAAAAACATCTTATTGTTATAATTTTTTATGTCATATATTATATTTAGGGTGCATAAAATATTCCCAAAAGGTAAATTTGTTTTAAAATATATTTAATTGGGTTTTTACCATACCATGATAAAACTATTTAAAATAATAAATTTATTTATACCTAATTTATGTATCAACTAAAAAAATTTAATTGGTGTGATTTTAAATAATTTTTAACTAAAATTTTAAATTGGATGGTCAATTAACCCCCACCCCTCTTGATCTTCCAGCCGGGAAAAGGTTTGATAAAAGATTAGTGTTTTTAATTATTTTTTATTTCCTTCGACTTTTATCAATTTCATAACATGATGTTATTAATTTATGTTTTCACTTTATTCATTTATAATAGATGTTATATCTGAATGTAATACTTAAAATATACCTTCTTATGTTAATGGTCCAACAATTCTCATTGGAAAATAAAAAATATATTCATCTTCACAAAATAGGTTTGAATTCTGTGGATTTATTTAATATGAATTTGATGAACCTAAAACTTCTAAAAAATAATCTGATGCAACAAATATGAAAAATTATGATTATATCTACAAATATATGAATGTTGTATTTTTTCTGTTATGATATGATTAATTTAATAGAATATCTTTATGTGATAATACTTACCAAATTTGATATACTCATTTTTATCACATTATGACACATATAGTTATAAATATATGGGATTTAATACATATATTATTAAGTATGATACTTAAAAAATGAATCCTAATGAAACATCATCAAAAATTTCCTTTAGGAATAATGAAATAATAAAGACTATGATTCAACTATTCTAATAGGTGGATAAGAAATATTATGTAAATTCGATCTTGAGATTCCTACCATATCATTTTGGGGGTACTATTATTTCTATTAGAGAATCATTAATGAATCATTAAACTACTAGTTAATGAGTTAATTAGATGTCTGATGATGTTTTTAGTAAAGTTAAAATTTAACAATGAATATGATAAACAATGATGGAAATATATTATTTTGAAATCAACATAATAACATCAAGGTATGTAGTAAAATATGAAAGAACAAGGGTATGTAAGGGTGATAGAGATAGTATAAGAGAATTTTCTCACTTAGCCACAAAATTCATGAAGTATATTGAGAAGAATATGATTTTTTATAAATAATGTCCTAAATGAAAGTAGATAAATTAGGCAACTAAATGATGAAATGTAAAAGTGATTAATCTTCTAGATACTTACATGTTATTAATGAAAAATAAATTGACATATAAATTCTAAACATAGAAATCTTTTTTATAAGAATATGTATGATGAATAATATAATAATACCAATTAGATAATTGAAGAACACTTAAGTGAATCTAAGGATATCCCAAGTGGATTATAATTTAGTTGAGAATATGTAGATGAAAGATGTAATATGTATAGTACGAAAATAGATTTATAGGTATGGTTTATTTCTTACGATAATATATTTGATGAAGATGAAATTCCAAATGATTAATTATATGAATATTTTTATCAACTAGGATATAACCTGAATAAATTAAATTAAAAATGAGAAATATACATTGAAAAGTCATGTTTTATGTACTTTTTGAGTAATCTAATATATTTTTTAAAATGAATATAATGATAAAATTTTATATAAAAATGTTTATATGAAACATGAAAATTAGTAGTTTAGAAATGATTTAGAATAGTTTTATAATAGTGAAACACACTTAATATTATATAGGTTAATAAGAAAATCATAAATCAAATTATATAATTCTATGTGGATATAGATAGTAAGATAATCTGTATAAAAATTACATTGTTCGTAGTTTAAATAATAAGATCATAATAACTATATATAGGGAAACTAGGTTTTTTAGAAACAGTTATAAAACATTTTAATTGAAAACAAGGATTTTTGTCTAAATATTTGTATTCTTCTAGTTATAATTATTCTATGAAACAAATACTAATTTCATGATAATTTGTTGGAAAATAATCTAAACATAAGAGAATATGGGTAAACATATTATTATTTTTTGATTGATTTTAATAAAAATATTTAAAATGATCAATAATAAGTATATGGTATATGTATATCTAGTCTTTCATAACTATTACTAGAGATTCTTCATTTAGAATAAGGCTTTTGAATTTGGAATGTGTATATGTCACAATTGGTGAGATGAAAAAGGTGATATTATCTCACGTGAAAAAATGAGTAAATATGAATGATTTATTATTTATGATGTTATGTTTATTTATTGAATATCGTATAATCTATTTTTTATTTATTAATTATGTGATGATGTATTTCATATAAAATTTGGAAAAAAATTTGTTAAAATTTATAATTTCAAGCTTTCTAAAATATTTACTAATTTAAAAATGAAAATATTTATGAAATTAAGATTGATTCATTATTTTCTAAAGATGATTATTATTTATGTAAAATTCCTACAGAATTATTTTTTAAGAATTTGATACTTGTCCATTACACTATATTCACATATAAAAAGATGAATAATAATATTTTAGTAAGAAATATACTCAAAATATATTTCCCTAATGATAATGTGAAAACCCCATATCAAAGGGAAATTAAAAAATCATCCTTAAAAAAATTATTTTCTCCTCCCCCACAATGAAAGTGGTTTCTACATGTTATCCATGAAAATTGGTTAACATTTATTTGTTTGAACACCATAGATTTACGATTTCAACTGTAGAATAATATTCATATAATTTTTAATTATTAATCAGGATAAACATGGGTCATTTTCATTGGTCACTAAATTGATTCTTATAATAATTTTATAAATATGAAAAATTAGTTGAAATCATCAATAGAAGTACAATAAAATATCTAAGAATAATTTAAAATTATGAATTTGAAAATGAATACGTTGAATATCCCTATTCACCACATGGATATTCAAATAAATTATCTTCTCCTCAAATACCTAAACAAGATATGGTTATAGAAAGATGAATTAATATTATTCCTAAATTTTTCCAGTCTATCCTTAGTGAATATAACATATGTATCAATTTTTTGGTATCATTTTTCAAATTATTCAAATGAATAATGTTTTCATTAGACCTATCTTTGAAAATAGTCCATATTAAATATGGAAATGTTGAAATCAAAAAGTCAATTACATTAGTTTTTTTAGATAAAAATTATTCATTCTAAACCCAAAGAAGAATTTATACATGTTTTCCCCTAGAACATGTGTAATAATTTATCTTGGTAAATGAACTACTAGAAAATCATACATATACTTTAATATAAATTATAATTTTTGGGTAAGAATAATAATGTGTAAAAATTGATGAGATATATCCTCATGAATCATAACCTATCATAGAAAACATTGGGGATGATATAGAAAATTTTAATGTAAAAAAATAACTTTAATACCTCTATCATTTATACTGATTTAAATGATAAGCTTATTAACTAATACAATCATGAAAACTTAGAAAAGTAAGGCTTTTTGTATAACCATGTACATAAGTTCCTATAATTTTTAAAATACTCAAAAACCATCCCCCACATTTTATTATAGGAGGTGTAGATATAGATACTCAAAATCGAGACACACTACGTCAATAGTATGAACATCAAGGCTTTATAACATAGCTTGAAACTATGGACATCTGTGATACAATCAATTATGACCATTTAGAAATAGCTATGAAAGAAAATATTAATTATTTGGAAATAAATAAAGTGTCATAATTTTATATAGACCTCACCATTATATGTTTATTGGTACCACATGGGTTTCTAGAAACAAGGTTTATGGGTATAACATAATAGTTAGAAGAAATGTTGGACTTGTTTCCGATGGATACAGTTATGAAGCTAGAATTGATGTTAAAAAAGCTATTAATCAAGTTACTAGACTTTAATCCATTAAAATAACACTTCTATAAGTTTCAGATAATAATTTCAATCTTTATCTAATGGATAACAAGATTGAATTTATTGGTTATTATATTTTTTATGTTTCTTTTGCTGAAAACCCCCAAATGTTTTTAATTCATAATTTCAATATGAAATTGTTAAATATTCTAATTTTATATTTGGTTTAAAAAACTCTTTTACTTCTTAGTATGATAGTCTCAAATCCTTCTTCATTTATAATAAATATTTAAAAGTAATAATATATCAAGCACCATTTTTTAACTAAATTTCATACAATGTATTATTAGGACATATGAATATTAATGGATTATTTTCCAATCAATCACTAATTTTATATAGAATATTATAAATGAATTAAAAATTAATTTTGTGGGTTAGATAAAATTCATTCATAAATTTCAAATATTTTTTTAAAAAAAGATAGACTTATTTTTAATAAAATGAAATACATCAATTATATTTTATAAGGTTTTAGTAGAGATAAAACCAAAGGTATTGATACAACAATGAGTACATGTTGGAATAAAAATCTAGATAAATCTACCAAATCAGTTAACTATAATAATTATAGAGGTATGATTGGGATTTTACTATACATAAATATTATTTAACCTAATTGTATGTTTATTTCTTGAAATATTTCTCATGTTTTAGATAATTAAAGTAATATCACATTAATTCAATATAAGAGGATATCCAATTCATAATGTATACAACGAAAATTAGACTATTTTACTCCATATGCCATATATTAATGTTGGTTAGTTATTTGGATGATTATTTCGGAGGTAGTACATTTGATATGAAAATTAACTCGGTAAAATTTCATTAGTGAGGAATGTGTAGTATGTTGGTGTAGAAA
The DNA here is from genome assembly GCA_963277665.1 of Viscum album. NCBI lineage: Eukaryota > Viridiplantae > Streptophyta > Magnoliopsida > Santalales > Viscaceae > Viscum > Viscum album. Next base: position 129,591,715 of record OY728153.1, read on the forward strand.
AAAAATTAGATATTTATTTCAATACCTAAAACTGAAGTTGAGTACATTAAAATAATCAGTTTTTATCCAAAAATTATGATGTTAAAACCGAAATTACATGACTATATATGTCCATTTATATTTTTCCCTAAAATTTTGTAAATAAAACTATAATTAATAGATTTTAGAATTTTTATGGTATTCGAGGACTAAAAATACTTATATAAACAATAATTTTTTAGATATAAATTTTAAAAAAGATATATCAACATTGAGTAAATTGGAAATGAGCATAAGTTTAGCGATATTTTTATAAATACTTTGAATATAATATGATTCATTAAATTCTTCCATGAATTAAGAATTATTAATTATTCCTAAACCAGTTATATAACATTAAAACCCTTGATTTCTAGTTAAATAATTTTCTTAATGCTAATTTATTTTCAAATTGAGTTTTAATACATAATTTTACCATTCAAATTTAATAATATTTATATTATTTTACATTTAATATGATGATTATTTCCACTCTATATAAAAAAGATTAAAATTATGGTTCATTCACTTAGTTAAAAAACTATGTTAATATGTTCATGACATTAGTTATGAAATAATGAGAATTTCTACATGGGGATAATTAACATACCTTGAACTACTCATGAAAATGTAAGGTATATTTTTCTATAATTACACTATACATAACATAATTATTTTACTAATAGAATTAATTTTCAATTAGTTTAAATACCCAGATTTTGGAAGATAATATTATATAATTTTTTTTTCAAATGAATTATTTTTAGTTTTTTTATTCACTTAAAATTATTTCATAAATTATTGAATAAACTCATATAATAATTTATATTAACACAATTATCATTATATCATATTCAAAGCCTTATAATCTATCTTTTTAGAGTCATTAGTTATTATTAAATTTCATCACCTGAAACTGATCTCGATCCTTCAGATATTTGAATCTCAGTGGAAAATATTCATAATTAAATAAGCTCTTAAAGTATCATCTTTTTCTACTTCATCATGCTTAACAAAATAAATGAATATAAATAGTATCTCAAGTGATTCAATAAATCCTCACAATCCTCATTATCTAGATCAACATGAATTTATAGAAAAAGAACATAATTCATGGTTTCTACTTTTGGGAAAATTTTTAGTTTGAAATTATATTAAAAAACACGGATGAGATGATAGGTTCAATGAAAATTGTGAAATATATTTTAATATGGATTATAATACTTTATATTCATGGGATTAAATTCCATCAATTTTAAATGGATTGAAGTTTTCGTTATCTTTATGGATATTGGCTAATAGATTGAATTTACGTCATATAATATATTTTTAGGATTTTCAAAATCCATATACTATTGATCACACTCAATATGATATAAATAATTCTATTTATGTGGAAATTGAAAATAAGACTCCTAGGAGTAATAATTTTTAGGAATTAGAAAAGGAATGAGTAATATTGATTAAATTTAACATATTTTTTATTATCCCAAGTAAAAGAAACATTGGTATTATAAGACATCATGATATTTTTTTCTATATCTAATTATTAATGGATTTAATATAAACTTATTATGATATATTGTAATAAAAATGGAATATTTTTTTATACACTATTCTATATTCACATAATTTTTATATCCTTAATACATATCAGCCCTAATGAAGTATTAGAGACTAGTTTTTTTGGGTTAAAAAGAATAGTTTTTGGGCTATTTTGTGACATAATAATTTTTTTATCCATATAAAGGCTTACTATATCCCGTGAAAGAAAGTATGGATTGTATATAACAATATGATCAATAAAATAATTAAATATTATTAACAATTAATTAAGATAAATAGTAAATATTATTCCAACTTTAGAACATAACATCATTGTTAAATATTTATCTAAGGAGAATAAATATGGATGGGATATTAAAGAATAAGATTTTGAATATGGTAATCATGGTGAGTAAGAATTGGGATCCAACGATGATGTCTACGGTCATTCTCTATCTATATATTTTGAATCTCATAATTCACCTCAATTGTTTCCCACTTAATAATATGATTTATAAGGTGATGATCATATTGATACTAAAGTATCTATGATTTATTTTACTTAAAATTTATTTTGTGATGAATGCTATTAAAATTGAGTAAAAAGAAATGATAAAAATAGTATATAAAAATATAACCTAAGTCCTTTGATTGGATGTAATATATGGAATAATGAAAAAGAAGAAACTTATTTGGGGGAGTAATCAGATAAAAATGGTGAACATCTAAGCATCTCACTTGTACATTGTGGTTCTGCCATCTCTTATTTTCAAGTACTACCTAAACGGTCCATGATATCTCTAATTTATCTTTAAGAAATTGTTATCGAATATCATTAAAGGAAATTATTTCATAATGAATCAATAAATTTTCCCTAGATATAGTAAATGAAGAAATTTAGGGCCAAACACTCATTATTATTTTTGATAAACAAGTAAATAATGGTGATATTGTTGTTGTGATTCTTTAAGGTGATTTGAATGGTCGGGATTAATCCCTTTATAAATAATTACATATCCCTCCGTTTAAATATATATATTTTTATTGTAGATGACATGAATGTGTTTATAAATGATCATATGTATTTATTGAATGGAACTCATTATTGGTTTGGATAATTCAATTTAACCAATTAGATAACATGACATATCAAGGATAATCACTATTTTTATTTTCTATTTTCAACAATAAGTTCATATCAAGGGTGATTTTATAAAGAATTTAATTTAGAAACTAATTGGTTACCTGGGATACTTTCTTAAAAATCACGAATACATGATTCTAATGATTGAACATGAGTTTATAAATGTTTCTTTTAAGACATATACCTCATCCTCACTTTTTTCTATACCTCATATAGTTTCATCTTAAACCCCTAAAAAAGTTTCTATCATGAATGATATGATTATAAATTTTATATGAGATAAAATAGAAGTGGTATTAGATGATTTTTATAAAATCAAATTGATTATTTTGATGTATTTTAATATCATAATGAAAAAACATTACATTTTTTCAAAATTGAAAATAAATAAGAAAGTGGTTATTGAGCCACAATCATAATGGTTATATAATTTTGTTTGAGTAAAATTTTCACCATCATAGATTTAAATACTATGTCTAAGTGTTGTGACAATAATTTACTAATACCTCTTCAACTCGGGAATATAAGACTCATGTGGAAATATTGAAGAAAATTAATCAAACTATGTAAAACATTTTGGATTTTAAAGAATATTATTTTCAATCTATAGAAAATGGATCATATGTTGAGAAGGATTTCACTCGGATTTTAGAGTCATATATCTATATTTCTAATACTATAATTCTAGTACCTTCATCTCTCACTATAACCTCATCACCAATATCTTCCACTTCCTCTTCCAATCTTTTTTTATTGACTCTTCATCATTCGATTATGTATCTTTAACCTGTCTCTATATGTGTGGATATTCAAGAACCATATCCAAAAACTTCACTATATACTACCCCTCAAACCACAACCTCCATGGACAAAGGTAAATATCATATTCATTATTTTTAAATTAGAGATGGTGTTTCTTATTCTGATAATGATTAGATACTCAGATAAATATTTGGAATGATTTTTTGAAATATAAATGAAATAATTTTTTCAATAAATTTTTAATTTTATGATTTTTTTAATATTTTCAGACTATATTATTTTAATTGTTATGTATAAATTTGTATTTCCCCATAGCCCGTTTTATTTTTGATAACCCAAATGGAAGGTATAATGTGGATGTTCATATTATTATCTCATGAATGATTTTTCTTTACTCTTTTTTCAATTTTTCTCAAGCATTAATATACTAGGATTTTTTATCATCACAATGGGAGATATTTATTATAATATACTAGTAACCCATTATTTTAATACTGGAAAATCATATTTATTATGTTATAAATTAATTATATGTTCTGTTATTGTATAGTGATTCTATAGAAAAAATATATCTGATTCTTTAACTAACCACATATACCTATAGTATAAAGAAATTCAACTGATCTTGATAAAAAATTGATCATATTAATGAAAATGTAATAGAATTTACAAGTGACCATATGAAAAATTATGCAATCATGTTTCAGATAATTGACATTTCTTTATGTTCACAACTAACGACACAAGTATTGAACTAAACACATGGATACTTCTACTAGAAAGAACCAACTCAAATACCTAGGTACATTGATACCTAATCTGAACCTGACATAGCTCAATGGTTTTCCCTGATCCCCATTGGTGGATGACTAGAACCAAGGATCACACTAAAATAAATTGGGAATTAATTAATCACAAAAAATATAATGATTAATGATAAAATTTAGTGTTTCAAAACTCTTGAAGGAGAAAGTACCAGATGAAACAATCATATAGAAAGATACTGAAACAATACATCATTATGGACACAACATCTTTTAGGAATAAAGCTCAGATATCCCATGTAACAAGTGTATCACATCTCTATTGGTCACATCTATCACTTTGGGTACCAAGTGGGTAAGAGCATCCACCACCTCCAAGTAGTGTATTCCTTATTTTTAGACCAAGAAAAATAAAATCTATAAATGATCGATGGAAAAGAAAGGGTGTGAGCTATGATTCCCATTTAGATCTCATAATGTGTTCGATAAGAAATTCTATTAGAATAAAAAAATCATGATTTCAATTTAAATAAAATAATTAATTATATTTAATTTATATATTTTAAAGAACATGATTCCAAAAATAAATTATGTTTAATATATCAAAAATAATTATATAAATATTTTATATTAAAAATATATATTTTTAGTTTGAATAAAATAGTTAATAATCAATGGAATATAATCATCAAATCAAAACATGTCATAAAACTATTTAATAAGCCAAAAATTTTGTTAATTTCAAGAAATAGGATGCTCACACATCTCACACATAGTCACACCTTAGGATATTTGTGTTGACCCAAATCAACACAAAATTAGGGGATCCCTCTATGGGATTTCATTTTAAACTGTGTTTAACTAGTTTTTTAATTTTCTATAAATTTTAATATAGTGTGATTCCCATAATGATTTCTTAATTACAACTAACCATGATCAAATTTACTTCAATAAATAAATAATTATGAAGTTCATTCATATCAAATATTTTTGGACACCATAGTTCAATTTCCTAAATTTCATTTTTTAACATGCCTTTTAATTTCAAAACCAAATCATAGGATTTAATCAATTTCATGGCATTTAAAATTATTAATCAATTTTATCCAATTTTATCAACAATAAAAATTCAATCATTTCACCAAATCATGTTTCAAATAAATTAAAAAAGTTCTCAAAATCATCCAACAATTTTAGTTCCATTCAAATTTTATGGATTTTATATGTTCATTTCCTTTTAAAATAAAAAATAAAATCATCACAATTCTATGATTTTAAATCAAAGAAGATATAATTTCAAATCCATCAAGTAAAATAGGGTTTCCATTTTAGGATAAATCATTAGGGTAACAACAACCATTAATATTTATGTAAAATAATCAACACTCATAATGGGGAATTCCAAAAAAAATATAAAGGTAAAGGAGATCAATGAATCAAACCTACAATCATGATATATAAAAATTGTCATTAGATCCATAAATAAAAGGATGATATATCTATTTTTATGGAGAAAATAATAAGAATATCAAGAGAAACCACATGATTAGAGAATCACATTCCATATGGAGATCCAAAAATAACACCAGAATTTGAATTTTCAAAGAGAAGAGGTTGGAAGATTCAATTTCACCTCTTCAGAGCCTTCGTAGTCCATGGAATTGGAATAGAGCCTCATTAGGGTGTTAAGAATCTTAATCCAGGATCTTGAAATCTTAAATAAATTTTTTTTTCAGGTAAAAATAGTGTGTATGATTTACTTGAGAGTCCACATGGTTATCAGTAATCATGCACCGTAACCTAGTTCCCCTATCAGACTTGTAGATAAAGTCTATGGTTTCTCCACAAGGTTACGTTAACTATGTTCCAACTATGTAACACCATACTTCATAACGGTTCATTGTTTATAGGGTTTCCCTCATGGGATAGAAGAACTGTGCCCCCATTATGTGCCATTATCTAGACCATCAAAATAGTGTGCATAGATTATTCACTTAAATAGAATAGTATTCCCAAACAAGGTATTGAATATGAATTGCATTATGGGATTCTAAAATTTTCAAAATTTTACCCAAAACATCCCAATTAGAGACTCAGCCAAAGGGGATACAAAAATGCATCATGGACTACCTAAAACAAGGTAACAAGATATTAGAAACTCACGACCATAAAAAACTTTCTCTCAAGAAAAAAAATCTGTATCAAATAGATGAGGCCGCAAAACTCTTATCAATTCCTCATTCTCCCATGTATCTAAGTAATTAGAACTATGAAGCCTAAAAAATAGACTAGATGTATCATATTCCTATAAAATACTATTTTCTTAGTGTTAAAAATCATGATTGGATGCTCATTCAAAGATAAATCAGGTTCAAAATCCAGATCTCCCCATGTCAGGACATATGAAGGAACTGAATGATTATTTTTATACATTGATTAATGAAAAACATTGTGGATAGATGTAATATATTGTGGATATTCAAAATGGTATACTACTGTCCCCAAATAATCAAAAATCTCAAATGGACCAACAAATGTTAGCACCAGATTTCCCTAGTTCCCGAGAAGTTGGTGACCCAATTGAGGTGAAAATATATATAATACCTAGTAACCTATTGAAAACTATAATGAGTAAAAAATATTATTATTATAGGATTTATACCAACTCTATTTCATCTCCACTATCTAATGATTCAACTAAGTCTTTTCAGTTTCCTCTTGAACCAAATTTATTCTATGTAAGGAAAAATGATTCTATTATATTAGCATATAGGTAATTGTTTTATTGGAATACTCAACCACACCTAAATGGTCATCCCATGTTCCAGCATTTTCAAGAACAGAAACATGTAACATGTATTCAGTAATTTTTAAATCTCTTTATTTATATGAATACATCAATAGATGACATTCCATACTCATAATTATATGGGATCTCATTTCCTCTTATAGGCCTATTCAAATAGAAGAAGTCAAACAAGGATCTCAATGAGAGACTATAATAGATGGAACTCCATTCAATATGATAATATCTTACACATAGATGCTTTAAAATCCCTAAACATTGGTTATTTATTGAATCTATATAAAGTGAGAAGATTTAGTTATCAAATTAGTCAAAACCCATATATGATTCTTTATATGAGGGGTACGTGACAACCCAGCCACAAAATCTAACGAAATATCACCCAACATCCAATTCGGCATTATAAGTGGCTGATAAAAATCTATAGGTATATAATTGTTATCCTAGACTTATTGGAATGTATAATAATGCTTTATAATGTTGGGGATGTATCATTTCATACATGGACACCATAATCTTCAATACATATCATAAAGAATTTCCACGATTCATGGTAGCACTTTCTATATGGAATTATGACTATCTCCCATTACATTCTTTCTTAGAGGTAAAGAAATAATATAACACCTTGTGTTTTTATGATTTTTTTAATAAATTTAATCATTTTTATATTTTTCATTACATTAAACAATATGTTTTTCATGTGTTACACACATGGTGGAGTTGAAAGTAAACATGATGTATTATCAAAATATTATTATTTAGTATCATAGTGGTCACATAGATAGTAGAATGGTGGGTATGAATAATATTTTCTAAATTATAAAAATATATATTTTTCACATGTATAGAGAATGAAATTTTATTTAATGGTAAATTAAAATTAAAAATCAAAACTATTTCAAAATAAAGGCAATATTTTTCTAAAAACATATATTTATAAAAAAACAGTTTACATCAATAAATTTAAAAACCATAATTTTTTTATTAATTTAATTATAATTAATATATTAAATATTTAATAAACTTATTATAATCCTTCTTATATTTTTTATTTGTATATGATAATAATAAATCAAATTTTACACTTAAAATTACATTTTCACTAAAAAGTTGTTATGTTTCCTTTTTTAGCACATATTATAAAAATAATTTCTAAAAAAATTATAAATCTTAGTTTTAAAAAATAAATCTCATTTTTGAAATAATAAATTTATAATTATCTTGGGGTGAATTTCTAAGAATTTTTTGAAAAGAATAATTTTTTGATGAATTGTGTAAATTATAAATTTTAATTTAAAATATGATTTTTTGTTTAAATTAATTATAAATTTAAATTATATATTACTTTTGATTAGAATTAAAATTACATATATTATATATCTATTAATATGATTTATTTTGTAATATTTATTTTCATAATAATATTAGATATAAAAACTTTCTAAACATTTGAATATTTCCTCATTGAAAACTTGTTATCTCATCGCGCATATATGATTTAATTTAAATCAAACATTGTCACTTTTGTTTTGAAAATTGGGCTCAATATTTGGAAACAATATATTATGTATTTTATAATATGTTCAAATTAATTTTTGACTAAAATGAAGAGTTAACATAGAAAAATAATAATTTTCATGTTAAATGTAAAAATAGGTTAGTATGGGTTAAACTAAAATAGTAAGGGTTAAAATGACCAATGACCTATATAAAATACATTATTCACCCATATTTTGACCCTATACTTTATAATTATCAATAATATCTTATATATTATCCTTCTATCATGATAAATATTTTGTCATTCCTTTTGATTTATAAATTAAAATTGTGCCACTCAACTCACTTATAAAGGGCCACCCCCTCTCCTCCCCTATTCTCACCTTCATGATATTATAGTTCAAAAAATAAATGAAAAATAACTTCCAAAATTCCCTCATATAATCATTAAATAAATATTTTTTTTAATTCTATTATATGAAGCCTTTTCATGAAAATCTAGGAAGTTACCCAAAGAAGAGTTAATGTTCTTCAATGAGCATTTTTATATTATTTTTTATTCCTCCTCCTTAAATTATTATTAAACCATGCTAATATAATAACATCAGAATCGTACATATACTTATACTTTTTTATGTTATGTTTATTACCAACAACCATCTTCACTATAATCAAATGATTTATAAAATCATCATTTGTGTGTACGAAGGACTACCTCCTCACGGACCAATGTCATTCGTTTTTTCCATTTTCACCCCTCACGGTTGGGTATAATGATGGAAATTATATATATATATATATATTATATAAAGAAAACATTTAATCCCTTGTATTATATATATCATATTTAAATATTGTACTTTACATTCATTAGGGTATACGATTACATCAGTCAAGTGTACGACACACTACTACCTCATGTAGCAATGTGATTCATTTTCACTGACACTTTACATGGAAGATAATAAAGATAATGTTAATGAATATATGTGATATAAATTAAATTATAATTATATTAATGAAATATATACCATTCTTAAAGGATCGTGTATTATTTTTTTTCTTTTCATTTCACTCAGTAAAATATGATAATGTCATTCATGTAGCTGAGGACTATCACCCCCACGAAGCAATGTGACTCTCTTTTTCATCACCACTCCACATGGATGATTTGTATAAGTCTATTTAAATAAATAATATTGTTTTATGATATTATGAAAATTCTACAATGAGAATATATTAAAAACATTGTTTCCATAATGATCATTTAAAAATGTAAATTTCACTCATGTGTACATATAGTCTACCATCTCCATGATCGTAATGTTCTTCAACTCCCAAAGAATAATTTTATGATAAATATTAACAGTATTATTGATGCATAAAAATGATAAATATTTTATTATTATTATTATAGAGAAAATGTAACCATGAGTATATTATGAGGAAAATAATTACAAATCAATCATATATGAAAGAGAAAGCGATTATTACGCAGAACATGACTTTAATAATGAATTGTTAGTAACTAAGTGATAAAATTTATTAAGTTAAATAATATATGGTCTTATATATATAATAATGGGTTTTAATATATTTTTTAATAATTTTATATTTATTATACATGTGTTTAAACTATATATGATTTATTTAGAGAATTTATGTAACAGATTTCTAGTCACTCTATTATTTCTTTAATATGTATCTAAATTCACCACTCATTTAAATTTTGTGGAGTATATACTAACCCTTTGAAATGTTATATCATAAATCTTGTAATTTTTATTATATTCATTGTTAAATTGCATTTAAATCATTTTTGGCTATTATGAATAAAAATATTACAAAATTAACAAGGGATTTATATATCACTTTTTACTTCTAGGAGACACATGCCATTATCACCACATATTTATTTTATATGGTGTATATTATTCCCATGATTGTATTTTAAAATTATTTTCCTAATAATTATTTATATTAAATATCCATTTCAGTATCTCTCTTTCACAGGGATTATGTTTCTAATGTAACCAAAGTGGTAATGAGTTTATGTAAAAATATCATAATTTATCAGGATTATTTATGAATAAGTCAAATATATTGAAATATTTTGATCCACCTCTCAAAAAATTTCATAAATTTTATTTTAAAATGGTTATTCAAGATAATTTCATGTAAATGTACCACGTTTCCACTCTTTTTAAATTAAAAAAATTGAGAATATTTTTACAAAAAAATAATCTTCTATTTTTATCATTAATATAAATACATTTTTTTCTATGACCATGTTTTCTAAAAAAATTTATTTTTTTTACATTCATAAAATTATTCCTTAAATTAATTTTTACCCATGTTTTAATTTTAAAAAAAAATGGAAAGGAATATTCTCATTTTTTTCAAACAATAATCATTTTGATATTACAAAAAATGTGAAATGAATTTATGTTTTACTTTGCATGGAATGACATGAATTTTCCACCATCCTGACCATTATTTTCAATGAATACAACATTATATTTTTTCAAGGAAGTTTTCAAAGGAGAGTATTTTCAAAAAAATTATGAATTTTTTGTTTTAGAATATTTTTTTTCAAAGGAAATTTTTATTCCTCAAGAAATTTTATATTTGATTCATTAAAATCATTCTCCTTAAAAGATAACTTCCTTTGATGTACCTTATAATTTTATAATGATATGAACAAATAGATCCATTATTATTCATATTATGAATAGTTTATCATAACAAAATTGTTTATGAAACCTATTTTTATTCCACAGGTTAGAGCATGATAAAAAAATTATGAAACTCACCACTTTTTCCGTAGGATATGCTATAATGAGATGATGAAATGATTGTGAAACATATTATTTTTCTATAGGTTCTGATATCAGAAAATCTTTTATGAGCCCCATTTCATTTCATGGGTTGTGATATGATTAATTTTTTTTGATCTTATAGAACACATATGATTTATTTTTTTTATGTTATAGGTGGGGCCTATGTCTCCCTCCAATTCAATAGGTAATGATTAATGTTATATTATCTTCAGAGGGAACACATGATTTTTTTTTCTATTCCTCAAAACAATAGGGTACATGAGAGGTCATCCTATGGTCGAAACAAGAGGGTAAAGGGGAGATTATCTAAATATTTAAACAATTAATTACATAGTTGGTTATCCCAACACAAATATAATAAGGAACACATGAGGTTATTCAAAGCCCCAAGTAGGTACACTAGTGATTAGCCCAATCCTAAAATCTTATGAATGGCTTGGTAGATAGCCTTGATGTAATATTTTATATGATTATGTGCATTAAAAAATCTATTTCTTATGACAATGTTATTCTCTCATGGATCATGTTCTGTTTTTATAATTCACATATTATGTAATGTTAATATTTTTTCTATGATGAAAGATTATGATATTTGATTTTTAAAAAATGGTTTTCATATGTTGTGATCATGTTCTCATAACATTTTGATCATGTTATTTTCATATATCTCCCTTGATTACATATAATGATCATTTAAGCTAAAAATTTCTTATGTTTTCATTCCAAAGGTTATTAATAAATGTTTTAAGTAGGAATAATAAAAGGGAAGTTATTTATGAGAGGAATTGATGATCATTAATGAATTATGATGGTTGTATTTCATGTTTCCAAAGGCAATAAACAATTATTGTCTTTAGCCATGAGTTTATGTATTGTAATGAATATAAATCTAAATTTTTTTAATATCCATGTATGATAATAATGTGTCTCTATAAACAACATAAAATCTATGAAAGCATAGGACACCCGCAGAGGATAACAACCACTCACCAATTGCTTACCTACCATAAAGGGATTCCCTAATGGGATAATGTTTAAAAATATGATCTATAACTTGAATAATAATCTCAATAAGTGTATATATCAGGTTAATGTTTTCTTAAACAACCTTATTCACTTATTTGTGGAATTTGAAGTGAAACTAAGCAAAGAGATCCATCATATTATACTCTTCTGATGATTATTTCACAAAATGGGATATAAGTTTCCTTTTCAACACATAATCAATAAAAAATTATCTTATGAGGGGTGTAGGTAATGTTTATGAAAAACTTTTGTAGGTACCCACCCAAACCCTATGTAAGTGTTTTACATATTTTTGATAGAATATATATCTCAACTTTTTTAGTCAAAATAATGATAAAAGCTACTGTGAAAATGTAATGGGGAAACTCTAAAGAGAACACATCAGGACCTCAAGTTCTAGCCCATCGTTCAGATAATATTTCTTATGTGGAATAAGTTACCTATAAATAAGGATATCATCCAATCCACCTTCTGAAGGATATATCTAAAACCCAAACCTGTAGTATCACAAACGACCACATTTCCCTTATTATTTTATTAAAGATTCAACATAAGAACATAAGAAAAAAGGTGTTACATCTTGACATCCAAACATTTTAATTTCTCAAACCACAACAAAATCACTTCCTTCTTAGTTATAGAGTTCATAAAATAATATAGATTCATGAAATATTTAATGAATCTATGGTAATATTTCAAAAAACCCATAAAGATCGGATTCTCAAAAACATTACATAGTTTCTCCATTTCCATAAGAAGCTTCACCTTATGATCAACTGAAATATGATGTTTTTAGACCATGTTTTCCATGAATTTGACATCTCAAATACATAATATGAACTTTTAATGAAAAATTTTATTGTGGTTATTTTTAAATATTTATTGAAACCGTACTAAATGATGAACAAGTTCTTCCTTAAATTTGGAGTAATCACAAATTTCATCCATAAATACCACCATGAAAAAATTGAAGTAATCATGGAAAATCATATTCCTTTATTCCATACAAAATGTCGAATCATTGTTGGGACCAAAATGAAAATTAAGATACTCATAATGAAAAGGTATACTTTTGAAGGATATTTCCGGTATGCTAGTTTTTTTAATCTTAACTATTGTTAACCAGATCTAATATTATTCTCTGAGAACCATTTCTCTTTATTAATCAATATTTGATAATGGATACCTATCAATTACTATAACTTGATTGAGTTTATGTTAATCCACACACATGTGATGTGTACCACAAAAATTGATTAAAAAAAGAAAATGTGACTCCCAATATGACACACTATACCATATAAATAATTTTTATAGAAGAGAATTAGACTTAGATTTTAAATCATTATACACTAATGGTTATATTTGGTAAAAAATTATAGATAATATTTGAGTTCTACGTACTAATTCAATAGAGAACTCCACCATCCTCACCGATGGAATACTAGAAAATTCAGATGGAAACAATTCATCAAATTGATGTCAAGTAGAGGGAAATCATATCTCAATGATTTTATCTCTATATCAAATGAATATAATTACACCAATTTTCCCAAATCTGGAAAATAATGCCATGCACTTCTCAACCTCGATCTCCATTCTCCTTGAAAAACACAACACACCTCACCAAGTTCAAAAAAGTAGACCCACTAAAGATAAGGCTCATTTTGATCATCGTGAGAAATAAACCAATTCAACCAAAAAATTATATCCTCATTTTTCATTTCATTAATAAGAAATATTCATGTAATTTTTGTCTCTAATAATGAAAAAATAAAATAGAGACAATATAGTCCCCTATCCATCATCACTACAAGGTTAATAGTAATATCCTTCACATATGACCAAATATCTATATGAGTATCTAGATGATTTATAATATGAATCAATATAAATCAATGTGATTCACTATTATCAAATAAAGTAGTCACTAAAGATGAATCTATAATGTGGGAACATCTCACAGTCACTAGACTAATATCAACTTCCTCTAGAGCCTCTTCCACTACATGATGATGATTCATACTAGATCCATACAGCTGGATCTAATTAATTAATAATGAATCTAATTTTACCACATTATATTTTTGTGCTAATTATAATATGATTCTATGTGTATGAGAAAATATTCAAAAGTACTTATATCGGTTACTTATGAAATCATAGAAAATACATATCTTGGGTACCTTAGTACAAATCCATTCTGAATGCCCAATCTTTACACACTAGAATCTTGTCAAACAGTATCTTCTTAGAACTTCAAGAGGTTTATATTTAAATTTATATCAAGTTATACCATGAGACTCATCATGATTTTTCTTTTATTTTTTATTGAAACTCACAAATCTTCCACTAGAGAGAAAAGATAACTCTCATCAATCCTAAAATACTAGTATGATCAAGCTCATCAATAAAATCTCTATCCAGCATGTCAATATAAGGCATGAGATTTAGTATAAAATACTGGGATCAAATATCATATTGAAGATCCATCCCAAATCATTGATCATTCAGTTTTTCAATCATCTATACCTTACGATAAAATTGAACAAGCTCATCAAAATGTATTGAATATTGTTTCATGGTCTTCTCTCACTAATAAATTTTAATAGAAACCTTGTATTTCTCCAATACCATATATTATATATAGAAATTATCATTGAAAATGATATTAATGTCATTCCAGTGGATTACATCATGCTACTTTTTTCATATCTATTGATTCCCTTCATCTCCTACAAGGTCCCTCAACGTGGTGGTACCACAATTAACTTTAATCAAATTAAGATTTTATAAGAACTATATATATATACAAAAATATATATATAAATATATATTAAAACCCATATATTACTTCTTGAGGTAATTTAATACTTGGAAGGATGGTGACAACTAGATGTGAAACTCTTGAGGATGATCATTGGATCCATCCATTATAGGTTGCAAAACTAGACCACTAATAGGGAAAGGTGGAGTCCCAAATAATGGAAAAAATGAACCACTACCTCAACCATATTTCAGTCCACTAATAGATTTTCCTAATATGGTTCACCATAAAATTTTTCATGTTTCTAATTCAAATGAATTCTTTGAGGCAGGATTCTATACAACATCAATGGTTAACATTGAAGTAAGGATACTCATATCAACAACTCAGACAAGAGGCCTCAGAAAATAAATTTCATTAATAGAATTTAAAAATATAATTTTCAGGACCCTCATATAAGATATAGGGGAAAATACTAGAATCAGATCCAAACATTACAAACTTTAACTTTTCTCAAATACAAATGGTTACTTATGGCTCGTTACGATAAGGGTTGGCCAGAACTCACTTCTAACTACATTTTACATCCCATCAATTTTACCTCATATATACCATGACAACTTAAAATACATAATAAAATCATGGATATATGAACAAAATATGCCTCTGATACTAATTTTCCATGATCCTACCCAAATAACCTAGTACACTGATACCCAATCCAGTCTTGAAATATCCGGAATGGAATTGATGATCTCAATAGGGTGGAAACTAGAACATGAAATCATACTTGAATAATGAGGGAATTGTTTTTCCTTCAAATAAAAATTGTAAATGATTCAATTTGGTATGTTAACAATCATTAATGTGAAAGTACATGTATAAAAAAAATTTAATATAGTAAAAAAAAGGTACATCATCATGATCACAACATTTATCATGAATATTGATCAAAAATCCTATGTAAAAGGTCAACCTCATCTCCACTAGTCAACACTATCACTCTGGTCTCCAAAGATGAATAACATATACCACCTCCATGTGGATCTTTCCATATTAATGTACCTGGAAAAAGATAATATATAAATACTCAAAGGTAAAGGTAGGTTGTGAGTTATTAATCCTAGTATAGTCTCACTAACTTCTCCATAAAAAGTAAACCAATTATTATTTCAAATTAAATAAAATGTGGCATGGAATGTATTTTTATTTTTTCAATAAAGAAATATCTAAAATCAAGTAGAATATATATATATTAAAATATTAATAAATGAAAATTTAATATAAAACTTTTATATTTAAAAGTGGGAAGGAATAAAACTATTCAAATTCAATGTCATGCAATAATCAAATCAATACATCTCATAACACCATGAAATAAGTCATATGGTATGTTATCTCCATGTAATAGGATCCTAATACATCTCAATAATTATCATGTATCGATATAGGTGTGCATTATCAAATCAAAACCTCTTTAGGGGATCCCATTATGAGTAATCATGTCAAAATTGGTTGAGTTATTGTTGTCATCATTAATAAACTGCTAGGGGGGTTAGAGTCTTTGAATACATATCCCAATTACAACTATTTACCTAGAGTCACATGTTATTTAATCAATCAATCAGTCAATATTTAGTTAAATCATTCATCTCAAATCATTTCATTAATCAAAATTTAATTTCAATAATTTTATCTTTAAACATGAATTTTAATTTCCAAATAAAATTATAGGTTTTTATCTAATTCATGACATTTAAAACAATCATAGAATTTAAGATAATTATTTAAATAATAAATATTCAACAATTTCATCAAAATATGTTTTAAATGTATATATGTTTTTCTCCAAATCATCCAACAATTTCAATTCCATTATTATTGGAGGTTTTCAATATCTCTAAAAGTTTTTCAAAATAAAACATTAAATCATAAAAAATAATGGATTTTAAATCATTTAAAAAACTAATTTCAAATAAATAAAGAAATATATCATTTCAAATGGAGGTTAAAAACTTATATAACCACCTAACTTTAATAAATATATCAAATTATCAACACCTGAAACATGGAAGACCAATAAAAAACAAAGGAATGAGAGATCAAAGAATCCTACCTAGAATTAATATCCTTCTAAAGGGAGATGAAATACATCAATATCATGATTATCTCTCAATCTCTAAGAACAGGAGAAAAATAATATATTGATAAACCTGATGTGATTATATTCATATTTCAAATAGGTATCCAATGATATAACAGACTCATTAGTTCCTAGATAAAAGATATTGTAGGAGTTAATTACACCTATTTAAGGCCTTTAAGGACCATGGAAATAAATATGGGTTGAATGAGGGTATTTATAATCTAAATCCATGTTCTACACGTTTTTAATATAATTATATAAGGAATTAAAAAATTAACAAACAGTTTACTAGAGAGGATGAAGGGTTGGTATTAACTTTTTACCTTAACTGTATACCCCTATGGGACTTTTGGATAAGGTCCACGATTTGGCCACATGAAACCTTGACCTTTTGACAACCATGAAAACCCTCATTGTCTAATGGTGCATGGTTTGGAGGGGTGGTTTAACAGTTTGTAAAAATCTTTGATAACCTTGTTCTACCCCCCAAATCATTATAGTTGGGTGCATGGTTTCCCGGGACAAATAAAATGGGTTACCTAACCATGGGCTAACAAGGCATAGCACCAACAGCTTCCAAAATTTTATAAATTTCCCTCAAAACAACCTAATATGAGACCCATAAAATGTAAAAAATGATAAAAATGTATTTGATATATGGTAATGATATCTCAAATAAGCTAACTCTACCGAAAGATATAGAAATTTGACTTATTTTTTAATCACGAAAACCAAGAAATTAATTTATTGCATAATGAACATAAGTGATGGAATGTAGAACACATATGACCTCCTGAAGAAAATAATTTACAGCATGAAGAAATTATGTGACCACCTGATGAACATGTATAACCATATAATAAAATGATGTGGTTTTATCAAGTGACTAAAGAATCAAGTGAATATATATTTACTTGTCCAAATTATTATGAGATAAGGAGACCATACTGAAGTGGTAATTACATTATCATGTATAATTCATATTGTAATGAATATTTAAATTCCAATAAAATTATTTTAGTTAAATAAATATGAGTAAAATAATTTATGAATTGAAGATCAGATAAATTAGTATAAGGATTAATTTATGAATATTCTTCTAAAAATAATTAGGCATTGATTACTCTTTAAAAATTAATTCCACTAATGTATAATAGTGGTGGCACACACTTAAACTATATTATCAGACTGACTTTAGGGTTTTGTTCTTCTACCACACTCAATCTCTATTATTCTCTATTAAATATCAATTCAAATCATTTCAAGGATCAATTTGATGAAAATTTTTCATTGAAAGATGATAAAATAGTGAGTTTCATTATAATATACATTTTACTCCTTTCACACTATCTCATTTATAATATATTCAATATAAGTTGATGTTAATTTCTAATTATATAATTGTAAAGTCCTTCTTTGTATTGGAGATTATGATATAATATTTCTATAATATTTTAACATATATTATCCCAAAAATAACTATAGAAAAGGCTTATTATATCATGAACTACCCTCTATGAAGATATTATTGGAAAACCATATCTCTGTTTTGGATCATGTTTATTATAATTAAATAAGAATGTTTGAAGGAAGATGTTTTTAATTTGATGAGATTAATTTCTAACTTTGACCTGAACAATTTTATTTATTCTTAAATATGTGTTACCATTCATTTTCATACATTTTTATCAAACTATTTTCAATGGATATATATATATATATATTCTATAATGGTTATTTTCTAAAATATTAGTCGTAAATTAAAAAAATTAGATAGTTGAAATTTATATGTGATATAATCTATTTTATGTGAGTAAAATATTATTAGAAGACAAATATGTTTTAAAATAGTTATATCTTGTTTTTGAACAACCGATTGAGAAAATATATCAATTAATGAAAATATTTATACCTATATAATTTTTTAAGTGGATGTATTTAATTGACATGATTTTAAACTTATTCTCGTAGAAATTTTAATGTGGATGCACAATTCACCCCCATCCTCTTGAGCTATTCAGTAGGACCAAAATCATATAATGGTAATACCATTAATCAATAATAAAATTAAGATGAATTAATGAAATTATAATGTTCTTTTAATATTTTAGATAATATTTATACATCACAAATCATTATTCGAGCACATTGTAATCTATTTCACCATTATTTTCCCTTTCATAAGAAGTTTTCATGACTTTCAAACAGTAAAAATGTGAAGTAAATCAACATTTAAAAAAATTACTATACTATATTGAATTATCTAGAAATTATTAACTTTAATCCACTTAGTGACAATTGACTGGATCTTCATGATTTATTTACAATAAAAAAACAAATTTTATAATAAAAAATAATGAAAAAATATTAGTCAATTAATATATTTAATATAAGGCCCCCAGCCTTAAACCTTACTTAATCTTGAGTTATTACAAGATTACACATTGAGGATCTTTTCAGGTTTAGAGTTTTAGAGAATTAGATCATGAAACTTGCATTACATTCCACATTTAAACAAAGTGGTTACATAAAAGACAATATTCATTCTTCCCATCAATGGAAACCTATTTAAAATAAAACACGGATTCTTTCTTGACACATCCTTGACACTATCATCACATCATGTACCTTTCCCTAGACCTGTGAAAAACATTTCAAAAACTTGGGATGAGCATAAAAAGCTCAGTAAGGGTTATAAAAATATGGAAAGGAAACATGAGTTCATAAATACATAAGAATTAAATCATACTTTACCCATAAAACATAGGCATATCAAATCATGAATAAATCATAGAAAACATAAGACATAAAGGTAACTTGAGGCATTCATAACATTCTTACGTAGGGAGTAACCCTCTTGGTTACGTTTGGAATACCCATCACAGTATATTCCCTAAATCTCTTCGGAGAAACCTTAACGTTTCACTCCTTCGCGTTACCCAATGCATTGGAGAGCTATATCGGGCTCACCCGCCCTTAGTTTATCACGGAACCACCCGTTCTTCATAACAATGCCCAAGAACCATAACATAATCGTATCACATAAACATGAATAAAGGAAACATAACATTTCCACATTTCAATCACAATATAACATTTTAGGATATTGAAATAATGAATCCATTCAAAAAGAAACCATTTCCAAAACCATTTAAAACATTTAATAAAGAGATTTTTTAATCAAAGTGTCCCATACCACCTTGAAGATTTTAACATCTTAAACCATTAATATCCATATAAATAAATCCTTAAAACCATTTTGAAAACATGGATATTAATAAGAACAAATAATTAAAACATTTAAAATGACATTTTGGTTAAAGGGGTTTTACCAAAATTAGAGACACTTGAATACAATAATTGAGGAATAACATTTAGTCATAACTTTTTAATATCATGAGAATAAAAGGATTCATGATATAATACTCCAAAGGACAGTATATACACCATATAAGAGTGAATTGCTGCATAACAATAATGAACCCTCAATAGAAATGTCAAATGTGATGAAATCCCTTATAAGGAAGGTATCCTTAAATTAAGGACAAATAAATCTCAAAAATATGTGTGACAAATATATATACACCCAATATAAGTGGATATTAAATGTAAAACAATAAAAGTTCATTCACACATATTCAATGGATGACATATTCAATGACTACAATTTGAACCCAAAGAAATCGAAATTGGGTTAAAAAGTTCCCTTGACAGCCTAACGGCATCACATCAAAATGAGTTGATGAGAGATAAAAAGTGTATCTCATCACTTGGACATAAAATTTACATCAATAAGGATGTATGAGAACATATCCCAACATAAAAATATGTAAATTAAAAGACCCAATAAAAGAAGTCTTTTAAAAAGAGGAGGGTGAAAGGTTCCCTTACCGACTTGGGTATCTTTCAAAACATACACCCCATGAAAGAAATACAATAGGTCATTGATGTAAATACTCATAAACGAAATTATATTACACAAAGAGTAGAATAATGGGCAGTAAATACACCACTCAATGGAATTTGTGGCAAATGTAGCATAAATCTCACGGGAATAAAAGTGAGATGAAAAAACCCTTACGAAAACTCGGCAGCCTAACGGCGCCACATAAAAACTTCCAAAAATGGATTGATGAGAGAGAATAGGGTCTCTCATCACATGTAAATAAAAATTACAGTAAGTGTAATATATAATAACATCCCAATAACAAGAGAGATGATCTTTAGAGGGAATGACATAAAAGAGTGTACTTAAAAAGAAAGAGAGGAGTAAGATCCCTTACCTCGGGTCCGACTTGACTCGATCGTTCTTTAACGTCCTGAATAATAAACTTGAGTTAATTTCCACTTTATTAAGAACCCTTTTCTAGTTCATTATTCCTATTAGATTACTTATTTCCATGTTATAAACATTATGTAAACATTTAAGTTAATAATATTTGTTTTGCCGATATTTGGTTCTTAAGTCGAAAGTGGACTTCTTACAATTACATGTTGTTCGTGTGGTCAAAGGATCTTTATATCCAGAATGACATTCCTGATTTGGATATCATATATATCATATATATCCAGCATATACATGTATTTATAATATTACATAATCATTTAGAGGTAAGAAATGAAATGCACCGTTCATGGAGACGGTAAGCCGTACGTACGCATGAACGCTACTTTCATTTCTTTGTCATATTAATGGAATTAAAACTAAATGAGAGGTATGTATATTTTAATTATATTAATCATTTATATATATCATTCATCATATATATCCATTATATACATGTACTTATAATAGTACATTACATTTGGGGATAAGAAATGAAATGCACCGTTCATGGAGACGGTAAGCCGTACGTACGCATGAACGCTACTTTCATTTCTATCTCATACTTTAATGGAAAGAAATAATAATTATATAGAGGTATATAGTAATTCCAGTATAAAATCATATATAATAACATTAAATCCATCCTTTATACGTCCCACGTATGGCATTAACGAGTCACATCACTTTGAGGGGGCGGTAGTCCGCACTTCCTAAAATGAAGATATCGCGTATACCCATAATGGAAGCCATAAAGGTAAGACAAAAATGAAAAATACAGAAGCATAAGTAAAACATAAACATATTATATATCATATATAAAAATAGTGACATCATAATGGCCACCTTTGAAGGTGTTAAATGAGTATTAAACAATCATCGTTTCGGGAGGTAGAATTTCGCCATCCACGGAAACCGTATGTTCATTAACCATTTGATGTAGTTGTGTGAGATTTTAGGTCGAATAAATATTATAACAACATCCTAGTATATTGAAGATACTGGTGTTGTTACAAAAGAAGTAAATAAAAAGAGTTTAGAGGGTTGGAGAATCAAAATAAAACAAATGAATATGAGAGAATGAATTACCTTTAAAAGTGTAACTCCTTTTGATTTGAGCCTAAAGGATTCCTTTGAAAGGATTCTTCCCAAAGGGAATCCTCTAGGATGAGGAGAGTTATGTGGATAGAGTAAATGGGCAGGGTTTGGCCGAGCCAAAGGCTTGAGGAGTGTGTGAAATGAGGTAGAGGTGGGGGCCTTTTATAAGAGGAGAGGAGGGGCACTTTTGGAAAGTAAGGAAATATTACTTTATTTGAAAATGTGTTTCGGTTTTAAGAGGTCCCACATTGATATAATTCGTGGATAAGGTGATAAGGCTTCGAAATCCACTCATCCAATAAGTTTTGGACATGTTTAGTTCATAGATGTTACATTATCTTTCCATTTTATTTAAATCGTCAAATAATGATGTCATCGCTGCATCATTATTATGTCATAAATAATTTAATTTATTTAATGTCTAAAAATTATAAAAAAATACTATGATGTAGGAAATCTTTTTAGCTTTCCAATTAATATTTATAATCAAAAATATGACTTGTATAACCCTACTTAAAAATTGTTTTAGTAAAACATATCATGTTTGTGTCATTTTTACTTTTACATTAAATAAAAAGTTATTTATGTCATTTCCCAACCAAAATGTCTCCATGGGGTCCCCAAGTTGACCCATGGCTTGTCTTGGTCGGAAATGACACAACCAATAAGGTTGTGACATGTGTCTAGGTCATTTCATATAATTAAAGCATTATTTATACCTTAAACTACACTAATTACCACTAATCGCGATTAAAAACTTAATAAGTTACTATTCACCAAAAAATTATTTTAATCTCATTGAACCACATTTTACTTCTTAATGACAACCATGTATGTCGGATTTTTGAAAATCAAAACACAATGATGGAAAAATATCATTTAAACGGAAAATCAGTTTTTATAAGTACCACTTAGTGGTTTCACTATTCATCAAAAATTGATGTTTTTCAGAAAAATCCCAAAAATTCACCCTAAGCTATATTTGATATTATGAATTCAAAAATTAAGTCCGTTTTACAAAATTCAAAACATATAAGTCACATTAATTAATTTAATAATTAATTCCCGATGTCATGACAAATAGCGTGTTTTATGAAACAATAAGTATCAAAAGATTGACACTAGTTTAAGTCTGATTTCAAAGTGAAATTGATTCCAACGACCACTATTGGATTTAATGGTAAAAATATTTTCTAATTTCACTTTAAAACCAATTCAAAATATAATCTAATCATATAAATAAATTATATTAAAAAGTGGTTTTGAATTAAAATACAACATTTTACACTATTCATTAAAAAAAAGAACTTTATCGGAAAGATACCAAAAATTTACACAAAGTAAATTTTGATGTCCCGATTCTTAATAAGAGTTTTATTTGGTCCAAAAGAATTTTTAAGAGTGAACAAAACTATATTTAATGACGGTTCTCCATCAAAAGGTGATAAGTGAACCGTTAGTGAAAACTAGGGCATATACGCCTAAAATTGAATTCTTTCCGTATTTTAAGCCTTTATCTTTTATTGTATAAATGTAAAAATATTTAAGAACATATATAATCATATTTTAGTTATTTCTATCCATTCCCTCAATTACAACGGCTACATGTTAACTACCATTTAGAATAATATTATTTTATTATTAGAGTGCAACGTAAGATTCCCAAGAAACTCGTTGTTGCGTGTTGGGTACGCCATTGAGCATAGCGTCCCCTTTAAAGTCATATTAATATTTTATTCACAAATATGGTTAAATATGAAAATGTCATATTCCTTATTTACCTGGGGTGTTACATTTAAAATATATAGTTAAAAAATAATTATGAAATGTTTTTTATGATTATGTTATATTTCTAATATTAGTTGAGTTTTTTTCATTAAATAAAATTTTATAGTAATTTCATTAAATAATGGATACTAGGTAAGGATTTTCATTTCAAATTCATTTTATTGATAAAATTTTTCTTAATATTAGCTTAATTTTACTTCTAAGGTAAATATACTACCGATTTCGTATATATTAACATGAATTGTTTTTTTACCATGATATATAACTTTAAATTACAAGAAATCTCCTTCAAGGTGTTTTTATATGAATATTTCTAATTTTTTATGGTTTTTCATTGTCTCAATTCCAATTATTTGTGACATCATTCATTTTTGGAAATTTGTTTATTTATATGTTTTATTTCTATCCCATAAGTGTATTTTTATTATAAATTTATTATATCATATAATTTAAAAAAACAAATCCCGATTATGTATTCATGTGGATCATTATATAGTTTCTTTCACTTTAGTAATGATTTTTTGCAACTCAACTGTCATTCAATGAGTACTGACTGACATCTTATACTTTTTTATATAATTTTGTTACAATCTACCTTTTGATTTCATTATGTGTAATTCTTTCATTTTTTACATCAGATATAAATTATACAATATAAATTAATTGATAGACATTTGTAACTTTGTGGGATATGTAAACAATATGGGTTATTGGTAACATAAATCACTTTCGTTGAGTTATAAAGTTTTATCGTGGAATATATACTCTCATGAATCATTTGTTCCAACCTAATATTTTTTATATGGTATTTTATATTAATTTTCTTGGAAATAAGTGTTATAATAGAAATATGGTTGTACTAGTCTTTTTATAACCTTGGTTTTAAATGAATGATGATTATTATTATTAAGAAAATTATCGTTCCAAAAAAATGAATTCTATCTTCTAGAACACATTTATTTTAGGAAAAATTAATATCAATTAAAATGCTCCATTAATGGAGATTATTTCTAAAATTAATTTTTTTTCATTAGTTATTACTCCATCATATTGAAAAATACATTCTAAAGATTCCCTTAGCATTTTTGCTTACAAAAATGATGATTTTTTAAAATATATATATATATATTTTCGCTTCAAAGTTCTATGAAATAATCAAAATGATTTACAAAAATGGAGTAAATTTTTCATTATTTTATATATATATATATATTGAACTCATCGTATGAAACAATTCAATTAATGATTTTTTCTTACAATATATTATTCGAATTATGTTTTCTCAGATGGTTTTTATTTACATCAACATCCTAATATGACTCCATTATTATAATGGGGATATAATTTTTTTCAAAATTCAATCTTAATTATTTATATGTATTTAAAAATCTTTATTTCTATTAGAATAATGATTCATCAATTCATTTTTCTTATTTAACCATCCACCGTCATTCTTATAATGGGATATAATAATTTTATACCCTTTATTGATTTAGGGAAAGTATTTTCATTTAGTATGTAATTAGTCTGGTTTGGATTATCATTGGAATAATGAGTTTTTATTTTTTAACCATGTACTCACATTATTCTGATGGTTTATGGTCATGTAATCCATTTTATTGACATGGTGAAATTTTTTGTAATTCCATATACTATAATTCAAATTAAAATGATTAGATTAAATTTTTATAATGAATTATTTATTCATCTTTTATCTTATGAATTCAATTTGACATAAAAAATTGATTAGTGGGGTTTGAAATTATATTGGAACTTTATTCATTAGTATAAATCATGAAATAATATGTATGGTTATTTTTTGTTTATTGCAACAAAGAAAAAAAATATTTCCTTGATGGTACGATCATGATGTCTTAGATTATAGAAAAGAATTAGTTGTTCAGAATCATCATGTTTATCAATAAGGGAATAGTAATTTTTATACTTGTGATATATAAATTTTAACTATAATCCATGGATATATTATTCCATCAGTTTCAATTAATTATGGCATATTATTGATTACATATTCAGAATAAAATATTTATGTTATTATTATGCTATTATATTCTCATTTTTTTATTTATTTAAACTAATAATTTTTTATCCCCATTTAATATTCATTTCCCTTGGTTATAAATAAAAGTATGAAATATCATATATCATAATGGAAATACTTTTATGGGAATTTTTAAAAGTTTTTGAAGAAATAATATACAATTAATACTAACTTATATTGTGTTAAAAAACAATTTATCAATTGAGGAACACATGGGATATTAAATTTTATGTTTTTTATTAATTATTTATTGCTCCAAACATAGTTTTTCATGGAAATTTATATAATTAAATGTTCTCCTTATTTCACATAACATATGGGATAGATATTTTCGTAAAATCTAGTTTTTAGCGAATCTATATTGTAATGTATGTGTTTTTGGAACTAGATTTGGGAGTTTATGTCTAAGTGTTCAAGGATGGTATCAAAGAAGGTATTAGACACTATTGGAGATGAGGATATTTATTGATGATAGTTTAATTATTAAAAAGTTATGGTTGATCATAATTTATAATATATAGAGAAATCTTTACTATAGTATATTATTAAATGTTATTGTAATATCATTCCCTTTATTTGGGGATTATGATAAGAGAACATTAGTGAAATCCATATGGGTAAGTCTATGTGGTGAATCTAGTGATATGAAAACATATGCTTTTTTTGTAAAGTTAATATTGTGTTTTTCTCCTAGAAATTACTCCCATATATAATTAATTTATCTAGATACATTCCCTAGAACTGATGAACCAATTTTTAATAACCCCCAAAAGGGTATATTTAGTATTTACTATTTCATTACCTAGAGAAAAAATGGAATAACTACAAAGATGGATGGAAACTCCAATGAGATATTCTACAGTTTATTAAAATTTTATTTATGATGCATTACGAAGGATATATTTTATTATAACTAATCAGGTTTGAGAAAAAAAATTAAAAATGGCTTGGGATAACCAATGATAAAATAAAGAGAGTTATAGAGTGAATTGAATGTATCATATGTTAATTTTTTTATAGGGGATATATAAAGATTGATTTATTAATTTTGTATTTTTTTTGTAATATTTTTTTGTATTTGGTTAAAAAAAGGCTCCCAGAAATGATTCTAAGAAAGGTATATATCTGTAAACCATAATGTCTTATAACTAAATAAGGGTTCATATGTAAATATTTGAGAATTTTATAGCATGCGTGATATGTGGGAAATGTGTGATTATATGTCTTACATAATGTTGTGAGGTTGGTTTTGGAATATAAATTAGTTCATGATGCTCATATCTATTTTCATTCGTGACTGATAATTTATAATTATATTTTAGTATTTTTAATAAATTATGAGTAATATGTGAAACTTGTGAGGAATTTTCTTCTGTATTTATGCTTTAATGGTCTGGAATAATATATTTAACGGTATCAAAAACAAAGAATTTCTATTTTTTGATAAAGATATATTTGTATGGATGAGTATTGAAGAACTCATGATCAAGAGATAAATTAATCATAGGTTTAAAAATATGACTTATTTTGGGGAATAGTGAGCTAGATAGTGTTGATATCCCTGTAATTTATTATTGAGTTAATAAACTATTGATATAAGATATGATTTGTGAAGTTTATATAGTTTTTTTATAAAGATATATATCAAATAGTCAAGGATATTTTGAACAAGGGATCCATATATTTGTGTATTAAAGAGGGATTTAATTTTAGGAGGAAGATGTGATTTATCTATTGTGTAATGTCTTGTAAATTCAAATGTTTTTTGGGAAACTCATATACTGAAGATCATATTATTCAAGTATATATATATTCTAGAGTATATGACTATATGAATGATTAATTTATTTTAAGAAAATATAAATTACTTAATCTCTCCTAATTGGCTAATGTGTATTTTATATTAGAAGCTATATCCCACATGATTAATATATTAAGAATACCCTCACCAACATTCATCTATGTGTAATAATTAAATTTATGAAAATAAATTTTTTTTAACTGGGTATGTATTATCAACATTATATTTCATAATATGATTACTTTCAATTATGTCAATGTGTTTTATAACATTCTCTACAGAAACTAATGAACTTAAATAAATATCAAATATTTTTATTTACAAATATATGTATTATATAAGGTCATTAATACCAAGATATTTAATTAAATGAATTAATATGAGTTTAAATCCTATTAATTATATTTATAAATAAAATTTAATTTAATTTTAATATGAATGAAATTCATATATTTAAATTAAATTATGAATAAGACAATTTATTATTGTAAAAAAGTAGTTTTCTTAATACATATTTTTAATATGATATAAATTTTCATTTCATGAAACCTATTACTAATAATTCAATTTTATCTTCAATATTAAAAATATGAAAACACTGATTCTGTTTTTAAATTATTTGAAATTGGAATAATTATAGAAAATAATTTCATTTTTTATTTTCTATAAAAATATTTTATTATTATTATTTACTATTTTATTCCAAAACATGATTTCATAATTTTTCAATTATTAATTTCAAAAAATGAGAATCACTATTTTATTTCTAATAACAATATTATCTTGTGTTAATTTTTTTGAGATTTATCAAAATTAATTTTTTTATGTGATTAGTGAAAATTCCATATATATAAAAACATTGATATTAATAACATCGCTTAGATTTATGAATTAAATAAATATCAAAAATACTTTTGAGTAATAAAATATATATTTATTATATAATATAATGGATATGATAATATATTTTTTGAATATATATATATATATATATCCTTGTATAATATTTTTTAACTAATTAAAATGTAGCTTGTCATTTCTCCTAATTATGGGTTTTGATGTTGAAATATAGTTTTAGATTTCATTGAAAGACAAAAAACATTTCTTTCTATTAAATGACTAAATTTAGTTCATCAAAATTCGTATCTATGGTAATATTATCATGTAAATATTTTTTAATCAAAATAAATAACTTTTCATAAAAAATATATTTTAACACATTATGTGTGTTTCTTTCAAAAATAACACTTCAAACCCATAAACATATTATATTATAAAAGTATTTAAAAGTTTTAAATCAAATGCTTCATATTAGTTAAAATATCAAGTCTCATTTTTTTAATTAATAATTACTAATAAGGATAAAATTTAATTACAAAGATAATGTTAATTATGGTAAAATTTTAAAATGTAATGTAAAAGGACTAAAAACTCAATATGATATCTCAAAAATCAGTGTATGATGGTAATATATATCCACAAAAACATAAACCCAACTTTTTTAAATGTTTGATCCATTTTCTATTGATTAGATTCATTACATTATTCAAAATGTAACGTTTTCCCCTAAAACAACCTTTCTCTTCACTTATAAAATAGAAACAATTACACCTATTCGAGACACACATGTCCTTATAATTTATTTTTCAAAGGAACCCAATATTTTTCTTCAAGAAATATCTCCCACTCCCATTATATTTAGTTTACCTTTTGTTTTCGTAAGGCCTTCATCTATACAGTGTTTTCCTAAAGACAAAAAAATACATCCAACTTGTCTACTTCTTTCCCATAGTCTTATCTATTAATTTCTTTCATCCTAAATAATTTATAATATTATTAATAAAATTAATAAAATTAAATTAATAAACATAAATATTTATATATTAATTAAAAAATATTTAACACTTTCTATTCACTATGAAAACAAAACGATATATAATGTACATAGATGGATACTACTACCTCTATAAATAGATTTTGTTCATTTTCATAAACACCTCTCATTTATAGTATAAATGATGGATTTTAAAAATAATTTTTTTTATATACCCTAAATAAATTTCATAAATGTCTAATTTTTTATAAAATCATTTCATCCATTCGTTGAAAAATGATATTGTTAATCATCTGTATTGCAGATTTCCAACTTTACCGATAATGAAACCTATTTTTCTACACCGCACAAAATAGTTGGATTGAACAATTAATTTAATGATATTATATGATTAATATAATATTTTTAAGCTTCTTATTATATGACATTATTATTATCTAAATACATCCCATTACTCATTTAATCATTATAAAAAGTTGATGTTTATGTCAATTTAACAACCAATGTGAACAAAGTTATAATGTTCAAGACCAAATTTAAATTGTAATTTAATATAATGACAATATATTGTAATATTTATAAACTTAATAATTTTTAATGATTATATAATTTTTTCATATTTAAATTATTTTCCTTCTAGTATGTCATAAAATGATAATGTCACTCAGGCATATGTATAGACTACCACCTCCATGAAAATATGTGATAAGTTTTTTATTAATTATTTACATAGATAGAAATAAGGATGTATTTAATGAATATAAATGGTTTATATTATATAATATTTATTTTATAATGAATAATTATTATTTAAATTTCTTTTATTCCATCCATAAAAATGTGAAAACAATGTTCTTATGTATGTATGAACTACAAAATCACTGAATGGTGTAATTCATTTTCTTATATGTAAATTTATGGATTGATATATATATATATATATATATATCTGTGTGTGTGTGTGTGTGTAATTAATATATATAATATTTATTTCATTATTAAAATTAGGGATATGATGGAATCATCATAAATGTAATATATTTGTAATTGCTAAACCAAAATTAGAATGAAAAATGAATTAGTTTTCAACCTCAAAGGTATTTTTTATTAAAAAAAATTAATAAACAGGTGAAACTATGTCATAATTAAATTAAAAATATAACAGTAGATATTAGAATGTTCCATGAATTCATGTATAATAAATCATTATCTTCTATACTTGAGGGTTTTATGCAATCAAATAAATATGGTAGTTGAGGTATGGGTTTTATGTTACAATCATTATTTGTAGGGAATTTTTACGATCATGTTTTTGAGGAAGAAATATTATGATTTACTTCTCATGAAACTCATGAATATTTATTATACTATGGTTATTTAATAATACTGCATTATGTACATTCATTTTCCTCACATTATGTACTGAACATTCCAAAATGACTTTTTAATGAAAACTAAACTTTATTTTTCCATCAATAAAAATAACCTTTTTAGATAATTATATGTAATATAAATATGTTTCTAGGATTTTTTAATATTATATTTTAATATTTTAATGTCATTTTTAATCATGACTGAAATTATAAAAAAAATAAAAATGTATATTATTTTCTTTCTATACACATTTTACTTTTGTAATTTTTCCAAAATTATGAAAAGTATTTCATCTTTAAAGTTATATTTCGTAAACAAAAATTCCTTCCCTATTGACCAATAAATAAATTTAATCATCCATTAAAAATTTACAAGAATATTTTCAATGAAAATAATATCTTTACAATTAGGAAAATTTGTAAATTTTATATAAATGACTTCAATGTTAAAATCGATATTTTCTTTAAGATATGATTCATGTAATTTTTAAAGGATTTTTTCATCTATGATGAAATATGACGATGTTAAATTAAAATACACTTGGAATATATCAAAATGTTAACATTTATATTGTTTCTATGGATGGTTTAGGATTACGATTTCATGATGTTTATGAAACTTGTTTCTTCTTGATATGTTATGGAATTATGAAATGAGTAAATGATTATGAAACGAGATTAATTTCTATATGTTATGCTTGGGTGGAATGTTTATGAAACTTGGTTCCTTTTTATGGTTTATAGTATGGTAGATATTTTATGTTCTTGATGTAAAATTTTCTATGATTTTGACTATTTTAATGTTTTCCCCTGAATTTAAAATCCCTCTATGATATTTGGTAAAGGTGATAATTTGATAAGACAAATTGTAATGGAATGATGTGTGAACCGAGTTTAGTAAGGGAATTGCCTACTATGATAGTCTTCAGAGTGAACCTTGACTTCTATAATCGAAGTGGTGTGAACAAAATCAATTATAATAGTCTTGGATATGATCCTTGACTACTAATTAAATGATTCATCATGCTTTTTCCTATACACCAATCATATTATTTGTGGAAATGATATTCTCTCATTGCTCTTGTTCTTTGATTCTATTACAATTCTTTTCTATTAAACTAAAAAGCCTTATTCCATTACTCAATATTCTGATCTATTATATTTAGGGTTTGGTTTTAATAAATTAATCTATTTTGATCATAAATTAATGTTCATGTGATGTTTAATTTATATTTGGTATCTCAGTTGTTTTCTATTACTGATCATCTAATCTTATAATATCTAATGTTTTCATTCCCTTGTTTATGAATAATTGTTTTATGTATTAAATTTTTATGAATTCTACTAGTTGTGAATAATATATTGTGAGATTATGTATACCTCATATGAAAAAAGTTATTTATGAATCAATGATGCCTAAAAAACTATAGAATTATTAGTCTGGTGTGGATTACTATGTTTTATAATGAATGTTCAATAAATAGGATTACATATTTATTAATAAAATTTATGTTTCATGATATTTTGTATTAGAGAAAAGTTAAGTTACCTTTATAATCAATATTAAAAACAAATTACTGAGAAACTAGTGGAAATATATATATATAAATTAACATCATAATTTTTTTTTGTAATGGTCATGAATTACTTTAGATAATATTATTGTTCTATACATTGAATATAATATATCCTTATTTAGGATTCATATAAATGATTTTCTATGACTATGCAGTTTCCCACTATGACTATCATTACTCACACTACTATTCTCTATTATAATTAATGGATCAAACCCAATAGAATCTTCTTAGTGATGAATATTATGGAAAGTGTAATTATTTACCTCCATATAAACCCAATTTAATGGGAGATTAAATGAAAAATATTGACAAAATTCACAAAAAAACATTCTCATGTAATGAAAAATGTTGATAATCCAAACAAGGAATTGACGGGATAATGTTGTATTGATCCCTTCTTGAGTAACAACCCACCTTATTTTTCTAGGCCTTCTTATCACATGTTTTTTTGTTATGAATCATAACAATAGAAATGATTTTTTCAATTATCTAATATTTATTACATAAAAAAATCATCTTTATTATATCTAATTTAATATGTGAAGGAGATAATTTGTGGAATATCAGGAAGAACATGAGGAAACTGGATAAAGATGACTATATAGACTAGGATGAGTTTAGAAGGAAAAATTTTCACATGTAGATTATTATAAATCATCATATAATAATAGAGGAAAAATTACTTGAGTTGTAGATGAAGGGTAAGAATCTATTAATTATTTTGAGAATTTTTTTTTATAAGACTTATGAGGTATGCTTCATGAATTATCATTGAAGTAAAATGTATGATTGATCGTCTATTTTGGGGCATAAAACAAAATCTATGAAGGGTGTTACCATATGAGACTTCAGTATCTATGATGAAATTATTCCATGTAGTTTCAAGTGGAAAATTGAGATTGGGGTTATCTATCCATATCACACTTTTAATAATAAAAGAAATATGTAATTCAATATAAATTTTAAAAACGTGTAGAGAATAAGATGACAGTTCCTTTATAATTGATGTTTTCAAGGAAATATAGTGGATATTATCATAAAGAGATTATAAAATGCATTAAGTGAGGAAGAGTAAGTTATATAGAAGTATAATATTGTAGTGATGGGATATAGTTTTAAAAAATAGAGGAAAATAAGAACATAATTCACCAGCCACAATCAATTGTTTAAATTTCATGTATTATGGGCATTATTTTAACTAGTTATGAAATCTAAAGGTCAATGGTTATGATCTCGGCTAGTAAACTTTTAGGCATTTACAATAATGGAAATATCATACAATTAAAATTTATAATGAGTGGTATGATAATGATGAGATGAAAGGTATATATACCATCCACTCTGTAACTGCTAATGTCAAATTTAATTTTACATATACCCCATCTATAGTATCTAAATAATTTTATAAGTGTATCATAATACCAAATTAATAATTAGATGTAGAAATGGTATAGAAACACTAAAATGGTATAATTATCATATAACATGTCTATGATTATCTCTAATTGATTTTTTGGTAATTATCTTCCATTAAATCATGTAATTACCCCTATAGTTGAATTTTATGTTATAATATGCATGGATTGGATTATTTCACATAGAGACCACATCGATTAACAAATAAGAGAAGTAAAATTTAGATTTTGAACCATCATATGATCATTTATTCGGTCGATGATAAAATTGGACTTCTAATAGAAATAACATCCATTATATAGCTCTTCATTCATATACAAAAGGGGATTAAATATCATAATGATGGACATAAACTCAAAATAAATACAATTTGTTTTATATTTTAGTATGTTAATGTATTTCTATAAGTGTTTCCATTTCTATATATATATCATGATATTTATTATTTTGAAATACCCATATATTGTTATACACCTATTTCAGTAACAAAATTTTAATTACCCTTGAATGAGTTTTTGTAATTGATAAGTGAACTTTTCGATAATCCCATTAAGGGATTTATTTATCCATTTAAATAAAATTTTGTGGAAAATTTTCTAATTTTATTAAAAATTATTGATTAATGTGACTCCATATTAATTTCTGATAACATATAAAGATCACTATTAAGAATAAGTATTCTCTACCAGTATTGAATAAATGTTAGATCAGTGGTGAAAAGTTGAATAATTTCCCTTGATATATCTTCATTGTATATATCATTAATTGAGGTTCATGGATAAGTATATACCCAAGAAAAAATTCTATATATGGTATGTAAGCTATGAATATATAGTGATTTCATTTTTCATTAATAACACCCCTTATAACATCTTGGATTAAATGAATAGATCCCCTATAGATTACTATGATCACTTTGGGGTAGTCCTTATAGATGATATTATTATATATTAATAATGAAATACAGAGAATTAGGATTATATAGGTATTGTAATAAATACACTATATAAGGAGAATCTTTATGAATATTTTCAAAATATATACATTTTTCAATTAAAAAATATATTTCTATAAATTATATTCTTAATACAAGTTATATTGGTGGATCCATTAATGATAGAAGTTATTGAACATCTGAAAAAATTAATTATGATATATATTAATATTTTACATGGTTTGGTTAGATATTATAGATGTTATGTGGATATTTTATCATGAATTTCTAATCCACTAGCCATGTCTACATGGAATGGATCCATGTTCATTTAGACAGATAAATGTGAGGAAAATTTAAAGGAACTGAAGATAAGGTTAAATAGTTCACTCTTGATTATGTTACATTGTATTGTAGAATGAATTTTTGTCTTTCGTAATTAATAAATCAATCTAATGGGTTTCATTCATACACTAAATTATTTCTTTATATATTTTTCCTCAATGATATTGACGATTCATGAGAATAATTACCCAAACCATTATTCAATATAATATTTTGTGATTATTGTATTAGTAATTTGTAAGTATTAACTTTATGAAAAATGAATTGATATATATAATTATTGTACTATTTAAATGTATATATTCTCCCAAAAAGAGTTGAATAAGATCTAGAGAAGATGGTTGGAGATGATTAATGATTATGACAAATATAATCATTTCCATGCTAAGAAGGAGAAAATTTTGGAACATGATATGATTTAAATGGATCATGCTAGGTTATTTCTTTGGAGAATCATAAAATATCTAATATTCCCAATCATTAAATGGATTTGGAGAACATGATGGAAGAGGATAAATATTACATTTTTAAATTGAGATTTAATCTATCTATCCATGTGTGAATTAAATGGGAACATAAGGATAAAAATAAAATTGAAAATAAGTACATAAATGTTTCTATATTAAAAGTTTAATATAATTGGATTATGAGGTTCAAAAACTATATATATGTCCCTTAAAAACCAAACATGAAGAATGATCTATTTTATTAATCTTATAGTTCATCATTACTTATTTATTATTGAAGTGCAAAGAGCTATAGAGATATCGAATAGTGTTTATGGTGGTACATCATAAAGGGGTATATTTAAAACCATGTATCTTGATCATAATCATGAAAATAAGTTATGGTTCAGATATATTATTCTAAGGTGTTGTAACAACTGTTACCCATATCAAAATTTAATTGGAAATTAGTAACATAGATTTTTTCATAATTTAAAAAAATGTTTAAAGTCTAAAATTATATTTGGTTTATAGTTTTTGACCTTATGAATTCAAGACACTTCATTACTATTAGATAATATTTCTCTATTGATTATATGTCTAGAATTAAAATTGAGAATGTTTTTTGGCATCATGTTTTACATTATATTGTATTTGATAATGATCTATTGTTTTCCTCAAAGTTCCAGTAAAATCAAAAACAAGATCTATATATAAGGCCCAGCCTTAAACAATGCTTAATATTGAATTAAATGATTAATTACCATTTAGGATATTTTCAGGTTTAGAGTTTCAGAGAATAAGGACATAACTATCACATCTCAAAATATTACAAAGTAGAAACTTCTACTAAGTTTCCATAAAATAAAAACTCTTAAAAAGAAACATGTCTAGTTCTATGTTTTAGATAGAATGACTCTCCCTTGATCTCATCCATGACCCTATTCCATATTAAGTCCTATTAAAAACATTTCAAAAAAACTTGGGGTGAGCATAAAAAGCTTAGTAAGGGATACACAATGAATGAAAACTGTTAGTTTTTCAAAACAACAAGTAAACCATGTATACTTTATCAAAGCAATACTTTTCACCTTTATGAAGTAGTAAAAACTATTCACTGAATAAAAGATCATTACTTACCCTTTTGTAACCAAAATATTACCATAAAACCCATATAAAGATCACATAACATATAAAGGTAACATGGGACATAAACATACTTAAATGGAATAAACATACGGTCGACTTCCACACATATCACTTAATGGAATAGACATACGGCCAACTTTCATACCCAATGCATTGGAGGTTATAACGTAACCACCCGTCCTGGTATTCATGGAACCACCCGTCATATGGTTTATCATGTAACCACCCGTCAAATGTCCAAGTACCATTATAAAAATCATAAGACATAAAAAAAATATAATGGAAAGAAAATATTTCCACACTTTGATCAAAATATATCACATAAATATATTGACATAACAAATCCATTATAAAAACCATTTTGAATACCAAAAAAAATAAAAGAGTATATGGAATTTATTTCATTTTAAAAAACATTACAGCTTGTTCAGGAAGCCAAAGACCAAATAATACTCACGGAGGCGGAAAAGGTCGTTGTCACCGTGTATGTTAAAAGAAACATTCCTTTTTGTCATTTAGTAAAACGCTTCATATAAAAATATTCTTTTTGAATAAAATTAAAAGTCAAAGGGGTTTATACATCGTATAAAAGAAAGTTGTGTATAAAACAAAATATGCCTCAATTAAAAGAGATTGAGATGAAGTCCCTTACCTCAGGTCCGACTTGACTCGATCGTTCTTTAACGTCCTGAATAATAAACTTGAGTTAAATTATACTTTCTTAAGAACCTTTTTCAAGTTCATTATTACTTTCATATCACTTATTACCATGTTATAAACATTATGTAATCATTTAAGTTAATAATGTTTGTTTTCTCGATATTTGGTTCTTAAGTCGAAAGTGGACTTCTTACAATTACATGTTGTTCGGGTGGTCAGAGGTTCTTTATATCCAGAATGATATTAATGATTTGGATATCATATATAACATATATATCCATCATATACATTTATTTATAATATTACATTATCATTTAGAGGTATGAAATGAAATTCACCGTTCATGGAGACGGTAATCTGTACGTACGCATGAACGCTACTTTCATTTCTATGTCATATTAATGGAATTAAAACTAAATGAGAGATATGTATATTTTAATTCCAGAATTATATTCATCATTTATATTTAACATACATCATATATATCCATTATATATATGTACTTATAATAGTACATTACATTTGGGGATAAGAAATGAAATGCACAATTCATGGAGACGGTAAGTCGTACATACGCATGAACGCTACTTTCATTTCTATATCATACTTTAATGGAAAGAAATAATAATGATATAAATTTATATTATAATTATAGTATAAAATAATATATAATAGCTTTAAATCCATCCTATATATATCCCACATATTGCATTAACGAATCAAATCACTTTGAGGGGGAAGTAGTCCGCACTTCCTAAAATGAAGATATCACGTATACCCATAATGGAAGCCATAAAGGTATGCCATAAATGAAAAATACAGAAGCTTAAGGAGAACATAAACATATTATATATCATATATAAATATAGTGACATTTTAATGGCCACCTTTGAAGGTGTTAGAAGAATATTGAACAATCATCGTTTCGTGAGGTAGAAGTTCACCATCCACAGAAACAGTATGTTCTTTAACCATTATATGTAGGTGTGTGTAAGTGTAGATCAAATTATTCTTATAAAAACATCCTAGTATATTTAAGATACTAGAGTTGTTACAAAATAAATTAATAAAAAGATTTTAGGGGGTTGGAGAAGCAAAATAAAACAAAAGAACACAAGTGAAGACATTACCTTAAAATCGGGTAACTCTCTTATATTTGAGCTCAAAGGCTTCCTTGGGAAGACTTCTGCCCAAAGTGAGGCTTCTAAGAGTTATAGAGGTATGTGTAGAGACAAAATGGGTAGGGGTTGGCCGAGCCAAAGGCTTGATAGGTGTGGGTAAGGAGGTAGAGGTGGGGCCCTTTTATAAGAGGAGAGGAGGGGCACTCTTGGAATGTTATAAAAGGTTACTTTATTATAAAATGATTTTAGGATTTTAAAGGTCCCACATTGATATAATTAGAGTTTAAGGTGATAAGGGTTCCAAATCCACCCATCCAATAGGTTTTTGACATGTGTAGATCTTATATTTTACATTATCTTTTCATTTTATTTAAATCGTTAAATAATGAGGTAATCGCTGCATCATCATGGTGTCATAAATACTTTAATTTATATAATGTCTAAAAATAAAAAAAAATATTATGATGTAGTAAATATTTTTATCTTTATAATTAATATTTATAGTCAAAAATCTGACTTGTATAACCCCATTTATGAATTATTTTAGTAAAACAACTCATATTTGTGACATTTTTATTTTAACATTAAATAAAAAAAATTTAATGTCATTTTCCTACCAAAGTGGCTCCATGGG
The DNA here is from genome assembly GCA_963277665.1 of Viscum album. Classification (NCBI taxonomy): domain Eukaryota; kingdom Viridiplantae; phylum Streptophyta; class Magnoliopsida; order Santalales; family Viscaceae; genus Viscum; species Viscum album. Next base: position 129,631,598 of record OY728153.1, read on the forward strand.
GTCCCCAAGTTGACCCATGGATTCTATTGGTCTGCCATGACACATACAATAAGGGTAGGACTTCTGTCTAGGTCATTTCATATTATTAAAACATTATTCTTACCTTAAATTACACTAATTAACTCTAATCGCGATTAAAAACTTAAAAGTTACTATTCACAAAAAAATTATTTTAATCCCATTGAACCACATTGTACTTCTTAATAAAAACCATGTATGTCGGATTTTTTAAATTCAAAACACAGAGGTGGTAAAATTTCATTTAAACGAAAAATCAGTTTTTTTATGTACCACTTAGTGGTTTCACTATTCATCAAAAATTGAAGTTTTTCAGAAAAATACCAAAACTTCACCCTAAGCTATATTTGATATTCCGAATTAAAAAATGATGTTTATTTTACAAAATTCAAAACATATATGTTACATTAATTAATTTAATAATTAATTCCCGTTGTCAAAACAAAGAGCGTGTTTTTATGAAACAATAAGTATCAAAAGATTAACACTAGTTTAAGTCCAATTTCAAAGTGAAATTGATTCCAACGACCAATATTGGATTAAATGGTAAAAATATATTCTAATTTCACTTTAAAACCCACTAAAATATAATCTAATCATATAAATAAATTATATTAAAAATAGGTTTTGAATTAAAATACAACATTTTTCACTATTCATTAAAAAAATGAACTTTATCGGAAAAATACCAAAAATTCACACAAAGTAAAATTTGATGTCCCGATTCTAAAGAATAATTTTATTTGGTTCAATAGAATTTATAAGAGTGACCAAAACTATATTTATGGATGGGTCTCCATCAAAAGGTGATAAGTCGACCTTTAGTGAATGTTAGAGTATATATGCCTAAAATTGAATTCTTTTCTTATTTTAAGCATTTATATTTTATTTGATAAATGTAAAAACATTTAAAAAACATATATAATCATATTTTAGTTATTTCTATCCATTCCCTCCAATACAACGGCTATGTGTTAACTACCATTTAAAATAATATTATTTTATTACTAGTGTGCAATGTAAGATTTCAAAGAAACTCTTTGTTGCATATCGGGTACGCTATCCAACATAGTAACCCCTTTAAAGTAAAATTAATATTTAATTCATAAATATTAATAAAAATGAAAATTCATTTTTCTTTATTCAATTGGGATATTACATCCTTCCCCCCTTTTGGGAATTGCATCCTCGCAATTTTATTCACTTATCAAAATAAGTGGGGGTATTTATCCCTCATAGCATTTTCAGATTCCCATGTTGCCTCTTAAACAATATGGTTTTTCCATAAAACCTTTACCTAGTGAATTACCTTATTTCACAACACTTGCTCTCTTCGGTCAAGAACCTGGACTGGTTGTTCTTCATAAAAGAGATTATCTTCCAACTGAACTACCTCTAGGCTCAAAACATGAGATGGATTTGGCATATACTTTCTCAACATCGAAACATGAAAAACATTGTGTACCTGAGATCAAATCGGAGGTAAAGCAACTCTATAAGAAACTGATCCAACTTTCTCCAGAATTTCATATGGTCCAATGAACCTTGGACTCAGCTTTCCTTTCTTACCAAATCGCATCACACTTTTCCATAGAGAAACCTTGAGAAAAACATCATCACCTACCTCGAAAGATAGATCCTTCCTCCGGTTATCCGCATAACTTTTCTGTCTACTCTGAGATGTTCTCATGTGTTTTCGAATCAACTGAACTTTTTCTGTCATCTCTTCTACCAATTCTGGTCCCATCAGCTTCCTTTCACCTACTTCATCCCAAAAATCTGGAGTTCGACACCCCTTCCCATATAATGCCTCAAATGGTGCAATCTGTATACTGGAATGAAAACTGTTATTATATAAAAACTCAACCAAAGAAAGATGTTGGTCCCAACTTCCCTGATAATCCATAGAGCAAGCTCGTAGCATATCCTCCAAGTTCTGAATTTTTCGCTCTGACTTCCTATATGATTGCGGATGAAAAGCTATACTAAAATTTAATTCATTACCCAACGACTTATGAAGGCCTTTCCAAAAGTTAGAAGTAATCCTGGGATCACGATCAGATACAATGGAGAGGGGAACTCCATGCAACCTTACTATCTCTTTAAGATACAATCGAGAATGTTGATCTAGAGATAATGTATCTCAAATTGGAAGGAAATGAGCAGATTTAGTCAATCGATCAATAATAACCCAGATTGCATTATTACTTTAAGATGTCCTCGGTAATCCCACAACATAGTCCATGGATATATTTTCCCATTTCCACTCTGGCACTGGTAATGGATGAAGCATCCCTTTTGGTAACTGTCGCTCTGCTTTTACCTATTGACAAGTCAAACACTTCACAGTAAAATCAGCAATATCTCTTTTCATTCCATCCCACCAGTAATACTCCCGCAGATCTCTGTACATCTTAGTACTGCCAGGATGAACTGAAAACGGAGAACTATGAGCTTCACATAACAACTCTCTCTTCAACTGTGAATCACAAGGCACAGACAATCTCTTCCCAAATCTCAAAACACAATCATTATCAATGTTAAATTCAGGAAACTTACCCTTCTGTACCAGCTCTACCTTTTTTTTGCAACCCACTCTCTTGCGCTTGCTTAATTCTGTCTGATAGGGATGATCTCACTGATACCTGAAACAGAATAGAAGAACTTCCTGCACCAAAAACTTCTATGCCAAAGTTCATCAAATCAAAAACTAAAGGATCTCGTTCCAAACGTACCATAGTTAATGAAGCATTACTTTTTCGACTCAAAGCATCAGCCACTTTATTTTCTTTTCCCGGATGGTAATGAATTATACAATCATAATCCTTGATTAATTCTAGCCATCTCCTCTGTCTCATGTTCAATTATTTCTGAGTGAATATATACTTTAAACTTTTATGATCAGTATATATTTCACACTTTACTCTATACAAATGATGCCTCCAAATTTTTAGAGCAAAAACAACAACAGTTAATTCCAAGTCATTTGTAGGGTAATTTACCTCAGGAGTTTTCAACTGACGTGAAGCATATGAAATTACCTGATCATTCTTCATAAGGACACAGCCAAGTCTCATCAACGAAGCATTACTGTATATAACAAACTCACCATTCCTGGAATGTATTTTCAAAACTGGAGCATTCACCAATCTTCTTTTCAATTCCTGAAAACAATCATCACATTATTTTGTCCAGATAAACTTAACACCCTTCTGAGTTAGCTTAGTCATTGGACTAGATAATCGTGAAAAATTTCTAACAAACCTTTGTTAATAGCCTGCTAAACCAAGGAAACTACAAATCTCAGTTACGTTTGTGGGTCTTAGCCATTCTTCAACAACCTTTTCTTTTGCAGGATCAATAGTTATCCCATCTTTAGAAACAATGTGACCAAGGAAAGAAATTTATTACAACCAAAACTCACACTTGTTGAATTTCCCATTCAATTTCTTTTCGTTTAAGGTTTTCAAAATAACCCTTAAATTTCTTTCATTATCCTCTTTACTTTTAGAAAATACCAAAATATCATCAATAAAACAACCAACATTTTTCACCTGAGTCAACTGAGCCATCACTGCAACAAACTGTTTAGTTCTGATTCTGACCATCTCAGGATACTAATTTGAAAGGTCATTTCCCTCTGTATGCCTTCCCAGAAAAGCTGTTTTGTTTCCTCTATGAAAGACCATTCTTAACACAGAAATATCTTAGGTTAAGCAACATGGAAATTTTCAAATGATATATCATCTCAGTCATACCATAAATTAATTTATAATTTAACAATTTCTAACTCCTAAAGTTGTCTAAACCGACCTCTGATACCAACTATAAGGCCCCAGCCTTAAACCTTACTTAATATTGAATTAAATGAATAATTCACATTGAGGATCTTTTCAGGTTTAGTGTTTTAGATAATTAGGACATAACTATTACATCTCAAAAGATTACAAAGTAGAAACTTCTACTAAGTTTCCATAAAATAAAAACTCTTAAAAAGAAACATGTCCAGTTCCATGTTTTAGATAGCATGACTCTCCCTTGATCCCATCCTTGACCATATTCCACATGAATTCTTGTTAAAAACATTTCAAAAAAACTTGGGGTGAGCATAAAAAGCTCAGTAAGGGATACACAATGAATGAAAACTGTTAGTTTTTCAAAACAACAAGTAAACCATGTGTACTTTATCAAAGCAATACTTTTCACATTTATGAAGTTGTAAAAACTCTTCACTGAATAAAATATCATTACTTACCCTTTTTTAACCAAAATACTTCCATAAAATCCATATAAAGATCACATAATATATAAAGGTAACTTGGGACATAAACATACTTAAATGGAATAACCATACGGTCGACTTCCACACATATCACTTAATGGAATAGCCATACGGCCGACTTCCATACCCAATGCATTGGAGGTTATAACGTAACCACCCATCCTGGTGTTCACGGCACCACCCTTCATATGGTTTATCATGTAACCACCCATCAAATTTCCAAGTACCATTATAAAAATCATAAGACATAAAAACAAATATAATGGAAAGAAAACATTTCCACACTTTGATCACAATATATCACTTAAATATATTGACATAACAAATCCATTATAAAAACCATTTTCAATACCAAAAAACATAAAAGATTATATGGTATTTATTTCATTTTAAAAAACATTACGGCTTGTTCAGGAATCCAAAGACCAAATAATACTCGTTGCGGCGGAAAAGGTCGTTGTCACCGTGTACGTTAAAAGAAACATTACTTTTTTTCATTTTGTAAAACGCTTCATATTAAAAGATTCTTTTTGAATAAAATTAAAATTCAAAGGGATTTATACACCGTATAAAAGAAAGTTGTGTATAAAACAAAATATGCCTCAATGAAAAGAGATTTAGACGAAGTCCCTTGCCTCGGGTCCGACTTGACTCGATCATTCTTTAACATCGTGAATAATAAAACATGAGTTAATTTATACTTTCTTAAGAACATTTTTCAAGTTCATTATTACTTTTATAACACTTATTACCATGTTATAAAGATTGTGTAATTATTTAAGTTAATAATGTTTGTTTTGTCGATATTTGGTTCTTAAGTCGAAAGTGGACTTATTACAATTACATGTTGTTCGTGTGGCCAGAGGTTATTTATATCCATAATGATATTCATGATTTGGATATAATATATATCATATATATCCATAATATACATGTATTTATAATATTACATAATCATTTAGAGGTAAGAAATGAAATGCACCGTTCATGGAGACGGTAATCCGTACGTACGCATGAACACTACTTTCATTTCTATGTCATATTAATGGAATTAAAACTAAATGAGAGATATGAATATTTTAATTCCAGAATTATATTCTCATTTAGATTTAACATACATCATATATATCCATTATATATATGTACTTATAATAGTACATTACATTTGGGGATAAGAAATGAAATGCACCGTTCATGGAGACGGTAAGCCGTACGTACGCATGAACGCTACTTTCATTTCTACCTCATACTTTAATGGAAAGAAATAATAATGTTATAAAGGTATATTATAATTCCAGTATAACATCATATATAATAACGTTAAATCCATCCTTTATACATCCTACATATGGCATTAACGAATCAAATCACTTTGAGGGGGCGGTAATCCGCACTTCTTAAAATGAAGATATCGTGTATACCCATAATGGAAGCCATAAAGGTATGACATAAATTAAAATTACAGAAGCTTAAGGAGAACATAAAAATATAATATATCATATATAAGTATAGTGACATCTTAATGGCCACCTTTGAAGGTGTTAGAAGAATATTGAACAATCATCGTTTCGTGAGGCAGAAATTCGCCATCCACAGAAACAGTATGTTCTTTAACCATTAGATGTAGGTGTGTGTAAGTGTAGCTAGAATTAATCTTATAACAATATCCTAGTATATTGAAGATACTATATTTGTTAAAAAATAAATGAATAAAAAGAGTTTAGGGGTTTGGAGAAGCAAAATAAAACAAAAGAACACAAGTGAAGACATTACCTTAAAATCGGGTAACTCTCTTATATTTGAGCTCAAAGGCATCTTTGGGAAGACTTATGCCCAAAGTGAGGCTTTTAAGAGTTAGATAGGGATTTGGAGAGACACAATGGTCATGGGTTGGCCGAGCCAAAGTCTTGAGAGGTGTGGGTAAGGAGGTGGAGGTGGGGGCCTTTTATAAGAGAAGAGGAGGGGCACTCTTGGAAAGTTATAAAAGGTTACTTTATTTTAAAATGATTTTCGGATTTTAAAGGTCCCACATTGATATAATTCGAGGATAAGGTGATAAGGGTTCTAAATCCACCCATCCAATAGGTTTTGGACATGTTTAGGTCTTATATTTAACATTATCTTTTCATTTTATTTAAATCGTTAAATAATGAGGTAATTGCTGCATCATCATGGTGTCATAAATAATTTAATTTATTTAATGTATAAAAATTATAAAAAAAACTATCATGATATAGGAAATATTTTTATCTTTCTAATGAATATTTATAATCAAAAATCTTACTTGTATAACCCCATTTAAGAATTGTTTTAGTAAAACAACTCATGTTTGTGACATTTTTATTTTAACATTAAATAAAAAGTTTTTAATGACATTTTCCTACCAAAGTGGCTCCATGGGGTCCCCAAGTTGACCCATGGATTTTCTTGGTCGTCCATGACACATCCAATAAAGGTAGGACATGTGTATAGGTCATTTCATATTATTAAAACATTATTCTTACCTTAAATTACACTAATTACCTCTAATCGCGATTAAAAACTAAAAAGTTACTATTCACCAAAAAATTATTTTAATCCCATTGAACCAAATTTTACTTCATAATGACAACCATGTATGTCAGATTTTTGAAATTCAAACACAGAGGTGGTAAATTTTTATTTAAATGAAAAATCAGTTTTTTTATGTACCACTTAGTGGTTTCACTATTCATCAAAAATTGAAGTTTTTTAGAAAAATACCAAAACTTCACCCTAAGCTATATTTGATATTCTGAATTCAAAAATTATTTTTATTTTACAAAATTCAAAACATATAAGTTAAATTAATTAATTTAATAATTAATTCCCGCTGTCAGAACAAATAGCGTGTTTTTATGAAACAATAAGTATCAAAAGATTGACACTAGATTAAGTCCAATTTCAAAGTGAAATTGATTCCAACGACCACTATTGGATTAAATGTTGAAAATATATTCTAATTTAACTTTAAAACACATTAAAAATATAATCTAATCATATAAATAAATTAGATTAAAAAGAGGTTTTCAATTAAAATACATCATTTTTCACTATTCATTAAAAAAATGAACTTTATCGGAAAAAATACCAAAAATTCACACAAAGTAAAATTTGATGTCCCGATTCTAAAGAATAATTTTGTTTGGTCCAATAGAATGTATAAGAGAGATCAAAACTATATTTATGGATGGTTCTCCATCAAAATGTGATAAGTCGACCTTTAGTGAATGTTAGAGTATATATGCCTAAAATTGAATTCTTTTCTTATTTTAAGCATTTATCTTTTATTTGATAAATGTAAAAACATTTAAAAAACATAAATAATCATATTTTAGTTATTTCTATCCATTCCCGCCAATACAACGGCTATGTGTTAACTACAATTTAAAATAATATTTTTTTATTACTAGTGTGCAACGTAAGATTTTATAGAAACTCTTTGTTGCGTATCGGGTACGCTATCGAGCATAGAAACCCCTTTAAAGTAAAATTAATATTTAATTCATAAATATTAATAAAAATGAAAATTCTTTATTCTTTATTCACCTGGGATGTTACACTATATACCGAGAAGAGATTCAATAACACTTATCATCCTCAAATACATTGTAATTTTAATGAAAACCATTAAAACACTAGAGGACATGTTTAGTTCTTATTCTATTGATCTCAAAAATTATTTGGTTCAATACTATGCTATAGTCATATTTTCATAAAATAATTTCATTCACTTAAGAATACATATGGATCCATATGAATCCCACTATGAATAGAATTATATAACTATAATGTATTGGGATGATATTGGATAATTAAATAAATTGGGACCTTTTATAGATAAGTAAATGATATAGAATGTTAGATCTATTCGACATCACATCAATATAACTCTCAGTCGATAAAAAATATATATTGATAATACTCAGAGAAATTCGTTATTGAGTGTTGGTGAAAATGTATTTCTATGAATTTCTACAAGGATGATGGTTATATGGTTCAAAAATAAAGGAATGTTGAGCCATTGGTATATAAACTCCTTTATATTCTTGATCGAGTGGGTATAATATCTTATCTGTTGGTGCTTCTCCAAAATCTCTCTCATGTTCATGGTGTGTTCAATGTATCTCTTCGAAAAAAGTGCATAACTAATGTATCACATGTACTAAACTCAGTGGCCATACCACTAGAGAATTATCTATCCAATGATTAATAACCAATTTAAATATTGTATCAATGATATATATTGATTTATAAAAATACTACTCGGTGGTTAATGTTCTTTAAAGGAATTAAAGTTCATAGTATCTACTTGAGAACCCGAGGATGAAATTAAACAGAGATATACTCATTTGTGAGTATTATATTGATGGAATTTCAGTGTGAAAATTAATTTTACGGGGTTTAAAATTTAACAACACTATATTTTACAATATATTTCTCTTTACATATTTATTTCTTTGATGTATTACATTACATAAAATTCCAAGAATAAATGAACCATGACGTACTATTAAAATATAATAATTTAATATGAAAATTATCTCTAGGATTATTAATTGGAGGATATGATTAATATTAACTAAATTAATATAAATTAATGTTTATATATGTATAATTTTAATTCACTAATTATGAATTAATTTTATTTGAATATAAAAAATTAAAAATTAAAGGGTTGTTTTTATGAAATTTTTTTTTTTGCGCACAATATATTTTAATCTTGAAAAATACATTTAATAAATATTTTTTAACTGTTTTATTTAAATTTATATATTAAATGTTAAAAATTATTTAACATTTATCTAATGTTATTTAATGTAATTGGATAAGAATAAATCCACTTCTATCCATAAAAATGTATTTTTCTAAAAAACTGTCTATGTTAGGGTTTGCGGTCTTATTTTAAAATAAACATATAAGAAACATAAAAATTTATTTTTGATAATTGGATTCAATATTTTGAATCATTTTATCCAAATTTAATAAATTTTTTCCTTATATTTTTAATCATTTTTAATAGTGTGTGTGGTAAAAATTATTACCTTTATAAAGGGTAAATCTTGTTAACCATGGTTAAAATTGAATTTAATCGTACATATATTTTCATATTAATTTTTATTATATAGTGTTAAATTTACCCTTACCACATTATGTCCTAAATTTAATTTTTTAACGGACAGTATTCCCTAAAAATGACCTGTATATCATTTAAAAGAAAAAAAATGTCACTCTATTACTATAAAATATCTCTTATCTATTCCCATATTCAAATATATATGATTTTAATGAATACTATTAGTTATATATATTACAATAATGTTATTTTTATCATGTTAAACAATTTCCTATTTTCAGAAATTATATATTCACCTTAAATGTTTATGCGTCGTGGACAATGTATTTATTTAAATAATTGAAAAAATAAATGAATTATTTATAAATTCAAAATGTAATATAATACGAGTGATTTATAGTGTTACATGAATATTATAATTTAATATATCATATTATTCATATTTTATAGTATTATAATCAAATTACATCACTTTCAGGGTTTCATTTGTGTCAAATTAAATGAATTATGTCCAAAATGAAATTAATGATGTTTTATGAAAATAAAATTGTAATAAATTATTTTAAAATCATAATTATATTCATAGTAAATAATATTAAGATGAAATGGTTTAAAATATCTTCCTTTGACCATTAATTTTTCAATTATATCCTTGAAAAAATAAAATTATAACCCTTTAAGAGTGAAAAAATTGTTATCGCTGTTAAGGTTAAAATATGTTAATTATGGAGATAAACCAAATTATTAGTATTAAATAACCACAGTGTCCTATAATATATTTATTGTTGAATGTTATTTGACTCTCATCCCACCTTATTATTGAATAACAATCCATTTGAATTAATTTTTATAGAGAATGAATCAATTATATTTCAATATTTTAAAAAACAGTTCAAGAGTTCCCTTTTCCCCAGAAATAAATGGGAACCACACCATTATATTTATTAATCCACGTTGATAAATACACATCAGCCACCCCAAATAATAATATTCTCAAAATAGTTATTAAAATTTTATTTTTTATGGTATTTTCAAATCATTAACCCAAGGATCCCTTAAAGGAGTTCTGCTGGAGTTCTTTCGGGGAAGAGGTAATCAATATAATAGATAACATTCTTTTTTACTTGTTGTTTTTACTCATATAAATAAATGGTATTTTTCATAAAATAATTACTTAAGTATCAAAAATATTTCTAAATTTTATTATGAATATTAAATCACCATTTACCACCCTCTTTCCTATCAAATGGTAGGTGAATTTATCACTCATGTGTACATACAATTTATTATCTCCATGTACTGATACGATACATTTTTTCATCACTATAATTTATTAATGAGTATTATGATAGGTTTAATGTTTATATATGATCTGTCTAAAATATTTATAATTTTTAAATTATAAAATTATACCTACCTACTTACAGACCAATCTTTTGTAAAATGATAATTTTGTCTCTCCGTACGTGTTGAAAACCACCTCTATGAAGCGATGTGATTCGTTTTTCATTTCAGACATAAATTACTGGTAATAAAAATATATTAGATGAATATATATTATTTATATGATATAAAGATTATTATTTAAATTATTATTATTATTTACCATTCTTTCATTCCATTTATTGACTACTGAAATCATTGTTTATCCATATATTCAACCTACCATATTCAATAACTATTAAATTTATTTTTATATTTCTAAGTTTTATTGATTAATATACATTTTTAAATATATAATTGATATATAATATATTTATATTATAATTTAAATAATTTATATGTTGAATACATGTTCTAATTATAAGTAATAAGACTACAAAACCAAATCATCAATGAAAATGAAGTAGTTATCATACAGAATAGTGATTCCAATAACAAATTTGTATTGAATAGGTGATAAGATTTCATATTTAAATCATAAATGGTATGATAACTATTATTATTATTCTATAATACATATATAATAAATATATATTTATTATAATGCTTGTTTTTATTCATTTGAAGAATGATGAGACTTCGGGAAAGGTTTTTATGTTACAATCTAATTATTTACTCGGACTATATAAGATCATGTTTTTGATGATTAAGTATTTTTAATTTCATCTATTTAATCTCATTAAATTTTAATCTCAAATATTTATATATTGAGAAAAAATTTCAATATATTTTTCTCTTATTAAGTATGCATGATCCTGAAATAATATTTTCATTGAAAATCATATTTATTAATTTTTTCTATAAAAACAATTCATCTATATCCATGTTTTCTAAAAGTATAAAAAATAAATTATATTCTCCTATGATTTGTTAATTTAATTTTTAACTATGATAGGAATTTTTAAAAATAGAATCGAATATAATTCTCATTTTCTGAGCATGCTACTTTTTTAAATTTTTTACAAAATTGTGGAAGGAATGTTTCCTTTTAACTTATAAAATATAAATGGAATTTTCCTCTATAATGATGTATCAATGATTTAAAATTCCATTTATATTTTTCTATGGTTCTTTAAAAAACATTTTTTTAATGTTTTTTATTTTTTTCAAATTATATATGTGATTTCATAGTGAAAATGGGTATTTTCCTCACTTAATGCTTCAATTGATCATTTCAAAGGATTTTTCATCTATTATTACATCCTTTGATGTTAACAAATTTATACTGGGGATACGATCCAATTATAAAATCTCTATGATTTCTCTGGATAGTTAATTATTGTTATGAAAAGAGGATTATAAAACCCTTTTTTCATCGGTTATTCTATGCTGAAATGATGAAATATTTATGAATACTGTATCTTTTCCACATGTTATTCTAAGATAATATGTTTATGAAAAAAAATTCCATTAAATGGGTTATCATTTAATGACTGATTTATGATATTTTTTAATACAAACATATAATTTCTATTATGTGATGGGCCAACCTAAAATTTTACATCCTTTCGATGCATTGGGTAAAAATTGATATCTAATGAGGTAAACATGACATGAATGGGGAGTTAACCAATTACAATAAGGGACTCTATCCACTATGATAGTATTGGGAGTGAATATTGAATACTATAATATAATGGGGATTGAACCCAGTCCTCTATGATAGTATTGGATTTGATCATTTTCTACTAAATAAATGACTTTTTTTCTTATGTGTATGCTGCAAAAAATATTTATTGGTCTAATTTTATGTTCTCAAAAATCAAATTACTTGATTATTTTTTGAATAAACTCTTATTAAATACCATGAATTATTCAATGACTCAATATTATTATCAATGATATTTATTGTATGGTTTTCAAATGATTGTATCATGTTCTCATAATTATATTCTCATTTTATGATTATGTGATCTTTGATATGTCCCCGGTTTACCCTTACTAAAAATACAAACTCACCTCTTCTTATTTTTCCATTTATAACATTTTGAAATTTTTGTAATTATTATATATTTAAATAGTTTTTTAGTTGTGAGGAACAAAGTGGGATATTATATAGTCCTCATATGAACAAGTTTCTTTTGTATCAATGCTTCCAAAGGTAGTAGACCTGTATGATTTTTCCAAGGATCATTATGTTATGTATTCAGTATTATTCTAATAAGATATATTATATATGTCTAAGAGGTGTGGTTCAATACATTTAAATTTAAAATTCCCTCATTTTGTAAGGTCTTTTGGGGTATTAATTAAAATTAATTGATACATAATTCATTTTGTTCACTATGTTTTAAATATTCGGTGTATTTAACACCCATGGATTTTTTATTATACATTTTTTTACATTAATAAATTTGTTAGAAAACTAATGTTACATTATTTATGTGTTTATTGATTTAGTTGTGTCATTATAAGTTTTTATTTTTTTTATCTTTTACTTGTAGAATACTGATCTTCTTCTGTGTCATATTTCATATAAGATCGGTACTTTATTCCGATTAATTATTTTATATTGTATTCTCTCATCACAATTTGATGATATCAATTACTAACATAAAATCTCTTTGAAGAAAATATCTCACTTTTTGAGATATATTTACTATACGGGTTATTTTTAACTCAAGCCTCTTTCTTTGAGTTATAAAGTTTTATCTTGGAATTATTTCTTCTATTGATGAATTATTCTCTCCAAATATTTTGTTATATTTTATTTATTAATCCATATGGGTCAAATGAAGATTTAATACAAAAATGTTACTAATAAATTTACAATATGTGTTTTAAATTAAGGTACATTATGTTAATTTAATTTTTGTTCTTTTCAATAATGTTTGTCTTATTATACAAAAAACATTTCATTTGGGAAACCATTATCTAATTTCCAAGATTCAATTATTAAAGAATAACTCTAAATGTAAATTTTACCATTTCTTTTAACATTTCCCTTTTAAAATTATCATCAAAATGTGAACACTAAATTTATCTCTTTTGAAAATGTTAAAAGTCTTTTATATAAAAAAAATTATGTATTTAAATCCATTTCTTTATCTTGTCAATAGGACTTATCATCATCAGGTTTATGTTTCATTATTTATTCTTTGATATATATATATATATATTGGATGTTTAAACTCAATATATAATTTTTTTTTGATTCTTGATCCCTTCTCGCTTGAAATAATTTGAAGAATAATTTTGGATGGATGTTTTTAATTTAGTTCAATATCATTATTTATTTTCATTTTTATATTATGGATATGTTTTTTTCAACCAACAACCATCATTCTATATCTGTCATTTGAAATTTTCAATTTAATTAGAATAATTATATAAAATTTCATTAATGTTGTTTGATGTTCCATCTTATCTATCTTAATGTATTATGATCATGTTTTCCCTTTTATTGACTTATAGCAATGTTATATTTTTCCATATTTTATATTCCAATATATATTCCATTAATGTAATGAAAATTATGTATATTTTATATATATTAATTCTTTCTCTAGATGGTTTATATCATTTTATTCCTTTTATAGATACAAATAGAAGTATTGATGTTCTATATGTTTTCATTAAAATATGGATAATTATTGGAAGTTTAGACTTTGAATTGTTTTTTTATTTAAATATAAGATTAATTCATCAGACATAAACATTTTATAGCATATCGAAGAATTGGTATGTCTCATGAGAAAAATATTTTTCTGTGTTTGGGTGTTTCCCTATCGAGAATAAGATATTGTATTAAATGTAATATCATGATGTCTATGACTATAATATATTAGGATTATGGATTGGATTTAGCTATTTTATTTATGATGTATTTTCTAGAGAACAACTTGTTTATATCCATATGATCATTTTATTTTCATTCTATTTAATTGATATACCATTCTCTTGGTTTCAATAGATTATTTAAGGATGATGATTAATTATTACTTCTATAATATTTATGTTATGTCTATTCTAGGATTTCTAAAATTTTATATTTTCCCTCATTGGGAATTTTACTTTACCCACTTTTTATATTTCTATTCAACAGGTTATTAAGAATATTATTACAAATGACATGTCTAATAAGATATCATGTATGGATACTTTTTATGATAGGTAAAAGTCATAGTAAGGATTATTTAGTTCCTTATATAGTGGTAAAAAATATCCATTAGTTTAGAAATACTTGGGTTTTAATAATTTATTTTTTATAATAATTCTATAAAAATCTAATGAAAAAATGTTATTGGAATCTTTGTTATCTACTTTTTTATGTCATTAAACATCAGAAATAGATATTTTCTCATGATGCTATAGTTATTATCAAATCCACTATGTAAAGTGTAAGGAAAAAATATTAAACATTACATATTCAAGTGACATTTTTCTAGAATTAATTTTATTTCAATTTTAAGGATATTTTACATTTTAGAGTTTAATAGAATTAGGAAAATATCTTATAAATTGTACTAATACATTACAACTGGACATTTATAATCAATATCCATTATACCTAGTAAAAAAATTAATTTTAAAATGTATTCTTTTCAAGATAAATATTCCCAATTTTCATCTTTACCTCAATCATGTCTGTAATCTTCCTTAATCTCCATGTAAAAAAAATTATCTTCTTGGATGAATAAAAAAACATAGTATGGTAAATAAAACAAAGAGATACATTAGTCTAACGAAAACATTTAAAAAAAATTTCTTAAAAACATACCTTCTTACCCTAAAAAAGGAATCATCTTTTCCAAAAGATCATTATCTTACCTTTGGAAAATAAAATGTTTTCCATGAAAACTCATTATCACAAACCTAAAAGTTATTTAGGTAAATTGGGACATTGTTTTCAATATCACTCTTTCAAATAGAGTATCCAATATGGTTGACCCCTACTCTAAATTACTCAATGGATTGGTGGTTATAACGTAACCACTCATCATTGGTTTGTCACAGAACTAGCCATAATTGATTAATAATGTAACTACCCATCCTTGGAATATCATGGAACCACTCTTCATTAGTTTTTAAAGGAACCACCCATAATCCTAAATAACTCCCATGATTCTTATCAGAGTCATAAAATAATAATTCCTTCATCATAAAAATATTCTTTATTAAAATATCCTTCTCGTTTTTATATCAACTATTTCTATAAAAGATAACCACATACCAGTGAAAATATTTTCATTGAAAATAAACATGTAAAATTGTAAATAAAAAATCAAATTATTAAGGAATAATGAAATATGGAATATGATATCTTTCCTTATTAGAAAAAAAGTCATTTGGAATTTTGTAAATGAAATGATATAAGAACATTGAAAATGGATTTCAAAATAAAGTCCCTAACATGAGACATTTAAAATATTAATTATTGAAAATATTTGAGAGAAATTAGTATATTATAATTTTAAAATATTTAGTTCCATATACAAAATTAATAAAAATAATTTTGATTTATCTTACATAAAATATAAATATTTGGAAAATAAATCCTTGAAACATTGAAAATGAAGTTTTTAGTTAAAAATTTTCTTAACTTGAGTCTTACACATCACACATGTTATCTATATTGAAGAATAATGAAATTAGGTTAATTATTGTCTTTATTGATAACATTTTAATTTTTATTATTCTTTTAATTTCAGTCATTACCATGTTATAAAAATTACTTAATTATTTAAGTTCACATTAGAAAATTTTATTATATATGGTACCTAAGACCAAAATTGAATCTGTAAGTCGACTATAGTCTAAGAGGTCGTCATTAAAAAGTATCTATAATAATATTCTTGTCACTGTTATAATTTTTATACATCAATTATACTTTTTAATGAAACCATTATGTATGATTTTTAAAAATGAACAACGTTATAATCATGGAGATGATAGGTCGTACATACGCATGAGTTACGTTTTAATTTTGCAATGATCATTATGGAAAAAGGTAATTATTATTTTATATTTATATTATTATAATAATATAAAATATATATAATATTACTTCATTATGTACACTTATATATATCATCCATGTGATACGGTGATTAAAAAATAATCACATTGCTTCATGGAGGTTATAGTTCAAATGTATGCACGAACGACGTAATCATTTTTCCGAACAAAGAAACGTTTGAAATTATGCGACTCATTATATTTTAAAGATGAAAATATGTTTTGAATATAATATATAGAAAATAATTCCATCATTATAGCCAGTATTTTGAGATGATGATGGAAAATTAATTACATCGATTCGTGAGGCGATAGTCCACTGTACTTGCGAACGATGAATTTTATTCATACTTGATGAGAAAGAGTGTGGATACGGGTCATGAAATATTAATAATAAAATCTTAGTATATGTAGGATTCTGGATTATTTATTTCATAATATAGGAATAATTTTTTATGTAAGTGTAACTATAAATAAAATAGAGATACTTTTTTAAAAACATTATATATTCCTTCGATAGTATTCTTTGGTTAACACCTTAAGTCCTCTAAAGTGGGTGTTATACACAAAATAAGTACTTTATAATGAGGGTATTCATTATATAATGGTATTTGAGTAGATAGTTTCCTTACTAAAAAGAGGTTAGGTGTGAAGAAATTATAATAATAGGTTCCCTCTTATAGGATAGAGAAGGGGAACGCTTGGAATATCTCAAAATATTAAATTATAATAAATTAATTTTACATGAAAAATGAAAAAATGGAAATTTATTCATATATAAGACAGTATAGTGTTGTAATCCCCCAAACCAATAATATTTAGACCTATTTAGTAGTCATTTTAAAACATGTCTTTTAGATTAACCCCATGGTTAATTATTTTTTACCTTAACTATCATAATAATTATTTTAATTATAAAGGGTTAATAATATCACTATAAATAGAAATATGACACATAAATAGAGGATTTATTATTTTTAAAAAATAATATACTAATATGATCAATGATAATATTTTCATGAATTTTAAATAATTTAGTGAAATATTATTTATGGTAAATTTTCATAAATTTCAATTTTATCCGTATTTATTTAATTTAACATCAAATACAAAACAAAATAGGGTTATCGAATATATTTCTTTCAAAAATCTATAATATATCATATAGATCATGAAAATTAATTATATACATTAAATAATCTATAATATATCAAAATTAATATTTTAAAAATAATAGTTTTTAATTTCTGTTAACAAAAAAAATTAATTTTTTCCATTACAAAATAATTAAAAGTAATTATATCATTTATAAAAAAAGAATATAAATTTAATTAAATAAAATAATTTAATTAATATTAAAATATATATTCAGGTTTCTTCATATTTGTTTTGTCCGTATATGGACACAAAAAAATATATTAAATACAAATATAGTGACATTTTATAATTATATTTGATTTAATATATTAATCATTTTTAAGAGAATAGTCATTTAAAATACTCAAATTAAACCCCAAGCTGATAAGAATCATATCCTAGTAATCCCATAATATTTTTTGTACATTTTTAGTCCATGGTTATATCCTTATCTTTTTTATTTAACAATTATTTAACCCCTTTAACTCTTATTGTGACAACACAGATTTTTACTCTTTGAGGTTTAATATAGTTATAAAAAATGAAAAAAAAAAGAACCATAAATGGTTCATGTATTACATTTTAAAAATTATCTCAATCAGTTGGAATATTTTTTTATTTTTAGGAATTTTATATCATTTAATAAATTAGTATTTATCTAAAATATAATTAATGACAATTTCAAGGACTCTCCATTACAAGGAATTTAGTAATATAAAAATAATGATAATAACTTGAAAAAAATATTTTATTATATATTATACATTTCATAGTTATCTATATAATTTTTGGATATCCATTAGTATCTCAAATTATACTAATTTATATATTTTTAATAGCATATATATTTTTTCAAGTAATTTAATAATTACTAAAGCATCATTGGATAAGACGTAAAGATAATTATTTATTTACTACTAATTAAAAAACAGAATAATGAATATATTTATGTTAAAATTAAATATTATATCTATGGTCTAACACACCTTCTAGGAGACCATATATTAAAAATGGAATACTTAATAAAAACATTATTGTGAAAAGTTATACTTTTCAAAAAAAATACTATAATGGACTTAAAATCAAACAAGTATCCCCAATATGACATACAATAGACCCATGAATTATTTTTTATCGAAAAATAATCATCCAAAAAATTTGGGATAAGTTTTAATGTTATTTAATTGTCCTTAGTTATGTTTACCCTTAATTACATGATTTACCCATAACTATAGTCATAAAAATTACTATGTTAACTATTCATATTGTCTAAAAATAAAAGGGACCTATTTAATAGATGTTGAAATTATTATTCCTCATAATAAATCAATTTATAAAAATTTAAAAAACATAATAGACATAATTTAATTTAAATTTAAACACGAAAAATGAAACAAAAACTATTTTTTTGGATAAATTCCGTTTTTAAATATAAAATGTTTTCATACAATATTTAAGTATTCAATCCATTTTAACCCCAATTTTTTGATTATTTTATATTGAAATGAACTCTTTAAAATTTTAAAATATTCTGATACATAATTTTACCATATAAATGAAATACAGATTTCAAAATAAAAGTCGGTCTCTTTCACTATTAATTAAAAATTTATTATTTTCATAACATCAACTAGAGATAATTTTGACATGACAAAACCAAAAAATAAATTAGTTTTTCCCAATAAATTTTCTAAAACATCTAAAAATTATATTTAATATTCATTTTTGAAAATAAGAAAACCTATATTTGATGAAAAAATATTTCTGAAGATTAAAATTAATATATTATGTTATGATGTTATAATAATTTACCAATACATTAGTATTTATTTGAACCTTTATATTAATTTCATAAATCATTTATTTATATTCACACCCAACAACTTAATAGTTAGATTATAATGATCTCATTTAAATAATAATATTTTATTTTTATTTTAAGCTCAATCTGGTGTATCTGGTATATTACTAAACATATTATTTCCTTTTAAAAACATGGAATGTTATACTATCTATCCATTTAATAAACTTTTCCCTCTAAATTTGATCTTCGGATAAAAACTATGGGTTTGATTTTTCAGAATTCTTTTTTTGAAAAAATTGCTACATAAAAAGGATAAATAAATCATCCTCTTGAGAGAAGAGTAAAGGAAGTAAAAAGGTTAACTGTGATAACACATACAAAGACCCTTTGAATGAAAACGTTTACATGGAAGAGAAAAATAACTCCCAGTTATCGATATAGAGTTAGAGATATTGTGTTCATGAGAAATTTTACCATCATAAAAATGTATATTTGAAATAGTTTAAAAGCACATATATTTCAATATACTTAATAAATAAAATTTCTTATTTCAAAATTACTTTACTATATAGTCTAAGAATATGTGTAAATATACATACATTATAATAATAAAATTTTCATTTAATTATGTTTCACCACAAGCTCATAATTTTATTTAAAACATGAGTATGAATTTTCCATGCCTAATTCACTAAACTAAACCTCTAACTACCTTTTTTATTCAAAAAATTATTTCTCTTATTGTGGGGTAGTGACCCATTATAAATATAAAACAAATTCTTAGGTAGAGAAATAATCTTTCATTGGTTCCTCAAAAGAGCCTTTCTCCATGTATAATTTTAATTCTTCTCTTATCTTGTAGTTAATAGATAACATATAAAAACATGACAAAGTGCTTCCAAAGTCATTGATTTTCTATTAATTTAATTTTATTTCTGGATATTTTCCACTCCCATCCCACAAAATTATTCCCTCAGACCTCCTCTCAATGAACCGGAAAATGATTCTGAATGTCAATATTCGTATCAAATTATGCTTTATAGGGTGGAAGAACAAATTTGAAGAGATCAAACATAAATTCATTTTCATGGGATTATTATACTTTCTATTGACCCCAAAAGGTGTACCTCATTCATATCAATAATTTTAACAACCCTTCCTTCAAAACCAAAAATATATATCATATGTATAGAATCCATGACCACTTGAACCAGTCATAATTTGAACAACTCCCAACGATGTGAATTCAGGAAATTTTTGTTTACTTTTAAGATCGAGGATCCTATCCAAACACCTCCTCCCCATTGTTATGAACTTCACATGGTCTGTAATTCTAAAATACCTATTATTTCGTACATCCTTGGACCCAATGAATTTTAGATTAAGAATTATCCTTCACTACATGATCATTATCCTATTCTCCTGACCTACTACCTAGAATAATTTTTTTTGAACTCTACTGAAACCATATTTAAGAAACAAATACATGCACCTATAAATAACAAAAAGTATCGTGAAAGCATCAAACAAAAAAATTTCATCCCATAATATTTGGGTAGTATTCATAAATAACCTGTAATCCTCCCCTTAATTGACATTCATGACTGGGTCTCAATAAACTACTTCCCTTATATTTGATTCAATATCACTTAAATTATTACCATTAAGGTCATTATAGGGACCAATTAGGATGTTAGAGAGAAGAGGTTCATAAAAATTTAAAGAAGAAAATTTGTTCACCTCTTTCTATAATTCTTTTTGGGCGTCCAATTATAGACCTTTTTGATTTTGTATATCTTCATTGGAATTCCGACTAGATGTTGGATCCTTATATAAACTACCATCAACACCTATGAAAGGATCAATAGTATTGACTATGTACAATTCCAATTGGACACTATTTGAGTTTTATTAAGAACATTAATATAATTATTTTGTGTAGCCTCAATTACTTCATCTTACTTAGATTTTTTGGGATAAGATTTTCTCTAGCACTATGACACCTCATTCCCTTGATAGAAACATCTACTATAGAATCCATATATTGATTCATATATAATGGATTTCCAATAATGTAACTCCCCAAAAATCATATCCAAAATGAAACTAAGAATAGGATTTGAAATATGTAATTCAGCACATATATGACCCACCATCATGTGTTTTAGAAATTAAGTATGATAATCTCTATTAATAAAGGTCCCATCAATTAATTATAAACGAAAGACCACTTGAACTAAAAAATCGTATTGGATTGAATCTATTTAAAACCCAAACCAGACCTTGGTGGAATTCTACTCATTAGAAATATGGATGAGTAGTTGTAGATTGTTTTATAGTCTGGAAAGATCTTAAAGATAAATCCCCCAATCTTGGAAGATATGGATGTTGAACTCATGATCTGAGGTATGCTGAAAACACACACACAACCAAATAAAAATCAAATGTAATTCACCCAAAATTATGAAAGTGGTATATCTACCTTCGTATGTCCATCAATAAGAAAGAAAGATTTTAGTTTATTTTGGATATCTTATGGAATCTAAATCGATTCAACATCTACAAAGGAATGAAGATGTTTTTCTTCCCCTAATAGATAGGTTAGGTCCATGACCACCAATATTTAGGGTTCACCCCCATTCACAAAATCCACAAAATAAAAAAAAATATAATCTTTCTATCACAATACATTAACCAAAAAATATTTAGGATAAGATAAGATAATTCCCAAAAATAATTAGTGTTAGAAATTTAATAGTAATACCCAATATTCACAAAATAAATATACTTATTATTCCTAAAAAATATTATAGAATACGATTGAAACCAAAAAATCTGAGGGATTGGATCACATAGTCTCTCAATATATATTTAACTTTAAATAACGACAATCATTATTGATGTATCATACTAAAAGTTTAATTTAATAAATCATATAATATTTGATATATGCTAATATTTTGTTATAAATGACCTGACTCACCATAAACACACCATAAATTCATATATGCATCAAAAATATAATTCAACCCTCACTCTTCACTATTTAACACAAACCTTTATGCATCCCAAAACTATAGTAACCCATAATTACCTAAAAATCAAATGTAAAATAAACTATAATGGATACCAGTACCTTTAAACATATGTCCTCCAAAATTAAAGGCATTCTTCCTCAAATAACCTTTTTTCATAACTTAAACATAAGGGTTATGGATACCTCAAACATTTATCAAAACCTAGATAATGCCTCCAAAAATATTGATGAAATACCACTATATCATTTTTATGAACATAAACATATCATTTTTCTTATTCCATAATAAATTATTTTAATAAAAAAGGATATAGAATAAGTCCTTATGATTTTTCAATGTCTCTTAGAAAATAATTATAACCTTAAATAGAGACAACAATTTCTACCTTTATGCTATAAATGTATTCTTTATCTTCTAGTGGGTAGTACAATTATCTATAAAATAAATATCCAATTACTTGGTTTTATTTATGTTTTCAAATGACTTGAATATGTATAGTATTTGAAATAAAATTAGGGAAATTCAATGATCCATATAAATTTTAGAGAAATGAAATGTTTTCATATATAGTAAATAGATTATTTCATGTGATTTGCATGATAATAAAGATATCAAGATCATATGAAGAAGCCTCTTCCATGATAGTGATGATTAAATCACCCAGAAGTGGTAAGAAGGTTGTGTGATATCATTCCCCTTTCATATTTATAAATGATATATAATCTATATAGAAGAACATTATTAAAACATATAATTCATGTTAAAAATAAAATAATCCTTTTAAACAAAATACCCATACAAAATATATAATACATTAACCATAAAATATTTTATACCCAATTCAATGACAATTCTAAATTGAATCTCTAAAAGAATCAATAGTCATGCAAAAACAATGTTTCTAAAATATCATTACTTAACATAAAATTTCATAATTTATAGACTCAAAAGTGTTGTCTATGAATTTTAATTTATGAATAACTAGTGATGGTATCCATCACTCTTAATATATCCTCTGATGAAAACATCCTAATTACTAATGTTTTCAAAATGATGCTCAGAT
The DNA here is from genome assembly GCA_963277665.1 of Viscum album. NCBI lineage: Eukaryota > Viridiplantae > Streptophyta > Magnoliopsida > Santalales > Viscaceae > Viscum > Viscum album. Next base: position 129,655,436 of record OY728153.1, read on the forward strand.
ACCAACTATTTGTACCAAAACATAAACATTACATATTCCTATGAATTTGGACTAGAAATTCTTTTCTTTAATTACCAAATATATTTTAGGTTAAATAATTTTAATGAATTGATACAAATTATTTGAAATTAAACACATATATTAAAGGTGGAAACTTATAGTCAGCACCCATGTTTCTCACAAAATAAACATTTTAAATCAAAAGATGGTTTCTTTCTAAGATAAATGTTCATAATTTTTGTCTTTCCCAAATATGTGTCCCTACACTTCTGTAAACCCAATGAAAAATATTTTAAAAGGTGATATTCAAATAAAAATATTAATAAGGGAAATAAATAAAAGAAACCCATCAGTCCAAAGAAAACCTATAAAATCATTTCCCTAAAAACATACCATTTTACCTAGAAAAAATCTTCTTTTAAAAATACCACAATATTACCTTTTGAAAATCAAATGATATCTATGAATATTAATTATCAATAAAATAAAAGTTTTATAGGCATAATGAGTCATCATTATCATTATCAATCTTTCACATGTAGTAACCAACATGGTCGACCTCTGACACCAGAGTACCCAAAGTATTGGATGTTACAACATAACCACCTGCCCTTGGATTATCACAGAGCCACCTAACATTAGTTCATAACCTATAAATCCATCCTTCTTTTCTTCATAGAACCACCTTTCATTTGTTCATAATGTAACCTCCCATTATCTTAGACAATGTCCCAGAACCATATCACATTAATAAAACATTAATCCTTCAATAATAAAAATGTTCTTAAGGAATATAACATTTTTATTTTTAAATCATACAATTTTAGAAAAGTTGAGCACATTCAGAGGAAAAAAAATTTATTTGAAAATAGTCATGTGAAATTTTAAATATAAACATACAAGTATTATGGTGTAATGAAAGCTATAAAAGACACTCATTCCAACAAATAAAAAAACATACCTTCTTAAATTTATAAATCAACTGAAATATGAACTTTAAAAAATGGTTCTTAGAGAAAGTCTATTATAAAAAACCTTCAAAAGATAATTTTTTTAGAAAAATGATTAAAATTAGAATATTTAAATTAAAAATTAAATTAATTCTGAATAAATACTATCATATAAATAAATTTGAAAAAAATTACATGAAATTGAATGATTTATAATATATATATGTAAATAATTTAAAACAATGTTTTTGAGTCAAATATTCTGTTATGTTGAGTTTGACTCATCACGTATGATATTTATCATCCTGGATAATAAAATTAAGTAAATTATTCAAATTATTGAGAACATTTTTAGTTTAACTATTTATTTTATTTCACTAATTTACATGTTATGGATATTAATTAATTATTTAATTTCATGTCATATTATCTGATGATATTTGTAACCTGAGTCCAAAATGGCTTCAGTAAGTCAAATATGGTAAAATATTTCATCTTTTATTCATCAAAAAAAATTATTCTCGATTTTATTATAAATTATATAAATTAAATATAAATTTAAATGAAACTAATAAGTATGCTTATGAAAAACTAACAACATTATAATCATGGGGATGGTATGTCCTATGTACGCATGAGTAACATTTTCATTTTCAAATTACCATTTTGGAAATAAGGTAAGTACTATTTTATCTTTATATAATTTTAATAATATATTATTTATTATATTTATTATTTATATAAACTTATATATTATACATGTGATATGGTGATGAAAAAATTAATCATACCGCTTTGTGGAGGTGATAGTTCACATGTACATGCAAACGATATTACCATTTTTCAGTACATGGAATTGTAAAAATGTTAGTCAAAAATTATATATTAAAAATGATAAACATTTCATTATTTTCATATAATAAATTAATTCCATCATTATAATTAATTTTTATAGACAGTGAGGGAAAATGAATTACATTAGTTCATGAGGTAGTAGTCCACTGTACACAGAAACGATGAATTTTTTCCCCATTTGACAGAAATAGAGAAAGATAAAGGTTATTAACTAAACATAATAATGTATTAGTATATGTATTATAATTGTAATATTATTTTAACATAGATTATGAAGGATTTATAGAGGTAGAAGATTTATGAAAACAGAGATGGTTTACTAAAAATAAGATCACTTCATTGGACAATCTTCTTTGATTAACACCTTAAGACCACTAAAGTGGGTGTTATGCCTAAACTAAATATTCTTGGATGATGTTAAAGATTATAAGAATGTATTTGTATAGATATTAATTGAACCATAATGGGTTTTATGTATAATATGAATGAAAATATTTTGTTCCCTTTTATAAGAGATGGGTGGGGCACTGTTGGAATTTTGAAAATATTAAATTATAATAAATCAATTTTTCACCAAAAATGACACTAAATAGAAAGGGATTTTAATATATTATAGGATAATGTTTTAATCCAACCAAAAAATTTAACTTAGAAAAGTTCAGGTGTCATTTAAATCCAGATGTTTTAATTAATCCTTTTATTAATTATTTTTGACCATTACCATGGTGACCTTTATTTTAATTATAAAGGTTTAATAATTTCTATAAAAATGGGAAATTGAATCATAAATGGACCATTTATGATTTTTTCATCTCTATTCCAATCAAATTTCCAATGATAATTTTTTTACGAATTTTATTTAATTTAATAAAATAATATTTTTGATAATTATCATTAAAGTCAATTTTTTCACTATTAATTTAATTTGAATTCGAATACATCAATAAAAATTTTGAATTAAAATAAAAAAGTTTAAAAATAATTCAATATATCATACAGACTTATAAAATTAGTTAGAAACATTAACAAAACCAAAACATATCAAAATTAATATTATTAAAAAATATTTTATTATTCTATTTATTAAATGAATTTTGTTTTTGAATTGAATAAACATTTGAGGTCATTATATATTTTTAAAATACTAATAATAAATTTATATAATGAAAATAATATAATTAATATCAAAATAGACATTAATTTTTGTTCATAATTTTCATTCACTATGTGGGAACATTAAAGATACTAAATACAAAGAGAGTAAAATTTTGTAACTCTTTATGAATTGAAATATATATAATGATTTTTCGAAGAAAACAATCCATTAAACAACTAAAATTATATCAAAATATTGTAATGGTTGTATAATATTTATACCATAATGTTTTACATGTTTAGGACATGATTATGGCCTTTTCTTTGGGTTTTAACCCATATTTGTCTCCTTTATCTCTTACCATGACAACATGGATTTTTCTCATTAAGAGATAATGTAGTACCAATAAAATTCCAAACTACCCATGAAGGGATCATGGATTCAATTTTAAACCATATCCCATTTTTCACTAGAATTTATGTTTTTTAAAAAAATTATATCATTTAATGAAATATTATTTATTTTAAAACATAATTAATAACAATTTTAAGGAATATTCATTACATTTAATTTTATAATGTCAATATAATACATATAGTTCTAAATAAATTCCATTATATCATATAATATTATAGGTATATATAAAATTAATGTATAAACTTTAATATCTCAATTATTATTTATTTAAATATTTTTAATATCGTATAATTGATTTTCCTATTAATTTAAAAATTACTACATTATGATTGTGTAAGCCTTTAAGGTAACTATTTTTTTCTATAAAAATTAAAAATAAATTTCCATAATGAGGATAATTATTTTACCTTTTCAAATAAAATTTATAGTCTAACATATCTTCAATATGATTTTATATTAAAAATATTATACTTATTAAAAACATTATAGTGATAAGATTGAAATTGCATAAAAATAATTCTTTAAGAGGCTTAATGTAAACCATGTGGACCCAAGAGGATATATATTTGACCCATGGATGGTTTTTGTCAACAATAAATCATAAAATAAATTTGGGACAAGTTTTAGGGAAATTTAATTCTCTTTATAATATAATGTTTACCCTTAATTAGAAAATTTACCCATAATCACGGTAACAAAAATACCATGTTTACTATTCATATTATCCAAAAATAAAATATTCCTATTAAATAAACATAAAAATTTTGATTCCAACTATTTAATATAATTTTCAAAATTAAAGGCACATAAGTTGAATAATTAAATTTAAATGTAATCTGATAAAATGAAATGAAAACAAATATTTTCCAAATGTTCCTTTCTTAATTATAAACTTTTTATACTAAATTTAATTAAAAAATACATTCCAAAACCCATAGAAGTATTATTTAAAATTAAAAATTTCTAATTAAATTTTAAAAATATTACAAAACATAAGTTTACAATGTAACAAAAATATAATTTTTAGAATAATACTAGTATATTTTAATATTCATTGAAAAATTAAATTTTTTAGATAATTATTAAAAATTTGACCTAAGATAATTTTGACAAGCTTAAAAAAATAAAATTAAAATTTCCAAGTAAATTTTCTAAAAAAATCCACAAATTAATTATATTATTCGTCATGAAAATAGAGAAATCTCATTTTTGAATAAAAAATATTTATAAAGATTAAAATTACTTTTTAATATTATTATTTTATAAACAATTACCAATATATTAATCTTGAGTTAGAACTTTATATTGATTTTATAAGTCAGTCATTCTTACTTATACCCACTAATTTAATGGTCCTTTTATAACTGTCACATTGAAATACAAATATTTAGTAGTATTTTTTAAGCTTGATGTGGAGTGTCACATATGTTATTGAACATAATGTTTCATTTTAAAAACTAGGTATGTTACATGAGGTATGTGTTTGTGAAAATAGAGTTAAGAGTGTACGTCTGGGGTTTCACTCATTATTACTAGGAAAAAATTATTCAACAACTAATATTCTTATTTTATTGACTGAAAAATATTTATTCATTAAAATAATCTATTTTAAAATAATAAAAGTAATTTTTTCAACATAACAATGATTTTTTCTATGTCTAAAATATATTTTATGATTTTAAAAACAATCAATTATGTATTAAAATTATTTTTGTGTCAAAATTTACATTATTTGAAAGATGTTTCTTTTTATGCATATAAAAGACAAATTTTTTTTATTAAATATGAAATATGATTTTTTAAATCAATGGGAAAAGAAATGATTCTTCATTTTTTAAAACCAATATTCCAAAGAATATGTTTATAAATTAGTACAAAACTACCCCTACAGTTGGATATAAATACCAATCCATTATCTTATTTATCTCCACTAAAAACCCATTAATCATGTTTCTTCTCTCATTTTATCTCTTGAGTTTTTTTAGAATATAATTTGGTTGATATGTGTTCAAAACTCTATCCAAATATCTCTAAAATAGTCAATATTAAGTGTTTCTTAATATACCTAGTGAGGATAGGATTCCAAAATACTTATCTATATTTCACATTCATGAATATAATCCTATGAAGGATATAAGGAGATCAATTTTATTCATTGGGATGAAATATAGTATATTTAGTATTTCCATAAAATTAAATTCATTTCTCCTTAAAGCAATTCAATTGAATTAAATTTATATATATTAGGATGTAATGAATCATTATCAAAAATATATAATTTATTTTTTATTGAGAAAGTTTCCTTTCTATTTATTATACCACTATTATGAGGTAGAATATTTCTGTTTTCCTAGTATTATATTGTTTTAGAACATATCTTGTCTTGAACCATTAAATATAATACCCATTTACAATGAATTTATCCTTCCCGGGTACACAATAATCAATGATAGTATTAATTACATTAGAAATATATTATTATTCCATCCTTATTGATATATATTCACCTAAATGGACATGTAATTCAATTAACAGTGGAAACATTGATATTTTGAATTCCCAATACATCTGTAATGGAATTTAATGAATACTAGAAAAAGTAAATATGGGTGGTTCCTTTTGGAATAGTATGATTCTTATTTTGATCCAAACTGTTTCATATATTTGATTTGTTGGAATTAATATTTCACTAGTGGGGCATACAATTATATATCTATAGGGTGCATCACTAGATCTAATAAACTGAACTAGTTCAAGGTACATTGTTATTGACTACCCTATTATCTATGATTTTATAGTATAATACCTTGACATTATTGTTATAATTTATTGGTCAGGGACTTGATAGTATGTTTAAGAAGTTATATATTATATAATCCATTAGAATGATATTTTTATAATTATCTATTTAATTATTTTTTCATTTGATTTTTGATTATATAGACATATTAGGCTCGTAATTCATCTATTTATTTTTATATTATTTATTTATTTATTATTATATGAGAACTTCTGTTTCCAGGTACCCCTTACCATGAATCTCTATATAACAACTTATTAAAAATCATAACATCCCTGGGAAATCAAAAAATATATTATAAATGATATATGTATTTTCATGGAGAAATAATTATGTCTTATCAAGTTTGTATGTTGTATTTAATTTTTTACAATTTAATTTATGGATTATATATTTATTTAGACTGAAAAACCTACTATAATTTTTAACAATATGTAACCTGGTATATTTTATTCTATTGCAATTAAATAAAATATCCACCAATTCTAGGTTACTAGACTATTAAATCTGGTAATTTGTCTGAGAGAATGTTTTTAAAATCCTTGGGAAATTTATTAATATAAACGTGGGTTTGGAGAAAAATATTTTGATAAAACCTTTGGGTATTCTAGAAATATTTTTTACCTACTTTTTTAATAAAGTCATATGAATTTTTTTATGTTATTCTTATTTCAATTTATTTTCCCTAAACTAATTATCTATATGAAATTATTCATAAATTATGCAAAATTAATTGAATAGATACTATGTGAAAACCAGTAAAAAATTTAGTGATTGTCCATATAAGAAAGTAAATAAGGAATTTTCTAGAGCTAATAATAATATCCCAATATTATGTAAGGTTAATATAGAAAAAAAACTTTTAATATATAAATATTACATCCTTTCTTATGAATACTACATATATTTTACAATAATATATTACTGAGGACCATAGAGGATTACTATGTTTATAAACATTTATACCTAAACAATTAGTACATAAATTATTTAAATATATTCTCTTTTTCTTCTTCATGACTAGAACCCTTCTATGACATATAATACATAAAACCAATATTAATCTCCTGGGTAAGTTAAAAATAATAAATTGTGAGATCATATTATTAGTAATGTTAAATGTTTGGGATATGAATAAATGATCATAAGTGATCATAAAATATAAAATTTGTATTAGAAAATGAGATGAAAATTATAAAATCATACCTAACAACCATATATCATAATACAAAAATATGAAATAAATATTTATCCATCTAATAACATAATACATATGTGAAATGAATCACCAATTTCTAATCATGATCTAGGAAAACATTTAATAGGCACAAGGCATATGTTTCTGGAATGCACATAAGCATATAAAATCGTTTCATTTGTCCTGGATCACTATAATGATAGTAATTGTTGATTGGGTTCAACAAATATTTCATAATTTCTAAAGATAATTTTTAATCAAATGACTATCATATTAGACAATGTATATTATGATACAATGTTCACTACCCAGTACATTCATATTATCTAATGATACATCCGTATTATCTTAGTGCATTTGAGGGATAAAATGGACACAAAAATCTTTGTGTTATAACATAAAAATTCATCTATAGTTTAAAACAGAACCATAATCCACATAAGTAAAAAATACATGTGATTACCATAATATTATAAAATATTCACAACAAGATAATTCTTCTATCGCCATGGTTTGAAACTAGAGTGGTAGACCAAAGAATATCGGAAACAGGGTATAGCCACAATTTCTCTAACCATAGCTACTAATGCTATTAAAATAGTTGTTTTTATCTGCCACATTTTGAACCATGTTTCTAGGACATTTATAGATATAATTAAAACCATTAAACAATCGCTTTATATTAATTATTTATCCATGTAAATTAGCACGTATATCCATGGTTAAAAGTGTGGTAATTAAAGGTTGTAGTGATGATTTTATCTATGGGAATTTGTTGTTACAAACATGGTTTATCCTTGCAAATTGGACCCTAAAACCACAGTTAAGTTCCTGAAAACTGGAAGATATAAGAACCTTTTTAATCATTGATATATCCTCTAGAACTTATAAAAATGTAATTCTTCCATGGTATAATTAATGTCTATATACTTCATATTCCCTAAAAAACTTACCGTGTAGGCTTGATGTAACACCCCGAGATTTTATGAAAAATATTATTTTTAATTTCATTTATTTCTTATGTTGTACGCTACAAAAAATGGAACTTGCACTACACGCATCCCAAACTTGGCTTGCATTACACGCAATCGTGACCTTCCTCGATAGCATGTGTAGTATGCAATACCAGGTTTCACTAAACAATGATATATTATTATAATTTTATAAACTAGACGTTATGAATAATTATACCCACTTTTTTAAAATTTTATAAATTTTATATTTCAAAATTTACTTCATTTTTGGATTCAGAATATCAAAATTAGCCTCGGGTGAAATTTTGGTATTTTTCTGAAAACATTCAATTTTTGATGAATAGTGAAACACTAGGTTACTATTTAAAAACCGACTTTATATTTAAATACTTCTTTATTTTACTTAAATTTATTTAAGGTCAAAATTGATACATAATACCTATATAGGTTCAATGTAATTCATTGGAGTCATTTTATAATAATTTTAGATATATAAAAATTTTATTGAACTTTTCACTGTCTTTTACCCACCTCCTAGGAGAATTTGAAAATTTACATAAAACATAATTTTACCACTTCTGTGAGTGGAATTTCGAAAATCCGAGACACACGGTTAATATCTAGGAGAAAAATGTGGTTCAATAAGATAAAAATAATTTTTGGTGAATAGTAACTTTTTACTTTTATTTACCACAGTAAAAATTAAATAGGGTAATTAAGGGTAAAAATGATATTAATATTACCCTAACACATTCCTAATTCTATTGGAAAATTTTATCTCGATCAAAAACAACCTTAGAAATAAAATATTATCATTTAGGTCCACTTGTATTAGATTAGGACATTTATTATTATTTAATTCAAAGAAGAGTTAAAAGAGTTAAAATTAATGTTTAATTACTAAAACTTTTTTAATATAGAATTATACATAAGATAAATTCAATTGTAAATATTCATTAAAAATCTAAAAATAATTCCTACATAATGGTATTTTTTTGAAATTTTTAGTCATTAAATAAATTTATTTATTTATGACAAAATTGTGATGCAGTAATTACCTAATTAATGAAATATTAAAATATTTGATATTATAAATATCCAAATAAATGTAATTTGAGACTTTTTATGAATTAAAATAATTTTATAGGATCTTAGTACATGTTAGGATTGAATTAATTAACTGTTTTCTAAGTAATAATGTTGTTGTGATTTTCACAAAAATCAAATTCCAAATAGAGTCAAAATTGACATAAAAGTGTTTTTAAAACAAATATTATATTATTAATTCATATTATATTCCTAAAAATCTAAGGTTAGACAAAGATACTTATATCATGATAGGTGTATCATTAATTGACCACTTGGGGGTTTCTTGGATGTATATGGTAAGTTTATTAACAATATAATATAAAAATACAAAGTGACATGGTAAATGTCAATCTAATTAACTTAGAGTTAATACTAAAAGATAACGTTAATATAATGATCCAAAATTGTCTAAAATCTATTGGTTGAGATTATATTGACCCATTACCACTTTATCTTCGAAATAAATCAATTTGGAGCTATTATAAACCGAATATGACTTTATTATAAAATAATATTTTATGTTTTTTCAAAGGTGCCCCTCTCCTCCCTTATAAAAAGGGCACCACTTCCCTTTTCTCTTCACACCCTTTTGAGCCATGAAACTCGGCCAACCCCTGCCCATTTATCTTCTCCACTTCCCTAGAAACATTCTGGAGGTTCTGGGCTTCTCAAAAGACCAAATCTACTTCCATAAGAGGAAGCTTAAAGGAGGTGCGTCAAAGAAGAGGTAATCTCTTCTTTCGATTCTCTCAAGTTTATTTCTTATTCTACTTCCTCTTCTTTAGTTGTTTCATTATAAAGTAATAACATCAGTATTAATTATATACTAATATGTTATTATAAATATTGAACAACCCTATTTCACCTTCTATCCATCCAACTAAAAATGAAATCACCGCGAGTTCGTACGTACGGAATACCGTCTCCACGCCGTGGTGTAATCAGTTTTTCCACCATCACCTTACTTGGATGGGTATAATGGTGTCAAGAATAAATATATATGATTATTATAACATCATACTGATTATATGATATTATATCATCCACTCCAATTCCATTCAATAAATATGGGAACGATATCATCGCTCGTGTGTACGTACCAATTACCGTCTCCACGACGCGATGAGAGTCATTTTCCATGTTAACAATTCAAGAATGATTATAAAGTATATATAATGAATAATAATGAAATATATTACATAATAATGATACTGGAATTATGTATATATATATTTATGTTATCTACTTAATTCCAATCAATTCAATAAGGAAACGAAAACAGTGTTCATGCGTACGTACAGTCTACCGTCTCCATGAATGGTGTATTTCATTCCATTTATTGATATATCATATATATATATATGTATATTATGAATATATATTATATATAAATCATATTTTACATTATTTAATTATGTAAATCAGGATTTAAGTAATAATATCAAGAACAACAAGTCGAAACACGTACGATAAATGAAACGATTTTACCCAAAACGCTGCTTTAACATGGAATTTACAAAAGAACGGGTAATATAAAGTCATAAGTGAACCATATATGATATCATAACAATGAATATGATTCTTTAATTATTAAATGACATTATTTAAATCATTATACAGGTGGTTCAGATACATACGAAGCATATCATACATAAGGTAAGGGATAATTATTCCAATCTCGTTCTTATCTGAGATTGTTTATTCGTAAGTATTTAATGGGGTTGTTGTTATTATCCATGTCCATGTTTTATAAAAATGTTTTCATGTATGTTTAAAGTCCTTTTAACCCATTTTTTTTACTTTTACCACACAGTAAGGAAGTAATCTTTCTTTTTTTTACCATATGAGGAACTTTTGGACTTTTCTGACAAAAGTACGAGGAGAATGTTTTTTTAACTTATACGGCATGAACGAATTTTTACGGTTTCATAATGCCTTTTATTAATAAATCTTCCTATAAAATATTTCATGACTATTTTCCACAAAATCCTTTTCTTTTAAAATTACATGGAATTATGTGAAAAGAAAATGATCTTGAAAAGAAAGGATATATTCCTCAAGAATTCATTTCAAGTTTTTTATCAAAACTATTTTCCATCTAAGATGACATTATTCCATATGTGTATGTTTAAAGTATAATGTATCTATGATTTACATGGTTTCACTTTTCTTATGATGAAATGATATCCATTTGATTTATATGGATTATGTTATGATGGGATGATGTTTATGAAACCCATTTTATTCTTTGGGTTATGATGAATGATTTATGATTTTGTGTGGCACACGTAAGAATGATTTGAAAATGAGATGGGTAGGACCTATATCTCCCTCCAATGCATTGGTTAAAGATTTATATCTCATTATATAGACATGGATGTAATGGTATGTTAATCCGGTTTAGTGTTACAGGACTGAAACGAGGAGTGAACTCGATTTAGAAATGGACTTTGTCCACTAAGATGGTCTTGGAAGTAATGCCTTGGCTACTATGGAAATCATAACATGTGCTTAATGATTTCCACAATTAAATGCTTTATTCCCATTCTATTTTATCATTATTTATGATCCATTATGATCTATGCCTTACGTACTTCCATGTTTTATGTCATTGCTCAAGATTTTGATGTTTAAATATTATGTTCATGTTTTGAAGTTCAAATGTATATGGTTTGTTTTATTTTCTGCATGCTTACCCTTACTGAGCATTTGAGATCACCCTTTATATTTTTTATTTTCCCTAGGATATAAAGAAAGGTTTTAGGTAAGAAAAAAAGGAAGATATTTATGGGAGATGTTGAATATATTTCACCAAGATTAGAAGATTATGTTCCAAGTTTCCAAAGACACTAAACTATTACAGTCCTTTGGTGTCTGTTTTTGTTATGTATTATGTATTGCGCAAAAGTAATGTAATGTCCATGTACGTCGTGATTTGGGTCTCTACACTTGATTACTATGATCTCATATCCTCAAGGAGATTTATAATAAAACAGAACTCATAAACTCTATATTTCAATAAAAATTTATTTTTCATTTTAATTATTTAAATAACTATTATGAATATCATTAATGATTCACAAAATAATTCTTAACAATTTTATAATTACATTAAATACATGAAATGAAATGATTCAATAGATTATTAAATATTCTAAGTCATTACAAATATCATGATGCACCTATATCAGAATTTATTTTATATGTAATAAAAAATAATAAATTAACATATAAATATTATTGTGTTATGGGAATTATTGAATAATTTTATCATACAGTCACTTTATGTAATTCAATATTGGGATAATGTATTGACACGCCCACAAATTTCTATTAGTCTAACTAAACTCAATGATAAGTCCTAAAAACAAATACATAAGCAATGAAACTAAGATATATAATTGAAAGAAGTGTGTAAATAGACTCTTTAATAATATATTATATTTTATAAAATGATTCAAACTATCTCAATAAATAAACATCTAGTTACAAAGTCCACTTCTATTACAAAAAACATCAAGAATTAAATTTTTATGCATAAAAGGAATTATGTAGAGTGAGTGTGAACATAATCCATAATGAAACCCACAAAAAACTATTAAATCATGTAGTTAGTATGTAAATATTTAAATAATATTTTATTTCCAAAAAAGGTTCAATTTCTTTGATGGCCAATTAAGCCATACCATGAAATTTCGTTACTATACTAACCATATTCCACTTGAAAGTGACAATTACCATACCTCAAATAGAGTAAAACATTATTAGTGATTCAAATGTCATAAACCACTAAAAATGAAATGAACTACATCATTTATTTTAAATGAAAACTTCTGTTTTCATTTTATTATGCCAGACTAACATGTGGACTAAACTAGAAATACAAATCCATTCTCTATATTGAAATCATAATTTCTATAACCCAATACACATAAAGATCCTCTAACAAGGTCTCAATATCCCATATTTCATTTCAAGGTTAATTACCCATGTATTAAAAATTATTATTCCTATATAACCATTTATGGATTCATTTCCACCTTTATTACATATAAATTTACCTTGTAACTCACACCTGAACAAAACTGATTAACAATCACAATCAAATTATCTAATTTAACATGCATTTTAAATTAGTTAAAACATAAAATAAAAACCATATTCCACTTAATCAATTTTTTTCATACATTTATAAAACCATTTAAATATTCCCAATCATACACTTTAGTAAGCTCAAGAGTACGTCCAACACCTAATTCACTATATGTTCTTTAAACATGTTTATTCATTGATTTATATTCAAAAAATCAAATTACTACCACTGCATATTCCATTGAATATATCCATATAGGGAAAATAAATAATTCAAGCTTATGGTTAATTCAACATTATATGCATCAAATACTTATCTCAATTTATCACTAATTTACACAAGTGTAAATGATTATTTCATCAGATACTATACTTATAAGACCACTATGTTATGTCTAAATTATCCCAAGATATAAGGAAATTTATCATTCAACCGTATGAAATTTAAAATCAATACTTCACACTTAACAAACCCTTATTCCCATTGTTTAATAAATTTTTATCCTTATTTATGTATCTAGTATCATTAAATTATTTTTCTTTTATCTTATCCATTTCTAATTAATCAGTCCTCAAGTAGTTTATCATTTTGAAAGTTTCCAAGCATAATTCAAATTCTATATCACCATTTTCGGGTAATGATCATTATTTCAAAAATCAAAAAAAATGTATTTATCACCAATTAGTGTAACTAACAATCAAAGAAACACATAGAAAAAAATTTAAATAATTAATAATTTTATAATTAACATATGAACACACCCCAAGGCCATGTGAAAGAGTTAATTCATATATCTCAAAGTGGTGAAGAAATCCTCTTATTGTACAGACCAACTTCTACTATTATATCATAAAAATTAAATTATCTGATGAACTAGATGAAATAAAAATAGAACTATCAATATACAATGGTCATGACCTCCATAATTTAAAAACACGTTACAACAATATATTTCAAATAAAATAACTCAAGGTTGAATTTTAATGTGTTTTTTAACTAGTGCTAGGTTCTTGGATTTATGTTTTTTCTAAAAGTTCATAAAGCCTAATTACGCATGTAATAATTTTTAATCTTGTTTTATCAACATAAAAAAAATTCATTTTGGAATTATATTTCAATTCAAATTTCCAAAGTAAATAATTTCAACTAAATGTATATGTTATCATTATGAAATAATAAAATACCAATGAAAATTTGTTAACATTACGACATAAAAAAATATATCTCATAAAATAATAATTTTAAAATTTAAAATAAAAAAATTGATGGAAAAAAATAAAGGAACCTTGTGGATAAAAGAAAAAAAATTATCAATAACCAATCATGACACAAAGAATATTTAAAATCATATAAAATATAAAAATAATGGTTATGGTATAAAATAATATTATAAAAATATATCTATTTTAAATAACTATTTACAAATAATATGAATATAAATTTTGAGATTCAGATTATCAATCACTAAACACATTATAATATATGCTGTTAAATATAGTATTATATAATTAACTATAATTAAGATATCACCCTTGAGAAATAAACTTGAGAAATGTGAATTGTTCATTATTGAATTAAGAAAGATAAATGATATAAATACACATATTTTATAACTATAAAAATACTTATAAAATCTTTTATCAAAAATCAAAGGAAGCGTAAAAAAAATCAATTTGTATGTTATGTTTTCATACAATGTAATATTGTTCAAAAATTTTGATATGATAGCATGAAACTGAGTACTTAGTCATGTAATGAATTTGAGACACATATGAAACTATGAAAGAAACCTTATGAGAAGTGACCTATTCCCAAACATTTATATAATTGAAATTATGAATAATATATTTATTTTCTCAATAAATGTAATGAAATATAAAGTGAGAACTTTTGAATTAATGAGGAAAAAAATTTAGAAGCCTTAAGTCTTGTTGGTACTTAATATATAAAAATATAATGTTAAAATAATGTCAAAAAATATTCTAAATTTTTTCAATCATGTTATAAGTAATTAAATATAATTACTTGTGATTAAAAAAATTGTGTGAAGTAGTAATTATTATTTCTTGAAAAATAATCTATTGATTGAATGCAATTAGTTTACCATTCAAAATAAGGAAATTAAAAAGGTGTATATATCTATGAAAATTAAAATGGATGATATCATTATTTTTCTAATAAAAAATAGAATTTTTGAAATTATATAAATAAATAATGTAAATGAACATAATTTAAATATTAATTAAATGCTCAAAATAATAATGTAAGAAATAAATTATAGGGAAAGGGTATTGGGGGTTTGAGGGGAAACTGTGGTTTAGGTGGAATATACACTGGTGGAGGATGGGGAATAAGGAAAATTAAACAAAATTTATTGAATTTTCTTTGGATATAGTTAAATTCCTTCTATATTTCCCATGAAAATAACATCATCCTTATCTAAAATGATTTTTCCAATATATTTCACTCATTGTATACCTTAAACCTATAAGTTAACTTGTATATACTATCATGGATATTGATAAATAACACTAAAATATAGTAAATGGACACTTTTTACTATTGAGAGAGATTAAAAGTGTCTAAATATAATGGAATAAAAAAATAAAATCATAGTTTTTTATCAAGAAAACATCTCCTTGAATGTACAGATAAAATAAAAATATTTATTTTCAACAAAATTACAAACCTTATTCAATTTTTCATAGTAATTTATGAAAAATATACCAACGTGAATATATAAAAAACTTATAATAGAGGTTTGTAAAAATATATAATTTATCATGAATTGATATGGTCTTGGAAAATAAAACTTTATATAGCACACACCTACCTAAAAAATACTAGTTATAAAAGGAAACAAATTTAGAAATTAAAAGATACAACATATTTAATTTATTCCTGATTGTATCAATCAGAGTAATTTAAAAATAAAATTCCAACCTAAATATATAAAAAAATAAAAACATTTCATGAAAATATACAAATCTACATGAATTTATTATAGTACACAATAATGAACAAACCTTCTTGAATACATAAATAACATAAAATACTTTTTTTAATTTTTATAATATAATAAGTGTTAGAAAATGATTTTTTATAGTATACACACATATAAAAGCACTTATAAATTTTGATATGTACTACTAATAATTTTCAATGTTTTTTTAGCAAATAGCTCTATGTGAGATGGAAATGTTACAATATTTTACACCATTTTTAGTATACATGTAATCTTTAGATAATATCATTTGTATCGTAAGGTAGAAAGTATTATAATGTAAAAGGGAATTCAAAAAATAATTTGTAGCCTCAATTTTAATGATACATAAGTGTTAAAAATGGAGTGTAATAATTACTAATAAGTCATAGGGAGTAAATTTTCCGGATAAATCAAAAATATCAGAAAATAGTTTTTTCCAATTAATAGAAAAATATAAATAAAAAATAAATAAATTTATAGAAATTAATATGTTTTTTGAATATAAAATATATATAACCATAAAATTACATGAATATACACATAAAAACATTCTTTAACCATCATTATATATTGAAATATCATTAAAATATTCTAGAATAGAATAAGATTACATAGGGAAATTAAACAGAAAATGGATAATCAATGAATGTAATATCAAACCAAAATTAATTTATCACATTTAATTATCCACTATTAAAACATAAATAGTCTAAAAAATATTTATAGAGTAATATATTTAAAAAATAAATAAAATTGAATTACATGCCACTCTATAATGTATCATGTTAAATGATTTAAATGTAAAAAATAAATAATCATGATATCCTAAAATGAAAAATTTTCCTAAAAGGAAAAATAGATTATATATTATGCCTTAGTGAAAATAATAGCTATAAAAAGTCTTATAAAACCATCAACAGTGCATGAAAATATCATATAGAAAAAAATCATTTAAATATATTATTTTTAGTCTATTATGAAATGAAAAACTAATTAAACATGTTAAAAACCAATTATCCTCTTAAAAACTAATGAGTTCATTGTTGACTTTAATTATTGACAATTATTTACACACTTATAACATTTCATAATTAGTTTAAAAATAAAAATTCACTGAACTTTTACGGAAAATAAGAATAAATATGTTATAGAAATTGATTTGGTCAATGGAAACCCCTTATAGAAAATCACTTACAATATGTGATATGTTCTATAAGTGGTTTTAAGAATCTAAAATCAAATAAATCCTAACTATATAAAACTAAGGCAGTTGTTCAAGGAATCATTATTATACCCATAATCCCTTAGTATTATTATCATTATTTCTAATTTTGAATGACCAAATAGGAGAAGGTAATACTGGAAAAAAAAATTAGTCCCCATCATAAGGTTACATAAATATAAACAAGGTTGAATATAAAATATTACCATGTCATACATCTAATATAGTCTAACCATATATTAATAGTGTAAAAAATAAAGTATAAAATAAAAATAATATAGGATCTAAATAATTAATTAATGTGTAGTGAAATGCATAAAAGTATATGTTAATGAATTAAATTAGGTTGACTATCTAAGAAAAAACCTAATATAAAATAACATTGATAAATTTATTTGTGAGATTAGGGGGAAAATAAATTAATAAATTTATATCCATTTACATTTTCAGATTGTGGGGAAATAAAAAAAATAAGTACCATATTACCAAAAATCCTTAGATCGGAAAATACCTTCACAAATAACTTACTTAATCTCATCCTCTCATTCTAGGAAAACAAAATTTCATAAATTTATCCTAATAATCCTTTTGTAATAAACTAAATGAAGTTATCTGAAAAAGATGTAACATCGTTAATAGATCATTTATATTATTTTCCACCACCTAATTCAGCCATTATTAAAATGTGATTAAATAAAAACCTATGTATCCTAAATATACTAAGTTTTTATTATTTTAGTTTCATAACCTAAATTATTCTCCTCTTCTATTAAATGGGTTACGAAATCATCATTCATATGTGTGGAAGACTACCTCCTCACGAACCAATGCCATTCTCTTTTGCATTACCACTTCTCAACGATGGATATAATGATGGATTAAATGTATATATTTAAAATTTATTATATTATTACGCTTATTTAATTATAATATCACAAAAACCTTCTTAAATTCTATTATGTGAGTAAAAAATAACTTCACATGTATGTATGACGGACTACCACCCCACGAAGTGATGCGTTTCATTTATGGTTTACATAAAAGGTAATAAGGATGGTTATAATGAAAATATGATATATATATATATGACATAAAAATGATTAAATAATGGTAATATATTATTTACCTTTATTTAATTCATTCCATTGGGAAAATGGAAACAACGTTTATGCATATATACAACATGGATCCTCCATGAATGATGTATTTTATTTTCTATATAAATAACTATTATTGAAAACATAACAAACATTTACAAATAATGTATTATATTTATATCATGGTTAAAATTATGGATTTTATGAATCGACGATCAAAATAATATGACAAAAATTTACAAATCAAAACATATACGAAAAACAAAATCTTTTTCTTGAAAATATGAATTTAACATTGAATTTTTGATAAATGTGTAATAAAAGGTCATACGTAAATCATATATTGTATGATATATTTATAAGTATTTAATATATGTATAATAATCTTATATTTCTTATATAGGTGGTTTTAACTTGTATGAACGAATTCAATACTGATGGTAACATATTTCTATCTCAATTTTGTTTCCTATGAGACACATTTTATATTCACTATGTGTTTATTTTTTATGGTGTGTATATATCTCATTAGTTTAATTTATGATTCTTCACCTAAAATTATTTTTTTTAAATATCCATTTAAATATATCTCATTTATTTGTTTTAAGGTAAAAAGTTTACTTATGTGGTAAGGGTTTTATGATACAATCTCATTGTTTGTCGGGGTTGTTTATGTTTGAGCCTCTTATGGTGAAATATTATAACTCGTATCGATATAAACTCATGAAATTACATCTCATATATTTATTTCATGATAATAAATGGTTTCAATTAATTTTTGTATCTCTTTATATACTCATGAGTTTAATAGAATGTTTTTATAAATAAAATAATCTTTATTTCTCTTCTTCAGTCTAAAATAATTTTTCATCCAAAATTATTTTTTCTAAAATTGTTTTAAAAACTATTTTTAAATCCCATAAATGATTTAGTAAATAAATTTTTAACCTTTTTTGAACATTCTAAATTTCTTTTTAAAATAATCCTCATATCATTATCCAAAAAATGCATGTTTGGATTTTTCCAAAAATTTCAAGCAAATCATTATTTTAACGTGTACGACTTGAATGGTATTTTCTTCCATCATGACTGAGAAATTTCTATAATAAATAAATTATAATTCCCAATGTTTATTTTCAATAAAAATTATTTGAAAAATTATTTGTGATTTTTGAGTTATAAAATGTTGTTTTCAAAATTGAAAGGATATTTTTTCCCATGAAAAGATTTAAATTATTTTTAGAAGATTCCTTTATATGTTTCCAATACTATTATTATTGAAAAATATTTTGGAAATGATTTATGTTTTATAAATTTAATTTCAAATTGGAATGGTTATATTCCCCACAAAATGATCCAAGTGATCATTGAAAATTATTTTCCATATAAGATGACATGCATTGATGTTACTTATTCTTTATTGTGAATAAGATTTAATGATATAATCCTTATTATTTATGTGGATTGTTAATGTTTATTTAGATTAAATTTTTGTAAAACCCATTTATTTTTCCTTGGTTATGGTGTGGTGAATTATTGAAATGATTTTTAGACACATTTTCATTACATGGGTTGTGATGTGATAATATGATAATTGTTTTACGATATTATGAACACATAAGTATGGTTTTCTTTATGAGATAATTGGGACCTATATCTATCTGAAATTTATTGGGTAATGATTTGAATCTCTTAAGATAATAATAGAAAAATGTTAATTGGATTGATCCACTATAGGGAAAAAGTAAGTCAGGATCTACTATGGGAAACATGTGTGTCTTGATCCAGAATGGGAAATAAGAGATGGGTCTTAATCCACTATGTTGATGGAATTTCTAGTTAACCTTGAAATATTCAATAGTTTTCAATATATATAACAGTTACCCACTTTTAGGAAATGATATTTTGTTTCATGATATATTTATGATGATTTTTCCTTATTAAAGGCCATGTTTTAGGAAATGATAGGGTTTTTTCCCTGAATCTTATTTATGATCTAATACAGGTTGGGTATAAACTTCATAAGTTATTTTCATGATCACATAACCCTATTCTTATCTTATGTCTTCAAATGATCATGGATTTTAATATCCAATGCATGCTCATACTGATAATCTAATATAATTATTTTCTATGTCTTCATCCCTTGGTTATGAAGAGAGATTTATGTAGAGTATGATTAATTGAGTTACTATTTGAGAAGATATGTGTGGGGGATGTTTTAGATCACTTATTAAATGAGAATATTGTTTCATGAGCCGGTAAAGACACTGAACTATTATATTCATTAGGTGTGTGTTTATGAAATGTATTTAATATTCAATTATTGAGAAGTTGTATTGTGTATATAATCCTCGGTCATTATAGTTGGTATTAAATACACTAGTTTACTCAAAATTTGGATATTTTTATTAGAAATACATTATTAAGATAAATATGGATATATATATATATTTATAAATTAAT
This sequence comes from Viscum album, assembly GCA_963277665.1. Classification (NCBI taxonomy): domain Eukaryota; kingdom Viridiplantae; phylum Streptophyta; class Magnoliopsida; order Santalales; family Viscaceae; genus Viscum; species Viscum album. The sequence goes on from OY728153.1 coordinate 129,676,679, forward strand.
AGGTATATATTTAAGAATAAATCTAAAGATAATTATACATATAGAAAATATATATTAATTTTTATGAAGGATATATAAATGGGTTCAGATGAAATTAAATAACTATCTGTATACTAAAAGAGGATGGGGCTCTGGGACAGAGGTATTTAGGGGTAATAACTCTAGGAAAAGTTCATTGAGTTTGACTCAATCATCACATGGTGCTTGACAAAGATCCTTACTACACACCTATATTAACACACAAGGGGGATATTCTTTGTAAATTCCTAAACTATTTAGAAACCATCATGATGGATTTGAATAATAACCATGAATTGTTTAGGTTAAGGCTATGTTTTCATGGGTTTAAAATTAGGTGTCATGATTGAGACATCGTATTAATGACTTTTCATGATTATGTGGTCTTCCTAATAATTAGTGTTACTCACCCTTTTTTCTATAATAATTAAATGGATATAACCTAAAAGAACCATGTTAATGCAAACTTTGTTGTAAACTGTAATGATTTTTCTCTTGAGTAGACAAACATTATGGAATCAAGAATACAAAATTATGTTGTTATGCTCACACAACATTATCTTTCTATGGATCAGGTTGAATATCCTAATGATTAATGGAAGGAAATATGTTCTGTTAAGTTCTTCATGTAACCATGTCTACCATCTTTTTGTTGTTCTATAGATCCACTAGTTGATGAGTAATGAAATAGTACCAAAGAAAAATCTATTTTACGTTATTTAGTTTTTAGAGCATGATAATTAATTTCAGATGTGTGTCATTTTTAAGGAGGTGAAGATCAATGGTGGGATCTTATTAAGAATAGGGGAATAAGAATAAATTGAATCTATTTGAATGGGATGAGATTAAGAGTATATTTTCTTATAATTACATACCTTAAATTATATGAAAAAAAATGAAGGAGTAATTCCTTGAGCTTAAAAATGGATGAAAAATCTATTGATTCTTATGAAACTTATTTTACAAGACTTTAAAGGGAATATTATGATTTAATAATCATACCATGAAGAATCATTGACCTATTTTTGGAACCCTAAAACGAAGTCCTCAAAAATCCCTCGATATAAGGCACGTTATTAAAAATGATAAAGTTGTTCAATGACCACTGAAGGTAAAAATGGAAATTATAGATTTCAAAAATTCATATGGTTTTGATATGAAAAGGAATATATATGGTCATGAATACTTGAATAAATCACATGTCGGAATGATATTATTTCCATATGCATCCCAAAAATATTGGAAGAAGTATCAGGTTAATTTCATCAATGGAACTGGGAGGCGTATTATATATGGAATGTTTTTTTATGAATCCCGTGATGGTCAGAATAGGATTAATGGGATCGTTAATGTAATGGTTAATGTAATGGAGGATAATATGACTCCATATAAGGAACCACACATAGTGTAGTGTTTTAAGTGCAAGGTAATGGGCATTAAGTTAATCAATTCCCGAATATAGGGATCAAGTGTATGATAATCTACAAAAACCACAAAAAACAATGGACAAAGGGAAATATAAATAAATAATAACTGAGGAACTATGTCATTGTAATTATGTATGTCATATCCTCCCCACCTTATTTAAGAAATTAATGTTTTTTATGAATGAAACCTACAAAAAAACTTATTTTTCATCCCTTAGTGAAAATGAATGTGACTTTGAGAATTTATTATCTCCCTCTACATTGATTCTGGACGAATGAAATTACATGTGATATTTTATCCATATAATGATTAATCAAATCTTCCAATGAAATTTTTTTGGGGTAAAATATGAGCTCATATAAGGAATAAAGGGTGAACTAATTTTTGGAATTATATATGTGTCCATGTAATTATATAGTCTCTCCTGATATTATTCACGGTGACAGGGGGATTAACTGAACCCTTCATTTTGCTGGTGGGCTGGTCTTCCTCAGAGAGTCCCGATTCGAGTCGTGTCCCTTATTCGGCTCATCCATGGAGAAAAAGGTCCGACATCCGACATCTGCTCTCTTTGCTTGAATCCAAACCTCGTCTCTTGTATTTCGTAGGGATAGGGGTTTTTCAGAGGGATTGGGCTGTTCAATTTATAGCATTCGAAATCACACGTCGTCATGAAGACCGTTTTGTTGAAGTCTTCCTTCACTGATTCCAGATCTGGTAATTGGGGGTGGAACCTGTTCTCAAACCTGCAATTAGTTTTGGACTCGCGTGATCGTAAGGACTCTCGAATCTCGAGGTAACTGACCGTCAAAAAACATACCTGCTTCACAATGAACGGAGGTTTAATTTCTGACCAGAGGGTGGTATGAAGCAACCTAGTTCACAGAGAGCCTGGGAACGAATGTGAATCCTTCGACGCGCATTGTGATTGATTCGTAAAGACCCAGCCACGAAGAGAGGCCGTGAAGAAACCACCATTAGTGCCATTCCATGGAGGCTGATGTGCTTTGGGGAGAGTGGTGCGAAAGAAACCCAGTTCGCAGAGGCCTGGGGAATGAAGGCAAATCCCTCAGCGAGCGTCGTGATTGACTCACGAAGGGAGCTCAAGAATTTATCGCTGCGGTGAGCCATTCCGTGTCGGATGAAGTGTTTCTCAGAGAGCTCATGCTGAGTGAGAGGGTTTTTTGAAGACGCCCTGACCGTGAGGCCTCTTTGGAGAGGATTTTTCCATGAATCCATTGCCCGTGAAGCCACTTCGTGGAAGGAGACCGAAGAGTGGGGTGTCCGGTCCGAGGGATTTTTGCTGGAATGGGCCTTGACATGGAGTTTTTTAGGCTGGGTCGGGCCTAGGTTTTTTTTCTCGGCCCAGGCGCGAGCTGTGAATCTTTTTTGTGGTTCCCCATAATAGAGGGGGGAACCGCCGTGAAGTCTGTTCAGTTGAGGCAACTTGACAACTGCTTGTTGACCTAAGGAGTGCAGAACACCATGCTATTTTCTAGAGCTCTTCCCCATCCCATGAGAACTGATCAATGGAGGCGGATTTAGTGAACCTATGGAAGAGAATTTCCCTGGTGGACAAAGAGATAGTGGCTATCGAGGCTTGGAGAAACGAAGATACACTTATGGAAAAACACATGTCTCTTCTGGTTATTGGAAAGTTTGTGGAAAATTTCTCAATCAACTAGGGGCCCCTCAAAAACACCATCCAAAATCATTGGAATTTGGAAGCTAGAGTGGTCATTCGAGAAGCGGGGAACTATCACATTGTCTTCGAGTTCTTCAATGAGAGAGATAGAGATAAAATCCGTAGAGGTAGGACATGGTCCTCCGATAATCAACTCCTCCTCGTGGAAGAATTCAAAATAGGGAGATGATATCCAGCACATTAAGCTCACCTGATCCCCCTTCTAGATATGTATCAAAGGAATCCCTCTTCACGCGCGAACGGAACGTGTTATGAGAGAAATTAGGGACTACATTGGTCAATTCCTAGAATGGGACTACTCGTACCCTATCCAAGGGGGACTGAGGTTCGGATTAGAGCTGGAATTGAAGTGTCAAAGCCGCTGTTGAGGGGCATGTTTTTGAAACTCGATGATGTAAAAAACTGGATTTCATTCGAATTCGAGTAACTCCCAATCTTCGGCTTATTTTGTTGATGTCTTGGCCATCTGGAAAGTGTGTGTGTCTCAAAGAAAGATAATGGATTAGGTAATATCATTCTACAATATGGCCCCTGGCTCTGAGCCAAAACGGCTAGATATGCCTTCATCCCTGAGATGGAAAAACAAAAGGACTGCGAACATCTCATGCTGGCCCACACAAGGTAGGAAGAAACTGAACATGGAAAATTCATAATGCTTGGACCACCAGAATTACCTAAAGATATGTCAACCACTCAGAGGAAAAATAGCTTTATCCTCCCCCCTAAAGGACACCATCTCTACATTTATAGAGCCAGTGATTACATCAAATGATCTTCCAGAACAAAGCTCGAGACCAAAGCAGATGCACACAAAACCATCGGATCCCAACCGTGATCCAGAAATGACCATGGCACACATCCTAACATAAGATAAAGATGGAAATATAGGAACTTCACCACCAGGCCCAATCACCCTTCGAACTTGGAAAAGGGTGCAACGAGAAGAAATAGACGATAAACTGGAAGACCCTAAACCCGGGGGGCAAAAAAGATGAATTGAATAAAGCCTGTCAGCTAGTGACTCCCCTAAAAGATGGAAAATGACGGGAGAAAAAACAAGTTCGTAGGACTCAAAGGCAGAGGCGGGTAAGACTCAGGCCCACCTAGATCAATGATTGTCTTATGATGGAACTGTCGTGGTCTTGGAAACCAACGAATGGTTCGCATGCTCCATCGCAATTGTTCCCAAAGTCGCCCCGATATAGTTTTTCTGTCCGAAACCATACTCGAAAACAAGGACACCACAAACATTACTCTGAAATGTGGCTACCAAGGCTGCCTTCTGGTCTCCCGACAAGGCCACTCCAGGGTAATTTGCCTCCTTTAGAAGGATTTTGTCGACGTCATGATCTTGCCCGTCTCCTCGCACCATGTTGTTGTGGCTATTCATGTGGACCACACCCCGCCATGGACTTTCGTGGGATTTGATGGTTGGTCGTCCCATAACGAGAAGTGGAAATCATGGGATCTTCTCTACAAGCTGCATCACGATCTTCCGAGCCCTATTCTCTTCGGAGGGACTTCAATGAGATTATGTTTCATGAGGAAAAAAGAAGCGGAACCGTTCGAACATATTCTTTGTTGTCAAATATTAAGGATGCGGTATCTAGGGCGGACCTGGTTGATCTGGGATACATGGGTAATCCGTTCACATGGTTTCGGGGTAATACAGATGGCACCCGCATCGCTGAGTGACCTGACAGATTTCTGGGATCAACATATTGGAAAAATCTCTTCAGTATTTTCCACATCGTCCACCTCATGCTCAACTGTTCAGACCATTGCCCAATTGTCATTGACTGTAGTCAAGGTGACCAGAACAGGCATTCCAGCAGACCATTCAGATTTGAATGCTTCTGGTCAAAAGAATAGGAATGTGAAGATGTTATTTGATCAAGCTGGAAGAGTAGTCACGCCGACGTTGGATTCAATCTCCATAGGTCGCATTAGATCTGAGGTCTTGGAGTGAAAAGAAATTACACCATCCCGATAGGCACTGTGATTTCCTTAAAGGGAAACTTCATAACCTACTCAAGAAACCCCCTTCTAAATGAAATCTCTCTTTTTTCAGTGTCTCTCAAACAGATCTGGATGTGGCCCTGTACGTCAAGGAAATCTTCTAGGATATGCAGGCGCGGGACACCCACATAACCGAAAAGGATGCTAATACACTGTATTTTCACCAGAAAGCATCAACTAGGCGCCAGAAGAACTCTATTACTTGCATCTCTCAACTAGATGGTAGAAAAGTCTCTAACATCGGTGGAATCCGCGAAGCATTAACCTGTTATTTCCAGAACCTCTTCTATGTAGAAACTCCTCTCATTTCTGCTGAAGTGGAGGATTGCATCAGACCTATGATCACCGATGAGATCAATCGGAAACTTACCAAAGATGTGATGGATGAGGAGATACATGTGGCTGTAAAACAAATTTACCCCACTAAGGCTCGGGGCCCGGACAGTTTCCACTCCCTCTTCTTCAAACAATTCTGGCACATTATCAGTCCCGACATCTGTAATATGATGAGAAATATTTGGGCCGGGAAAACAATAATTTCCACCATCAATGAAATTGTCCATGTACTCATTCCCAAAATAAAGAAACCTCTGGCGGTCTCTGACTTCAGACATATCATCCTTTGCAATGTCTTTTAAATTTTTTTGTCAAAGATCTTAGTTAATCGGCTGCATCCTTGGTTACCTGACATCATCTCGGAAAAACAGAGTGCCTTCGTGGCCAAGATACTGATCACTGATAAGGAAATTGTGGCCCATGAAGTGTTCCACTCTATGAAAACACGCTCCATCACAAAAAGAGGAACAATGTCCTAGAAACTGGATATGACTAAGGCCTATGATAAAGTGGAATGGCAATTCCTCATAGTCGTAATACTGAAAATGGTCTTCTATTCTAAATGGGTTTCTATGGTCATGCACTATGTCTCGGCCATCTATTTCCGAATCAAGGTCAATGGGGAGCTCACTTGAGGATTCTCCCCATCCCTAGGCCTTCGCCAAGGAGACCCTCTCTCCCCCTTTCTCTTTATCTTGGTGGCTGATATTTTTTCTATCCTTATTTCCAGCGCTTCATCCTCTAACTCTATAACTGGGGAAAAGGTTTTCCGTGTAAGTCCACTAGTTTTTCATATCTTCATCATCGGAAACTTCCTCCTTTCCTCCAAAGCAACCACTAATGAATGTCAGGTAATCATTTATGCGTTCCAACAATACAAGAAGGAATCTTCTCAGTCAATCAATCATGGAAAGTCAAAAATCTCATTCAGTGGAGGGGTTCCACCTTCAAAGAAAGAAGAACTATGTGAATTTTCTGGAATCCATTTGGTTGAGAAACACCAGAAGTATCTCGGGATCCCCATGGTAATTGGCCTCTCCAAAAAAGAAATCTTGGCATCTTTGATGGAAAGGATTGAAAATAAAATTCAAGGCTGGACCCCAAAAAGAATTTCCAATGCCGGTAAGGAGATACTCATTAAATCCGTCATCCAGTATATCCCCATCTATTTTATGTCCATGTTTAAGCTTCTGGTGGCCGTTTTCAATCAGATCCACACATGCACATCCAGCTTCTGTTGGGGGAAGAATGATGGAAGGAATAGAACACAATGGATTTCCTGGCATAAACTGTGCAAACCCAAGTCTGAGAGAGGTATGGGATTCCAGAACCTCTTTTAATTCAATGACACACTGCAGCCTAAGGAATGTTGGCTCATTATTAACCGTCCATCATCTCTATGTGCACATGTACTCCGAGCCAAATACTTTCCCCACAAGGACTTCCATGTCTCTTCTCTTGGCCCCCGTCCAAGATTCCTCTGGAGAATCATTTGGGGGGCCCGAAGTCTCTTGGAAAAAGGGCTTGGCCGGATGATTGGGAATGGAAAAACTGTTAACATTTTGGACAGATCCCTGGCTGATTGATGAGGAAGGTGTACGGGCCTCATCCCCTGCCCAACCATGTTTTGAAGATGCTACTTTAAAGTGCCTCTTTTCCGATCAGGGTCCAGGATGGTGTTTTAAGAATATTCATGTATGTTTCAATGAAAGAGACAAAAGAATTATCCTGAGTACCCCTTGGGTCCCAGACACCGGCCCCGACCATCACTTATGAATCAATGACCTTTCAGGAGCCTATACGGTGAAATCTGGACACCAGTTTTCCATTGGAAATCAATCAGTCGATTGGGATGGGGGACCCTGGAAGTCAATTTGGAAACTCAACGTCCCCCCCCCCCCCCAAATATTCCACTTTTGGTGGCAGGTGTGCACGAGAAACCATCATACCATGAGCCTTCTCTTCTTCCGACATATTTCCAGTGACGAATATTTCCCTTTCTGCCTGAACGTCCCAGAATCGCCCTTGCACGCCATCATCCAGTGCCCAGGGGATAAGGAAATTTGGAATAAATGGGACATTACTTCAGACGCTTCACTGGCTATGGACTCTAACCTCCCATCATTCCTGATGTGATGGTGCTCCTCCATCTCTTCGGCTAAAGCGGGTTCACTTTGCACCCTAGCTTGGATCATTTGGGTTCGTCGCAACATGGCAGTTTTCAACCACTTTCACAGAACCCTCAAATTCTGGATTGAATGGGCCTTTTCATGGATCGAGGATTGGAAGCACCACAATGGACAACACAAGCCCTTTGGAACCCCTTTTTTCCCTCCCACTAGTGTCTACCAAGAGAAGGGATTCTAAAAATTAATGTGGATGCGTCTCTCCCCAAGGATGGGTCTATCACCCTCGGCATCATGGCCCGGAATCATCCGCGAAGGTTGTTGTAGCCAAACATGAATCACACCACACATTTTGGGAACCTGGGTGGATGAGGATACTTCCATCCTTGCAGGTATGATGCTCTCCAAGGTTCACGAATGGGATAAAATCACCCTCGAATCATACTATCTCATCATTATTAATGCCATCAATTTCAACGACGGCGGCCTCCCGTCATTTGGATCCCTCATCAGGCGAATCCTTTCTCTCTGTCAATGCTTCTCAATCTACACATTCTTTTCTACAAGAAGGGAAGGAAACAATGTTTCCCATCAGCTAGAGGCTTGAGGCCCCAATGATTATAACCATCTCTGTCTGGACCATTTCCCTTCATGAATTTGCATTTGTACGTCTGCTGATCTTCGACATTAATGAATTTTTATTTATCAAAAAAATGTAATTATATCTTAAGTATTATGGATAACATATTGGTTTTCTATGTTTAATATTGATAATAGATTCCAACTCATTGACATCTATTTTGGGGTTTTACATGAATAAATTTATTAAGCTTAATGATATTTTTAGATCCATTTATGGAAATAAAATTGTTTGGTTTTGCATATATTATCAGGAAAAAAGTTATTTAATGAGGAATTTCCATTACACTTTGTGGACATTTGATTAGTTAAACGGGTAACCTTTAGGGATTATATAATCTTCTATGTTGAGGTAATTATGGGTTGTAGATCATAAAATTAAAAATTCAACACACTTTTATGACATTAGAGAAGATTTGTATCATCACCATCGTGAAAGAATTATATTAAGTAGTATTTTTTTATAGAGTACCAAATTCAATTGTATTTTTTAAGGATGAAATGTTTAAATAAATGTTTTGGAAAATTCTTGGTCATATTCTTAATATAGAGTACAGTTTCACCACTACGTAACATCCTTTCATAGATAGTTAGTTTGGGAGAACAATTCAAACACAATAGGATATGATATGATATTATTTTATATATTTCAAAGGTGTTTGGGATGAATGCCTTACCTAGTAGATTTTTTATAAAAAATAATTTTCAATAAAGAAACTATATGGATTCAAATAAGAAACTTTATGGAAATGTTTTCAGATCCAAAATGATGAAATAAATTTGGGTAAATAAGTCTATTAGGATATAAAATATTTGATTAAATGGAAAATAATGTTAAATCCATCCATAAACAAGTAAGGTTAAATCCATCCAACAACATGTAAGTTTACTATAATGTTGAAAATAATGCTATAATGTTAATCATTGAAATGATCTTGAATTTTATGTTTTTGAGAAGGTGTTTCTATGAATCTCTTGGTGAAATAATTAAGGTAAAACCAAACCCTCGGTTTTCCGGTCCCTTTCAAATTACCTTCTATATCAAAACCACATCATATCTCTTGGAGCCTCCACCAAACCTCTCTCAGGTTCTCGATATGTTCCATGTATCTCTCTTGAAGAAGTACATACCTAATTTATCAAATATAATGAACTAAATGGTTATATTTTTGGAGAATGGTCATTCTTATGAGGAAAAATTAGTTTAGATTCTGGATTATACAGAGAATGTTCTACGAAATAAGACCACTTACCTGGTCAATTGTTTTTCTAAAAACACTATTATGAGGAAGCTCAATGGGAACATGATGATGTAATATAGTATAAGTATCCTCCATTGTTGTTACTAATGTGATGAACTTCAGGGGATATATTAATTTTAATGGGGGTGGAATGTAATATGAATATATATTTAGAAATATTTTTTTCTAAAATAAATTTAATCATATTAATATATTTTATTACTAAAAATAATTGATTTTTTTCATTACATGTAACACTAAGTTTATCTTATGTCACACACAAAACAATGTTTTAATGAAATGTGACAAACTGTTAAAAAATTATTATTTAATATGATATATATCACCTCACAATTGGAATAGAGGGTATGAATAAGATTATATAAATTATGAAATTATATGGTTCACAAATGTATATAAAAATCATACATTTTAGACAAATTAATTATAAAATAAAACAAAATATTTTTAAAAATAAAGAGAATATTATTTTGGAAAACAATTTTTATGCAAAAAAAGAATTTCAACCCATATAATTATGGAAATAACTTTTGGTGAAGGATTTTAATGAAATTTATATATTATATATTTAATAAAAATTGTAACATTAATCTTATTTTTTTAAATTTTGGGATAAGAATATATCCAATTTTCTGTTTAAAACATTGTTTATCTAATAAATAGATTTTTTAATATTTTGAATATATTTTAAAATTAATTTATTCAACTTTAATAATTTTATTTTATAAAATTATAATCATTTTCGAAATCATAATTTCAAAATAATGCTAGGGTGAATTTTTATGAATTTTTTTATAAGTTAAATTTGTTGATGAAGAGAAAAATACTGTTTTTTATTAAGAATTTTCATTTAATTAATAGATTTCAAAAACAAAATTAAAATAATATTGTTTTACAATTAAAATATTTTCAATTATATATCTATTAATTAAATTTAATTCACTTTAATCAATTTTATATTGAATTTTTCTTTCAAATGATTTTATGTTGATGAACACTTTTAATTTGGAAAACCGATATTTATTCATATATGCAGAATTAATTTTAAGATAAATATTTCTAAACCTATAAAAAGAGATTAAAAAATGGGTTCTATATTGTTAATCATAATAATTTATATTATTTAATATTTTAAATGTAATTTTTGACCGTAATGAATAAAAAAAGAAAGGTGAAAAGGGGTTTTCATAGAGATTAAACTAAAATGATTTGGGATAAAATGATCTTGATGATTCCTCATGACCCATTGGATATTAATATTTTAACCTTATCACCTTGAGGGGTTGTAAATATCCCATTATGTATCCTTTTGGATGGTGAGAAATCCTATTACACCTTTTTCTTTTAAAAAATTACTTGTGTGGAAATCACCACACATATAAAGGGACACCACGTATACACTCCTATTCACATTTCAAAAAACATTTGGATCCAATAATCCCTATAAAAGTCACTTACTTAAATCCATCATCTCATCCAATAATCTTTATTTTGGTTATAAAACCCTCTTGATAAGCCTTTGGGTGGAAACCTTGAGTAGTTGTATAAAGAAGAGGTAACATCCATAGTCGATCATTTTATTTTATTTTCTCTTGCCCCAAGAAAAAATATTAATAATAAATGATTATTTAATATCTTAGGTGTATTACATAGAATTATATTATTTCTGTTAATGTTATAACCTAAATCTGACTCCTCACACAACAAATGGTTTATAAAATCATCATTAATGTGTAATGCAGACTACCACATCATGAACTGATGTCATTCTTTTTTGCATTACCACATCTAAATGATGGATATAATGATGGATTAAATGATTATATATATATTATATAAATTATATTATTATACTTATGGAATTATTATATCACAAATAACTTCTTACATTACATGATTTTGAGATACAATAACATCGCTCGTCTGTACAATGAATTACATCCTCATAGAGCAATGTGATGCATTCATGCTATAATTGAAAGGTAAAAAGGATAGGTCTAACGATAATATAGGATATATATTACATAAAACTAATTATGGAATTTTTATATATTATTTTCCTTTATTTCATTCCTTCCACCGGGAAAATGGAATCATTGTTCAGGCATACGTACGACCTACCATGTCCATGAATGATTAATTTAATTTTCTCTCTAAAACAGTTATGGAAAAATATAAATACATATATATATATATATGATATTTATTTCATAGTTAAATTTATATATATTATTAAACCATGATCAAATTAATAGGACCTAATAAAAAAATTAATATATACATAAAAAATATGTAGTTGTAGCCCGAAACGTGACTTTAACATGAAAATTGTTAATAAACCAATAATAAAAGGCCATAATAACATAATAAATTATATTATCAATATAATTATATTTCTGTAATAGATTTGTAATAAAAATATTTTTATAATATATAGTTTTAGAACTTGTTGGAATGATTTCAAGACTTACAGTAATTTATTTTTGTCTCACTTTTATTGTTTGAGGGACACATTCCATACTCACCATATTATTATTTTATGTGGTGTATATAATTTCAATGATTTTATTTTATGATTAATATACTCAAAACTAATTTGATATAAATATATTTTTTTATAATCTATTTTTCATGGGGTTTAGGATACAAAAGTTACCAAAGATTATAGTGTCTTATGATACAGTCTCATTATTTATCAGGATTTTTCATGTTTATACTTATGATTATGAAATATTAATATACATATATCAATAAAATAATGATATTTATTATCCTATAGTTAATCATGTGAATACATGTTTTCCTTTCATTTTCATCTCTTTATTTACTCAAGAGTTCAATGTCATGTTTTAAAAAACCAAGTTGTTTCTCTCATTGGGTGAATATTCTTTTTAATCCAATATAATATTTTGTAACAAAATTGAAAACTGATTTTAAATACTTAAAATGGTTTATTAATGAAAATTTTAACCATGATTGACCATTTTATCGATTTATTTTAATGGAATATTGTTTTCATTTTTCCAAACAATTCCCATTTGGGTTTTTCCAACAATACAAAAGGAATATTTATGTTAATGTGAAAACAATGAATGGTACCTTCAACCATTATGGGCAAATAATTTTTTTAAATATTAATTTATATTTTTAAATTTTTTTCTCCATAGAATAGCATATCCACGAAATATATGATTTTTTATTATTTTAAAAGTGATTTTTATAAATGGAAAGGAATGTTTTATGAAATATTTTAAATTATTTTTAAAGAATCCTTTATAATATTACACGTTATTTTTAAATAAAAAATAATTTTAAAAATATTTTCAATTTTAAAAAGTATTTTTTTCAAAGTTAAAAGTATATATTCATCCAGAAATGTTGTATATAATTTTTAAAATCATATTCCATCTAAGTAGACATGCTTTGATGTTACTTATGCTTCACTAGGGATAAGATTGAATGATACAATAATTATTAGTACTATTGGTGGGTAATGTTTATGTTGATGAAACATTAATAAAACCCATATATTTTTTCGTAGGCTATCTTATGGGGATATTATTAAATATTTGAAAACCCAATATTCATTACATGGATTATGATGTGATGATATGATGAATGTTTTATGGTATTTTGGTATTCATAAGTGTTGTTTTCTTTATGCGATGGTTGGGACCTATATCTTACTATAATGCATCAGGAAACAGTTTATATCTCATGAGATATAAATGGAAAACAATTCTATGGGATAGATCCATTGTGGGAAACATGTGAGTCCTTATCCACTATAGGAAACAAGGGAATTTGATCCCCAATTAGAAACATGTGATGACTCATGATCCATTATTTTGAAAGTTTGATTAATTATCCTGGATAGATGATATTTTTTCCATTTTATAAAATTTCCACACTTTTATGAAATCATATTATGGTAAATTATTGACTACTATTAACTTGTAACTCTTATGGGCCATGTTTTAGAAAATGATAATTTTTAAGGCCATCAGTCATGTTAATTATCTATGATAGGTTAGGTATGATCTTTTTATGTTAGTTCCATGATCACATACCCTTTTTATTATATTATGATTTCATATGATCATGAATTTATATCTCTTATGTTAACCCTGACCAAGAATATGAGTTCACCCTTTCACTAGTTTCCTTCCTCAGGTAAAAAAGAATTTTTTAGGTAGGTTATTCCTAAGAGGATTACTACATTGGAATATGTTTATGTGAAATTTTCTTAAACCACTATGAAGTAATAATATCATGATTATATTCACCAATATAAATAAAATATTAATTTCATTGATAATTTTTTTTATAAAATTTATGGATTATTCATCTAAGGTGATTCGATATCCATTTATAAAATTATATGTCTCTATAAGTGGGGAGGTGGGCATGTTGTATCATAACGACATCAGAGGAGTAGGATCACTAGGAGTTTGGTTCGATGTGTGAGAAGAGGGTTATAGAGAGGATGAATTTCACTGTTAGGGTTGGATTGAGGTAAATGGTGGAGCTTACTACCTTAACAATATTATGGCATGTGGGTATATGATATAAATAACCATGTCTTTTATAAACCTTTTTTTATAATTCAATGGTTATATGACAAATATCTATTAGTGACTCATCATATAATTATATCATAACATGTATAAAGGATATAGGTTTTATAAAATATTCAAAAATAAATAAATAAAAAATTGGAATAAATAAGTCATATTAAAATAATCATATCACCAGTAAATTATAAGAAACATAAAATGATGTTTTTATAGATAAAATAAATTTAAAGGACAATTAGAATTTTTTCTGAGACAAATACTGTATATATTTGGAAACAATTATTTAAAATGTAAATTCTTCAAAAATAATCAGTAAAACATATTATTATAAAATAACAAATGAAACATATAAAGGGATATTTATATTAAATATTTATCATGAATATAGGGAATGATTTTCATGTGGTCTATGTTATAAAATATTCCGTTAACATTTTTTTAAGATTTCAAAAGTTCCACATTCATTAAATGATAAGATAGTTAATTTTAATAAATTTTATGTAATGTTAAATATATAAAAAAATTCAACAAATAATATTTGATGAAAAGTTAAATTATTATTGAATTTTTTTTATTAAAATAATAACATTGAAGAAAAGATTTGTAACCAAAATGAAAAACCAATATTGGTTTTCCTTAAAACAATTATCTATATTAAGGAAATTAAGAGAGTAAAATTTAAGGATAACATAAAATATGTAGTAATTAAAACAGGATAATATAATACATATGATTTTGGAGTGACATATAATACCATTTGATCATAAAAAAAATTCAGCATAAACAATCCCCATTAAAATGATATTTTATTATAAAACCCTTACCTAAAGTCTTTTTTTATCATAATTGATATAAACTCTTCTATGATAAATTATAATTTAATATAATTGTATACATGAACCAATATATATACTATATTACCAAAATGTTTTAATTGTAAAAACATATCACTATTTCGATAACTACCTTTCATTATCATTATCATTTCGGGTGTTAACAACTTCATTTATAATATCTCTTTTCGATCATCAGTTATGGATCATTAATATTGATCATGGTTACATTATTTCTCAAGTATTAATCAACATATTAATATCATATATTTTAATTATATAAATATTTTAAAATATTTGTACAAATTTTTAATGAAATATGAATTACTTTACTACGTGAAAATGGTAGTTAGTAAAAATACATGAGTGACGTTTCCATGTTTTGATACATGGAATGAAAGAAATGTAATTATTAAATAAGCATTAAACAATAATTATTAAAAATATTATACCGTATAATAAAATTATATCTATCATAATAACTAACTATTAATGATGGTGGTGGAAAATGATTTGTATCGTTATGTGGGGGTTGTAGTCCACACGTACGCACAAGTGATACATTCATATCATATTAACTTGATAATATGTTATAGATGGTTCTTATATATTCATAGTAAAATATATTAATATTTTTGATACTAGATTCATCATTTTTTATTGATATGGCATGTTTAAATAAATTTTTGCATGAAATGAAATTGAATGATCTTGGTTAAAATATGTACCACTTCTTTGAGATAACTTCTTTGGGTTACTTCTTTATACTCGAAGGATTGGTCTTAAGAGTAGAAAAAAGGTTCATTGATGAAGTTATGCATTCTGGAATGGTTTTTCTATATTATTTTACCTGATATAAAGCTCAAATTATATTAATAAGTTAGTATAATAGACACCCTTTTATAAGTGGGGTGAGACACACATTGAATTTCATAAATGATATCAATTATATAAGGTCAAATAAATTTGAAAGTTTCTCAAAATAGGAGAAAATTTAAATTATTATAATAATATATTTAAAAATCACCATAAAAAAAATTAGAAGTTGAGGTGGAAATCATGTAGTAATCTCATTGTTTAACCCCCCTAGAAAACATATTTTAGCCTGGACCATTGTACGAATAAATTATTATTTTTAATATTAAATATGACAAAAATAATTAGACCATATTAAATAATATATACTATTATAATTATAAATTTATAATATATTTTATAAGATTTAATTTCTATAAGTTGAAAGGTTTAATTTTAATTTTTTTTGTAGACCTCAACGAAAACCCATTTTCAAAAAATGAATATTTATTCATAAAACATAATTTACATCACATCAACAACATGTAAAAATAATCATAAAAAACTAAACTAAATTATTAAATATATAATATATATATATATTTAAATCAATTAATAATTATTTAGTAAATTATTATATTAATATAAAAAACATTACATGTATAACAATGATATTTTAGAGAATGTTTTTTAAGCCAAAACAAACTCATACCAAAATCAATTAAAGAAATTAATCCTATGAAACTAATGATATAATAAATAATTAAAGTAAATTTAAGTTAATTTCAGATCAAATTGAAAACATAATGGTATATTAAGATGAAAGAAATGTGTTTTTACAATAGTAACTATTTTTCACTATTCAACGAAAATAAATCTTTCAGAAAAAATAAAAAAATGCACCATAATAAAACATTGATATTATTATTTTTAAAATATTATTTATATAATTATTTAAAATTTTAAAAAAAATTATAAATTAATTATAATGTTTGTGTTCCAAAATTTCATAAAACACGTTTTTGATGAAAAAATAATTTGAACTGTAAAATAAATTTATTGATAATTTAGTATAGTCTTATTAAGCATTAATCACTAAATTGAAAATAATTAGTACTATTAAAAATATTTCTAATAAATATATTAGTATAATACATACTATAACATCAAGATTTTCTAAAAAGGATATATTATTTTTGATATTTTATAGGATACGTAACCTCGAGATGAAACGAACTACATAGTATTGTTATTTAAATGTGACTGGTATGACTAGGGAAATAATATGAAGGGAAATAATTTTATAAATGAAATTATGAAATATTTAATGTTTATTTTCATTTATAAATTTTTTATTAATTCTATGTAAATAATCACTCAAATTTTTAGTAATGTTGTTCTATTCATCAAAAATACATTTTCTTCAAAAATGTGTTTCTTCCATTTTATGAGTGAATATTATATTTAATTTTTGAAACCTTTATAAAATGAATTTCAAAAAATTATGCTAATTTTTTAAATAATAATATCATGTTTTATTTTTGATGAATTTTTTTTATTTTTCTAAAACTATTATGTTTTCAATGAATAGTGAAAAATATAATTTTTTTAAAAAATATCATTTCATTTCATTTAGTAAAAAATATAAAAGTAAAAGTAAAATTTTAATTTTATTTCAAGTAACATAATTATTATTTAGTTTTATTACATAAACATAAATTCATTTTAATAGGAAATATATTTATTTTAGAATAAGTTTATTTTTGCGTTTAAAAAAATTGGTTTGTTCTGAAAACTATTTTAATGTATATAATGTTTACCCATTTCAATTAATTAAAATAATGCATAATGGAAATTTTTGAAATGGAATTTGTAGATTATATATAATTAATTCTTAATTTATTTGCATAAAATTATAATTATTAGTCATATAGGTAAAATAAAATAATCTTTTTTCTTGAAAAATACACCTTTTCAAAACCCTCTTTTTCATCACATCTACGGGTTTTGTTTTCAAATTAATTTTTACCATTTTTGAGAATTTTTTTTAAATGTAATCCTTATTTTTAATAATAATTTCCAAATTAAATAGTAAGGTAATTTTAATTGATAGGCATAAAAACTTACCATGGTAAAAAATTATTTACATTAGTATAGGTAAAATAATGAAATTGGTTATGTTAAAAGGTAAAATCATAAGGTACCTCAAAAATAAAAAATTAAATGGGTGATTAATGTGTTTATACAGTTATTAAATTATTTAAAAAATTATTTTCAATATCATTAGTTAGAATTAATGCCACCAAAATGTGGTTGGATTTAAATATGAATTAATCAATATTTAATCACTTAAAATCTCCCAACTTCAAGTATAAATACCATACCCCAACCCCAAATTACTTCCTAAAAGACATGAATATCTTAAAATAATTAATAAAACCTATAATACCAACTCTCCCTAGGTTCAAGTGATTTTTTCTCATAAAAATAAAAATTTCCAAGATCTTAAAGGGGTCGATAAGGGAGGTGATTTTCGTGAGGAAACTTTCTCAATCAACCTCTCTTAATTTATTTTCTTATTCTACCTTCTACTCGCCAAAATCATCCATAAATTAATAATAAATATAAAATAATTTATATTCTATAATTTTATATTTCTAATTTAATATCTTATATCCATCCATTTTTTATCTCCTCTTATTCAATGATATGAAACCACTGTCCAAATTATGGCAGTCAACAGTATCTATGGATAATGAGCTTTTTCCATAAATTATTTCATGTATGGTCATAAAACTACTATTATAGTCAAATAATATTTCAATAGGTATATTATAATGTATTTAGTGCTCTTAAACTTATAAATAGACATAATATAAAATAGAAGAAAACTAGTTCATGATGGTCATAAAACTACCAAAATAAATTAACCTTATGTCATTAACATTTTTATCAAATGAATCATCCTCATAAAAATTAACAATTATATATGGGGCCATTTATAATTTTATAATTTCATTATATATGAGACCATTTATACTTTTAGATATTATTATGGTTTCTTAAGGGTTATTGATATCATTATAGGGTTAATAATTTTTTAGATTACTATATGTTCAATTTATTATAAACTAATTGTGTGGTCTAAAGTGATAGATTTAAATGATATTATATAAGGCCCCATCCTTAAAACATTACATAATCTTAAGATAACTCAATAATTTGATATTAATTCAAACCTAATACCATTTAAAGTTTACAGATTTAGAAAATTAGGCCATCATTAATATATAACATCTCATAATTTTATAAGGGGATACTACCCAAATATAATCAATTTCTTCCACAATATAAAAATATTTAAAAGTAAACATAATTTATTTTTCTTGATAAAAATATTATTGTCTTGTTACCTTATCTTACCCATACTTATAACCAATGAAAACATTTTTAAAACATTGGATGAGAACAAAAATCTGAGAAAGGAATATAAAATAAATAAAGAGAAATGTGAGCCCATAAATACTATAAACCCATGAAATCATATGATTCACCCATAAAACATGAGCTATATAACATACCTCATGAAATCATAATATTCATGATAAAAAATATTAGAAATAATAAATCATATATATAACTTGTGGCAACTATATCATACTTACATTGTACCTTTCACAAATATATAGGGAGTAACCAACATAGTAACATTTGGAATACCCATCAAAGTATATTATCTAAATCTCTTAAGAAAAACCCAACCGTTTAAATCCATATCATTACTAAATTCATTGGAGAGATATAACGGGCTCACCCTCCCTTATTTTATCACGGAAAAACCTATATACATAAACAATTCCCAAGAACCAAAACATAAGCACAATACATAAATCATCCAAAAAGAAAAAATAACATTTCAACATTACAATCCTAAGATATCATTTCAAGATATTGACATAATCAACCCCTTCTACAAACAATTTTCAATACCAAAATACATTAAAAAAAATATGGTATCTATTTTCCTTTTAAAAATATTATGTCTTATAGTGGTATTCAAATATAAAATAATGGTTACAGTAATAAAGAAGTCGTTTTCACCGTATATGTTAAAAAACATTCCTTTTGTAGTTTTTTATAGAAATTCAATCATTCCGTAAAAAAATAATTTTTTAAAAAATTTAATGAAATAAAATATATAAATAAAATATAATTTATTAATAATCCATTTCACATGTAAAAGTGGAAAACATAATCCTGAATAATAAATTTTACCCTAATAATGGAACATGTGTTAAGAAATTCCCTTACCTCTAGTTGGACATGTCCCGTATGTTCTTTATCATCCAAAATAATAAAATTATTTTAATTTATACTATCTTGAGAGAATTTCTCTATTTTATCATTAATTTTATGTCACTTATTACCGTGTTATATAAAATACCAAATTATTTAAGTACATGTTAGAGGTTTTGTCAATATTCGGTACTTGAGTTGAAAATTAACTCGGTATGATGTCAATATTCAATTTGGTCATAAATACATTATCTATAGAATATAAAACATGATATACATATCTTATATAAACATTATATATGTATTTATAACATTATTTTAAGAAAAACTAAAAACATTGTTCATGGAGACGGTATGTTGTACATACACATGAATGCTATTTCAATTTTTCTTATCTTATTAAATGAGTGAAATTAAATAAAATGAATATAATTATGTGTCCATATATAAAATAACTAAATTATTATTATTACTTCACTTATATCACATATTTTTACTAAAACAATACTTAATTCATTCTATGTGATGTGTCTACGAATCATATCATTGTGAAGAGGCGGTAGTCCACACATCTCCAAAAGAAGTTGTCGTATAACAAAAATATAGGAAGAATAAAGGTTTTTTTAATCTAACTTCTCAAGATTATGGAACAGTTTATAAAATACATATTAAAATATTTTTAAATACTAATTGTTTTTATACAAGTCATTATAGAGGTAAAGGAAAATTAACAAAAACAATATTCACTGAGGCAATTAACCGACATAACTTGGACAAAAATTTCATTTATTTGAATATGAGGAGGTGATAAATTAAATGGATATGATATATTCCATTATAAACATAACACTCTAGTATATACATGATTATGGAGTAATCATTTATTTATAGATGATTGAGATGATGAGAAAGTAGAAAACTAAATAAATTACGAGAGGTACTTTGAGAAAATTACCTCTTGAATATCCCCTCCTTGATAGACCCTCGAAGATATTAGATATGGTATTTTGGTGATACATGTAGTAATTTGACATTGGGAGATATAGGAGTATATTTTTGGAAAAGTATTTTAGGAGCTAAAATGATTTTTGGGTCGAAATTGGTTGGTGGAGAGGTGGTACTTATACTTGAGGAGAGGTGGGTTCAAATGATTAATTTAAAGATTATATAATATTAAAATCCAACCATATAAGGGTGGAATTAATTTCCATGACATTATATAGTAATTAATGATTTATATACTGGTTATGTTCAATACACACCTCAAATAACCATTGAATTTTTTAGTTTTTTGGTATGTTAATTTTTTAACTCTTATCTTTTACCCGTGTCAAAATTTAACTTTTACTATGATAAATAATTTTTTCCTAGGGTAACTTTTTTATACCTAAAATTGAAATTAACCTTAAAATATAATTTTTACCATCTAATTCTAGATATGGAATCCATTTTATCAAATTTAGTTCAACAAATTCGGAAAATTTTATTTAAAATTATTTCTGCAAACAAAACTAAAAAGCAGATTTTAAAAGTGAAACGTTCAAAAGTTTGAAATGTTTTTATATCTATTTTGAACTTTAGAGTGATATCAAGGACCTAAATTGGGATAAATGTTAAAAACATACTTTAATTACACTATAAATAAAATTATAATTATAATCTAACTATATAAATAAATTAGACAAAATATCATTTAATAATTAAAATGTTGTATTTTCACTATTCATTAAAATGTGAAATCTATCCGAAAAATTCAAAAAATTTATCCCAACTAATATTTTATGTATTTAATAAAAATAAGATGTATATTTTTTAAAATAGAATATATAATGTTTACAAAACCTATATTTAAAATGGGTTCTCCATCAAAAGGTGATAAAACAACTTTTTAAAAATACTAGATCTTTTATCCCTAAAATTGGATTTATTCATAATTTCATCCCATAAAATTTATTATAAGAGATTAAAAACAATTAATAAATAAGTGGAAACATAATATTTTTATTTATTATCATTCACTCCAAGACTATTTCTAGGTCATAACAACCATTTAAAATAATAATATGAAAAATGTATTATTCTTCAATATAACTCTGTTTTGTGTGCAGCATAAGATTTTAGAGAAACAGGTTGCTGAATGTCGAGTATTTTATTTGAAATAGATTCCCTTTTAAATTAAAATTAATATCTAATTCATAAATATTAATAGATACAAAAATTTATTATATTATAATTACCTGGGATGCTACATCCGTTCCCCTTTTGGAAATTGTGTCTTCACAATTTTATTCACATATCAAATAAGTGGGGGTATTTTTATTTATAAAATTATCATATTACCATGTTGCCTCTTCAAAAAAATGGTTTTTACAAAAAAACATAAGCTAATGAATGACCTTATTTCATATCACTTGGTATCTATGGTCAAGAATATGGACTGGTTGTTCTTCATAAGAAAAATTCTCTTCCAACTAAACTACCTATATACTCAAAACATGAGATGAATCTGACATATACATTATTAACATTGAAACCTACAAAAAAATTGTATACCTATGATATAATAGGTCTAAATCCACTCAATATTCAACTAACCTTACTTTATCAATGATTTCATAGGTTATGATGAACCATGGACTCGGTTTCCCCTTCTTATAAAACACATCACACTTTTCCATGTAGAAACATTGAGATTGATATGATCACCTACCTCAAAAGAAAGATCCTTCCACTATTTATCCACATAAAATTTCTGCCTGCTCTGACTTGTCATAATATAATTATAGAATCTACTAAACTTTTTCAATCATTTCTTCTACTATGTATGTTCTCATCAACTACCTTTTACATACTTCCTCACAAAAAGATATAGTTCAAAACTACTTTTGATATAATTCCTCAAATGGTGCTATCTATATAATGGAATGAAAACTGTTATTATATGAAAACTCAACCAAATAAATATATTGATCCCAACCTCCTATGTAATGCATTGAACAATCATGTAGCATATCCTTATAGTTCTGAATTTTTTGTTATGACTACCCATTTGATTAAGGATGAAAAGATATAGTAAAATTTAATTTAGTACCCAATTATATCTGAAGGAACTTCCAAAAGTTAGCAGTGAACTTAGGTTCACAATCAGATTCAATGGACATTGGAACACCAACTATCCTGAATATCTCTTTAAGATATAATAGAGAAATCAGATCTATAGATAAATTATCTCAAATAAAAATAAAATGAGAATATTTAGTCAATCTATCAACAATAACACAGATTGAATTATTACCTCAAGAAGTATTTGGAAAGACCACTAAAAAATCCATGTATATATTATTCCATTTGCACTCTGGTATTATAAAAGTCTAAAGCATCCCCTTTGGAAACTGTTGTTCTCCTTTCACCTACTAACAAGTCAAACACTTCGTTGTAAAGTCAGCAATATCTCTTTTCATTCCATCCCACCAGTAATAATCTTGACAGTCTATGTACATATTAGTAATGATAGGAAGAATTGGAAACAGATAACTATGAGCTTCACACAACAACTCTTTCTTCAACTGTGAATCACAAGTCACACGTAACCTCTTCCCAAATCTCAAAACACAATCTTTGTATAGGTTAAATTTAGGTTACCAACCCTTCTGAACCAATTCTATCTCTTTCTGAAACTCAACATCTTCATTTTGTGCTTTCTTAATTATGTCTAACATAGATGACTTCACTAACACCTGAATCAAAATTGGGGAATTTCTTACACCAATAACTTCCATTAAAAATTTCATCAAATCATTAATCAAAGGGTCATATTCGAAATTCAACATGGTTAATGTAGCATTACTTTTCTGACTCTGAGAATCATTGAATTTATTTACTTTTACAAGATGATAATGAATCATGCAATAATAATATTTTATTAGTTCCAACGATCATCTATGTCTCATGTTCAGTTATTTCTAAGATAAAATATACTTAATACATTTTTGGTCAGTATATATTTCACATTTTACACCATACAGATGATGCCTCCAATTTTTTAAAGAAAAACACCTGCAGTTATTTCCAAATCATGTGTAGGTTAATTTAACTCAGGATTTTTCAATTGAAATGAAGTATAAGAAATTTCCTAGTCATTATTCATTAGGATAAAACCATGTCCTTTCAATAAATCATAATTGTATATAGAAAATTAACCATTTCTATGAGGTAATTCCAATACTGGAGTAGTCACCAATCATCTTTTCAATTCTTGAAAACTTTCATCACATTATTTCAACCAGATGAACTTAACAACCTTTCGAGTTAACATAGTTAGTGGGCTAGATAACCATGAAAAATTCTCAAGAAACCTTCTATAAATATCCTTATAAACCAAGAAAACTATGAGCCTTAGTTATATTTTTTAGTCTTGGCCATTCTTCAAAAACATATTTTTGGAAGGATCAATAGTTATGTCATCCTTAAAACAATGTTACCAAGTAATGAAATGTTTTGTAACAAAAACTCACACATTCTAAATTTCCAATATAGTTTAGTTTCTTCTATGGTTTCCAAAATAACCCTTTGATGATTTTCATGCTCCTATTTACTTTTAGAATATATCAAAATTTCATCAATTAACACAAATACAAACAAGTCAAAGAACTCATGTAAAATTATACTCATAAGATCCATTAATAGAGTATGTGAATTAGTTAACCCAATAAACATAACTAAAAATTCATAATGGATATATCTATTATGAAACATGGCCTTTGGAATGTATGCTTCCTTTACATTCAACTGATTGTACCCTGACCTCAAGTTAACTTTCAATAAATATTATGTTCATTGGAGCTTATCAAACAAATTGTTGATATGACACAAAGGATACTTGTTCTAAAATGTGATTTTATACAAGGCTCTATAATCAATGAAAAGTCTCATTGAACCAAAATTATTTTTAATGAAAAAGAAATTATCACCACATGGTGATATTCTATATCAAATGAAACAATTATCTAATAAATTCTACAGATGCTTCTTCAACTCTAATGGTTAAATTTGATTCATTCGATAGGGGGGTTTTGAAATTTTCTTATCATTAAAAACTAAGTCAACAGTAAATTCAACTTCATGATCCTGTATAATACCAGGAAATTCATCTAGAAAAACTTAAAGATACTCATTTACCGTTACCACATCATTAATATGAATAGTTCCTTTTTTTCAACAATATATGCAAGGCGGAATTCATTTCTATATTTTAATAGTTTCTCAAATTCATGATATGTTATCAATGGTAAGGGTTCATTATTTTACACAAACATAAACTCTTTCTAAAAAGAAACATATTTAGATCTATAATCTATCTTAGTATGGTGCACAGAAAGCCATTCCATATCCAAAATAGTATCAAACACTACTAGTGGAAAATTACATGTTTTATAGGTAAATTATTTCCATAGAAAAAGACAAGAATATTATTATAATTTCATTTTGCCTCTTCATTTCCCCTGGTGTTTTTAACAAAATTTCTAGATTCATTTCTTGAGGTGAAATTTGAAATCTACTATAAAATTTCTCACAAATTAAAGAATGTGTAGACCCTAAATCAAACAAAACATTGGAATAAACTAACTTAACAAATAATGTACCTGACACCACATCATTTGATGTCCTTGTATATACTGAAGTAGTTGCAATGGATTTCACCAGACCATAATTCTTATAGTCTGTATTCTTTCCTTCATTCAATTTCTTCATCAGATACTCATTTTCATAATAACCCATCTCATTCCAGATAAAATATTTTACTGATAGTAAATAAAATTTTGTCTTACCATTACCTTGATTGTTTTTAGTGTATTTATGAGCCTTATGTCCCTTTTTACCACATCAGAATCACTTATCAGAATTCATAATCCATTCCCCAGTGTTCTTTCTACAACAATTTTAAAAAAATATAAACTTAATTTTCTTACCATAAGACTTTTCTATGAATTTTTTCTTTTCTCCATCCCCCTAGGCCTCTTATTATATAAATTTTCAAAGAATATATGATCATCAAAAAACTCCATTTCCACATTCCCGGCACACAAAACGAGTTTTTCATAACTTTTGAACTCATAAGAACCCAATTCCCTTTGATAATTTGGATTTAATCCTCTGTAAAAATGATTGGTTTTACTATCAAGATCTCAGATGAAATTTGGATCAAATATTTCAAATCGAGTGAATTTTTCTTCATAAATAGCCACTGAGTCATCCCCATGTCACAATTCCAAGAATTTATTTCCATCAAAATTATAACCTCCTTAGAAAAATATTTCTCAAGAAATGTATTTTTGAATTCATCCTACTAAAGAGGACCAATCTCCTCACTCTCCCTGATATTTTTAACTATATACTAATACTAGTCATCTTCACCTTTAAAATAGTGAGTGACAAGACTAAACGTTTGATTTTATGAACTCCCTAGGACATTGAAAATCTATTCTAGTGCTTTAATCCACCCTTCAGCTAGCATGGGGTCATATGATCCTAAAAATTATGGGAAATGTTGCCACATGAATTCTCCACTACTGACATGTCCCTCTATGGTTGATATGGCTGATCTTGTGCATGGATACCAGCACCATTTATATCCTAAGTCGACTACGCTATCACTAAAACAGATTATTCTGTTCTGATTTTGAAAATCTCATGTTGCTGATTCGGAAGGTTTTATTCCTTTGGATATTGTCCAAGTATAGCGGCCATGTCTCCTCTATGGAAAACCATTCTTAACAAACATATCTTATATGAAGAAATATGGTAATCATAAAATTATATATCAATTAAATACTATAATAAAGTAAAATAATTTATGAATATTCTATTAAAAATATCCTGACCCCTAAAGTTATCTAGAAAAACCTTTGATACAATCTATAAGGCCCCAGCCTTAAAACATTACACATTCATGAGATAAGTCATGATTTTGACTTTAATTCACATTAAGGATATTTTCATTTTTAGATATTTAGACAATGAGGACATTATTAATACATAACATCTCATAATCGTACAAGAGGATACTACCAAAATAATATCATTTTATTCCACAATATAAAAACATTTAGAAGTAAACATGATTTATATTTCTTGATAAAAATATTCATTAATTCTTCCCTTATGTTACTCATCCTTATACCCTATGAATTCATTTTATAAACTTTGTATGAGCACAAGAATATTAGTAAGGGATATAAAATAAATGAAGAAAAATGTTAGTCCATGAATTCTATATACCCATTAAATCATAATTTTCACCCATAAAACACAATCTCTTTAACATACCTCTTGAAGTTGAAAGATTCATGGAAAAAACATTTTATAAATCATATAGATAACTTGTGATTACAATCCAGGCCCAGCAGGTTGTGGTTCCATCTTCAGGAATCATATTGTTCAGATCATTGGTTGATTATATGGTTGTTGTGGCATTGCTTCCTCACTGGAAGCTGAAATGATGGGTATGATTCATGCTGTATTTTTTTCAAACAAAAAAGGTTGGAACAACCTCTGGATTGAGAGTGATTCGACCATCATTGTGAAAGTAGTTTGGAATGGTGTGATACAACGTGCGTGGCTGATCACCACCTGTTGGATGGACTACATCGGTTCTCTAATCAACATCAACTACATCATCACCCATATATATTGTGAATCTAACAAGGTTGTTGATGGTCTTGAAAATATGGGAGTCAATTGTTACGACCCGTCCTCGGGGCCCGTGTCGTGACTACCCCGAGCCCACCTTCCATAGGCCAGGGGCTGGCAACTAGCACCAAAGGCATAAATCCCGATAACTGGGAAGGCATTGTCGTTATAGAAGTAAACAAACACACAGAGTACAAGCGGAAGTAATACACTAAGAACAAAAGAAAGTGCTGAAAAGTAAGTTAGCCAAAATACAAACCCAACTAAAAGTACTGGTACAACAGAACTAAAGTACAATAGAAAAAGACAACAACTGGAAGAATGGAAGCAGCTCCTGGGTCGTCCTCCTCGAATCCTACCTAAAGGGTAGGTACAGATAGAGCAGCTCCTGGATCGTCCACCACAGATCCTACCTGAAGGGTAGGTACAGATAGCCTCCACAACACTCATTCTCGTCAACCTCCTCCGAGTATCGTCTCGTCGTGAAGTCCACCTCTGGATACTGACTCTTCGAGAGGTCCACCTCCGGGTATCGTCCAGTCCTCGAACACTCGGCCTCTGTCAGCGCTGCCCGACATCTGCAACCAACACAATGAGGTGCGGGCATAGCCTGTGCAGGGGTGAGTATAACGATACTCAGTAGGGACCCCTAGACCCTCAAGGTCTCACTAAAACCAACAAGGATAACCACAAAGAATATCTCAGCAGATAAACTCTACTTAGGTATATTCCCATACATATACCAAAGCTATCAAGTAACCCATCTCAATCATGAGGAAACACAAAGATTATGAAATCAACGGATAAACACTACCCAGGTATATACCCATACATATTCCTAAGTTATCAAGTGACCCATCTCAATCACGAGGTAAGCACAAAGGTCATAGACTCAGCTCAAACCAGGATTTTCATTATCAAAACCGTAACTGCTGAAGAGCCCCGTCTCTGGAGTGTACAATGATCCTGTCATGACTCCGAGGTACTGCTCACTAACCTAACACTACTGAGGTACTCCTCCTTTCGAGTACCGCGGGCTAGCCACCCAAACACAGTAGTGCTTCCCACTAGGGTATGCCACCCAAACATAGTAGTGCACACCACCTAATAGCCTAAAGAGGTACTCTCTGGACGAGTACCGCGGGTCTACATCCAAAAAAGTAGTGCTTAGTCCTCCATGGGTCTGCACCCAAACAAAGTAGTGCTCCGTCCACTGGGCTAGTCGACTCACTCCAAGTCGAGTCGGTCAAGCAGTCGTTAGGTCTCAGTTGGCTAAACGGTCTCCGTACTCCGTACGCTCGTCTTGGGAGGGTCTGTTGCACGAGCTACTGGTCGATACTCCAAGTATCTCAAAGTCCCATGAATAAGTATCTCAAAGGGCCGCCTCATCATAGGGGTCTCAACGCAAAGATGACACGTCAATCAGACGCCCGATCTGTGAGTTACTAGCCTTTTCGTCCTAGGGGCCCAGTTGGTTTCGTGTGTGAACCAACCCGACTGTATCTCAACTATATCCCAAAATCTCATAGGGTATGCTCATAGGGACCGTTCCTCAACGTGATCACCAACGCCACCGACGTTTCGTCAAATGGACGTCCGGTATGAAAGTTATCAGCTTTTCTGTTCCAGGGGCCCGGTTGGATTTCGGGTTCAATCCAACCTAGCCACTATCCATCAGCGTCCAACCCTCAGGAGAAGTATGCCAAAAGTTCCATCTCATCAAGAGGAATCCAACAAAGTCGACGACACGTCAAGCGGACGTCCGGAGCTCAAGATATAAGTGTTTCTGCTCCGAGGCCCCGGTTGGTTTCGTATCCGAACCAACCCGGCCATACTCAAAGTTCTCTGAAACCTTGAGTGTAATATACCGAAATGACCGTCTCAATCCAAGGATCGCATCGCAACTAACAGTGCGTCGATCGGAGGTCCGTATCCCAACATATGGGTGTTTTAACGAAACTGTCTGAAAATAGGGGGTTCAGGGACGGTCCGACCCGGCCCGATACCCCCCGGGTCAACCTGAACCGGGTCGAACAGAACCGAGTCCAGGTACGGCCCATTAGTGCGCGGCCCGGCCTGGCACTGGTGCGGCGCGGCACCCGCAGACTAGGTGACTCAGCCGAATCGGCCGAGCGGATGAAACGGACGGGGGGGGGGGGGGGGCTGCCCCCCCTGTTTGGAAACCGCGACCCCCATGTGGGGGCCGCTCCTCTGCCAGTGATGTGGCGGGTCACCGCGTCTCCCCTACCAGATCCCGCGCGGCCGCGGGATCCCGCCTCCGCCGCAGCTTCAGCCGCGGCGGTTCCTGCCGGCAGCGCGTTGGCGTGGCGCGTCGGCAGCACCTTCCGTGGACCACCGAACGCGCTCCGGTGGTCCGATTCGCCTACCGTCTGTGCCTAAGGCCCTCCCGGGACCTGTAGGTTACTACGAAGGGTCCAAATCGCCTTTTCAACCCGCTTCATCAATGCCCGTTGATCCGCACATCAAATAAACAACTGCGGAGTCTTCGATTTGCCTCTGCAGCCCCGACTCCGGCCACAGTTTGGTTCGGCCTCAACGGCGCTGCGTGACGACTCTGCGCTCCTTCGTCGCATTCCTTCTTCTTTCTGCGAGGTTCAGTTGCACCGTGCCGCCTTTGTTTGAGTCACATCGAACACACATCAAAGGGGGAGGAGGGTCAGCCATGTTCGTGCGGTCCGACCTCCTCTTGTTATTGCGATAACAGGCGGCCAAAAAAGACGATAAAATCAGCGATGAAAGTAATCATGAACAAAAATAATATAATCCCCTACCTCGAGCGTTGTTGAATGAAGGCTCGTCGCGGAATTGAACGTCGCAGAAGAAGGCGGATCTTCACGTCGCGGAGGAACGATGTCTCCCTTCCTTTGATGCGGAAAGAAGGAATGATGAGATGCGCGTCAGGACGTCGATCTCTGAGGAAGGCGTCTCTCACCGTCGTCTGTCGTCAGAGGTTTCCGTTCTTCTCGGTCTTCGTTGGGGAGGAAGAACTTCAAGACCTTGAGCCGTTCTCTCCAAAATCCTCCCGCACAACCAAAGCTGCAACAAAAAAATAAGGGTTGACTTATTTTATTACTTACACCAAACGTTTTAAAATTCAAAATTGAATCAATCAATTAATTGAATTAATTGAAATGTCTAAACCGCCCAAATTAATGAGGGGTTTCATAATAGATAAAAGATGGGGTTGACTTCATTTTAAGGGGGGGTGCGGGTGCGTTACCTTATTAAAGGAGGGGGTTTAGGAAGTTGAAAGGGTGGGGCTCGTGTGGGCCCCCCTCACTACTAACCCCACATGGGTGGTTAGTTCCACCCAACCTTCATCCTTAGGACTTAACCACCTAAAAGATAAAAAAATTAGAAGCACATTTTTATTTCTCTGTAGTCTTAAACCACAAAATTAAACAACTCCTCCCGTGCAAACACAACTCTAGAAAAGGTCTTCTTAAGCAAAAACCGGCGTTTCAGTTTCAATGGTGCCCTCAGATTTCGATTCCGAGCACCGATTAAAAAGTTAGGAAAAACCTGCTCGTTCGTTCACTGAACGTACCCGAGCTAAACTTTGGAAATTGATTCCCGGCACACCGGGCCACGGAATCAGGTGCCGTCAGAAACTACGTTCTTGTAAAATCTAAAAGAAAATTAAGAAAAAAATTTCCCTTGAATTTTACGGGTCTTTACATTACTCCCACCTCAGGGATTTACGTCCCCATAAAGCATTAATACAAACTAGGGATACAAAAGCGGTACTGATCACGCATCTGAGCCTTCCGCTCCCATGTGCTCACTTGGAGGTTCCCGTGCTGCCAGTGAAAGCACACCTGAGGAATCGACCGTTCACGTAGGACCCGCTCTTGTCAATCCTCGATTTCCACTGGAACCTTCGTGCATGTAACCCTGTCATCGATGTCTAACTCCCTGAGGTTGATGATGTGTGAAGGATCATGCACGTATCTCCTCATCCGAGGTACGTGGATTATTTCATTCACCCGGTGTAATTGAGGTGGAAAGGTCAAGCGGTAAACCACCCCGCCTACCTCGCTGAGGACCAAGAAAGGTCTGTTGAACCTCAGAGATAACTTTCCGCCTTGGCCACATCTCAGTAATCCTCGTCGATGTGAGACCCGTATAAGGACGTGGTCGTCATCCTCGAACTCTAGAGGCCTCCATTTCCTGATTAGAACTGAAACTAAAACTCATGCTGCCATGGGGGTAAGGTTGGTCGACCCAAGAGTGATTGGAAAAACCCTCATATGCATGAGTTTATCCTGTGCTGCCTGGGGTTTCCTTTTCGATGACCAAGGAAAACCCATCCCGACGTTGTAGTTAAACAACATCCTTTTTTCCTAATACAGTCAATCTGAGCATGAACTGTTAATCCAATCCATATCGAGACCAACGTCGTAAGGCCTCGATGCTACCACCAAGACATTCCAACCGAAACTCTTGCCTTGAGCGTCAGATCACACTGTTGGAATTATTGTGATTATCAAGTCTCCTCCCAAAGGTATCTCCAGAAGTGAGGGTCAAGTACATGGCTTACCGGAAGCTCTAGGTCTGGGACAAGATTCGTGGAAGGAAGGAATGATTCGTATCAAAGTCTGCGGTTACGACAACTAGTAATGGACACAGACTATCCCTTGAATCATTCTTAGAGCCATTGGGTCACACTCCTTGAACACACGTAGCTACTCTCTTCCCCTGCCCTCCAGCTCCCTGAGCCTGGCGGGGACTACAAAGGTAGGTGATTGTAACATGTCAAAATGTACACCACCCCATTCTGCTCTCCTAGCTCTGCTTCCACATCTGCTACTTTGCAGATTCATCTTTCCTTGACATTTCCTATTCTTGAAACATTTTACATGTCCAAGTCTCTGAGACTGACGTGAGTTCGCATCTTCCCAATGCTAACATTCACTGGCTATAACCGATCAGCCAAAGAACATTCAACCACAAAGGTTATCTCTAGCACCCTAACATAAGTAGGAATGCATAGAGGAAAGAGTTCTTACTCAGATATCCCTTAAACATACCTCGCTATAAGATCTGAGCTCTAAAGCACTAATCATATTGTAGTCATCAAGTACCAAGAACGATTGGTACCCCCCAATGAATTCTCAGCTACCGACATGTCGTCCTGCTGAAGCTGTATAAGCTCTAGAAAACTCTCATTCACTTCCTCAAGCCAGTCCTCAGCCGCCTGTGTGTCGGGCTTGCCTCAGAACTTGAGGGTATCTGATGTTGGAACACGTGTAAGGCGGTAAGCCTACATGTGTCACCTACCGGTACCGCCGGTTGTAACTACTGACCAAGAGGTAGTGATGTATAGCTGACACACTACCCGAAGGCACTATCTCAGGCATCCGTCCATGTACCGAAGCCTCATCACTACGCGGACCATCCTCATGGTCACTCATTGGAAAACACTAGTATCCAAGTCTACCATCCACTCCACTGGTGCCTCAGCTAGGCAGAAAACTCTAGCAATCACCACCAGCCAGTCCTCTGCTGTCTGGGAATCTGCCTCGCCTCGTAACCTCAGAGGCCACTGCTGCTGGAACTCGTGCAACGCGCTCTACCAGCGTGCACAGTTCTCTTGTATGGATGGTGGAATCTGCTTCCCATCAGGTGGTGGTGCTGCTGGTACACCACCCGAGGGTGCCAACATAGTAAAAAGGGCCCTGCACCGGAGCCTCATCGCTTGATGAGCCATCCTCGAGTACTCTCTTAGAAACTCCAACTGACTGTCTGCGTGGAGACATCTTGAACATATGCGACATGGTCAACGATTTATACCTTGTGAGATGACCTGGTTTGAGCTGAATTTAAAACATTGGAAACACACACGCAATCAGTGTTTTCGTGCAAAAAGTCGGAAATCAGAAGTCAGGGTCCTATTGTACGGATATGTCGGCCGCCACACCAACACTGGACTCCCTGAACTGAAGACCACACTCGGTACCCTTAACACTATTGCATCACATAGAAAAAGATCAGATTCCTTAGATCTGCGGTAGAAATGAACTACTCTGATACCAATTTGTCACAACCTATCCTCGGGGCCCGTGCCGTGACTACCCCGAGCCAGACTTCCATAGGCCAGGGGCCGGCGACTAGCACCAAAGGCGTAAATCCCGATAACTAGGAAGGATTTTCCTTTATAAAAGTAAACAAACACACAAAGTACAAGCATAAGTAATACACTAAGAATAAAAGAAAGTGCTGAAAAGTAAGTGGGCCAGAATACAAACCCAACTGAAAGTACAACTACAACCGAATGAAAGTACAACAGAAAAAGACAACAGCTGGAAGAATGGAATCAGCTCATAGGTCATCCTCCTCGGATCCTACCTGAAGGGTAGGTATAGATAGCGCAGCTCCTGGATCGTCTACCACGGATCCTACCTGAAGGGTAGGTACAGATATCCTCCACAATGCTCTTGCCCGTCAACCTACTCCGAGTATCGTCTCGTCGTGAAGTCCACCTCCAGATACTGACTCGTCGAGAGGTCCACCTCTGGGTACCGTCCAGTCCTCGAACACTCGGCCTCTATCAGTGCTTCCCGACATCTGTAACCAACACAACAAGGTGCGGGCATAGCCCGTGCAGGGGTGAGTATAACGATACTCAGTAGGGACCCCGATACCCTCAAGGTCTCACTAAAACCAACAAGGATAACCACAAAGAAGATCTCAACAGATAACCTCTACTTAGGTATATGCCCATACATATACCTAAGTTATCAAGTAACCCATCTCAATCATGAGGAAACACAAAGATTATGAAATCAACGGATAACCACTACCCAGGTATATGCCCATAAATATACCTAAGTTATCAAGTGACCCATCTCAATCATGAGGTAAACACAAAGGTCGTAGACTCAGCTCAAACCAAGATTTTCATTATCGAAACCCTAACTGCTGAAGAGCCCCGTCTCTGGAGTGTACAATGATCATGTCACGACTCCGAGGTAATGCTCACTAACCTAAGACTACCGAGGTACTCCTCCTGTCGAGTACCACGGGCAGCCACCCAAACACAGTAGTGCTTCCCGCCGGGGTATGCACCCCAAACATAGTAGTGCACACCCCCTAATAGCCTGCAGAGGTACTCTCCGGATGAGTACCGCGGGTCTGCACCCAAAAAAGTGGTGCTCCATCCGCCATGGGTCTGCACCCAAACAAAGTAGTGCTCCGTCCACTGGGCTAGTCGACTCACTCCAAGTCGAGTCAGTCAAGCAGTCATCAGGTCTCAGTCGGCTACACGGTCTCCGTACTCCGTACGCTCGTCTCCGGGAGGGTCCGCTCCATGAGCTACTGGTCGATACTCCAAGTATCTCAAAGTCCCACGAAGAAGTATCTCAAAGTAACGCCTTGTCATAGGGGTATCAACGCAACAAACGACGCGTCAATCGGACGCTCGGTCTGTGAGTTACTAACATTTTCGTCCGAGGGGTCCGGTTGGTTTCATGTGCGAACCAACCCGGCCGTATCTCAACTATACCCCGAACTATCATAGGGTATACTCATAGGGACCGTTTCTCAACGTGATCACCAACGCCGCTGATGGTTCGTCAAACGGACGTCTGGTCTGAAAGTTATCAGCTTTTCCGTTCGAGGGGCCCGGTTGGATTTCGGGTTCAATCCAACCCGACAAATATCCATCAGCATCCAAACCTCAGGAAAATTATTCCAAAAGTTTCGTCTCATCAAGAGGAATCCAAAAAAGTCAATGGCACATCAATCAGATGTCCGGAGCTCAAGATATAAGTGTTTCCGCTCCGAGAGCCCGGTTGGTTTCGTATCCGAACTAACCCGGCCATAATCAAAGTTCTCCAAAACCTTGAGTGTAATATACCGAAATGACCGTCTCGATCCACGGATCGCATCGCAACTAACAGTGCATCGATCGGAGGTTCGTATCCCAATATATGGGTGTTTGAACGAAACTGTCTGAAAATAGGGGGTTCAGGCCCGGTCCGACCCGGCCCGATACCCCCCCGGGTCGGCCCGAACCGGGTCTGGGT
Organism: Viscum album; assembly: GCA_963277665.1. Lineage (NCBI taxonomy): Eukaryota > Viridiplantae > Streptophyta > Magnoliopsida > Santalales > Viscaceae > Viscum > Viscum album. Next base: position 129,712,450 of record OY728153.1, read on the forward strand.
CCGGCCCATTAGGGCGTGGCCTAGCCCGGCCTGGGCGCGGCCCGGCCTCGCGTTGGCGCGGCGCGGCGCCCGCGGACCAGGCAGCTCGGCCGAATCAGGCGAGCAGATGAAACGGACGGGGGGGCGCGCTGCCCCCCCCCCCCCATTTGGAAGCCACGACCCCCACGTGGGGGCTGCTCCTTTGCCCGTGACGCGGCGGGTCGCCCTGTCTCCCCCACCAGATCCCGCGCGGCCGCGGGATCCCGCCTCCGCCGCGGCGCGCGCCGGGGCGTCTCCTGCCGGCGGCGCGCCGGGGTGGCTCCTGCCGGCGGCTCGCCGGGGCGCCGCCACCCCCGGGCGGCCGGCCGGTGCCGACCGCCGCCTTCGGCCGCCGGCGGGGCGCGCCGGCAGCACCTTCCGCGGACCACCGAACGCGCTCCGGTGGTCCGATTCGCCCACCGTCTGTGCCTAAGGCCCTCCCGGGACCCGTAGGTTACTGAGAAGGGTCCAAATCACCTTTGCGACCCGCTTCATCCACGCCCGTCGATCAGAACGTCAAATAAACAATTGTGGAGTCTTCAATTTGCCTAAGCAGCCCTGACTCCGGCCACAGTTTGGTTCGGCCTCAACGGCCCGGCACGACAGCACCGCACTCCTTCATCACATTCCTTCTTCTTTCCGCGCAGTGCCATTGCACCATGCCGCCTTTGTTCAAGTCGCATTGAACACATATCAAAGGGGGAGGAGGGTCGGCCGTGTTTGTGCGGTCCAACCTCCTCCCGTTATTGCGATAACAGGCGGCCCAAAAAGATGATAAAATCAGCGATGAAAGTAATCACAAACAAAAAGAATATAATCCCTTACCTCGAGCGTTGTTGAACGAAGGCTCGTTGCAGAGTTGAACGTCGCGGAAGAAGGAGGATCGTCGCATTGCGGAGGAACAATGTCTCCCTTCCTTTGACATGAAAAGGAGGAACGAGGAGATGCGCGTCGGGTCGTCGATCTCTGAGGAAGGCGTCTCTCACCATCGTCCATCATCGGAGGTCGGCGTTCTTCGTGTTCTTCATTAAGGAGGAAGAACTTCAAGACCTGGAGCCGTTCTCTCTAAAATCCTCCCGCACAACCAAATCAACAACAATAAAATAAGGGTTTCCTTATTTTATTACTTACTCCAAACATTTTAAAATTCAAAATTTAATCAATCAATTAATTGAATTAATTGCAACGTCTAAACTGACCAAATTAAAGAGGCGTTTCATAACAGATAAAAGCAAGGGTTGACTTAATTTTAAGGGGGGGGGGTGCGGGTGCATTACCTTATTAAAGGAGGGGGTTTAGGAAGTTGAAAGGGTGGGGCTCGTGTGGGCCCCGCCTCACTATTAACCCCACATGGGTGGTTAGTTCCACCCAACCGTCATCCTTAGGACTTAACCACCTAAAAGAAATAAAAATTAGAAGCACATTTTTATTTCTCTTTAGTCTTAAACCACAAAATTAAACAACTCCTCCCGTGAAAACACAACTCTGGAAAAGTCTTCTTAAGTAAAAACCGGCGTTGTGGGTTCAATGGTGCCCTCAGATTTCGATTCCGAGCACCGGTTCAAAAGTTAGGAAAAACCCGCTCGTTCGTTCACTGAACGTACCCGAGCAAAACTTCGGAAATTGATTTGGGGCACATCGGGACACGGAATCAGGTCCCGTTAGAAACTGCTTTCTTGTAAAATCCCAAAGAAAATTAAGAAAAAAATTTCCCTTGAATTTTATGGGTCTTTACATCAATGAAGACATTGCCTAGCTTGATGAGCTTCCAGCTAACTTACTTCCTTTTCATAATAAATATTGTAATATGTTTCCATCTTTTACACTTTTGTAATGATTTTCCTTTATATTTATAGTGCCTTGGTTATTTAGAAAGGCACCATCTTAAAAACAACTTGTGATAACAATATCATACATAAATTTTATCTCTTACAGCTACAATGGGAGTAACCATCATGGTTACTTTGAAATACACATCACAGTATATACCCAAAATCCCTTAGTAGAAACCCAACTATTTAACTTTATATTATTTCCCAATGAATTAAAGAGATATCACGATCTTACCCACTCTCTGTTTATTATGGAACCATCCATATACATAATCAATTACCATGAATTAAAACATAATCACAACACATAAATCATGAAAAAAAGGAAAAATAACATTTTCATATTGCTATCACAAGATATCATTTCATGATATTGACATACTCAATCCTTTCTCAAAAACAATTTTAAATACATAAATAAATGAAAATTAAATATAGTATTTATATTCCATTTAAAAAAATTAAGGCTTTTAAAGGAATCCAAAAATAAAAAAATGGTTACTGCGAAAAAAAATTAATTGTCACTGTATACGTTAAAAAAATAATCCTTTTTTCATTTTGTACGAAAAGTCAAACATTTAGTATAAAAATATTCCTTTTCAAAAACAAATTGAATGAAATTAATAATATAAAGAGAGGATAATATATTCAAAATTCATTTCACATGTAAGATTTTAATGACATAATCGAGAAATATAAATTTAACCTAAATAATGGAAATTGGGTTAAGAAATTCCCTTACAGCAAGTCTAACTTGTCTTGTACATTCTTTATCTTCGTAAATAATAAACATTGGTTAATTTTAACATGATTGAGAACCTATTTAAAGTTTATTATTAATTTTATATCACTTATTACCATTTCATAACAATTACATAATTATTTAAGTTCATGTCAGACATTTTGTTGATATTCAGTACTTGAGTAAAAAATAAACATGGTATGAAGTCAATTGTCCATGTAGTCATAAGTCCATTATCTATAGAATATAAAACATGATATAAATATATTATATATTCATTATATAATTATTTATAATAATCATTTATGTTAAACTAAAGACACTCTTCATTGAGATGGTAGGCTGTATGTATACATGAACACTGTTTTCATTTTTCCTATCATATTGAAAGAGTGAAATTAAATAAAAGGTATATAATTATGTATACATATATAATATCATTATAGTTTTATTTATATTTAATTATATCATATATTTTTACTGAGACATTTTTTAATACATTCCATGTGATGTGTGAATGAATCACATTATTTTGAGGAGGCGGTAGTCCACACGTCCCCAAATGAAGTTATCATATAACAATAATATATAAAGAATGAAGGTATGTTTAATATAACATATCATCAATATTAAATATTTTATCATATACAAATTAAAATATTATTTGACAATAACAATTGTTTTAAGACTATTCATGAAGGTGGTAAAGGAAAATTAATAAAAATATTATTCACCGTGGTGATTAACTGGCATAACATGGACAACAATTTCTTTTATTTGAATAAGAGGGGTTGAGAAATGAAATGGATATGATATATTTCATTAGAAACATAAAACTATAGTATATACATTCTTTTATAGTAATCATTTATTGATGGATAAATTATATTAGAAGAGAGTATAAAATTAAATAAATAAAGAGAGGTACATTGAGAATATTACCTCTTGGATATCTCCTCCTTGAAAGACCCTTAAAGACACCATATTTTGTCATTTGGTGAGAAAAAATGAACATGGATGTGGGGAAGGTAAGGATGAGAGGTTTTTGGAGATATTTTAGGAGCTAAACTACTTTTTGGGTTAAAGTCGGGTGGTGGAGAGGTGGTATTTATACATGAGGATAGGTGGGTTCTAGTAATTAATTTATTGATTATTTTATATTAAATTCCCAACATCTTGAGGTGGAATTAATTTCCATTTATTTGGATTGTAATTAATTTTTTTAAAGGATTTATATGGTTGATCCACACCTTAAATAACAATTAAATATTTTAGTTTTTAGTTATGTTAAGAATTTAACCCTTAACTTTGACCCTTGTCAAAATTTATCTTTTACTACGGTAATTTTTTTTACCATGGTAACTTTTTTATACCTAAAAATTTAATAAACATAAAAAACTAATTTGGGCCTTATTATTAAAAATATTGAAACCATTTTATCTAATTTAATTCATAAAATTTGGAAAATGTTATCTTGAAATAATTCTAGAGACAAAACTAAAAATGTGTTTTTAAGGTGAAATGTCTTAAAGTATATAATGTTTTTATATCTATTTATAAATTTAAATTGATTCCAGTTAAATAAACTTTATTAAATGATAAATAAAATTTTCAATTGAACACTAAATTCAATTAAAATTACAATTTAACTATATAAATAAATGATAAGAAAAGGTAGTTTTGAATTAAAATTCAGTATTTGCAATGTTCATTAAAATATGAAAGTTATCTAAAAAATACCAAAAGATTATCCAAAATAAAATTTGATGTCCCAATTTCAACTTAGAAATTTATTTTTTTCAAATAAAAGATATAATTTTGTGAAAATCTATATTTAAAATTGATTTTCCATCAAAGGGCGGTAAAACAACCTTTTAAAAATATTAGTTCTTTTATGCCTAGAATTTAATTTATTCTTATGTGAATCCCATATAATGTATTGGAAGAGAGTAAAAAAATTAATAAAAATGTGAAAACATAATATATTTACTCTATTCATTATATTTAATACAATGTCTAGGAAATAACTACTATTTAAAATAAATATATTAATAATGTATTATTTTTCAATATAACTCAGTTTTGTGTGCAACATAAGAATTTTAGAGAAACCCATTGTTGCAAGTCTAGTAAGCTATAGGACATAGAGTCTTTTTTAAATTAAAATTAATATCTATTTCAAATATAATAATATATTTTAAAATTTATTATTTTATAAATACACAGGATGTTATATATTAATAATATTTTGGATATTGGATTTTAAAATTTAAATTATTTAGTTATAAAAGACTTAAAGGAAAAAGTATTTTAGACTATCTAAGAAAATTATATTTGAAATAATTGTTTCCAATTTAACATTTAATATTACATTTCATGTTTTAATGTTTTTATATATAGATTAAGGATCATTTACCGAGATACAATGGAAGAAAACATTCACAACATTCTTATTTATTCCAGATGATTTTATTATCACTATTATTAGAAAATATTTTTTAATTGATTTTGATAGCTTCATGTGTATTTAATTCACCGAAATGAGCCTATTTTAATTTTTTAACATCTTTTATTTTCTTCCAAATATTTTTTGGTCAAGGTATATTTTTTATTTGATTTAAAAATATCAACTTTACCAACTCTCTTGAAAACAGAAATTCCAAAAAGGACATGAACATTTACTTCATGGAAGTTAGGAATCATGTTAGAGGCTAAAGGGGATGTCAATTACATCCTGATGTTTTGATTTAAGGTATGATTTAATTTATTATGCTCAAATTATAAAATATTTTTTAGGTTTAAATAGATGAATCATAGGGATATAATTCACTTATTTGATTGTAGTAATGATGTATTAAAAAATAATAAAATCAAAAATGGTTAAAGGTTTATGATGGAAGTTGAATAAAGGATGTGTTTATGTATTGAGTTAATAAATTTATGATACATTGGAATTTAAAAAATTTTATGTGAATAATGGAATGCCTAAGGATCTTTCTATAGTATGATCTATTTTCATATATTAGGAAACAATTGTATGATGGAATCAATACCATTGAAAAGTGGAAAAAATGTGATAATTTTTAAGGTACATGATATCCTTAATATTAGGATAAGAACAATGTTATTTGTGTAAAAATTAATTAATTAATTTTTATATAAGTTTAAATGTATTTTTAGTCTTTTTGGTTTATTTGATCTTTGAATCTGAGGTGATTATGTGTTCTAACTTTTTCGGATAAAAAATTAATGGTATGAGATAACCATTAAGGTTTAATATATAAAGTTTATTTTTTAGGATGTTTCTAGAATTTATAGAATCTTTTGAGGACTGTATTAATATAGTTTTAGAATAGGACATCTCGTATACCATTTGAAAACCTATTGCATCCATAAATGTTGTGGGGATTGACCCCACCACTGATTGGAAATAAGGTTGCATCACCCACCACTAGACTGCTTGATTTCTAAATTAGTATGATATTTTTATTTTTAGTTACACCAATAGATCGATTAAAATATGTTTATTTTGTGAATATATGTTTCATCCTAGAAATAATCAGGGAATTTAAAATATGATTTGATAATTAAGTGGTTAATATTTTTTTGAAGACGTTAACTATTTTGAGAACATTATATGATAAAGTTTAATTGAATAATATGGGATTTTATTTGATAAATAAATGATGAATAATATTTTGGAAACATATAATATTCATGGCGATTCATGTTATTTATTATTACATACCAAACCTGGTTCCCCATACTGAGTCACTATATAACCTCAAGCACACCTCCTCATATGCTATAGGTTTTCGACTAGTAGAGAGGGACTCATAGAACACATGGGGAGACTATACCATCATCATCAAAGTAAGTAACACCCTATAAAAAAAGAAATAAAGGAAATAAAAAAACTAAAAACATTCATCACAAATAGATTTCCCAAAAATAGGTATAATCCCAAAACTAAAAAGTAAATTTTCTAGGACATGTCATATAGTGCAATGTGTAAGAAACTTTATAATAATGAAAAACTAAAGAATCCCAAAAATGGGTCCATACTCTAATCCAAATCCCTCATCCATGCACATCCCATGCCCATATATACAATCTAGAATAGGTCCATTTACCTATTCCAAACAAGTAACTATAAATTCTGATCGAGTACCAAATGGTGGCCCAATGAATATGTGAGTATAAATTATCCATCTACCTCTAAAGTTTTTAAAAAAATATTTAGTCTAAATAGATCAGATATGTAGGCACATAATGAGTAGCAAGTTAAATAGAAGATAAAATCTATTATATTAATTAAAAATGATCACTTTGTCTACTTTCACTATTTCATCCACGGGTTAATTATTTTTATAAAATACACTTTGATGTAGGATTTCACATTAGCTAAGCATAATCGGGAAGAATCAATTTTTGTACATGACTAGGAAAAACATTTCTCAAAAAAAAAAACTTACCTTGGAGACCAATTATCAGTATACAGAAGCTTACCATGGAGCCTAAGTCTAGGCATCTATAAAAATACCTTGGAACCACAATCTAGGGATCCATAAACTTACCTTGGTGCCTCATTCTAGGTAGCCATATCCCATGAATTGATTAGTGGAATCGAGCCACTATCAGACTCAATAGCCCATCCATTATATGTATGGGTATTATAGCCACAATATAACTCAAATCATTGGTGTGGAGCCTCTATTAAATAGCCCAGATACAACTAATCCATGTGAACATGCTTATTTAACAATTTAACACATACATAATTCACAATTCATAACTCATTTTCCAATATACCATGTATGTGTATTAACCAATTATCACACACATTACCCATTTACGTGCCTTAATCCATTTAACAATTTTTCATTTAAATTCCTTATACAACTAACACATTTACCATTTTTAACCCATGATTCATTTAACACATTTAACAAAGCACCAAACAACCCCTTATAAGATGTCAACAACTGGTAAAAATTAACATTTGTTTCATTTCATAACTAGGGACAACATGTCTACATATTTATCATGGGATCATTCTCATAATCATTCATCTCTACACTTAACATATAAGTTTCATGGTAAATAATGTTTCAAACCCCATGGGTGGCCCCTAACCTAGTGTAATTGATCCATGATGAATCACACAAGATTACAGAAGGGTTAAATTAATTAATAAACCTATTAATTCATCATTTCTACAATGGAAAATAAAACATACAACACAAATATACAAGAACACAACAACATAAAAATTAATTTAATCAAAATACCATGGGATATAATGTATAGACCACATACCATGATTCCGAAGAAACAAACTGACCTATCCTTGGACTTTTATTGATATACAAACCACCATTAGATCCCCAACCTAAAAACTGTGGGAAAAAGAGTTTTGTTTAGCTTCATAAGATGACGAATGTTTCCATAATCCCTAACCATGATAAAGGATGGAAGAGGACTATTAGAATCACAAAAAGAATAATTTTTCACCCAATGTCAAACCAAATGGATTATAAATGAAGGAGATATATCCTAGAGATTTTTGTGAGGAAGGGTTCATCACCCTTGGCTACTTCATGATGAATGAATAGAAAATTATTGTAAGATGTCTCAAATCAAATGGGGGAAATGGTACATTTTTTATTGTGAATGGGATGCATGGTTTGGTCACACTATTAGGGAAACTATGCACTAACCGTGTGACACCCTCTGTCTAATAGATGACTAGGTTGTATGGACTTCTTGGGGGCCTCACTATTCAAAAAATCATCTAGTAACCATGATGGATGTCTTTGTCTGAGCCTAAATGGGTCCACCTCCCCCATTGCATAGTTTTACCAATTTTGATCCCCTCTTCAAGAAAAGCACAATTATGGTGTGTGGTTACTACTAACTATCTTCCAAACACGCAACATTCACTTGAAGACCAATTTTCCTTTTCATTCATCTCTTGAACACTAGTAACACCCCTGAGTCTCTTCATAGACACAAGAAACATTTCAAAATCAAAATTAAATGGATTTAATTCAAAAAACAAACATAAACATAACTCGAGAGAAGATAGGGATCTTACATCCTCCCCTCCGTATAATGACTTGAACATGATCCACACTACCATGAATCACGTAGTTTCGAAGTTAAATATATATTTCCAATGTGACTGCATATCCTTCTCCAACTATTGATTATATTCCTCATTGTTACTATAATTCTTTAACAATCAAAAGAAATGAAATGGTTTCCCCATGAAACATTGCCATTATGATCCACAATATGAACTGAATGCTTTTAAAATTACACATCAACCTCAATATGTAACACTCCAAGCATCCATGGTACGTTTCCCATTGAATAATGCAATAGTTTGTGTTGTACGCACTGTGGAGTTTTAACACACCACGACTAATCAAACTAGCCATTATGAATAGTAATACCCACTTTTTGAAATTTTATAAATTTTATTTTTCAAAATTGAATTAATTATTGGATTAGAAATATCAAAATTATCTTAGGTTAATGTTTTGGTATTTTTTAGAAAACCTTCAATTTTTGATGAATAATGAAAAACATTGCGTTATTTTTTAAAACTGACCATTTATTTAAATAATTTGTTATTTTATTTAAATTTATATTAGGTAAAAATAAATACATAATACCTATATATGTTCAATGTAATTCATTGGATTCATTTTATAATAATATTAGATATATAATATTTTATTGAACTTTTTACCGTCTTTTACCCACATATTAGGAACATTGGAAAATTTTCATAAAACGTAACTTTACCTCTTCAGTGAATTGAATTTTAAAAATCCGAGAGATATGGTTGATATCATTATAAAAATTTTGGTTCAATAAGATGAAAATTATTTTTGGTGAATGGTAACTTTTGACTTTTATTTAACACGGTTAAAAGTAAATAGGGTAATTAAAGGTAAAAATATTATTATACTTACCCAAAAACATGTCCTCATTTTATTGGATAAATTTATTTTGACCTAAATCAACATTAGGAATAAAATATGTTCCTATTTGGTCCACCTGGATTATATTTTGACATTTATTATATTTAATTTAAAGAATTGTTAAAAGAGTTAAATTCAAGATTTCTTAAATAAAACATTTTTAATACAGGGTTATACATAACATAAATTAGACTATAAATATTTATTATAAATATATAAATATTTCTTACATAATGGTATTTTATTTATAATTTTTAGACATTAAATAATTAAATTTATTTATGACATATTGATGATGCAATTATTACTTTATTGATGGAAGATTAAAATAATTTATATTATAAATATCCAAATAAATGTAATTTGAGACTTTTGATTAATTCCACTAATTTTTTAGGTTAATATGACTTGTTTTGGTTGATTAAATTAATTTTTTAAGTAATCATTCTATTATGACTGTGACAAAAACAAAACACCAAATAGTGTCAAAATTCACAAAAATGAGTTTTTAAAAAAAATCCTATATTATTAATTGATATAATATTCCTAAAAATCTATGGTTCAGAAAAAGAACTTAAATAAAGATATACATATCTTTAATTAACCACCTGGGGTTTTCTTTTCTTTTTATAGTATGTTTACTAACCATTTATTATAATAATACTAGAATACATGGAAAAGGTTAAACTATTTAACTAAGAGTTAAATCTAGAAGATAAGGTTAATATGGTGCCCTAAACCTATCTAAAACATATTATTTGAGTGGTTTTATACCCATACTCACCTTATAATAGAAATAAATAATTTTGGAGCCATTATAACCCAAATATGATTGTATAATAAAATAATAATTCAAGTTATTCTTAAAGTGACCCTCACCTCCCTTATAAAAGGGTACTTACCCTTCTCTCAAAATCACACCTCCAAAGCCATTGGCTCAGCCAAGACCTTCCCAAATATCTTCCTAATTACCCTCACATAGACTTAGTAGCCATAATTTATTAGGAAAGCCATCTTAATTATCCCTTTTGATCAAATCAAAAGGTAGAACCCGAAGAAGAGGTAAATATTTTATCCCATCTTTCAAGTTTTTTTCTTCTACCACTTCCTATTTCTTTGTTATTTCCTTAAGAAAATAAAAACCACATCACCTAAAAAATACATTGGTGTTATTATAAATATGGTAAAACCATATTTATTATTCTATCCATCCTATGAATTACAATGTCACCATACGTGCGTACGTACGGCTTACCGTCTCCACGTCGGGATGTAGTTCGTTATTCAAACACATCATTATTTGGATGTATATTATAATGAGTATAACAAATGAAAATAATAAATATAACATGTTAATGATTCTTTATATATGATATACCATCCAATTACATAATATTTAACCATCAATAGAATGGTATTGTTGCGCGTGCGTATGTACGGATTACTGTCTCCGCGAATGCGGTGAAATTCATTCCCCAACATAATAATTCAATGATAATTTACTTTTTATGATTAAAAATAATGTTTATGTACTTAATATCATTTTGGATATTAATCAAATACTTCCTATCCATAACAAACATGGATTATGTAACCAATCATATAAATGAAAACAAATCAGTTAACACCCGAAATAATGATACTACTGAAATAATATTAACAAAGAAATATTAGAATATCATATATGATATCATATTTATGTATATGTTTCTTATATAATTTAATAAAAATAATTTAACTATTATAACATAGGTTAACATACCCTCGCTCAAGGAAATTTACAAGGTAAGGGTTAATTTTACAACTTCTTTATTAACGGAGGTTGTTAATACTTAAGTATTTATAGGGACCTCTTTATCATCTACATCCATGTTTCTTAAAAATGTATTTCAAAACATTTTTACTATTTCCTAGAATATGGGTTAAATTAATTTATACACTTTATTTACTTTTTATAATTTTTTTTTAAAAATAATCTTTCTGTCGTTTTCCAAACAAGGAAATTTATGGCCTTTTTGACAAATTAAGGTGAGAATTTTTTTAACATATACGGCGAATGCGACTATTTTCCACCATTATAAAACCTTCAAAGCTTCCCTTATAATCTTATAATAATATTTTAAAAATAAATGTTTTTTTTATAATAACATGACTTTTAAATGATTTAAAATAAAAAAAGATATTTCTCTCAAATAGTTTTGATTTCATCTATGTCAACATCCTTTGATGGATTTTACACTTGTTTGAAGTTGATTTATTAGGATACAATTTTCCATAATGTATTGAATGTTTTTTGATATGTTTTATAGTGGATGTGTTATTTTTATACCATTCATGGTTTATGGTTAAAGTATTAACATTCTATATGCTAGTTTTAATATGAATGTTTATGTTCTGTTTCAACCTTTTCATATGAAGAATGCATTGGACTTAGTAAGTGATAGGTGGAGCCCACTATATCTCCTTGATGAATTTTTAGGTCTCATGAGACAAACTAGTCTTGTAATATCCCGAATTTTTCCATGTATTATCTTAATATTATATAAGAATTAATTCGAGACCAAGCTCTGAGACAACGTGAAATTCTGAGGCCCGGTGAGCTCGGAACAAGTGTTTGAATTTAATTTCATAATTAAATTACACAAGTGTCCAGTTTTCCTGAAAAAGTGGAATAACTCCTAAATGGGTGCTCAAATCAGAAGTCTGAGGGCACTGTTGAGTTCGGAACAACGATTTTACCTTAGTTGAGGCCTAACATCGGCCAGCGCAGGTCAGTGATGGAATCCAGTTTTTGGGACGTAAGAGTAATAAAATATTTAAATAAAAATATTTTACTCTCCAGCGAAATCTTTTAAATCTACTGCAACAAATATAACTTACCTTTTTAATTAAAGGTTGGCACAAGGGTCCAGGGATACAAACCTCATAACCCTGAAACCCTTGGCGGATTTAGAGGCTCTGGAGAAAACCTCACAACGCGGTGACGACGACGCAGCGACCGGATCATCGCCAACGAATGCCGCAGAATCCAGGTAGGATGTTTTTTTGTGATTTCTTCCCCGTTTTTGATTTCCATGATGAACGCAGACTAATCCCCAAACAGATTAGCCTACGGATCGATCATTCTTGCGGGACGGGCTTTTTACGGGGATTTATGGGAGATTGAATCCATGTTAATCCATTGTTGTTGATTTTCTACTCCGTTTAATCCGATTAACGGGAGCGGATCGATGCAGTGATGAACGAAGGTAGAGGTTCATTCCTCAATTTCATTTCTTTGGATTTATCCCCTTTCTTTTCTCCATGTTCTTCATGTTCTTCATGGGACGATGAATGAAGGATCTTTGCGTATCCGTTCTGTGATGGAATGATCCCAAACTGTGGATCCAACCCCAGAGCGGTGTCACGGAGGTGCGACGGTGATATCGGCAGACGATTCAGAGCAGATCGAGAGTTATGAGTATTCGGGTGTTTTTCTTCGAATGGATCGTTCGAGGTTTATGATCCATTTTAAAGGCCAAAATCACCCATCGCGGTGTTTGTATGACGAACCGAACCAATCCCTGGAGTATCAGGATGAACAGACGAGAGATTGTGGATCCGGACGATCAGCCGAAGCGCGAGGAAGAAGATGGCATTCTGGAAATTTCCCGACTACACGGCGTGTATTATGGGCTACACGGCATGTGTTCTTCAGCGGCCCACATGACGTGTACTCCGGGAGTACACGAACACGGGTTGGGTACACGGCCAAGGACACGACATGTATACCCCTCCCCGGCCAGACCCGTCCAGATACATGGGATACCCCGTGTACTTGTACACGGGCAGGCGACACAGACACGGGCAACGACCGTGTACGGGCACATGGCCAGCATACACGGAGCGAGTCTAGGTGCTCGGACATGGCATGTTATTCTTCTAAACTCTGTGTAGTTTCTTTCTCTCCGATAAGCCGAATGACATGGGCCAGTTACACGGGCAGTACCCGGGGTCAAGGAACACGACGTGTACTTTTTCTACACGCCATGTAGTTTGGTTTTGCATGGATTGAACGAATGACACATGCCGTTCAAATGGGAAGTACGTGGGGTCAAGGAACATGGCGTGAAACTTTTCTACATGCCGTATAATCTTTTCTTCATGGCTTGAGCCACTTGTCTTCTGTGACTTGGACTAGTTCTTAGGGTTCTTACCCTTGGTTTTCCCCTGACGATTCTGACATCATTTATTTTGTACAAGAGTATGATCCCTTCCGTAGAACTTCCTGAATAGTGTTGTTGGAATCCCCTCTATGAGACTTCGAGCCAGATCCTCTATTCATTTCTGGAACCCTAGGTAGAGTTCTTGGTATCGATGTGACCAACTTTACCCGGGTTCCGATCTTCTGCTTAGCGGATTATCTCAGACTGAGTTGTCAGAATCACCCCATGACTTGGTTGTGATCCTCATCTGAGAATCATGTTCTCAACGTATATGTGGAGTGTGTTCTCCTGGAACAAGTACTTTGTATCTCTCTCTCTCCAGACCTAGGAGTGCATTCTCCTAGTTGCATGCTTAGTGAAATCTTCGAGGTAGATCCTAGTGGTGGGTTTCACGATAGTCGATCGTGTATGAGTATATCTGGATATTCTTTTTATATGTTTGGTAGACATATACGGTGTAGAGCTGACTGTACCTTTATTTTTTGGTATTTCCCTTGTTGTTTTTCCTTTGTGGTTTCGGGGTGTCCTACTGGGTATTGTTATACTCACCCCTGCACGGGCTTTGCCTACACCTATCGTGTCTTGTGCAGACGAGCGAGCCTTTGACAGGATTCTTGGTGGACCAGGACCGGACGGTACTCAGTGAGATCAAATAGGCCGAGGTGTGTTCCTACGGCTACATACTACAGTCCCAACACCTTTCTTTACAGGTTGGACTTTGTTGCAGACTTTCTTTTTTGTGGGCTTGTACTTTTGGCCCAGGGTTTTAATTTCTTGTACTTTACTTTCCTGTCGTACTCTATGGTTGTGTTTTTGTGTATGCATGCATCTTTTCCTTTTGGTAGTTTTACTTTTCAGCTCTTTGCGCTTGGAGATGTGTGTGCGTGTGTACAGGTTTAAAGGCAATGCATCCCATGTTAGTATCATGCCTACTCGGAGCTAGTCACCCGCCCCTGGCCTATTGGAGGTGGGCTTGGGGAGTTTCGGCTCAGGCCCCACTGGGACGTGTCGTTATATAGTGGTATCAAAGGTGTTCGGGTCTACCTTAGGACTAAGAGTATGTGAGTTGGTTTGGGGAAATAGTGTTAAGTGTTTCGAGTTTGGCTTTCAGGCCAGGGACCCCAGTGCTGGTGCGGGTGGCTGACATATCCATACACCAGGACTCTGATAACTTACTTTTCGACTCAGAACATGAGAACACTAAGTGGAAGGGAAAATAATGGTACATGCTTCATATAGGAATGGGTTGTGGTTTCCATGTCCTTCTTGAGTCAGCTCTCTAGATATACTCACTGACTAAGATACATCTTGTTTCTTTAACAGGATGCCTCCGTGACGCGCACCCGCTAGGATCCAGAAGCTCGATCATGAGGATGACCCACTCAATGATGAAGCCTCAATACAGGGACCAGATCCCCCAATTTTACAATCAGGTGGTGTGCCAGTTATCCCGCCACCTGTGGAGCAGTGTTTAGGGCCTGTTGTACCAGTGGAGGAGGAGCGTAGGCTGAGCTCACTCCCCGAGTTTCAGAGACAGGGACCCCTCAGGTTTCAAGGTGAGCCTGATCCTCAGGCAGTAGAGGAGCTTGGAGAGCAGCTGGACGTGGTCATCATTTTCACCCTTTACCACCACCACCCCCAGGAGCTCCACCCCAGGCCTAGGGAGCTAGTGGATAGAGGCAGGGACAGCTGCAGGAGGCAGAGGCTTATGACCCAGGTACTCCTAGAATGATTAGAGGTACTATCTGTGTCTTTTCTACTTTGGCTACTGTATTGATAGACACAGGTTCTAGTCATTAATTTCTGGCTTCTTATCTTGTTCGAGACCTTGATATTCCAGTTTATCTGTTGACTCGACCCTTATGCTTAGAAACACTGACTGGAGAAGATTCAGAGATCACACACCTCTGTAGACAGTGTGACCTGACCCATGGAGATGAGATTTTAGGTTGGAACCTCTTGGTGGTAGCATCTAAGCCTTATGATTTCATTCTTGGTATGGATTGGCTATCCACAGTTCATGCCCATATCGACTGTTTTAGGAGAAGGTTGCGGTGTGTCCACAGTGATAGAACGAGGTTCTATTTTTTCAGTGAAAGAGAGTCCCAGGCAGCGCAGGATGGACTCGTTCATAGGAGGGCACAACAAATTTCACATTAGTTGGCTAGCCTAGCCCTTGGTGCATCTGATGTTACGAGTTTCCAATTTTCAGAAGTAGTGGCTGAGTATGAGTACGTCTTTCCAGTGGATGTCCCTGGGCTACCTCCCCATCCGGAGATAGATTTCTGCATTGAGTTGCAACCTAGTACGACACTGATATCAGCATCAGAATATCATATGGCTCCTGAAAAGCTTTGTGAGTTGAGGGTACAGTTGGACGATTTATAGAAGAAGGGCTTTGTGAGACCCAGTGTATCACCCTGGGTGGCCCTAGTGCTGTTTTCCAAGAAGGAAGATGGGATCATGAGGCTATGTGTGGATTACCGGCACTTGAATCAGGTGACCGTGAAGAACCGGTATCCACTACCGAGGATCTATGACCTCTTCGACCAGTTGAGAGGGGCACAATGGTTCTCGATGGTTAATCTATGATCATGCTATCACCAGTTTCAAGTACGGGATAAGGATATACCGAAGACGGCTTTCCGATGTCGCTACAGTCACTATGAGTACTTGGTGATGCCCTTCGGCGTGACGAACGCCCCGGTAGTGTTCATGGGACTCATGAACCAGATCTTTCAGCCCTATCTAGACAGGTTTATAGTGGTTTTCATCGACGATATCCTTGTGTACTTTGCGTCCGAGGAGGAGAACGCGAGAAACCTAAGGATGCTTCTAGACACACTTTGAGAGCACCAGTTGTATGGGAAACTCTCGAAGTGTCAGTTCTGGTTATAGGAGGTCCACTTTTTGGGACACATTATCTCAGAAGATGGTGTAGCAGTGGACCCAACCAAGGTGGAGGCAGTTCTAGCATGGGAGCCACCCCGGAGCGTGATGGAGGTGTGGAGTTTCCTTGGTTTGGCATGCTACTATCGGAGATTCATCCCTTATTTCTCCAGGATTGCAGCACCCATGACAACTTTGACCCGAAAGGGTTAGCCTTTCGTGTGGACTGAGAGATGCCAGCAGGCTTTCCAGTAGTTAAGACAGAGTCTGACGAGCGCCCCAATCTTGAGATTACCGGAGGAGGGTGTCGAGTACGTAGTGTTCTGTGACACATCAAGAACTGGGCTTGGTTGTATCCTGATGTAGAGGCAAGCAGTGATTGCCTATGGCTCACGTCAGTTGAGGCCACACGAGAAGAACTACACAACCCATGATCTTGAGTTGGCAGTGGTAGTCATCGCATTGAAGATGTGGCGACACTACCTAATGGGCGAGCGATTTACCATCTACTCTGATCAAAAGAGTCTCAGATATATCTTTTCTTAGAAGGATATGAATTTGAGACAGAGGCTATGGCTTGAGATCCTCCAGGATTATGACTTTGAGATCGTTTATACTCCTGGGAAGGAAAATGTAGTGTTAGATGCTCTCAGTAGAAAATCCAGTTCGCAGTTGCTAGATGAGGCGATGAGGTAGTTGGCCTCCCTACTGTTATCCTTCGTGTATAGAGATGAGGAAGCCTACCTTTAGTAAATGGTTGTTACCTATCCTCTCTTACAACGAGTCAGGGAAGCACAACGCGAGGATGCTAGCTATGAGACTCTACATGCTCATATATCCACAGGTGATGCTGCTAATGGATATTAAAAAGGTGGGGAGCATGTTGTTCTTTTCAGAGGGCGCACGGTAGTACCAGTGATGTTGTGGGAGGGGGTTCTGAGAGAGTTCCATACATCCCCTTTGGCGGTGCATCCAGGTGTAGAAAAGATGTATCAGGACCTCCAATGTCAGTTCAGGTGGCCAGGAATGAAGAAGGGTGTGGAAGAGTTTGTATCTCGGTGCCTTACTTGTCAGCAAGTAAAGACTGAGCACCAGGTTCCGGCAGGTTTGACTCAGCCCCTTGAGGTGCTAGAGTGGAAGTGGGATAGGATATCCATAGACTTCATGGAGAGTTTACCATGTACGTCCAAGGGACACGATTCCATCTGGGTGATCATTGATCGAATCACCAAGTCAGCCCACTTCCTTGCCATAGGGAGCAGAGTTCGGTAGATGGCTTGGGATGCCTCTACGTGCAGGAGATAGTTCGACTTCATGGATTGAAATCCACGATCATCTCAGATTGTGATGATCGTTTAACATCTCGATTGTGGAAGGGATTGTAGGAAGATTTTGGGACTCAGTTATGCTTGAGCACATCGTTTCATCCTCAGACTGATGGTCAGACGGAGCGGACAATCCAGGTTCTGGAGGATATGCTTCGAGCTTTCATACTTGACTTCGGTCGTAGTTGGGAGGATCACCTACCACTGGTGGAATTTGCTTACAACAACAGTTATCATTCCACTATTGGTATGGCACCGTTCGAGGCTCAGTACGGGCGACCTTGCAGGTCTCCACTTTGCTGGACTGACCCAGGAGAGTCAGCACTCATGGGACCAGAGATCGTGAGAGCTACTATAGAGAAGGTGCAGGTCATCCAGGAGCAGATGAAGACTACACAGAGTCAGAAAAAGTCTTATGCCGATAGGATGCAGAGGCCCTTGGAGTTCGAGGAAGGAGACCATGTGGTCCTTCGGGTCTCACCTCGACGAGGATTGCGGAGATTTGACTGAGGGGGCAAGCTATCCCTGACGATCGTTGGCCCTTTTCAAATTCTAAGTAGAGTTGGCGAGGTGGCGTATCTCTTAGCTCTACCTCCTCAGATGGACCGGGTACACAACGTCTTCCATGTGTCGCAGCTACGGAGGTACATGAATGATCCATCGCACGTTATCGACTGGGGCGAGCTGGACATCGATGATGGAGCAACCTTTGTAGAGTACCCAGTGGAGATCGAGGATCGGTAGGAGAAGATCCTACATGGGCAAGCTATTCACTTGGGGAATGTCTAGTGGCAACACGAGAATCTCCAGGAGAGCACGTGGAAGTGGGAGGCTCAGATTCGCGTGCACTACCCACATCTTTTTGAGTAGCCCTTGTTTTGGCTTTGCGGGGACGTAAAATCCCTAAGGTGGGTGTGATGTAATGACCCGGATTTTTTCATGTAGTATCTTAATATTATATTGGAATTAATTTGAGACCAGGCTCTGAGAAGATGTGAAGTTCTGAGGCCCAGTGAGCCCAGAACAAGTTTTTGAATTTAATTTAATAATTAAATTACGCGCGCATGCGGTTTTCCTGAAAAAGTAGAATAACTCCTAAATGGGTTCTCAGATCAGAATTCTGAGGGCACTGTTTCATTCAGAACATAGATTTTACCTTAGGCGAGGCCTAACATCGGCTGGCACAGGTTGGTGGTGGAATCCAGTTTTTTGGGACGTAAGAGTAATAAAATATTTAAATAAAAATATTTTACTCTACAGCGAAATCTTTTAAATCTGCTGCAACAAATATCCATTACCTTTTTAATTAAAGGTTGGCGCAAGGGTCCAAGGTTACAAACCTCATAACCCTGATGCCCTTGGCGGATCTGGAGGCTCTGGAGAAAACCTCCCGACGCGGAAACAACGATGCAGCGACCGGATTATCACCGACGAACGCCGTGGAATCCAGGTAGGATGTTTGTTTGTGATTTCTTCCCCGTTTTTGATTTCCACGACGAACGCGGACTAATCCATGAACATATTAGCCCGTGGATCGATCGTTCTTGTGGGATGGGATTTTTGTGGGGATTTATGGGAGATTGAATCCATGTTAATCCATTGTTGTTGATTTTCGGCCCCGTTTAATCCCATTAACGGGAGAGGATCAACACCATGACGAATGACGACAGAGGTTCGTTCCTCAATTTCATTTATTTGGATTTATCGCCTTTCTTTTCGCCACGTTCTTCGCGTTATTCACAGGGCGATGAATGTCGGATCATTGTGCATCTGTTCTACAACACAATGATCCCAAACTGTGGTTCCAACCCCGGAGCGGTGTCACGGAGGTGCGGCAACAATATCTGCGGACGATTCGGAGCGGATCGAGAGTTATGAGTTTTCGGGCGTTTTTTTTCGGATGGATCGTTCGAGGTTTATGATCCGTTTTAAAGGCTGAAAACACCCGTCGCGGTGTTCTTTTGATGAACCGAACAAATCCCTGGAGTATTGGGTCAAACAGACGAGTGATCGCAGATGCTAAAGATTGGCTGAAGTGCGAGGAAGAAGATGGTGTTCTGGAAATTTCCCGGCTACACGGCGTGTAGTGGGGGTTACATGACGTGTGTTCGTCGGCGGCCCACACGGCGTGTACTCTGGGAGTACACAGACACGGGTTGGGTAAACGGCCAAGGACACGGCGTGTATACCCCTCCCCAGCCAGACCCGGTCAGATACACGGGATACCCCGTGTACTAGTACATGGGCAGGTGACACGGACACGGGCAGAGACCATGTACGGGCCCATGGACAGCGTACACAGAGCGAGTCCAGGTGCTCGAACACGGAGTGTGATTCTTCTACACGTCTGGTAGTTGCTTTCTATCCGACAAGCCAAATGGCACGGACCGGTTACATGGGCATTGCCCAGGGTCAAGGAAGATGGCGTGTACTTTTTTTGCACGCTATGTAGTTTGGTTTTTCACGGCTTGAATGAATGACATGGGCCGTTTACACGGGCAGTACCCGGGGTCAAGGAACACAGTGTGTAACTTTTCTACATGCCATGTAATCTTTTCTTCATGGCTTGAGCCACTTTTCTTCTGTGACTTGGACTAGTTCTTAAGGTTTGTACCCTTGGTTTTCCCCTGAAGGTTCTGGCATCATTTCTTTTGTACAAGAGTATGATCCCTTCAGCAGAACATCCTGAATAGAGTTGTTGGAATCCCCTCTAGGATAATTGGAGCCGGATCCTCTATTCATTCCTAGAACCCTAGGTAGAGTTATTGGTATCGACATGACCAACGTTACCCAGGCGCCGATCCTCTTCTTAGCGGATTAGCTCAGACTGAGTTGTCGAAATCACCCCATGACTTGGTTGTGATCATCATCGGAGAATCATGTTCTCAAGGTACTTTTGGAGTGTTTTCTCCTAGAACGAGTACTTTGTATCTCTCTCTTCAGACCTAGGAGTGCGTTCTCCTGGTTTCATGCTTAGTGAAATCATCAAGTTGGATCCTAATGGTGGGTTTCGCGATAGTCGATCATGTATGAGTATATCTGGATATTCTTGTTATATTTTTGGTAGACATATACAGTATAGAGCTGTTTGTACCTTTATTTTGTGGTATTTCCCTTGTTGTATTTCCTTTGTGGTTTAGGGGTGTCCTACTGGGTATTGTTATACTCACCCCTACATGGGCTATGCCCGCATGTGTCGTGTCTAGTGCAGACGAGCGAGCCTTTGATAGGATTCTAGGAGGACCAGGACCGGACGATACTCAGTGAGATCAGACAAGCCGAGGTGTGTACCTATGGCTATAGACTGCAGTCCCAACACCTTTCTCTATAGGTTGGACTTTGTTACAGACTTTCTTTTTGGTGGGCCTGTACTTTTGGCCCAGGGTTTTACTTTCATGTCATACTCTGTGGTTGGGTTTTAGTGTATGCATGCATCTTTTTCTTTTGGTAGTTTTACTTTTCAGATTTGTGGGCTTGGAGATGTGTGTGCATGTGTACAGGTTTATAGGCAATGCCTCCCATGTTAGTAGCATGCCTACTCGGTGCTAGTCACCAGCCCCTGGCCTATTGGAGGTGGGCTTGGGGAGTTGCGGCTCAGGCCCCACTGGGACAGGTCGTGACAAGTCTCTTGGCACAAGGACTTGACAAAACCATATTTGTAGTCTTCGCACAAGGCCTTGACTATGTGGTTATGATGTTCGGCATTATGAATTCCATCATTATGAAATTTCATATGGATATTTCATGTGATTATCTACCTTGTAGAATATCCATATGAATATGTAAATGGTATTATTTAATTTATATTTTCTATATTATACTGAAGTTTATGTTTCAAAGTCTTGTGTTTTAGTCTTATAAATTTCATTAAAAGTTTATGTTTTTTATGAAAGTTTCTTCTGTATTGTTATCCTAACTGAGCATCTGAGATCACCACTTTCTTATGTTTTAATTTTCCCAGGATGTGAACAAGTATTTTACAATTATCCTATAAGAATAGGATAAATAATAATAGTGTGTTCAAAGGGGAAAAATGATTTTATTTTTCTTTGTTTCATGATGTAATGTAAAACTTCTGGGTATATCTATTACTTCAAAGGATACTAAACTAATCGGTCTTTCAAGACGGGATTCCTTGTATCATGCCAATGTTATGTAATAATGTACAAACTCTTGGTAACTGGATTCGGGGCATGACACAAGATCAACAACATCAACATCAATCTCAAGAGATGGTTTTAGGTGATTTTGATCCATCTATGAATCATGAAAAACAACATGCATTCCATTATACAATTTTAGAAGATTCAATTTGTATGACACATGTTAGATCTTATCCACAATCACAAACGCTACCACATACTTGGGTTCCAATTTACCCTATTTCTGAATCATATGGTGACCCAACCATTACAAAACTCAATGAAACATAAGTACACACACCATAAACTCAAGAGTTTTATGACGTCGATCAACATACTTATTCTTCCTACATGAGCTATATCCATAGTAATCTGAATCAACTAAATCTCTTCGGACATCTACAACATGAGACTTAGTCCCAACAACTCTGATTCCTCAACCTCCAACGAACATAATAGATATCTACATGGACTAATATAGAGAACATCATATGGTTACATATATATATCCACCTCATATTTTTTATTATAAGAGAACTCAACATGTGCTAAAATGGGGGTTCAAAACCCATTGGACACAGGGACTATAGCAGTACTGTAGCAACTGTAGCAGTGGCAGCACTGTAGCAACGACGGGAACTGTAGCGGTAGCAGGTCACTGTAGCGGTAGTAGAGTACTGTAGCAGTGGTGGGTACTATACATTACTGTAGGAGTGTGGGTACTATAACAGTACTTTTCACAGAATGGGCTTTGGGCCAAAAAAATGGGCCTACGAGCTATGTAATGGGCTAAATACCCACTGGTTCTTCGGGCTATTTAATGGGTCTCCCTCTACCCAGTTAAAAATTTCTTTTCTTTTCTTTAATAATAAATGAGGCTTCAGCCTCAACCTTTAAAAAAAGTGCTAAATACTTCTCCCAAGACCCCCAATGTGTATAACACAATCCCTTATAATGTCCTCCAACACCTGAATAGTATGCTCTGACTTCTTATCAGTCTGTGGGTGGAAATATAAACTCAAAAACCCCTTGGTACCAAGAACCTTAGGTAACCTCTTCCAAAAGTGTGAATTAAAATGCAGATCATGACATGCAATAATAGTCCCTGACACCCAGTGCAACTACACTATCTCCCAAAAGTACATTTCACACTACTCTTCCATGATAAAAATATCTCGAATCGATAATAAATATTTTACCTTGGTTAATAAATCCACAAATAACTATATAACATAACTCTTATAAGGAATCCTCAAAGACATAAAAAAGATCCATCATGATGTTGTCCAAATTCTATTCTTGGATAGGTAATGGTAGAAAAAAATCACCCAGTAGTTGCTTCTCGGCCTACAACTTCTGACAGGTGTAGCATAAAATCCTGAATCATGTAATCTATCATATCATCCGTTGAAACCAATACTATATAACAATATTATTATAAATTTTAGTCATATCAAGATGCACAACCCGTTTCGACGCATGAAACTCATGCATAGACTCTTACCACATACAAGGAGTCCCAATAACATGCCCATGTACGTAAACAATCTCATCCTCATCAATAGCCCAATCAGAGGGTGACTTACCATATTTAATACATTCCCTTAAGAAAATACACTATGGATCATCATATTGTCTCTCTTTGATGTGGCATAGATGTGTAGACTCAACTTCGGAGGATGAAAGTCGCATCTTCCCTTGCCCATCATGAACCTCGATATGCATCTTTCTAGGTCCATTAAGTCAAATAACATGAGATGGGGGATGAATCAGGGTATGATAGATTAAAACAACTAATCCTTTTGATATGTTTTCATTGATAAACAAAACATTCTTCTCTATTATTCCCTAGAAAGGATTGAACAGGAATTAAATCATGCACAGGACACAATGATTTTACTTTGTTAACCCACACTAGGACACATACAAAGAGAATATAATGATGATCTTCCAATATTCCTAATATAGTAAAAGTGATCTATATTTTACCATGATTGAAGTAGAATCAATAACACACCAGGTTTAAAAACAATCATAATTTGAAAGCTCACTTCTCTCTCAACTGATGTTTGATAACTACTTCTTCATAAGATCCACTCATAGTTTATAGACTTGTAGGTCGTTTCATTTTTTATAATGAATGAATCCTCCAATTTATGTATATGTTCTATTGGTGTCCCACTTTAATCCATTGATGAATACATATTTACCGCAATATTACTAGGAAACATCAAAACATTCACACAACCATTAGGGTTCCTTCCCTGCAACATAAATTCCACGTGCTCGAGATATAAATTCTATCAAGAAACACCTCTTACACACAACATAAATCCTATGAGAAAAATTAATATTATGTGAAAATTACTTATCATTCATGCAACTCCAATTCATTCATGCTACTCACATTTCATGAAATTCTTATGCGATTTGAATCTCAGATTCTCTCTAAGTGTTTAGTTGCTTCGAACGAGGTGGAAACCTCTTATTTATATGTATAATTGAACCCTGTGTGGATGATTTGACATGTCACTCAAGATCCACCTCAATCTTGAAAAACACCATTTGATATCACATTGGGCACATAATCTTTTTTCGTGTAAACTCATTTTCATGCACATTTCACAATATTTCACAATCTTCATGCCTTTTCCATATTTCTACATTCTAATTATAAAACATGCCTTGCATGAAAGTTTCCATTTCACATTAAATCATACGGGAAACTTCTCTATCCAAAAACTTGTTTCTTAATTTTTTAATTTTGAGGCACAAAAAATTGGAAAAAACAGGAAAACAATTAGAAAATGGTATTTGTTCTTTTTGTATTGCCTCTAGTACTTCCACTCCTTTTTCGTGGTTCTAAATCAAAATATATTGTCAATAATATCTCTGGAACATGACAACTCATCATGTAAACCATATTTATCAGCAAACACAACCAACCTAAAAATACATCAATGTTACCTTGATAGATTTTTGCCCAACACATCTCAACAAACAATTCCATCATCCTCCACTCAGAACTAGATTCTTGAACATCTTGTTTTTAAGTCTATGGACTAAAGGAATTGTCAAAATTGTTTCCCTTTCCCATCATGTAGGCCATCTCAAAATAAATGTAAGGCCTGTACTCAACCCATATTTGCTGTTTATGATTCATGTGTCACTGGGGGAAGATGTAGGATTCTATGATCAACGTACATTGTATAACTTTTCACCAACATTTAATGACACAAACAATTTAAAGAATAAACCACCATGTCTAAATAAATATCATGTATAAGGTGATTTCATTCATGAGGTCTCAACTACTGTGACCTATATTCCAATCCTAATCATCTTGAATTAGAACTAAACCATGTTTAACATTGAACACATTAAAAAAACCATCTATTTCTTAACTGACTCTAGTGGGATCAAAATCAATATGCTTGTTAACCTATTATTTAACTCTAGGAAGCCATCCTCTCATGCCCTAGACCATTAAAAACTAATTCCTTTGTTGGTAAAAACTGAAATAGGTGCTTCTAAATGGGAAAATCATTTGATGAACCATTTATAATAGCCTTCGAACACAAAAAATATTTAGATATCATAAATATTAATCAGATAATCCCATGATACATTTGTTATCACTTTTTCCAGGCCAACTAACACACCTTCCTCAATGATGATGTGTCCCATGAAATTTAATCAGTCAATCTAGAAAATGACATTTAGATAACTTGGTGTATAGCCTATTCTCTATTATTTTACATATGAATATTTCATGTTGATTGGAATGATCATCATGCATCTTTGCATAAACTGAGATTTCATGAATAAAAATGAATAAAAATTGATCCTTGTATGGTTGAATGATTTTTTTTCATTTGATCCATCAACACTACTATCTCATTGTTAAGCCTGAATGAAATTATCATGAACACATACAAACAAAACCTTCTCCTAAAAGAAACTCACCGTATATAATAAAGCATTAACGTTAGCTGATGATACCCTAATCTCAAAACAATTTTGGATAACACATTTTCAAATTTCAACTGTTTAAACAGATCCTCGATTCATGGAATATGGTATAGATTATCAACCATTATTTGATTCTACATATGATAATTGACACATAACTGAAATGTCCCATTATCTTTATTTGCATAAAAAGAAAACCATAAATCCCCAAGGTGATGTGCTAGGATGAATATACACATTATTCTCCAATTACTCCATCTAGTTTTTACGTTTTTAATGTTCTACCCATGAAATTATGTATTGGTTCTTCTCTAGGCCACAACTAAATCTTGAACTCAACATCATTCTTGGGGGAAACCATTAGAAGTCCTCTAGAAATTCATCCTGAAACTAATCCACCAAAGTAGGAAAGAAAAGATATTATACTCCACTATAATTAATCACAAGACAAGCCACTTGGGATGTAAGCTCACCCAACTGGTGAAAAACTGGACCCTGTATGTCTTGCTTAGATATCAAACTCTCCACTGTGAACATACGTGCCTCCCTCAAGAGATGTGAATGTTAACATATTGAGATAATACACAATATGGTCCCAATTAAACACTATCTAATCTATCCCAAATTATTTCAAAAACCATAAATTTCAAGAATAAACAAGTACCAAAGGATACAGTACCATCCAACCTCAAGGTAATACACTTTACATTATTGAATATTTTCTCCTCATACTATTAATAGTGTATCAATCGACAAAATCCAACATATATGTTCCACTATTAGACCCATAAAATTCAAAAAATAAGAATATATAAAAGAGTGTGAGGATCCTATTTCAAAAAATATCTAGAAATAGTGGATCCTACAATAATTTTACATCAGACTGTATGTAGTCAACCCTCGTCACCTCCCGGTTCAAGATGAACTGCATGGAGTAGGCATGTCCCTCTTCCCTAGGATCTGGTATGAGATCATAGTGGTTCACTACCCTACTGATAAGGACACTCTTTTATTGGAGTACCACATCTTCAAGCCCAATTGTTATGAAAAATATAACTCTAACTACCAACCTGGTATGGAGTAGATGACCCCCTTCTTGCATTCTATATTGGTCTAGAACCTCCATCACCACCCTTTTTTTTTGAGGGTTCCTACATGACCTTTTCACATTACACATCTTACCAAATTCTTGACACTCAATAAGTGGTTGGGTAAACATTCCATTAATGTGTCCTAACCATCCACATTGATATCAGAATAGTTGATCACTACCCTGAAGGGGTTGTTCCTCTGCTCTAACTACTCTTCCCTCTACCACCTCTCTGAAAACTCTCTAAATGGAACTTCCTACTATTGGATGTCTCACAACTAGTTAACCTAACTGGAACCATTTTTCCACCACCATATTATTCATTGAGGTTAAATTCTGAAATAAGGGATTACTACAAAACCTCATAAATCCTTTATAATTATATGATATTCACGTGGGGCTTGATCTCATGTCATTGTCCACCATAAAAACGTTTCTTCATTACTGCCTTGTCCCCTGATAATGATAGAAAAAAATCATTTCAAGTCAGCGAAGTGGAAATAATAATCCATCTCTATCATAGTCCCTGGGGTCAACCTCATAAACTCCAATTCTTTATTCTTCATCAAGGTCACTAATTATAAATTTTCTTGAAACTTTTCCTAGAAACCATTCCGCAACATACCATCCTCTTTCT
The DNA here is from genome assembly GCA_963277665.1 of Viscum album. Lineage (NCBI taxonomy): Eukaryota > Viridiplantae > Streptophyta > Magnoliopsida > Santalales > Viscaceae > Viscum > Viscum album. Next base: position 129,740,294 of record OY728153.1, read on the forward strand.
CAGTATGAACCAGAATATCTAACCAGCACTTTACCTTCCCACATAACATATAGGCCTCAAACTTGACACTCTTCTTGGGAGGAGTCTTAGTGTGATAAATAATAATCTAGAAGAAATATATCCATAACTCATCTTTATAAGTTCTAACAACTTTGATGAAAGTGAGAGTTTTCTCCAGCTAGAAATATCTATTATGGTCATACATACTCGATAAAACCTACCCTAGGTCCCATTCCATCATCAGTATAAAACAAATAATGTTATCAAGAAACTTTTATTCCACTCTATCCCACTAGATCAATAGGGTTTCTTACTCCTCTATTAGAGTATATTTCTTGGAGATATCCTGTTATCACCCAACCAGATCACATCATCATGGTGGAAACTCTCTTCAATTCCAACCACATGTCTCAAAATAAATAACATTATTTTTACATAGTTTACAAAAAATAAGGCTCTCTACTTAACATAACAACCTATTTCACATACACTTTCCCAATAGAGATATAAACATCTCTATTACTAACCTCAACCATCCTTAACATGGTCCATGGTCAATAAGGGGAAAACATACTTACACTATCATAATTCTTTCATTAGACATCGCTTTTTGACCATTCTACCTTCAAAACATAAATCTTTCTTATTTAGGAACCTTTCATTCTTTAAAACTCATCAAAACCAAATTTAAATCTCGTTTATGGATCATCATTTTATATTATATTCTTTAACCATTAAATTTCATTCTTCCCATTACCCAACTATATCATCTTTATTAGACACCATTTTCTTCAAATTTAAAGGAAAATGAAAATCATTTTATCCCTCGCATCCTACATGTCTTTTCCATGTTTTCATACCATTATGCTTGTCACACGAATCCCTATATTCAAAAATTATGCATGTGTTCAATAAACTATACTATTTAGTCTATGATAAATACACTATAAGATAGTCACATCACATTATAAGTGCATAACCCAATGTTGAATAGCATTCAACTATAAAAAAACATCAAGAACCACAATTCCCACCCCAGGTAATTGGGGTTTTCCCAATACCTGATTTAGAAACTCCCATTCCAAAAATCATTGAAAAAACCAAAAAATTCAAAGTCTCTCATCTACCATTCCCAAATGGTAAGACAACAGAAAAGGTAGCATGCTCGGATAAAACATTGTAACACCCCCTAGTTGGTGCCACTAAACTTGTTCCTAGATACGGGTCATTACTTGAATTCAAGCACATATACCAATATGTCAAAAGATGATGACTAGTAGAGATGTTTTGATTGAACATGTGGGGATACTATACCATCTTTATCAGAGTAATCCATATTATACAAAATATGAAATAAATAGAAAAAATAAACTATAAACATTTATCACTAATACATTTCCAAAAATTGGGTACAATCCAACAACTAAATTGTAAATATGTTATGTCATATCATACGGTTCCATGTGTATGATTAACATGAATAAAAACAAATTCAAGAATCCGCAAAAATGGGATTTGGGTCCATTTTTTGATCCCTCATCCATCCGCATCCCACACCCATGTCAACCATCTTGCATTGGGCCCCTTCACTTTTCCTGACATAAAACCATGGTGTATGTTTAGGTACTCAATGACTTCCTGAGCTACGTGTGAGTAAAACTCAGTAGGAGACCAACAAAAGTGTCTATAAAATATTTAGTCTAAATAGATAGTGTATCCATGTACATAATCAATATCAAGATAAATAGAATATAAAATGGGTTCCATTAATTAATAATGTTCACATTAACTACTTCCGCATTTTTTTCCATTTTTTAGGAATTTCATTCAAATGGACTTATATTATGTTTCCCACATAAATTACTAATAATGGGAAGTAATTATATTCCCTATATGACAATGGAAAAAATTCTCAAAAAAATATATGTCTCTTAACATAGAGTCGTTGTCCAAGTATTCCAAAACCTACCTTTCTCCCTCAGTCTAGGTATCCATTAACCTGAATTGGATCCTTAGAAATGTATCCATAAATGGACTTTAGAGCCTCAGTCTAGGTATTCATATCCCATGCATTAGTTAAGTTCATTGAGACTCAGTCAAACTCCCTAACCCATGAATTATTGGGATGGGGTTTAGAGCCACGGTCTAACCTGACCTGTTGGTGTAGTGCCTCAATCCATTACCCCACATACCACTAATCCATGTGAACATGCTTATTTATCCACTCAACACATATACCATGTAAAACCATTAAAAACATAAATCATTTACAATTCATAACTCATTTACACATATATATTTTATATGCCTTAACCCATTATCACACACATTCCCCATTTACATGAATTAATCCATTTAACCCATTTTCATTTATATACCTTATCCCATCAACACATTTACCATTTATGACCATAATTAATATAACACATTTTTGATAGTACCAAACACCCCATTATGTCATATCAACATGTAGTCACAATTACCATTAGCTTCATTTGATAACTTGAGCTAACATGTCAACATATTTATCATGGGATATATCTCATAAGAATTAAATTCCATACATATCATCTAAATTTCATGTTCATGATAGTGGAAAACCCATGGGGGCCCTTATAATGATCTAATCAATGCTCAATACATCCCACATGGATCATGAGGGGTTCAATTAATAATTTACCCAATAAATTCATTTTTTATACCATGGAAAACCAAACATACATCACAGTGGAATAAGAACGCAACCACATACACATAAATTTAACCTCAATACTATAGGATATAACATGTAGATAAACTAACTAAATTCTAAATAAAAATGCTCCCTTAACCAAGGAATTTGAATCAGAAAAAAACCACCAATAAAGCCCAAACTAAAAAACTATTGTATAAAGTTGGTTTTAAAGATTTAGATGAAGAAGAATAATTAAACAATCCCATATCTAAAAAAATGAATGAAGATGAGTGTGAGACTCACCAAAATCATTGTTATGCACCCAAATACACTTGAAATGGTTTAGAAATAAGGGAGATAAATCATTTAGGGGTTTGGGGGAAGGGTTAAGCACACTTGTCTTCTGTAGTATGAATGGGGATAAAATTAGGGTTATTAATCTTAAATCCCATGAGGGGAAATTGAAAATTTCCCACCATTAATGAGGAACATTGTAACACCCCGAGATTTTATGATAAGTATTCTTTTATATTTATTTGATGTCATGTATTTTATGCTACAACAAGATTATCTTATGCTATACGCCACACTGTATTAGCTTGAAGTATATGCAACACTATTCTTAGATTGTGTTACACACAATTTCATGTTTGTTTGATGGTAGTTATCCTACACAACATTGAGTATATATATATATATATTAAATATATTAATGAAATATGGTTGGATTTTGTTATATGAAACAAAAAAGGAGTCGTTCACTACACACAACCCTGACTTGGCTTGCATTACACGCAATCGTGACCTTCCTCAATAGCGTGTGATGTACGCAATACCAGGTTTTACTAATCAACAATATATTATTATAATATTATTATGAACAATCCGTTATGAAAATTATTAACTAAATTTTGAATTTTATAACATTATTATTCATCTTACACATTTTCGAGAACATGGTATAAGAACAAAATAAATTTTTTGGGTAAAATAAGTATTTTTCAAAAAATGCAGTTTGGCCGCCTTTTGATGGAGCACCCACTTTAAATCTAGTTTTTGACATGTTTATAAGTTCAATTTTACAAAATAAAATTATTATTTGGAATCATGATATAAAATTTTACATTGGATAAAATTTTCATATTATTTTGATAACTTTCATATTTTAATGAATAGTAGAAACACGGTATATTTTAATTAAAAACAACTTTTTTCATCATAATAACTTATGTGATTAAATTATAATATTGAATGGTTTAAAAGTATAAATAGAATATATTTTTACCATTTAATATAATTCATTTCATTAGCCTTGATTTTACATTGAATTCGTAGGTTAAATAAATTCAATCTTTTGCAATGTTTTAAACAAAAACCCGTTTTATTTCGACAACGGGATTAATTTTAATTTAATTTCTGAAAATTTTGAGTATTTAATTTCGAAAAATGGATTCCATATTTTGAATCAGTGGGTCTAAATTATGTTAATAGGATACTTTTTATTTTTGGGAATTATGAATAGTAACTACGGTAAATTTTATTTACCATAGTTAAAGGTAAATCAGGTAATTAAGGGTAAATATAATATTATAAAATTACCCTAAAACATGAAAAAATTCTATTGGATGACTAAAAGTTTACCCATATCACCTAAGGGTTGGATTATATTCATTTAATGGACTTTTTTCCATGAAAATAATTTAATTATTATTAAAACCAAAGAAAGTGACAAAATGACACTCTCTTAAATCTTATAAGTATAATAATTTTAATTTAGTGATAAACTTCATGAAACTTAGAACATGAAAAGTCTCCAGAAAACTAATAAAATTATCTACATCATATGAATTTATTTATAATTTTTAGGGATTAAATAATTAGCATTAATTATGACATAATAGTGATGCAGAAATTGTTTATCTAGTGAAAAATCAAGAATATAGTTTTTATTAAACTAATAGTGACCATAAAATGCAAACAACCCTGACCAAAACTTATTTTTCATGTAAAGGTAAACCATAATAATTCAATGGTCTAATATTTGACCATTTGGAGCCTTATAAAAGCGATTATGACACTTATATTATTTTATTTTAAATGATCCCAATGTTGTCACCTTCATAATTTAATAAATATAACAATTTAAATATTGTGGTTTTAAGATGATAAATTAGATTAAAAGTATTATTGTGAAAGGTAATATATTTATCTTCATCATAGGATTTTATTTTTAATTTTTATGCAACAAATAAGTATATTAAATAATTATACAAAAATGTTGTAGTAATTATTTTATTTAGAGATAAACCAAATAAATGGTTTTAAAAGTAATAAAATAAATATTATATGAACTATTTAATGTGCTCCACTAATTTTATAGATACATATAACATTTTATAAATCTATTAAATCTTTTAGTTCGAACATATATTCTGTATATATTTTATTTAAATTCAAATAAATGAATAGTGTCAAAATTGACACTATTGTTATTTTATAAAAATAAAATATTATAAAATTGTTTAAAAATAACAAAAATATTTAAAAATTATAAATTTAAATTTATATGGTCTAAAATGTTATAAAGTATACAATTATGGAAAATTCTCAACAAATATATAATTATTTGTTATAATTTAAAATTTAGAATGTTATTACCACAAATAAAATTAAATTGATTAAATAAGGATAAATCAAGTTGATAATGTTTGAAATAAATTCCTAACATGTCTAAATTTTATTTTTTAATGCGATTACAACCCTATCTCATCTAATATTCGTATATGAGTCATTTTGGAAGTTTTTAAGTGGGGTTGGGATGTAATATAAACTAATATTTCTTATATTTCAAAGGTACCCCTCTCCTCCCTTATAAACGGGCACCTCCTCCCTCCCTTCCTCACACCACTTTGAGCCTTAAATCTCGGCCAACCCCTGAAAAATTCTCTTCTAAACTTCCATAGAAACATCCTAGAGGTTCTGGTCTTCTTCAAAGACCAATTTTAGTGCCCTAAGAGGAGGTCTCAAAGAGGCGCTTCAAAGAAGAAGTAATGTCCGCTACCGATTCTTTCAACTTTATTTCTTCTTCCACTTTTTCTTATTAGGTTTTTTCATTATTAAGTAATAACATCAGTATCACTAATATACTGATATGTTTTTATAAGTATGAAACAACCCTATTTCACAATCTATCCATCCTACGGAAAATGAAATCACCGCGCGTGCGTACGTACGGAATACCGTCTCCAAGTCACGGTGTAATCTATTTTCCACCACCACCTTACATGGATGGGTATAATGGTGTAAATAATAACTATATATGATTATTTTAAAGTGATATTTATTCTATAATAGTATACATACATTCCAATAAAATTCCACAATCATGGGAACGATATCATCGCTCGTGCGTACGTACGGAATACCGTCTCCACGACGCGATGAGATTCATTATCAATGATTAACCATTCATGAATTATTATAAAGTATATATAATAATTAATAATGAAATATATGACAAAATAATTATACTGGATTTATGTATATATATATGTATGTCATCCAATTAATTCCATTCAATTCAATGAGGAAACGAAAACAACGTTCATGCGTAAGTACGGCCTACCGTCTCCATGAAAGGTGTATTTCTTTCAATTTATTGATCTATTATATATATGTATATTATAAATATATATTATATATAAATCATGTTTTATATTCTGGAATTAAGTAGTCATGATCTAAGTAATCATATGAATAATTACAAGTCAAAACACGGACGACAAATGAACCGATTTTACCCAAAACGCTCTTTAACATGGAATTTACAAAAGAACGGGTAATATAAAGTCATAAGTGAACCAATATGATATCATAACAATGAATATTATTATTTAATAAGTAAATGACATTATTTAAATCATTATACAGGAGGTTTGGATACGTACGAAGCATATCAGACCTAAGGTAAGGGATAATTTTTCAAATCTCATTTTTATCCGAGATTGCTTATTCGTAAGTATTTACTGGGGTTATTGCTATCATCCATGTGCATGTTTTATAAGAGTGTATTCATGTATGTTTAAAGTAATTTTTAACCATTTTTTACTTTTAATACATGGTATGTATGGAATCTTTCTTTTACGAGGTACTTTTTGACTTTTCCGGCAAAAGTACAAGAAGAATGTTTTTTAACTTATAAGGCACGGACGGATTTTTACAGTTTTATAAAGCCTTATTTTCATGAAGCTTCCTCAAAAATATTTCATGAATATTTTCAAAAAAATCCTTTTCTTTTAAAATGGCATGACATTTTGTGAAAATAAAATGATTTTGAAGAAAAAAGGATATTTTCCTCAAGAATTCATTTCAAGTGTTTTATCAAAACCATTTTCATCTAAGATGACATTATTTCACATGTGTATGTTTCAAGTATCATGTCTCTATTATTTACATGGTTTCACTATTCTAATGATGAAATGATATCCAAATTTTTTTGTATGGATTACGTTATGATGGAATGATGTTTATGAAACCCATTTTATTCTTGGGTTATGATGAATGATTTATGTTTATATTGTGGCACACGAAAGAATGATTTCAATATGAGATGGGTGAGACCTATATCTCCCTCAATGAATTGGGTAAAGATTTATATCTCATGAGATATACATGGATGGAACGGTAAGTTAATCCGGTCCAGTGTTACAGGACTGAAACGAGGAGTAAACTTGATTCAGAAAGGGACTTTGTCCACTAAGATAGTCATGGCAGTGATGCCTTGGCTAAAATGGAAATCATATCATGTGATTAATGGTTTTCCACAATTACATGTTTAATTTCCATGCTATTTCATCATGAATAATGTTCCTTTATGATGAATGTCTTACTTACTTTCAAGATTTATGCCTTTTCTTGAGGTTTTAAGGTTTAGATTTCATGTTTATGTGTTTGCTTTCAAATGTTTATGGATTGTTTTATGTTCTCTATGTTTTCCCTTACTGAGAATTTGAGCTCACCCTTTTTATGTTTTATTTTCCCCAGGAAATAAAGAATGGTTTTGGATAAGGAAACCAAAATGGGAAGATCATTATGGGAGATGTTGAAGATATTTCAACATGATTAGATGTTTATATTCTGAGTTTCCAAAGACACTAAACTATTACGATCCTTGTGTGTATATTTTCATTATGTATTAAGTATTCCACTAAAGTAATGTAATGTCCATGTACGTCAAGCTTCGGGTCTCTACAGTTGGTATTAGAGTAAAGGATTAGTCAACCTTTGGAAACTAGGGTGCGAGAACATTAGTGAGATCCCTAGAGATATTTCTAAGGTATGTCTAGGGATGTCCCTAAGGTTAAGTATAAGTATAGGTTATAGTACAGGAATTACGGTAAAGATATTATAATTAAACCTAAGATGTTAGATGTCTAAAGTACTCCCCCTTGATTATGTTATTTTTCTTGTATGATTTTTGCCTCTCACAGAATTATTTTTGTTTTTTAGTCAATGGAGTGAAGTAGAAGGAATTCGGTTAACATTGAATCCAATGGACAAATTGGTGACTATGAGCAACAAAATTGCGTAATGCCTAGAGAGAAATATTTTGTGATTATGCCAAATCAGTCATCGCGATATATGATTAACAAGGTGAAATTTAGTGGTATACCTAATTCATCAAATAAGAGGAAGATATACTTTTATACATGTTCGCATGTTGAGGAGCATAAAGAAAGGAAGATTGAGATTTCTAAAGAAGGGAAGAAGAACCTTGAGGAATACCTCAAATGGAGGGACATATGTTATCTGTGTGGAGAAAAGGGTCATAGAGTGAGAGACTGTTTTGGTGTTCAATGTCTTATTTGTGGAGAACATGGGCATTACCCAACTCAATGCCCTGACCTAAAAAGATACTTCTAAATCAAGGAAGGACTTATTCCAGGAAAATCATTGAAGATGATGGATTGAAGTGTTTATGTATTGGTATTCAAGAATAATGTTATTGAGGTACTTTTATGGTGTATTAGAATATTTTTGTATTAGTCTATTGTGGTTTTCAATAATTTAATGATACCGGTAACCATGAAAAGTGAATAAAATATTTTGGAAAGCAGATGATATGCACATAATGAAGGGATAACGAGAAAATGAAATGTTTGACAGTATTCATGAGCTCATGATTGATATAAGTACTAAGTGATATCATGGTTTGAGTATATAGAATTTTGAGTATTTTAGTATGTGGAAAGTGTTAACTTTTAACTGCACTCATGTTTTCGCTAAGATTCAATGGGTATTCATTTTTTCAAGAGAATACATGATTAAAGCCTTCAAATGTTTGGAATGTGACCAAAAAGACATATCTTATGATATATGGGGATCAATGATGGTATTAACATGCTTGTTATATGAAATCTCTGGTAATCGTTTTCACTATAATATGAGAGTGGACTGTAGTATTATGGATAAACCTAAAGATTGGAATGGATTATGTTGGACATAAGTTAGTATTGTTTAAGGATTGATGTTTTTTCAATAGTATTGATGGGATGTTATATTAATGTAGTTTTAGAAAAAGGACAACCTACAGGACGGGCGACAACCCATCGCGCCGGAAAAGGCTGTGGGAATCGAACCCACAACCGAAATGCGACTGGCCTCTATCGCCTACCACTGGCCTATAGGAATTCCCTGTTTAGTAGAAACTAGTTTTATTATATTAAGCATTATGATATATGAAGTATAAGTCCATTTTAGGAACCATGTATTATTAATATCACTATAGATGGACTTATGTATTTTTGATAACTTTTATAACCTTTTGTTTGAGATAGATGGAATGACCCATAATTCTATCACATGATCTGCTAACACTTCATGAATGACAAATTCAACTTCATTTCTTTAAGAGATGAAGTGTAAATTGTCCAAATAACGACCAACGACGAGACTCTACCAAAATCACGAAAGTATTTCTTCTAATTCCAATTTCATCAACTTTAGGGAAATGATCTTTAAAACAAAAAATGTTGTGCTAGTGCCCTTATATCCGATGAATCATATGGTACCTTAGATCATCACAAATCTATGGCTTTGTGATTGTTGGCTTTTTCATAGCCATGTCCTCTGCCACTCTCCATTAGAACTTGATGTTTAGATATCTCTTCCATATCCATATTTTCACCTATGTTCTCCCACGAGGAAACCCAGTGATGAGTTAATTTGGGTAACCGTTATGTTTCATACATCACTTTTAAAAATGAAGTTTTAGTATGTGGGTTTATATTAAAGAAACTTTCAAGTAGTCAACCATTTATAACCCCGACAAATTTCGACGGCGAAATTAATTTTATGGGGGGTAGAATGTAACACCCCGAGATTTTATGATAAGCATTCTTTTTAATTTATTTTATGTCATGTATTTTATGATACAACAAGATTATCTTGTGCTATATGCCACACTGTATTAGCTTGAAGTATACGCAACACTATTTTTAGATTGTGTTACACACAATTTCAAGTTTGTTTGATGGTAGTTATTATATACAACATTGAGTATATATATATATATATATTAAATGTATTAATGAAATATGGTTGGATTTTGATATATGAAATGAAAAAGGAGTCGTGCACTACACGCAACCCGGACTTGGCTTTCATTACATGCAATCACGACCTTCCTCAATAGCATGTGTTGTACGCAATACTGGGTTTTACTAAACAACAGTATATTATTATAATATTATTATGAACAAGACGCTATGAATAGTATTAACTAAATTTTGAATTTTATAACATTATTATTCGTCTTACACATTTTCTCGAACATGGTTTAAGAACAAAATAAATTTTTCGGGTAAAATAAGTATTTTTCAAAAAAATCAGTTTTGCCGCCTTTTGATGGCACACCCACTTTAAATCTAGTTTTTGACATGTTTATAAGTTAAATTTTACAAAATAAAATTATTATTTGGAATCAGGATATAAAATTTTACATTGGATAAAATTTTCATATTATTTTGATAACTTTCAAATTTTAATGAATAGAAAAAACACGCTATATTTTAATTAAAAACAACTTTTTTCATCGTAATAACTTATGTGATTAAATTATAATAATTAATGGATTAAAATTATAAATATAATATATTTTTACCATTTAATATAATTTATATCATTATCCTTGATTTTACATTGAATTCGTAGGTTAAATAAATTCAATCTTTTGTAATGTTTTAAACAAAAACCCATTTTTTTCTACAATGGGATTAATTTTAATTTAATTTCTACAACTTTTGAGTATTGAATTTAGAAAAATGGATTCCATATTTGGAATCAGTGGGTCCAAATTATGTTAATAGGCTAATTTTTATTTTTGGGAATTATGAATAGTAACTACGATAAATTTTATTTACCATAGTTAAAGGTAAATCAGGTAATTAAGGGTAAATATAATATTATAAAATTACCCTAACACATGCCAAAATTCTATTGTATGACTAAAAGTAGACCAATATAACCTAAGGGTCGTATTAGATTAATTTAATGGACTTTTTTCCATTAAAATAATTTAATTATTATTAAAACCAAAGAAAGTGACAACATGTCACTCTCTTAAATCTTATAAGTATAATAATTTTAATTTAGTGATAAACATAATGAATCTTAGATCATGAAAAGTCTAAAGAAAAATAATAAAATTATATACATCATATGAATTTATTTATAATTTTTAGGGATTAAATAATTAACATTAATTATGACACAATAGTGATGCAGAAATTGTTTATCTAGTGAAAAATCGAGAATATAGTTTTTATTAAACTAATAGTGACCATGAAATGCATAAAACCCTGACCAAAACTTATTGGTCATGTAAATGTAAACCATAATCATCCAATGGTATAATAGTTGACTATTTGGAGCCTTATAAAAGCGATTATGACACTTATATTATTTTATTTTAAATGATGCCAAAGTTGTCACCTTCATAATTTAATAAATATAAAAATTTAAATATTGTTATTTTAAGATGATAAAATCGTTTAAAAGTATTATTTTGAAATTTAATAGATTTATATTCATCATAGGATTTTAGTTTTAATTTTTATGCAACAAATAAGTATATTAAATAATTATTCAAAAATGTTGTAGTAATTATTTTATTTAGTGATAAACCAAATAAATGGTTTTAAAAGTAATAAAAAAATTATTATATGAAATATTTAATGTTCTCCACTAATTTTATAGATACATATGGACTTTTATGAATCTATTAAAGCTTTTAGTTAGAACATATCTTCTGTATATATTTTATTTAAATTCAAATAAGTGAATAGTGTCAAAATTGACACTATTGTTATTTTATAAAAATAACATATTATAAAATTGTTTAAAAATCACAAAAATATTTAAAAATTATAAATTTAAATTTATATGGCCTAAAGTTTTATAAAGTATCCAATTTTGGAAAATTCACAACAAATAAGTAATTAGTTGTTATAATTTAAAATTTAGAATGTTATTACCACAAATAAAATTAAATTGATTAAATAAGGATAAATCAAGTTGATAATGTTTGAAATAAATTCCTAACATGTCTAAATTTTATTGGTGATGATATTACAACTCTATCTCATCTAATATTCGGATATGAGTTATTTTGGAAGTTTTTAAGTGGGTTTTTGATTTAATATAAACTAATATTTCTTATATTTCCAAAGGTACCCCTATCCTCCCTTATAAAAGGGAATCTCCTCCCTCTCTTCCTCACACCACGTTGAGCCTTTAGGCTCGGCAAAACCCTGACAAATTATCTTCTCCACTTCCATAGACACATCCTAGAGGTTTTTTTCTTCTTCAAAGACCAATTTTAGTGCCATAAGAGGAGGTCTCAAAGAGGCACTTCAAAGAAGAGGTAATGTCCGTTACCGATTCTTTCAACTTTATTTCTTCTTCCACTTATTCTTCTTAGGTTGTTTAATTATGAAGTAATAACATCAGTATCACTCATATATGGATATGTTATTATAAGTATGACACAACCCTATTTCACAATCTATCCATCCTACGGAAAACGAAATCACCTAGCGTGCGTACGTACGGAATACCGTCTCCACGCCGTGGTGTAATCTATTTTCCACCACCACCTTAATTGGATTGGTATAATGGTGTAAATAATAACTATATATGATTATTTTAAAGTGATATTGATTATGTAATAGTATACATACATTCCAATAAAATTCCACGATCATGGGAACGATCTCATCGCTCGTGCGTACGTACGGAATACCGTCTCCACGACGCGATGAGATTCATTCTCAATGATTAACCATTCGTGAATGATTATAAAGTATATATAATGAGTAATCATGAAATATATGAAATAATAATGATACTGGATTTATGTATATATATATATATGTATGTCATCCAATTAATTCCATTCAATTCAATGAGGAAACGAAAACAATGTTCATGCGTACGTACGACCTACCGTCTTCATGAACGGTGTAGTTCTTTCTATTTATCGATCTATTATATATATGTATATTCTGAATATATATTATATATAAATCGTGTATTATATTCTGGAATTAAGTAATCATGATCTATGTAATCATATGAATAATTACAAGTCAAAACACGGAAAACAAATGAAACGATTTTACCCAAAACGCTCTTTAACACGGAATTTACAAAAGAACAGGTAATATAAAGTCATAAGTGAACCATATATGATATCATAACAATGAATATGATTATATAATAAGTCAATGACATTATTTAAATCATTATACAGGAGGATCGGATATGTACGAAGCATATCAGACCTAAGGTAAGGGATAATTTTGCAAATCTCATTTTTATCCGAGATTGCTTATTCGTATGTATTTATTGGGGTTATTTCTATCATCCATTTCCAAGTTTTATAAAAGTGTATTCATGTATGTTTAAAGTCCTTTTTAACCATTTTGACTTTTAATACATGGTATGTATGGAATATTTCTTTTACGAGGTACTTTTTGACTTTTCCTGCAAAAGTATGAGAATAATGTTTTTTTAACTTATACGGCACGAACAAATTTTTACGATTTTATAAAGCCTTATTTTCATGAAGCATCCTCCAAAATATTTCATGAATATTTTTAACAAAATACTTTTCTTTTAAAATTTCATGACATTTTGTGAAAAGAAAATGATTTTGAAGAAAAAAGGATATTTTCCTCAAGAATTCAATTCAAGTGTTTTATCAAAACCATTTTCATCTACGATGACATTATTTCACATGTGTATGTTTCAAGTATCATGTATCTGTGATTTACATGGTTTCACTTTTCTAATGATGAAATGATATCCAAATGTTTTTGTATGGATTACGTTATGATGGAATGATGTTTATGAAACCCATTTTATTCTTGGGTTATGATGAATGATTTTTTTTATATTGTGGCACACGAAATAATGATTTCAATATGATATGGGTGGGACCTATATCTCCCTCCAATGCATTGGGTAAAGATTTATATCTCATGAGATATACATTACTGGAATGGTAAGTTAATCCGGTCCAGTGTTACAGGACTGAAACGAGGAGTGAACTCGATTCTGAAAGAAACTTTGTCAACTAAGATGGTTATGGCAGTAATGCCTTGGCTACTATGGAAATCATATTATGTGATTAATGGTTTGCCACAATTACATGTTTAATTACCATGCTATTTTATCATGATTAATGTTCCTTTATGATGAATTTCTTACTTACTTCCAAGATTTATGCCTTTTCTCGAGGTTTTAAGGTTTAGATTTCATGTTTATGTTTTTGCTTTCAAATGTTTATGGATTGTTTTATGTTCTCTATGTTTTCCCTTACTGAGCATTTGAGCTCACCCTTTTTATGTTTTATTTTCCCTAGGGAAAAAAGAAAGGTTTTAGGTAAGGAAACGAAAAGGGGAAGATCATTATGGGAGATGTTGAAGATCTTTCAACATGATTAGATGTTTATATTCCGAGTTTCCAAAGACACTAAACTTTTATGATACTTGTGTGTATGTTTTCATTATGTATTAAGTATTCCACTAAAGTAATGTAATGTCCATGTACGTCAAGCTTCGGGCCTCTACAAACATGGTAAGAAAGGTTGTGTTCCAACTGTGCTCCACCCTTTGTCCAAGAAGGGTGAGGTCACACAGCACCCTAGGGATCCTCCATGGTTTAAAAACCCTTGTGGTAATAGTGAGGTATGAATCTATATAATCCCAGATGATTTCACCTCATAATTCCATGGTTTTACCAATAGTTATTCCATCATCAAGTAAAACATGTCATGGGTGCATAGTTATTACTAACCATGAACCAATAGTACAACATACACTAGACGACCACTTTTACTCTTCTTTCTTGTCCCAAACCCCTAGAACACTCCTAAGTTTCCATATAGACTCCGGAAAATTGTCATTAATCATCTAGAAGGGATTTAAAGAAAAATGTAAACAAAAAATTACTTCAATGGAAGACCAAGATCATAAATTTAAGGAAATTATTGGTATATCTTGAAGATTATGTGATTATTGAAATTATATTTTGAAATGAAACTTTTAGATTAATAAACATGTAGATAGAGGGACTAAAATTGGGAGCATGAACACTCACACATGATGGACATGGCATTAAGAAATAATAGATCATGATGGAAATCTTGGATGACCTAGTGTCTGTTGACAGTGTGATAGAGGATTATCTCACTGCCAAACCCATAAATGAGTATGTCCAGAGTTTTGATATCATGGCTTTCAATAAAATATGATGGACAAAACCCAAGGGGGAGTAAGAAGAGAGGTTTATTGTTTAGTCCTGATTGATTTTGAATTCATTTGTTTCTATCTTTCTTTTTCTAGTCTCAAATATTTTTTTTGTTTTCACAATATTGGGATCATTAAGATTTGATGTTACAATTTTCATTGATTTTAAAAAAATGAAACTTTTAGAGTTATTGACATTATTTTAAGATATGTGATAAAATTAAAGTTGTTGTTTTTCAAAAAAAGTATTATTCTTTTTAGATAATTTAATTTTATTGTACTAAAAATTTTGGTTTTCTATAAATCCAAAATATAGGTGTAATAGATAATTATACATTTTTTGTGATTTTGTGGCCATTTAAAGTTGATTCTATTCTTTAAGAATGAAAATTCATCTTAAATACACATTTTTTGAATAAAAAGATTAGATTATTGTGGAAATAGGTCCATGGGTAAAACTCTACCTATCATGTATTTATATTTCATTATGTTATTATTCTTGGTATTAAACTAATTCATTAACTCTATAAAATTATTTAGAAACAAAAACATTATCTGTTTACTTTTTATATTCAGAAATAAGTGGCCTTTTAACCAATAAGAATGATTTATGGTTTTTTGGTTGTTATCTTTCTCATGAAAATGTTCTCTATCACTATCTATCAGTACTTTAGTGTTATATTTTCTCTATTATTTCCATGTTTTCTTACATGTAAACCAATTATTTTTTTCTCATGCAACCTTCATAATTTCCTTCCTCATGTTTCGAGTGGATGTTTTATTGACCATTTTGACGATGTGGGATTTTTTTAAAAGGTATTTTTAAAACCCAATCCACTGGTTTTTTATACCGATTTATACATGAAAGGAAAAAATTTATTTAATGGGGAGAATGAAACTACAAGTTAATTTTAACAATTAATTACTATTCCTTATATTTTATAAGATATGTAACACTACGTTAAAACAAACTACAAAATCTTTTTATTTAAATTTCACTATTATAACATTGAGATTAATTTGGATAGAATTAAAAGAATTAATTAAATTATTAATATATAATAGTAATAATAATTGATAATGTATTAATTTATTATATTTAACTAATCAATCAAATTTTTAGTATAGTCTTTTTTTTGTAAAAATACATTTTCTTCAAAAAAATAATTTCTTTAGTTTAATTAGTGATTATTATTATTTTTTATAACTTTTATAAAATTAATGTCATTATATTAAATTAATTTATGTTATAAATTATATTTAATTAACATAATTATTATGTACTTACATTATATACACCTAATTAATTTTTAATCAAATTTATATTTTATTTCAGAATATGATTATTTTTTGTATAAAAAACATGATTTTTTTGAAAACTGTTTTGAAGCACACAATGTTTGAATTTTTAATCAACTAAAATAATCCCAAATTAGTAATGTTTTAAATGAATTTTATAGATTATATATTATTAACTATTAATTAATTTTCACACAATGATAACTATTAGTCATAGAGTTTATATAAATTCATTATTTTCATGAAAAATACACTTCTTGAAAACACATGTTTTCATCGTGTCTCCATGTTTTTTTTGAAATTCAATATTTCCAATTATGTGAATTTAATTTTGTAAAATGGATTCCATATTTTGAATAATAATATCCAAATTAGTTATTAATTATAGTTTTGTTTTCAGGAATAAAAGATTACCATGGGAAAAAGATTTACCATATTAAAGATTAATTAACAAAAGAGGTAAATGTGAAAATTTATAATCTAAAATATATAATAAATACTACATTAAAATGGAGATTTATGTGTTTATAAACATTAAAAACCGTTAAAAATTCATTATAATGTTAATTATTTATAATTAATGCCCCACAAATTTTGTAGGATTTAAATATAAAATAATAATTATGTAATCATTTAAAAAAACCCATCCTTAATTATACACACCACTCCTCACCACCCCCTTTCTCTTCACAATCCGTGAAAATATTCATATTTCTAAAAATAACTCTTCTAATCATGATTCCCAACCCCATTATTTTTTTAATCACCAAGAGACCAATTAAATTATTCTTAAAGGGTCCTTCAAGGAGGTGATATTCTAGAGGTAACTTTCTCAAACCACCTATGTTAATTGCTTTCCTTCTTCTACCTTCTACTCACCTAATTCATTCCATAAGGGTATAATAACTCTTATATAATGTATATAGTATAATTTTATATTTTTAATTTAATATATTAAATATACCCAATTTTATTCTCCTCTTATTCAAATAAATGAAATAATTCTCCAAATTTTCACAGTTAACCATTTTTGTTGATAATGAGTTTTCATATTCCACTGCCATCTTCAAATATATTCATAAAACTAAAATTATGGTTAAATTAAATTTTAATAGGTATATAATAACTTATTTCAGTTTTTTAATCTATCATATAAATATAATATTAAATAAAATGAAACTAGTTCATGATGGCGAGAAAAACAAAAAAATAAACTAACTTTTTGTTGTTTACATATTCATAAAATGAATCACCATCATAAAAAAAAGGAACATTTATAATAAAATAAGTGAATTAATAACATTTCATACCACATCATTTCTTTTATTTCCATTTTACAAGAACACCCACAAGTATACTCAGCTAAACCGACCATGAATCCTTGAAATGAATGCTCTTAAAACGAAGATATCGATCTTTATAACGCATAAAAATGGCCATAAATCAACTTAAAAAAATTAAAATAAGTAAAATATATATTTAAAATATTATTAATTAAGTAATTAATTAATCTATATTTATTATCGAGGACATTATGATCAACTTCAGAACATTTAGACACATGGTTAGGGACTCTATAACAGGAAAACCTTGTTTTAAATTCTATAATAATTTATTTTCTAAATATTTATCTTTCATGTACCAATTTTTAAAATGGATTTTTTTAATATATTTATATGTAAATTAAATATTAATAAAAATATAATTTTCTAATTTTTTAAAAATAAATTCAGAAATTGTTTTTTACGGTTTTATATAATGGATTTATTTTAAAAAAATATTCTTTTAAAGATTCTTTTTAAACAATTAAAAGGATGTTTTTTTGTTATATATATAGAATGAATAGAATTTCATATCCATAATTAAACCCTAATATTTTTTAATATAACTTAACATGTTTATAAATATAATTTCAAAAAAACAATCTCCATTGTATGTGGGTTGTTTTTAAAAAATGAGTGATTTCAAAATAAAATGATTATTTTTAACTGAGTATGCTTCTATTATATAAGAAGTCATGATATATATTTTTTATAGATCTTGGTAATTTAATATGATTAAGGGTTTTTGAGTTATAAACCAATTGTGGGTGATTCTATGATAAACCAAACAGTGGTGGTTGCATTATTGACCAATGATGTATGATACCATTATAAAACAAGGATAGATAGTAATCTTATTAACCAATGAAGTGTGGTTCAATGATAAACTAAGGATGGGTTGTTAAGTCAAAAGTCCTATTTTTATTTTTATGTCTTTTGTTTTGGAAATAAAAAATCTCTTTATTTTCTTTTATCATACTGTCAATGTTTATCATACTTACTATGTTTATTGTGTTAACTCTATCAATCGTATTGACTCTGTCAATTGTACTGACTCTGTCAATTGTACTGACTCTGTTAATCGTAATTCCCCTTTCAATCGTACTGACTATTGTGCATCATACGCACTTTGCATCATATAAATACATTTCACTAAGTAATAATAATAGTACTCATATTTTACTTTTATCAAAAGAATTTTTTTGTTATTTTATCAAAACACATGTTTTATATCGATCATATTCAGGAAAATATTTTTCATATATATATTTTTAAACCAAACGATGTTGTGGAGTTAGTTATAAAACGATGTTGTGTTTTCTATTTCAATATGACCATTATAATGCCAGGTGTCCAAGTCCCTCTGATTTTTCTGGAGAAATATGACTGTTAGAGGATATATAACCGTTGGAACCTGAGGCCTATAAATTGGCGGTCATTTAATGATGAGAAATAACTGAGATACTTTGATCATTACTTGCTTCTATTAAGTTCTAGAGAGAGATGATGTGACTTCTCTCTTTCTTTGTGCGATATCCTGGAGATTATAAATCGTGAAAAACTTTTTTTAGTTTTCGTTTTTCAATAAGTGATTTGTTTTTTCATTGTGCGGCCAATCAGTTGATAACGCTCGAGGGCTACTAGGGATAGTCAGATGGTGCTACTGATCTTTTTATTGAGGTCTTTCAAGTATTTGAAAGAATAAGGTACTGATTACCATCAAAATCAAGGGCTTACAGGGATAGAAAGATAGACGTATTGATCATCGTATCGAGGGATTACCAAGGTGCTGGTAATACAGACCTTTTATCCTAGGTGAATGGATACCCTTCTCTTTGGGATAAAATAATTGTAATACTTTTACATTTCTTTTATTGTTTGTATTATAAAGGAAAATTTATTGTTTCCTCTTTCCTTTCAAATTCTATTTTAATTGTTTCAATTACAATTATTCTATTACATATTGTATTAATAGATTCTATACTCATTATGGTATAATCTTTCACATTTGTGTTACTATGATTATTATATTCATTTACAATACAATTGATTTACATAACTCATACTATTACATCGTATCATTCCTTTTATATCCAAAATAATTTTGGTTAATTGTATTGATTGTGAATTGAATTAGTTTAAGATCATTTGAACTAATTTTATAAGGGTTTAAATACAATGTTTTTAAACCTAGAATTAACCCCCCACCTCTTGTATTATTCCGTCTAATATTAATATACAATTATATTTTGATCCAAAAATTGGTATCAGAGGAGGTTTCCAATGACTTGTATTACTTTCTCTATTTATTTTAAAATTTATTTGGGTTTTTATTAAAAATCATTGTTTATAACTAATTACTGCACTAATGTGTGGAGTGGAAGAGATTTTGTTTTATTAGATGACAGGAATGAATATTAGATCAATTGAAAATCTGAATCCAACTAGACGAATTGTTTTTGATAATAATGATTATGAGTATTGGAGAGATAAAATGAAGAAATGTTTTATTAATACTGGTGTATACAATTTTATTATGCTTATTGGAGGTTTCAAAATCCCTGACAAAGAAGTCAGTACTTTCACTAATCATGAAAATCAAGAATATCAACTAAATTACAAGGCACTCAATACTTTTCTATGTTCTATGACCCGGAATATATACAGCCAGATATCATCATGTAAATCATACAATTGTATTTGGAAGAAATTGGAAGTCACACATTTTGGTACATCTAAGGTTATAGAAACAAGAAGAACAATGCTTCGAGCAGCATATCATGGATTTATTTTTCCTTATGGAGAACCAGTATGTAAGGTGCAACAAAGATTTATAAAAATTGTCAAAAGTTTACAATCTATGGGAGAAAAATTTCTTGATGATGAAGATCTTGTAGACAAGATTATTGAAATAATACCAAACGAATTGGAATAAAAAACAGTAGCTATCGATGAAAATGAGAAAGTTTCTCAGATTACTCTTGATAAACTTTTTGGAACTCTTCTACAACACGAGACAAGAATAAAAAGAGATGCTAATTTCAATAAAAAGGAAAATGGAAATGGAAGTGTAGCATTTACTATAATGTCTAAAGATAAAACACTAGAATGGATTACAAGATCCAAAGATAAGAAAGTTGTTATGTCAGAATCAAGTAGTAGTGATAACTCAGATAATGAGTTATCCAATCATGATCAAAGTATTAAAAAGATTGTGTGAAATAAAGACATTCAATACAGATTCAAAAAGAAAGATAGGAAGGATAAGAAAGACGCAGATGTATCTTATTATGAATGAAAGAAAGTAGGTCATATAAGACATGATTATCCTTTACTGAAAATAAAATATTGAAAGGAGAAAAATTATGAAGAAAATAAGAAAAAGTATTACAAGCCAAAAACAAAGAAAGGATTAAAATCTAATGATACTTGGAGTGAAAGTGGTGGTGATTCATCAGATGATTCTTCAGAATATGAATCTTCAGGACAGAGGAATAGTGGACTTATAGCTAGATTACCAATATAATATCACTGTTTCATGTCTAAGGTACACGATGGTGAATAAATTAAAAATGTGTCCTTGAATGCAAAATATTCTGATGATAAATATTATGAATCTTTAAATAACGAGTCTTTGTCATCAGAAGATAATACATTACCTTATTATGAAGAAGTGTCTAGGTTTGCTAAACTACTTGAGAATGAAAATTATAAACTCAAGAAAAATCTTGATAAAAAAAATGTGGAATTTATAATTTGACTAAAGAAGTATCGAATCTTTCTAATGATCTTGATATGAAAAATTATGATTTTGAATGTATTTTAAAAAACCTTGATAAATTTAATTCTTATAAGGATTAACATTCTATGGATCTTGAAAATGTAATTTCTAAGAAAAATATTTTAGAGACTAACTCTAGTTCAAAAAATAATGTTTTCAAGGATAAAAACATAGTTTTATAACTAAATTCCGAAATATTTTCCTTGAAGATGTTTTTATCAAACATTATCTATGGAAAAGAAAACTTTGATAAAATGTATTCTCAAATCCGTCCTTTAAGAAATCGTTCTGGTTTTGGTTATACAATTTCTAAACCAATTTTTAGTAATAACTATTTTTTTCCTCAAAGTGCTCCATTAAGTATTAAGTGTCAATGTGGTGGACACTGGGAAATAAATTATTTTCATAATAGATCTCAATATTTTGGATTTCATAAATCTCATTTTGCAAAACAAATGTGGATTCCTAAAATTATTTTAACTAACCCTTCTGGATCCAAACAACTTTGGGTTTCGAAAAAATAATTGTTTCTTTTTCAGGAAAATAAGAAGTGTACCAACAAGAATTTTTGGTACATGGATAGTTGTTGTTCTCAACACATGACTAGAAAAAAAGTTTTATTTGAAAAGATTATTGAAACAAAATGTTTAAAAGTTACCTTCAGAGATAATTCTCAAGGAAGGATAGTTGGGATATGTAATATTATTTTTCTTAGAAAAGTAATAATTTCAAATATTTTGTTTGTCAAAGGTCTTAAGAACTATCTCATCAGCATAAGTAAATTATGTGCTGAAGGATACCTTTTGAATTTTAGAAATTATAATTGGTTAGTTCACAATTCAAAGGATGAATTCATTTTATCTTCTTAGAGGCAAAAGAATGTATACACTATTAACTTAGATGACCTTTGAAGCCAAAACATACCTTTATTAAGTGAAATAGAAGACCAATCATGGCTATGGAATAAAATACCAGGACACTGAAACCTTAGAAATTTTTTTAACCATTCATAGAAAATACTTATAAAAGATCTGCCAGTTCTAAGATATGATCTTCAATGGTCTGTGATCCTTGTCAATTTGGAAATCATCATAAAACTAGCTTTAAATCAATCAATGAAGTTTCAACTTCTAATTATTTACTTCTAGTGCACATGGATCTTTTTGGTACTTCAAAAAATGGAAGCATTGGAGGAAAATATTATGTACTTGTTTTGGTGGATGACTTTACTAGATTTACATGGGTCTATTTCCTAACAATGAAATATGAACCCTTTTTCTATTTCCAAATTTTCAGAGCCCATGTTAAAAACGAGAAAAACATACCATTGATAAATATCCATAGTAATCATGGTGGTGAATTTAAAAATTTAAATTTTGAAACTTTTTGTAGTAAGAAAGGTATTACTCACAACTTTTCAACTCCAAGAACTCCTCAGTAAAGTGGTGTCATTGAGAGAAGAAATCGTATTCTTCAGGAAATGAAAAGATCCATGTTGAGTGAATACTCAATTACTAAGCATTTTTGGGCTGAAGCTGTTATTACTGGTTGTTATACTATAAATAATGTTTATACTAGACCTTTTCTTAATAAAACACCATATTAATTGTGTATTGGGCGAAAACCTAAATTTTCATACTTCAGAGTATTTGGATGAAAATTATTCATATTGAACAGAAAATACAATCTACATAAATTTGCACCCAAATCAAATGAAGGGATATTTCTAGGCTATTCTATAACTTCTAAGGCATATTGAGTCCTTAACCAAGACTCATTTACTATTGAAGAAACAGTTCATGGTAAATTTTATGAAACCAATCCCTTTTTTTTAAACAACCTCAACCTACATCCTCAGATGTGTTTTAAAAAATTGATTCTCAACTCGTGATAGAAAATCCTTTTGATAAGGAAAATGTCCAAGAAAGTATTTTTGAAACTATTACCCAAGAAGATTTTCTACCATATGTTGATGAACATGTCGTACAAAACCCAAATCAATTGTTTCTTACGAATCATCCCAGTGATAATATCCTTAGTGATGTAAATCAACCTTTAAAAACCAGAAATTTCTTGAGAAATGAAATATAAAACCTTGCCTTTCATTCCCAATTCGAACCTAAATGTCAAAGTGATGGCCTAGGTGATAAGTATTGGATCAAATCAATGCAATATGAACTAAATGAATTTTAAAGGAATCAAGTCTGGACATTAGTTGAAAGACCTAAAGAAACAACTTTAATTGGTGTAAAATGGGTCTTCAGAAATAAATGTGAATAAAATGAAATCATTATAAGAAATAAGGAAAGAATTGTTCCTAAGGGCTATAATCAACTAGAGGGAATAGACTATGAATAAACATATGCTCTGGTAGCTATACTTGAATCTATTTGTATTCTATTATCCTTTGCAGCATACTTTAATTTAAAATTATTTCAAATAGATATTAAATGTGATTTTTTAAATGGTTTTGTTCAAGAAGAAGTTTTTGTTGAACAACCACCTAGTTTTATAGTTTCAAAATATCCTAATCATAGTTTTAAACATACCAAATATTTATATGGCCTTAAACAATCCCCTTGAGCATAGTATTACAGACTTATAGAATTTATTTTACAAAAAAAAATTATGCAAAAGTTACAGCGGATCCTACACTTTTTATAAAAATGGAAAATAAAAATGTTTGGATTGTTCAAATTTATATTGATGACATCATATTTGGGTCAAATCAGCAATATATAACTGGTTCCTTTGCAAATTTAATAAAGTCTGAGTTTCAAATGAGTATGATGGGTGAGTTAACATTCTTTTTAGGTTTTCAAATTTCTCAAAAACTAGAAGGAACATATATATCTCAATATAAGTATATCAAAGATTTACTCAAAAACTATGGATATGACAATAATAAAAGTATTATCACTCTAATTGGTACCTCAAATACACTTTATCATGATGAAACTGAAAAACTATTATATCAAACAACTTTTAGAGGTATGATAGTAAGTTTATTATACTTGACGGCTAGTCGACTAGACTTAATGTTTTCTGTATGCTTATGTGAATGATACCAATAAAATATAAAAGTGTCTCATTTAATAGATATGAAAAGAATCTTTCAGTATTTAAAAGGAACTCTGGATTTAGGTCTTTTATATTCTTCTAGAAATTATTTTGTTTCGAAAAGTTTTTTAGATGCTGACTTTGGTGGTTGTATAATGGATAGAAAGACTACATCTGGAACATGTCATTTCTTAGGAGATTCCTTAGTTTCTTGGACATCAAGAAACAACACTCAATGGCACTTTCCACTGCTGAAGCTGAATATGTAGCAGCTGGAAGTTGTTGTGCTCAAGTGTTGTGGTTGCAACACACACTCATTGATTATAGATTGAGTATTTCCAAAACTCAAATTCTATGTGATAATACATGTTCCAAAGCCCTTAGTAAAAACCCAGCACCTTACTCTCGTGCAAAACAAATATATATTATGAATCACTTTCTTAGGGACCACACACTAAAATAAGATATTATTTAACAATTCATCGGAACGCAATAACAACTTGCGGACATTTTTAAAAAAGAATTACCTTCCGATAGATTTGATTTCGTAAAACAGAATCTAGGAATGATTACATTAAAATAATCATTCATATCTACTTCAAGTTTTACACTTCTCCTTACATTAAAGAAAATCCTCTTAAAAATGGGAGAACATTTTTATTGGTTTACTTGTTCTATTTCTGAAAAAAATTATGGTTTTCTTTATCTGTTTATTCTTTTGATTTGTTATTCTGTCTTATTGATTATTATCTTGACTATCTAGTTATTGTTTTAACTTTATGTTTATCATATTGTCTGCCTAGTTACCATATTGGTTTTTTATCGGCATGTCAACCTATGGTAACAACTTTGTTTTCCATCGACATGATAACCTATGGTAACAGATTTGTTTTCCATCAGCATGATAACCTATGGTAACAACTTTGTTTTCCATCGGCATGACAACCTATGCTAATGAATTTGTTTTCCATTAGAATGACAACATTTGGTAATGAAGTTGTTTTCCATCTGCATGAAAACATATGGTAATGAATTTTTTTCCATCGGCATGAAAACCTATGGTAATGACTTTATTTTCCATCAGCATAACAACCTATGGTAATAACTTTGTTTTCCATCGGCATGATAACCTATAGTAAAAACTTTGTTTTTCATCGACATGATAACCTATGGTAATGACATTGTTTTCCATCAATATGACAACCTATGGTAATGAAATTGTTTTCCATATCCATTATAACCTATGATAATGACTTAGTTTTCCACCGGCTTGAAAACCTATGGTAATAAATTTGTTTTACATCGGTTTGACAACCTTTGGTAATGAATTTGTTTTCCATCAGTCACACAACCGATTGTATTATTTTTCATTCCTTCTATGCTTGTATTTTATTTTTATTAACATACTTTGATTACTTTCATAATACTATAAAACCAACAACTTTATTAGAATATCTTACAGGTACATTCTTTCTTTACTTTGTATTGTTTTTCTAACATTTTATTATTTCTTGTGTTTTAAAAAAAAACCTTTAAATCCACACCATTGGTTTTTTATATTCTAATATCAACAGTAGAAGGAAAACGGTATTTTTCTACGCCTATAAATAGAACCCCCCACCTCCCCTAACCCACACCAGTTTTTTAAATTTCTTGGTGAAGCTCTTCCTCTTTGTTTTAAGACACTTTATGATCTTCTCTTTGTATCACTATTATGTCTTAGTCTTCTACCAACACTCCTGCTGAAATGTCTTCAAAGACATTTTCATAGAATTATTTCTTCAGAGAAACGTTATTTTATTGGGATTTCTTTGACACATATGATTTAACAATCAGGAGGATTATTTTGTTTCAATGCTGGGAACATCTTTGTGTTGAGAAACCCATATCTCAAGACCCAATTCTTGTTGAAGGATTGGAACATCTTTGTACGATAGAAAAATCGCAATTTCTATGAAACAAGTAGCTCATTTTCACAGTGTTTCTATTGAAGGTGATTCTTTTTTTCCATCTCATAAACTACCATAGGATGTTGGTACATTTAATAGTGAAAGAGCTGAAAATTTCTATTCCTCAAAAAATGGATAGAAGATAAAAGTATCCCATTTATCTCCAGATAATAGGTTTTTTGTGATTTAGATGTAAGGATTTCTTATCCCAAGGAAAGGGGATAGAGAAACCCTTAAACTCTCTGAAATATTTATTCTATACTATCTTGTAAACATGAAAAAGGAAAATCTCATGGGGTACATTTTTTAAACAATCATGAATGTAAACTCAGGAGCGATCAAGTCTCATTTGATTATGTATCTATCTATTCTTACAAAGTTCATTATTGAGAGTCTAAAGTTCTGTAATATTCTTCTGAAAGGATAGTTGAAAGAACTAAAGCCCTCTTGGATGAGTAAGAATATACTGAAGAAGTTATTTTTTTTATTTTGATGAGAATTAATTTTTTTTTTCCAAAGATGTAGAAGCTGAATCAGCACTAAATCAATCATCACCAAACCAATCGGCACCAAATCAATTGGAACCTATGAAAGTTGAATCATTTCCAAGTTCTTTTCTCCTAAAAATTCAGATCTGCAAATTAGTACTAAGACAAATAATAAAAAAATGTATAATAAGGAGGTTGTTTCCAAGTAGAGGAAAGACAGAGAACAAAGAAGATAAGGTGATCCTACGTTTGGTCTTGATCTAGCTGAATCTTTAGCTGAGAGGATAAGGGTAGAGGATACTCTTCAAGTTGAGAAGAAAAAAAATACTCTTTTGAAAAGGAAAGCTCAATATTCTAATGTTACTAAAATCATGAAAGTGGTTGAGATGGATAGTGCTCAACTAATAGAATAAGTGCAACAACAACCAATCGTAAAGAGTCCTCTAGAAAAAGATAAAGGGAAACAATATTAAAATAATTTCAAGAAGTTGAAGAAGAGGAAGGAGATTTTATTTTGAAATTTCTTCAGAGTTCAAAGAATATTAGAGAAGAATACTTTGATATGAAAATTGAATGTATTCAACAAGTTCCTCATGCCGATCAAGCACTAGATAAATCTCTTCATACTCTTTCAGATAGATTTCCCTCTCATGTAAATCAAGGTTCTCAATCTTTACATTCCTAAAAAGTAATTTTTATCAGTGACAAACTGGAAGAAGAAAGAACTGAAAAATAAAAAACCAAAGGAAAATAAAAAGTTAAAGACTCAAGCCAATCAAATAAACTGGATTCATACGATGAGGATACTGATTCAGAACACACAATTTCTCTCAAGAAAAGTGATTAAATTATTCATGTATTGATAAATATTGAGAAAAATATTCCTTATTTTCCTAGAATTGATGGGAAAATTGATTTCAACATATACAATCAAATAAAGAAGTTTGGTTCTTTAAGGGAACTTAGAAAGAGAGTATTGTGAATATAAGGTGATTTAAAATTACAGTCTGAATGTTCGGTTCCCCATAAAAAGTCTTGAAATAAAATGACTAAGTGGTCATACAAAATAGAAAGTTTAGTGAATGAACATGAGGTTTCAATTGAAGTCTTAAGAAGGCTTTAAAATGATCTTGATATTGATTTCAATAAGCTTGACAAAAAAACTATTGAAATACTGAATTAGATTCCAAAAACTCATGGAGCCGATACTCCTTCAATAAAAGAGTTGCAAGAGAGGATGAATGCTTTTCAGTTAGAGTTTTTGAAGGTTTCATCTTTCAAAGATGAAATAGTTTGGTTGAAGAAGAAAACTTCTGTTTTGACTCAAGAAAATACGAGTTTTCAAGAAGAATTGATACTCATGAAGAAGTAATCAATGTTCAAGAAGAGACTATCAAGAATCTCGATCAGCTTATTGCCAATCAAAAATAACTTCTCAAATCCTAGGGTGATTCTATCTTACAAGATAAGAAAAAAATCAAGAATATGAAAGCTATTCTCCGGGAGCTGACCAAGATTGAAAAATAAAGAGAAAAAATTGAATGTTTGGTTGTATCTTTGTTTCTTGATTTACTTTTTGAATTTTATAGACTGTTTTCATCTCAGTGATTTTTATGTTCTCCTTCCTATTTCCTTTCATTTTTGTTTCTCTTTATCCTTTTCAGGAAACTCAAGATTACCCCTTATTTTTGTAAATCACAAAGGGGGAGAATTTTTTAATCAAATATAATACATCCAAATCAAGTAAAATATAAGAATACAATCCTTAGTAAATTACATACCTAAGGTGGAGTTAGTTGTATTCAATTTCATATTCAGAAGATTTTTTATAACTCAGGGGGAGATAAGTATTTATTTTATGTTTTACTTTCTGTTTTGTGCTTTCCAAGAGGGGGATATTGTTAAGTCAAAAGTCCTCTTTTGACTTTTATGTCCTTTTTTTGGAAATCACAAATCTCATTATGTTCTTTTATTTTAATAAAGGTGTTTATCTTACTGACTATGTTTATTATATTGACTCTTTCAATTATATTGACTCTGTTAATCGTACTGAATCTGTCAATTGTACTGACTCTGTTAGTCGTACCGACCCTATCAATCATACTGACTATTATGCATCATACTCAATTTTAATCATATCAATACATTTCACTAAGTAATACTAATAGTAATAATATTTTACTTTTATCACAAGCATGTTTTGTCATTTTATCAAAAAAAATGTTTTATATCAATCGTATTCATGAAAATATTTTTCATATATCTTTTGTTTTAACCAAAATGATATTGTGGAGTTAGTTATAAAACGATGTTGCATTTTCTATTTCAATATGACCATTATAATGCTAGGTGTCCAAGTCCATCTGAGTTTTCAAGTGAAATATGACCATTGGAAGAAATATGACCATTGGAACCCGAGGCCTATAAATAAGAGGTTATTTAATGCTGAGAAATAACTGAGAGGCTTTGATCATTATTTGATTCTATCAAGTTATAGAGAGAGAATTTGTTACTTCTCTCTTGCTTTGTGCGAAAGCCTTGAGATTACAAAACGTGAACATCTTGAGGGTTGCTGGGGATAGGCAGACGGTGCTACTGATCTTCATATCGAGGGCTTCCAAGTGTTTGAAAGACAGAATTACCGATTACCTGCAAAATCGAGGACTTGTAGGGATAGCAAGACAGACATACCGATTATCATTTCGAGGGATTATGAGGATAGCAAGATAGATGAAATGATCATCGTATCAAGGGCTTACCAAGGTGGTGGTAAGACAGACCATTTATCATAGGATAAAGGATACCCTTCTCTATGGGATAAAAGATTTGTAATAATTTTACATTACATTTTCTATTTGTATTAGAAAATAAATTTTGTTGTTTTCTCTTTCATTTCATTTTCAATTGTAATTGTTTCAATTGCTATTATTTTGTTACATATTGTATTAATAAATTCTATACGCTTTATGGTAGAATCTTTCACATTTTTATTACTCTGATTAATGTATTCATTTTGTATACAATTGATTTAAATTACATTATATAATACCTTTTATATCCAAAAAAATTGTGGTTAATATTATTTATTGTGAAATGTATTAGTTTAAGATAATTTAACCTAATTTATTAAGGGTTTAAATACAATTTTTTTAAACCTACAATTCCACCCCCCTCTTGTATTTTTCCATCTAATATTAATATAAATTTATATTTCGATCCAACATGTATTGTTTCATTATATAATCTATTTCAATGTGTACTCCAGATATGGAAGTTTTCCATATTGGTTATTCCATTTTAAAAAAGTTTTGATCCCCATTATAACCCATGAGTAAGCTCTATATAGCTTATATTAAGGGTCGATTCACATTATAGCTCATGAAAAACATGTGATCCAAATATATATTATATGAATGTTTGAGCCCCATTATATCTCATGGGTGAGATTGAGATTGATTATAAAAAGGGTTTCCTCCATTATAGCTCTCCAATACATTGGGTAATGATTTTATTTGAAGTCAGTTGTATGGTTATTTTGATTAAAAGGGTTTTGGAATTGTTTTATGAATATAATGATCCATGTTTCAAAAAGAGTTTTATTTTTATTTATATGGGATTTGATGAATTTATTTGATCTAAAAGATTGAATTTTTTTATGTAAAAATGAATTATTTCATTTTTTAATAAAACATTATTCTAAAGGTAAATAAGTCATGGGTTATCTTTTTTTTCTCCGGAGTAATGTATTTCATCTTTTTTTTTCTATAACTGAGATGTTTATTCTCATCCCATGTTCTAAATTATTTTTCATGGGGTTTAAGGGACAGTAGGGACAAGGATTGGGACAAGATTAAAATTTTGAATATTGATAACGAAAATTAGCCATGTTTTTTTTATATTTTTTTTGGATATAATGGTTACAAGTTTGAAGTTTAATATTTTTAACATTTGGGTTAACTATGTAATTGTTTTTCCTAATTCTATAAAACTCTATACTAAAAATATCATTGGGATTGTAATAATTTTAATTCTAGTTTTAATGAATAGAATTTAAGATGATTAAGGACGGGTCCTTACAAATATATACCAATTTAATTTCTATGATATGATGATTTACCCTATATTGGTTCATATAGATATGTTTTTGTATGCCAATAATGATATTTAATAAATAAATGTTTATATAAAAGTAAGTAAATATAAAATAATGGGGTGTTATGTTATACCCACCATAAAATGAATTTTTTACTCGAATTTCAATCAATCTATTTTATATAAATGATGATATCTCGGATTTAGCGCATTTTTAGGTTCCCATGTTGGTTTATTAAATTTTTTATTCCACTAAATAACTCCAAAAAGGTTAATATACTAATTTCGTGTAACATTTCCTCTAAAATAATGAATTTATATTGGTTCTTTTTTTATAGAAAAGCCCATTCTCTATCAACATATACTTTTAGATTAGTATATGAGAAATTATCTAGAATTTATATCCTCATGAGAGGTACAAAAAAGACATTGTGAACATGAGAGGGAGTTTTGGGGGGATACATGTTATATTATACGGTCCATACTCGATCAAGAATATTAAAATAACAAATATAAAAAGGGCTTCACTTTCACTTATTTGAGAATCTCATAACTATTATCTATTGATAAATTCATAGTAACAACTACTCAATAACATTGAATTATATATATCACTGATGGTTTCTCGCAAAACACTTCTATGGATATTGAGATAAATTTATGTGATAAAAAATGACTATTAGAATCTCTAACATTTACTCAAATTAAATAATTTCTAATAGATTTATTTCTCCATATTCAATCCATTTAATATGAGTTATATACTTATTCCCTTAAATGGCTTCATGAGGATCCATTTTAATACTCATGTGATTGTTATAATGGTAAGAAAAAATGAATAGGAGAAGGTATTTCTGAAAAATACATTTGAAATAAATGTAAAATGATATCAAAAATATAAAACAAGGTTTTACTGTTCCACTCATGCTAAATAACTATATATACATGTGATGACATACTAAATCCAAACTCTATATATATATCTAGCTAGAGACATCTACAAAACATTGGTGTAAACCAATAAACCTAATTAAATAAAATTGATTATTTGACCCCATGAAACCATACCACTTATTTATTAAAAATTAGATCAAGTGACAAGTATTCGATGATAAAAATGATATGTGCTAATTGTATAATTTTATTAACAAAAACTGAAGTAGGGTGTAAAGTAATCACTTTTGGAGGAATCTGGAGTGGGAATCGTCTACTGGGGAAGGAGAATACAACATGGGTTATAAAGAAGACTTTGGATACTATGATGTGTAAGTCTGCGTTCTATGTGCTGTTTATTTCTTGATGTTCTCTTGTCCTGTTTGATGTTGTTTTTTGGGGTCCCAGCCACCCTTAAACTGGCTTTCTAAAATGAAAAAAATTATTGGCAGCAGCAATAATAAAATTCATAGTGATATTTTTTCATTTCTGTTCTACTAATGGTAATGGTTATAAAATCAACATAAAATTCTACCTCTTATCCTTAGATAGATGATATACCAAGAACAAAGATATATACTCCACAATATCTCTCCCCGTGTTGTCCCACAATATATACTATTTTAGATATATATACTTCTGCATACATCCTAGATGAAAAAGGAATGATGAACTATGATTTTTTTTTACAAAATATCCTTTATTATGTTTGGTATTGATGGGATACATAGTCAATTCCAAGAAAAATATTATTATATCACAGTCAAGTTAATTCAAGAAATTTATCACCTTATTTTTCCACTCCATATCCTTTTTATCTGCCACATTAATTATCACATGGAAAGATGGTTGAACACTCATTTTAGATAGATATTATTTCACACATTAATATTTCTAGGTTCATACTTTGAAAATTCCTAAATATTAGATCTTTTTTATCCAAACAATTGATAATATTTCATGACTATTTCAACTCAATTAATTCTACACATTTCCCTCTTTTCCATATTGTTAGTGTATTGAATAGTAATAATTAGAATTAAATTCCATTTTTCATCTTTGTACAATATTCAACTCCTTTTATTTGAATATATACTTTAATATTTTTTATTAGTATATATTTGACACCATTCTCAATAATTATAATGCCTCTATAAATTTGATGTAAATATTATTACTACTAACTATAAATCATGACTTATGTAATTTTACTCATGATCATTTAATTGGCCAAAGGCATAATCTATCACCACATAATTCTTCATATTACGACATCTCATCCTTTAATTTTATGTATTACTATAAATCAAATTAACCTCTCTACTATATATTATAGTTAGAATTGGTGACCTAACCATATTACTCTTTATTTTAATTATTTTTTATTTTCCCTCATCACTCCAAAGGTACATGAATCCCTTTAAAGATAAAATAGGTATTGTATTTGAAATCTAAGATAAATAATTAAAAAATAGTCAATAATGTCAATCCAATCCAAGAAAAATATATATATCAGTCATAGTGATTTTTTAATCCAAATTCCAACAATATCCATCATTGATAGATCCATTGATATACCCTAGAATGAGATTAAATAACTAATAAATGAATCATTTTTTATCAAAAAATCATACTTGGTAATTTTTCTATACAACTTCTCTTTACTTATGGACATTAGTAAAATCATAAAGTGAGCATCATACTCTTCCTTAATAATGATATAAATAATAATTTATTCTATAATGACTTCTATAAATAATCAAAGTATTCTCTATAGACTCTATCCATTTAAAAATTAACAATATCAGTGGAATTAGATAGACCAAATGCAATAACTATAAATTCATAGTGTCTATAATTAAATTGGAATTAATTTTTTGTTATGTTTTAAAATTTTAAACTCCTTATATATTATTTTGGATGATGATAATTCTTAAAAAAAATATGAATATCCTCATAATTAATTGAACAAAACTTTAATAAATGGAAGTGGATACATATTATTGATCGTGATCTTCATAAGTTCCTGATAATTTATGAACTGTAACATTGATCCATCATTCTTATTATCAAAAAGAAAAGGTTCATTCCAAGGAAGCACACATACCTGTAAGAATCAGTTATCAATATTATCCTATATTATATTCATTATTTCCTATAATTAAATTAAGGAAAATCTATATAGATTAATTGAAATACTTATAACACCAGATATGAGTTCTACTGAAATATTCACATCATGATTAAGAAGACAATTGGGTAACTCTTAAAAAATACATTACAAACTCTTGTAAAAAAAGTGTATCATAGATGTTGAGTTTCTCCCCAACCACCATATAAAAATATCCATTTTAATGGAAATAAATTCATTTAAAAATGATTTAATGTCCATTGTAATATAATAGTTACCCTTTCACCAATAGGCAATCACAATTCTTGTGGATTATCAAATTTAAATTCCCTTCCTGGAAAATTGATTTTTGATTTATAAAATAAAATCCAATCGACTCAAAAAATCACATAATATTCAATTAGATAGTGAATAACAATGTTATATTTAATTACATCCCTATAATATTTAATCTGGGACAAATCATAAACATGATATGAAATCATCATTCAATTTAGAGTTTTTATGTAAAATTAAACATAATTTTTTTTGGTATTTTAATTAATATTACTTGGTCCTATTCATATATACATGAATTCAAATAACTAATATAAAATTGGATACTTCAATATTTTTGAATACTTATAATCTAATAAACATTGTATTTTTTTTCAATCCCATACAAAAACCCAAATGGTAATCATGAATATCAATAATATTTAATCAAAGGAACTAATCATGAAAATTAATTCATTAGATATCTATGTCCTGGATCCTTTTTTTCATTCAATGTGACATTAGTTTCGACAAATCTCATCCATGGTTAATAAAAATTCAAATAATTCATAATGGATCATAAATAAAATTTGAATTAACCTAAGAATATCATTAGAAAGTATTAACCAATGTACATTCTAAAGGCCCATCAACATTTACTTGAATGATTTTAGATATATAATCGACCAACTCTTTTTATGTTATTTTTTCTATATTCATTGGGGAAATAATTTGAAAAAATATAGATTATGATTTATATAAAATCGTATTCATGGAGGGGAATGTCGTCCATGATGTGTATGTTAAAATTATTTTTTTCACATTTTTAGAAAAATTTAATGTGAACTATATTTGTAAAACAATAAAAAGGATAATTTTAAATTTTTTTAATTTAAGTTAAATACATTCAAAATTAATTTAAACAATATTTATAAAAAAAATTTAGAATTCATGAAAACATTATAATGACAGCATGGACATGTAAGAAATTATTTTTGACTAAAAGGATAAACGACAAAATTTTTAATTTAAAACATTCTTTTATTAACTTGAGTGATTAAAAATAGAAACATGAATAAAAGAGATAAACCTAAAAAATATCAATAGGAAAATAAATTTATTAATATTTGGGGGAGATATACCAAACATTTTCATCAGTATAATATTTAATTATAAATAATCTGTATAAAAATGATATTGTAATAAGAACCCTAACCTCAAGACTATATTACATCATATGTGACCTAAAAATGTATACCATAAATTTAATTATATTATACCTATAAAATAGTTCAATGTTTATACCTATAATACCATAAATGTTTTTCTTATAGCATCCCATCACCGATTCATTTATTATATTTATTTATTATCATCATTTCAAGTGTTAACAACTTTGTTTTTCTTATATGTATTAGTTTAGATGTTTTGGTCCTTGCACATGGATGATGGGTCCTTCAACTCTATAATTTTAATCATGATATATATATATATATATCATAAAAATTAATTACATACATACTTATAACAATTTTTATAATTTGATGATGAAAACGTTGTTTCATCACTACGTGGAGATGGTAGTCTGTATGTAAGCATGTGTGAAGATTCAATTTTTTGATTAATGCAATACAATTAAGTTACATATTTTTTCGTCTTTAAATAATAGTTATTATAAAATAAATATAATATTTAAACATTAAATATATCATAATAACAAACCATGGATGACAGTAGTTGAAAAAGAGTCACATATCTATGTAGAGCTGGTGGTCCAGACGTACGCACGAGAAATATTTTCATCTCCCAACGGTTTGATAAGTGGAGTAAAATTGGTATCACATGATAATATTAAATAATATTAATAACTATTATATTTTATTAATCATGTTATTATGGATACAATGTGTTTTGGGATGAAGGAGAAGAAAAAAATTGAAATAGGTTGCTTAAGATATATAACTCTTCTTCAAGAGACAACCTTTGTTGTAAACCTTAATCCATAAAGGATAGGTTTTTAGAGAATAATATCCAATATAAAATTATTTTAAGGATTATAAGAAGGTTTTGGAGGGGTTATTTTCAAATATTGATTTCTCAAATATAGTGGATAATGGATGATAAGTGGTTCAATAATATATGTGAGGGGAAGGACATATATAGAATTCACCAGAGGTATTAATTATATATGGTAATATTCATTTAAAAGTGTATGTAAATGAAAAAAATTAAATATTATGGAATTATAAGGTTACAATACCTTCAACCATGATTAATTTCACTTGGTTGGATTGTATTCCATCCCTTATCTTATTGTTTAACCCCATCGTAAACTTGTTCTTATAGTAATAGTTTTAATTTTTTTACTATTTTTACTATTAACCAAGACCAAAGATTAAGTTAACCATAATAAATTATATATATAATTATAATTTAAAAATTTTAGAACTATTTATAAGATTGAATTTTCATAAGTGGAAGAATGTAATTTTAATTATGTACAAAGACCATAATGAAAATTCTATTTCGAAAAATGTTTTTCTTTGAGTAAAAAATAATTTAATTCCATTAATTACCTTGTAAAAACCATAAAATGATTTTTAAAATATTATATTGAATATATAATAAATTAATTTACTTAAATAATTTAAAAATAGATATTAAATTAAAAAATTTCTATAAGAAAACATTTGGCATGAAAAAAAATGTTTTTAGAAAAATATGTTCTTAGGAAAACAATTATCATAAACATAAATTAAGAATAATTATAAATCCTATTTAATTAATAATTTTATTAATAATTAAAGGAGACATATGTTAATAAAATATAAAATTCAAAACATAATAATGAATTTACTCTAAATCATATGACACATTTTTTAAAAGATAATCATGTTTCACTTTGTACTCACAAATAAATATTTTTTACAAAATTATAAAAATATAACTCAAAGATAAAGTTGAAATTATAAATTTTAAAATTTTATAAATAACCTCAAATAAATTTTCAAAAAAAATTTACATTATTTTAATGGTTTTCCTGAAAAAGTGTTTTAAAATTAATTTTTGAAAAACACATATTTCTGAAGCAAAAAATTGAATTACTGAAAATTGAGTGCTTATTTATTATTAATTAATTAATAAATTTTTATTAAAAATCCATTAAATATATTTTTCATAAATCAATTATGACTTGTTATAAAATCCAATTTAATATATAGGTTATAAATTTTTGGTCAAATTATAGTTCATATAGACCGATGGCTTCATGTAAGTCAATCTATCAAAGACTATATGTTTTTTGAAAAAAATACATATAAATTCATAGATTATTACATTGACTAAGGTTATAAAAAATTAAAATTTCTATATGGATCAACATGTATCTATAGAAAATGATTTAATTACGTTCAAGGGTTCTATATGGAAATAATCACCATCCTTTAATATATCAACATATCTCTTAGTATTTGAATAATGATTCTTGGTTATTGAAAATATAGTCCTCACAATTAGATAAAATTAATGGGTTATAGTTATCATGGTATTATTTTATTTAAGGTTAGATTATAATAATTGGTCGTAATTGACTCAATTTTTTATATGTGAGGATGAAATATAAACCATACAACATAAATATTTTTAGGTGGTATTCAATGAAATGTATTTTCCACAATTGAAAAGGGATACCAAGGAAATGAAAATTTTTAGTATAAGAAGAAAGGAATATGAATATATTTTATATTATAATGTTGTTATTTCAACATCATAAAAAAATAATTCATATTACGAATACAATTGCACAAGTAAGTATAGATAGCCACTATGATGTGATGAAGCTGATCCAATGAAGTAAATTAAAATATAAATTAATTTCATCAAATGATGATATGATGTAAATATTCTTCAAAAAGTATATGGTGGTATAAAAAATTATTTTAATATGAAAAAATAGAAGAATAATAATTTTGGGCACTATTTTTATAGAGATTTATAATGGAAAGGGTGTAATTTCTACTGCAAAATAACCATGGGTAAAACACCTATTGAATTGTTTTAAGAGAATTGGAGTCTGTTAAAATTGTTGAAAAAACGTTATTCAATATCATATATGGAATGGAAAAAAATAAAAATCAAATTTATAATCCTTCAAATATAAATTCATGGGTGAAATTCCCATTAATGTCCCATATATTGAGGGAAACTAACATTGAAGAGTTGAAGGATGCCTGAATCTTCCGCTGTCGATTTCCGAATTCAACGAAGCTTCATCTATCTATAACCTGACTTTAGTCGCTTGATTCTCTCAACGAAGGCCTTCGGTAGATTCATTTGACAGGTTTGTCTTCGGCTCGTAGGATTTAAAGGATAGGGAAACCGTGGGACTGATTGACAACAAGAATATCATGGTCCGTTTTGCTTCGGAAGAGGACTTGATTAAAGCCTGGTATAGCGCCCCCCTCCGCTGCAACGACTCTTGCTTTTTCCTCCACAGATGGACATATGACTTCCACATGAAGCGCGATTCACCTTCGGTCGTAGTCTTGGTTACTCTACCCAACTTGCCTTTACCATTTCAAAATCCCTTGATAGTTATGATTCTTGGCAACCTAGTTGTTAGGTAATGATTCTCTGATAGCCGAACCAATGCGATTTGTCATCCTATTAACCCAGGAATTTGTGTGGAAGTTGATGCCTCGAGGGTGCCTCCCGACTTTGTTTGGATCACAGTGGATGAGGAGTACCGTTGTAAACAGCAGGTTGTATATGAATCATGGTTTGATTTCTGTTCGGTTTTCAAACGCATGGGCCACTCCTTTGTGGCCTGTAGGCGTGGATCCATATTTTCAGGCAGGCAAGGTGATGGGGGTGTCACAAACAGTGTCAAGCCTCTTGTGACCAGTACGGTTGCAGGTGTGGAGGCTGCGATCAGGGTAGCCCATTCCCGGGAAGACAGTCAGTTGGGGGTTAAACAAGCAGTTTTGGAGGTCTAGGTGAACCAAATAGAAGTGGCAATGGGGGATGGAGCTAGGGGTACCCAGGATCGATGCAGAGTTCAGCCTTCAAGGATGGAGGAGGGAGGTCCTTGGGACCTCTTGGGTGCCCCATATGCTAATGCGGTGTGATCAAGGAGTGGTATATGTTTGGCAGCGACGCTGAAGGAACAATGGGAGGAAAATTCTTCATATTTCATACCCAGTCCTAGCAAGGGGGTGTCTTTTGTTGAGTTGAGAAACCGGTTTGATGGCCTACTAAATGCAGACCTGGTTTTGGATGAGCAGGAGCAGCCCGGGGATAGGCAGAAGGTCCTCAAGTCCAGTGATGACAAATATACTCAGCCTGTAGATGAATTTGGGGGTGAGGTTCAGGTCCAGGGTGAAGGACTCTCATGTCCAAGGAGGGGTAGTACCTAGAAAAGAAAACAGAAACCAAGAAAGGAGTACTCATACTTGCCACTCCCTATGGAAGCACGGTCAGCGAAGAACGCTAAACACAATATGGGGGACCAGGGGGAGGAAATCATTGAAACAAGTAAGAATTACTCTGTTGGGGAAATCAACCCGAGGAATAACAGGAGTAGCAGAAGGTGTAGGGGAATGAAGGTCTTCTCTTCCTTGACACCCCCTATGAAGATTCGGACAACA
Source organism: Viscum album (assembly GCA_963277665.1). Taxonomy (NCBI): domain Eukaryota; kingdom Viridiplantae; phylum Streptophyta; class Magnoliopsida; order Santalales; family Viscaceae; genus Viscum; species Viscum album. Next base: position 129,780,732 of record OY728153.1, read on the forward strand.
GAAAAGTAAATCGAGGAGAAGTTGGACATGGAGGCCATGTGTCAACTAAAACCATATGGTCAGCTTGATTCTTCCTGGGATCTGATCCTATGTTCGGATGATGATGTGACAGAGCAGGTGCTATTTCTCAATGCCTCCGAAGAGGATGCAGCGAAGATGATGGGTCAATCCATTGAAATGACTCTGAATGAGGAACAATATTCTTGGGTCAAAAAACAGGACTCAATTTTGGTTTGGGGTTTTAACAAGGGGTTGATCAACATAGAGTAGTATATATAGGTTTGGGATACACTATCTTCTGCATTTGAAGACCTGTTAAGCAGAGAAAAGCACATCCATGTAACCACTATATCTTGGACGTTGTTTAAAGATATGGGTTTCAGAAGAATTAATTTTTTCTTCAATGATTCTGCCATAGACATATCTGACTAATTCTTGGTTTCTATTTTCTTTAAGCCTTTGAATGGGGGTATTTCATAATCATTCTATGTGTTTTGAGATGTTTTTGGGTGTTTGGTTTCCAGCTGTTTTTCTGGTTCCACCTCATATGGGGTTCAGAGCATGAGGCTTCCAATTCATCATGTCACTTAGAGTGGAATACTGAGAGGGTATGGCTTGGCCATCAGTTCCATGCCCATGCATCTTTACACAGGACTGTATTCCGAGTGATCATGATTTGGTAGAGGACCTTCACTTTTTATAGCTACTGGGGAGAGGTGGAACCGGTAACTTGTTTTGGTTTTTCTTTGATTTTCATTTAGCTATTTTGTTGAACATGATGGTTTCTCACTTGCTCCTTAAAAGTGATTTGATAATCAAATAAAAAATAACTTTCAGTCATGAAAACCATGAATTGTTTCTATAGAATTACATAGGCGCCATCTTATTTGTTAATTGTAGTTTTATATTTATCTCATACATGATTCATAACCCTTATATAGGACTTTTATATAATAGTTATAGTATAATTTATTGAATATAAGAAACAACAACAAGGGTTGTGTGAAAAGGGAATAACAGACCATAGTTTTGGATAATGGGTTCCCATGTAAAAAATTTAAAAATGAATTATGTTTATTTGTGGTTGTTCAAATATTATATTTAAATTAATTACATTATTATAAAGAATTATTATCTTATTTCTTGTGTCAGTGGGTTTATTATTATAATCAGTGATTTAAAAAAATCATAATGTTTTATCATAATTTTTGTTATCATAAAATAAGAGTGAATATTGATGAAATACAAAAGGTGAAATTTTATATGAGGTATAAAAATTTATATTTTATAAAAAATTATTTTGGACTAATAAAATAACTATTTGTGTTTATATATTTAAGGAAAATATTTTTCAATGACTACCTTAAAAAATTTATAGTATTATTTACTCATGATATCATAACATTTTATAATTGTTATAAAGAATTTTTTTTAAGAACTAAATAACATATGGGTTTGCTAAACCTTTTTTAATTTTACTCTTAAGGGTTGAAGGATTTTCTATATAATTTGATTCATTGAAGAAATGAATATGGAGAATCAATATGGAATATACTATATTTTTTTTAAGAAATTAATTAATTATAAATGGAAAAAATAATTCAATTCATAATATAGATTTCTATTTTTTAATCATGTTCTTGAAAATATAATCACACAATCTCTATTATTAATGATTTAAAATATATAATAATCATAATATATTGATGTAGATAGTCACTATGAATGTCAAAAGAAAGAGGTATGGGAGATAACAGGAACTAATTAACTGTATAAATACATGATATACTATAAATATGGGAAGGAAAACATGTTTTTTAGGCATTTATAATGAATGACCATATATTTTTATCCTTGATGAGGATAGACAATGGTCCAATATTAATGGATATAGTAATAGCAGATAAATGATTTTTTTGAAATTTGAAGTATAATTACTTTTAAAAATAATTTACTAACCATTATTCCTAGAAAATAAAAATAAAAACATATAATAAGTTAAGGACATTCAAAATATGATTAAATCCATAAATGTTCCACAACACAAGGAACTAATCTATGAAGATAGGGTTTTCATATTCCAAAAAAGACTATGTGTTCTATCAGCTCCTGAGCCAAAAAAGGACTTTATAAACGACGATCACAACCCAAATTTATATACACACCATGATGGTACTAATATTTTTAGATATTTCGGAGAATGTTTAGAGTTGGAAAAAGGAATGTGAAATTTTATACTATGTATTTAGAGTATTTTTGCGTCAAAAAGTAACGGTTGGGAGATAACATAGTAAGGGTTTCATCAAACCACTATATATTTCAAAGTGAAAGTTATATAATATGACAATGGAGTTTCAAAATAGACTTCCCAAGATATTTATTAATAATGATACAATATGGGTTAAGGAAAATTTCCATACTATTTATAAATTTATCTAAAATCCCTAACATTCATGGAATCTTCTCTCTCTCACTATTAAGTATATATATACTAGACCCAATACATGTACTCACCACTAATGTAGAAATGTAAAGTGTTTTTAAATGAAGATACTATATTGATTCCTGATACTAGTTAGTAGTTGTTGTGAAATTATAGAACTAATATTTTGAATGTTTTTTATAGGATTGAAATTTTTATGGGATGGATTTGTCGACCTGGGGAAAATCTATATATAGTTACAGAAATTTGATTATGCACTATCATATGACACAAATTTTAATGATGAAATTTTTGAAAGTGGGTTAATATGTGATTGTATAAATTATTATTATAAATAAACTTCTTATTATTTTAAAATTTCCTTTGATTAAATAATTATAATAAATTAAAATTTGTGAAATTAAATCTAAAATATCAGACACAATCATATCATTATAATACATAAAAATATAAGGTTCCACCATGATAATTAACCTTATAGATCATACTCTATAAAGAATAAAAAAATATATAAAATATGTTTTTATCATGTAGAAAATTATATGAAATTAAAGAGACATGGTGTAGGTTCTAAAATAAGGATAATCATGATATATCATGTTATAATTGTCTTTATATATAAGGGGTTATTTAATTTTTTTAAGGGTAAGGTGATAGTTGGAATTTAATAATTGGAAATAAAACCCTTGTAATAAAAATATAATTGTTACTCATACTAATGAAAACTAAATTAAATAAAATATTTTTTAAATAATTTAATTAATAATAGATAATAATTTTTATATATCAATAAATTGTAAAATAATTTCCCATATATGTCTTATAATTAAAAACTAATATAGGAAAGCCATTTATTTAAATTTCAATTTAAAAATTCATATATTTAAAATAAATTAAGTATTATAAGTAAAAAATTTATTTATTATATTCAAATAATCTTTTACATAATATCAAATTCAAATATATAATCATAACATAAAAATAAGACAATAATTATATTATTATATTATCTTGATGGAGTCAATTTTTTTGGTAAATAAAAATATGTGTTATTTGTATACATTAAAAATTATTACACAATTATTTGGTAAAAATATTATAATAAATAATATAACATGTTTTGGGAAAAAAAATTCGTTATAAAAATGTATTTTCTAACAATAAAATTGATTATTCACATCTATAAGGATATTTTTAGATCTAAAAAAATATTTTAATATTTAAAAAAATCATTTTTATTAAAAACATTTCCTTGAAAATTTTAATATAATCTATAGTACATTGGTTCTTATGTATATAATATTCAAAAACTTTCTAAAATGTTTAATTTCATGATTTAAATTTATGAGAAGGTTGATGGTTTTCTATTTTTCAATTTTCTAAATTCAAGGTCATCTGTTTGGAAATTACTTATCAACATCTTCTCGATTTAATTAGATTCCCACCCATCATACCATTTCTCTTCAATCTATAACCATTTACTAGGGTTTTTCATTTTATTTCATCTCAAAATTATTTCTGAAGATACATATGTTTATAAATGTTCCATGATCTATATTTATTTTCCTTTTATATCTACTCATTAGTGTATTCAGAATGCACATTTTGGGGTAAGTGCTCACGTAAACTTATCTGAATTTATCTTTCAAAAAGACCAAACTATATTAGATCTAAGTAAATCATTCTCAAATTTTTCAAAGGGAAATATAAATTGAGGGTTTCCATGCTATTTTATTAATTTATCTATTAAATTTATTATCAATTATTTTACGTTACTATATGTAACGATTCTGTGTTTCACTATAAAATATATAGTATTATGTAATGAATTATAAACTTCCATTGGATTTTATTATTCAATAATAATCTTCCTTATATTTATTTTATTCTGTTAAGGTATTATCTTATAACTGATTTGGAATCTAAATATTCAAAATAAAACCCCTAACAATAAATTTATCCCAACTCCCTATACTATTATCGAGGAAAATTTCATGACCATTATGAATTTCCTATAATTCAAACAATATTAATGGATATTCACCTAAAATACCAGGTAATTCAACTAGATATGAAAATATTAAGAATTTATTTATAAGTTTCATTACCAATGAAGAGTATTGGTCAATTAAATTGTGAATACATGTGATTTCATTTTATATAATTTCAAAAAAATACTGCCATACTCTTTCATGTGATGGATGCATTGGACACATTATTAGATAACTAAGGGATTAAATTACTTATCCCCATGATTCTATGCTATTTCCCCAAATTGAAATGCATTTTTTTTCAATGCATCCACTATAATTACTATTGTAATTCCATATTTATTTGATGGGTTTTTATGTTATCCAGTCCTAGGATATGAAAATATAATTTATATGTCCAAATTTATGAATTCCATTACAATGTATTTAATTCTTATTGTCCATGTAATTATTTATTCACTTTGTTTCATTTTCAAAGGACATTTTATATTCACCTCGAATATATTTAATTATACATTCCCAAAATATTATTCATTAGTTATTTTTCTTGATAGATTCATATATAGTTTCACCTTTTTGAGAATCTAATATCACCTGTGTTTTTTTTCTCCATTACTTATAAAACCAAGAAATGTACATTGAGTTATCAAAAATATTATATTTGTAAAATTAATTACTTATTGATTTTTAATAAATAATTTTATAATATGATATTTAATATAAGGATCATGAATATATTTAGAATCATAGTATTAATAATATATTTTATCATATATATTGTGATTAACAGTATTCATTAATAAATTTTTAAATTTATAACATACTTAATGTTATTGGAGGAATGGTTCTTATTCAATTATGTGGTTGATTGTTAGGGGGAGTGGCTCGAGGCGACGACACTCGAGTTTTTCGTGTCCCAAGAAGATGTGATGGTGTTAGGTTCGATGTGTGATATTTGGATTTTCACGTTGGGATGTTGCTGTTTGGGTGGGAAGCCTGAGGCGGTTAGGCAGTATGATAGTTGCTATTTGAAATTTGAATTTTGAAGATGGTATTTTTTGTTCTCAATGGCCCGATGACTTTGGATGTGAATATCCCTTGCAACTTGATGATTGATGTGATGGGTTGATTGTCACTGAATCTAGTGGCTCCTGGTGTTTTGAATATGTGCACTAGGTTTATGTATGTTGTTATTTTTGTTCTTGAATTTTGGATTTTTGGTGTATTTTAATTCTAAATTGTGTGGTTACCAGTAACCAAAAAGTAGATTTTAGAAAATTAAAAAAAAAAACAGATTTGGTAATTGATTGATTCCATTGATATCATTTCTTTAGAATGTTAGGGAAAAATAAAAACATAAAAAATGATCCACATGAATCTTGGTGAGCTAAAAATTAATACTCAAAATAAAATTAATGAAAAAATTGGTTCTTAAAAATATTCCACATAAATTACTATTCTTATTATAAGAATGATACTCTATAACCATAGGTGGTAAACAAACTGATAAAAAACATGGTCATCATATAAAAAAGGTAAACTAAGAATATATACATATAGAAAAATATTTCCAAAGACACTATAGTGTACTCCTATGTATCTCTCAAAGTCTACTAAAACTCTCCCTAGACTCATTCTATTGTTCTTAATATATAATATGATTGTATAATTTGTTTTCTATTAACTAGCTTATCAGATCTTTGTGATACTAAAAGAATAGAGTCCAATATGGTTTCATTATTGGGTTTAATATCTGGTGATTTAGGCAACACCTGATTAATACAATGGATGTCTAATGAGATTATAAATCAAAAAATGGTACATCATGGGGTGTATCATTAATATTTGTAATTCTAGTCCTCTTGAAGTCAAAATCTAACTAAAGGTAGTTACATGATCACCTTGATAATCATGAGCCTCTGGAAGAACCGATCATCTATGATTCTGATGAAATTTATGTGCAAAAAATTAATGTGGCGGGATCGACAATATACTAGATTCTAGTAGTCTTGTGTAATATAAATAAGCATTTGAGTAAATATGGAGGGTATTATTTGGTGTTTCCAATATGTGTAATGAACGGGTAATGACAGTTGTTATGAAAATTTTGAAATAATTGAATGTGATCCCAAATATCTCACATTAGTTGCATTTAATTATTAATAGATGGTAAATATCAAAAAAAAAATTATTTCTATTTCTTTTATTGAATAACATGTGGTGATGGGTCATATGCTAGCTCTATAGTGGATTTATTAATGGTTCTTTGTACATGTAGTTTTAGTTGGAATGGTTCATCCTCAGATAATCATATACACATTTCTATGAACATGAATAATGATCTAAATCCATCTAAATATTTCCAATTATTTCTTGAGGAAGGATATTAACTTGCTCTATAATGTCCAATGATGTATTCAGAATAGAAAAGTGATAAATTCCTATAATATTGGAATGGTACGGGAATAGTTTCTACTGATGATCATTCCCATTTAGAAAATATGGTTGCCATCATATTAATGTGATTACTAATGTACCATGGTTGTATATTTTGGGTTTGAAAACAATTATATTATAAGAAAGTGATGTTGGTTTATAAATCATATATAATCCAATTTTATGAACTCAGTATGGTTTATATCCAAAATTATATACTAATGGTGGTATTTTTTCAGTCATATTCATATTTATGTTCTTACAACTGACATCATAATCGTTTCAATAGCTAAAATATTCTTAAAATGGGCCCATGAATGATAAATATTATTTTATATAAATCATGGAATATTAAAAATGAATTATTATATTACCCAAAACCAAATCTATATTCATAGAATTTCATTTTCCGTATTTCTACAAAATCTAAATTTGATATATTCCAACTACATATCATGTGTCATAAAAATTTCAAGGGAGTGGTACATGATTTTTTTTTGCTGAAATAGATTGATTTACCCAAAGTGAATCACTCTATGTTCTTACAGAAGAATAGAATCCATACTAATATGTCACTTCATATCAATATTCAATGTCATGGTGGTCCATGTATTATTTTTTGAAACTTCTTTGCCTATTAAATGTTAACGGGTTGTTGAATTGAAGGAATCAATGGGGGATTTATTAGAAGGAGTGATATTTAGGTGACCCAAAATTTATAATGGATGATGAAGAAAAATAATTTGGGCTATGGTAGGGATGGTTTTTGAATTATGTGGTGTATTATATACATTAATTTGGTAGTTAGTATATTTATTTACTGGGGGATTGGAGGATTTTTAAGTTTATTCTCCACTAGGGGAGAATTTTTTTAGATTTTTGTTTAAATGTGGGAATTTTATTTTGGGATATATAATGAAGAACCTAGTGATTTGGGAGATTAAATATATGGATGGTCAATGCACTTAATAGAAACAGTAATTATAATTAGGAATGGATTAAAAGGGAATCCTAGATTTTGTTAAATGTTTTATGGGAGGATTTATGAAATGATATAATGGTTTCATATAGGATAGGGGTTATAAGTGGATGTTTGGGTGTCCATGTGAATGGAATGTCTTTATATTCATAAAAAATAAAAATAAATCATTAAATAGAAGAGTATAATATATTACTATGTTAAATTATGGTTAAAGGGTTTTTCTTAATTACAAGGGTTCTGAATCTTGGGAACAATTCTTAATGAAATTTGAATAATCCTAGAGTTATATTAGATATTATGCCATATATTTATAGTCTTTTTAAAAAAAATCCTTATATCTCATATTTATGGTTAAAATCATTTTAATTTTTTATATTTTAAGCATTTTACATCCAACACTGTTGAATTGTTCTACTGTGGGTGATTCTATTAAATCACAGTAGTAAATTGTCTATGTTTTATTGTTCTATCTTGAATTGGGGATAGAAAAAATGGATTTTATGTAACAATATGTTTTGAATTGTTTTTTCAAAACTAGGAATCCAAAATATTTATTCACATTTTCTATCACATGTCTTTTCAAGATTTCATGATATTTAAATATATATAATGACTAATTTCATAAATTTTTATATACAAGTGAAAAGAAATGTGTTATATATGAATATTAAATAATGGATGATGACTAATTTTATACTAATGTAGGTTATTTTTTAAAATATTATTATATGAATGAAAATACCATGGATAAATCATGATTTAAAAAAAGCCAATGTTTTGGTTATTGGTATAATAGGGCACTATGACATGGGACCCAGATTGTGATGTGATATGTCTAATTTTCTATTCATATGAATTTTTGTAATTTTCTATTTGAGTTTATAAAAAAATATATCTTTAATGTTCTAGAATGTGAGTAGCATGTGTAATATTAAATTCATCCTCCAAACTTCTATAGTGGTGTTTCTATATTATCGTGTCATAATGGATTTAATCCTGGTTGGAAAAATAGTTTTATAATTCCCATACTTGCTATGCTTCATAGTGTGAAATTAAACTATGTTTGTAGTTCAATATATATATATATACTATGGTTGTACATCCTTGAATCATGGACTATTGTGTGGTTACATGTTATTTCCAACTATTTCACAGTTTCCCCTTTTCTATTATATACACGACACTATAGAGAATTAAGAATTATTTGGCACTTTATCTGAGAGTGCAGAAGTTTTAAAAAGTTTGATTCCTTGTAGAACACTATGTATTCACTAAAAGTTACTAGTTTAATAAAATAATTATAAATCTATAACCAGAAAATAATATAATTTAAAAAAAATAACTACATTCTCACCCAAAAATGTCATTATTTAAAGATAAAATCTCATTATACATGGTGATACTCATATTGAGTTGAGTTGTTGTATACTCTCAACTCATATATTATCAATGTTTGGATTTATAATATCACTTTTTATATTGAATAGTTTTCCCCCCATCTTTGTGAATATCCCCATCTCAAGGTAAAATTATATATTAATTAATGGTGGTAACCGTCATGATCTTACATTATATAAAAAACAAGTTAAAACACGAGTTTAGAAAATGTACCTTACAGCATTTGTGTATCGCATTTCTCTTTATGTGTCAGCCATTTTATTTCATTAGTATTTCCATTCATATTTTATCATCTTATAATTCATCACTATGGATTTCATCTAGATAATATATCTGAAATAAAATATTTCAAATAGTTTTATCCTCCTTCCAATTGATAACATTGATGACCAAATAAGTTTTATAGGTGACCTATACCATTATGTAGAATGGTTTCTCAAACATTAATAAAAATGGGTACATTCTTGTAGGTATGTTATTTGATGTTCTGTGTGCTCATAACGCATTGTGGGGTTTCCCTGATCAACTCTTTCTATTTGAGTAAAAGATTATCTCCTACTTTTGACTTAATTAGGTCAATAAAAACTCAACATAATCCCTAATTTATATGGTGTATGGGGTACATGTGTGTATATAATCCCACACAACACTATCAAACATCAAAAAAATTTATTATTAAAATATATTCTATGATTTTCTATAAATCACTTCATAATAAAAAACATAGAAATACATTTTCCTTTTGGAACTATGTTTCTACTTTTTGTTGTGTTGGTAGTTTTGGTTTCAACTTTTTCCAAATTTGGAACAAAGTCTGTACACACCAACACATAAATATAAATAAATGAATTAATGGGGGACCCATGATATTGTTTCTCCATGGATCAAAATGATAATATCCTCCAAGATTGGGTGATATTAAGTCTATTCCTTCATCACAATTGTCACAACAAATTAAAACCAATCATAAGATTCCACAATGATCCTCATATCCTTGTGTATAAATAGTAAAAATGATAAATTTTATAATGTTTTATGCATAGTTCTTTTAATTATATGATGTCCTACTATTTTTGAGGAGTTAAAAAATTAAACCAACAAATAAATCTTACTTTTAGGAATAAACTTATGAACCTATGTGTCTCTATAGTACAAGAACAAAAAAGGATCATCTTAAATGTATTAGAGAACCTCACTTTACAAAAACTTAATTTTATGGTGTGTAAACTACTGGTACATGGTTTTGGTATCATTATATTTCACGGTTTTCGTGACTCAACAAAATTTTATAACATAAAATATATATATTTGTTCATTTAGTACTCATTTCTAATTTCAACATAATTATCATCAAATTTATTAGGTAATTTAATAATTTAATAATGTTTAGAAAATATATTCCATAATACCTTCGACTATACTAACTCTATATAAACCATTATTAGTAGTTGAAATTTTCATATCCAGTAGTTATATGAATCATTCTTCAATAGATAGTATATTAGTAATATTAAATCAGTGTGCACAACCACTCTAGAGAACATAATGTGAGGTCAAAATTTATTAAAGCCTAAGATCCGACCATGGAACGATTTCTCAATAGCATTTTTATTAAATTAATCTTCAATAGAGGATAATATTATATAGTATATAGGTTTCAAAATTTCATCCACCATTTTCCCATAAACTACCTTTATTGCATAATCACTAATGTCACACACCAATATTAAGGGTTCCACTAAATTGGGTTGTAATATCATTAGTGAAACCATCGGTAATGTATTAATATTCAAGATTGAGTCTTTTTATTATAAATAAAATGAAAATCCTACATTAATTGATAAGTGATTTGTGAGGGGTCCAACAACTTATTAAAATTTCATGCAAAATATCTAGTAGAAACTAGAAAATCATAATATACTTCAAATCTCCCATGTTTTTTTTGGTTATGAATGCACCTTGATCATATTTATTTTCTCTAAACCATCCTCGATCAAAAAATTTATGCTTTAGGGTTGATAAAAAACATCATCAAACATTATAAAATAAAATTTCTCTCAAATTAGAATAATGTAGATTTTATTAATCATTTTCAACACCGAATGTACATTTTTTATGAACTATTATAGTGATCTCTTGTAATGCTTGAAATAATCCCATAATAAATCAAGGAACTTCTCCCCCATCCTAAGAGGAAAACTAGTTCATCTTCCCATATAATGTGGTGGGGGAATTATAGAAACCATATAAAATATGTTGTTATGTGGGGGTCTTGTGATAGACTGTTAATGTAATATCATATTAATCCTTTGGTTCTATGGATATTTCATTGTTCCTATAATAAGAATCAGTGAGTAAATTATACTCTGGACCAATAATATTTTTTATAATTTAGAGTATGAATTTTAAATGATAATTTTCCTTCTATGTTGCATAATTGAAATCCCAATAACTAACAAAAAAATTTCACTCAACTAATGTATCAGTGGAAATCATCTCATCACCCTTCATGACTACGTTTAGTCTTGCTTTGTAGCACTCTAAGATTTCATTGTAAGTTATTTTCTTTAAATACAATAGCTTTTACTACACACAACACCGAGTTTGAGCGCACCAAGACTCTCCAAACTAGTCGTTCAAAAGAGGTTATGAATAGCATTAACTGGATTTTTAATTTTATATACTCCATATAATTTTAAAATATGTATTATGTGTTTCTTATACATATTATAAGAACAAATTCAATTTTTCAAATAAAAAATATATTTCTTAAAAAAAACAATTTTACCACATTTTTATGGAGAACTCTTATTAAATCCAATATTTGAACCATTTACATATTCAATTTGACAAAATAAAGTTATTCTTTATAATTGGGACATCAAAATTTACTTTGGATAAAATTTTGGTATTTTTCTAATAATATTCATCTTCTTAGGAATAGTGAGAAATATTGTATTTTAATTCAAAACCACCTTTCAATATAATGTATTTATAAGGTTAGATTATATTTTAAATTGGTTTTTAAGTTTAATTTTATTATTATTTTACCATTTAATACAATTTTGGTCATTGGAATTAATTTCAACTTGAAATTATATGTAAACAAGTGTCAATATTTTGATAATTATTGTTTCCTAAAAACACGCTATTTGTTTTGACAACGAGAATTAATTTTAAATTAATTAATACAACTTCTATGTTTTGAATTTGGTAAAATAGACATCATTTTTTAATTTTGAATATCAAATATTTCTTATTGTGAATTTTTGGTATTTTTATTAAAAACATCAATTTTTTATGAATAGTGAAACCACTAAGTAGTAGTTAAAAATCTGACATTTTCATTTAAATGAAATTTTACCACTTATGTGAATTGAATTTCCAAAATCCAAGATACATGGTTGTAATTAGTAAGTAAAATTTTGTTCAATAAGATGAAAATAATTTTTGATGAATAGTTACTTTGACTTTTATTTACAGCAGTTAAAGATAAATATGGTAATTCAATGTAAAAATAATATTATAATAATAAAAAATTACCTTAACACTTATACTAACCTTATTAGATGAGTCATGGCCGACCATGGGCATCCTTGGGTCGATTTGGGGACCCCATGGATCCACTTATGAATGATAATAACAGTTTATTGTAATTAACTTAAAGTAAAGGCAAAAATGACATAAACAAATATATTTTATTAAATGATTTTTTCCATGGGGTTATATAATTTATCATTTCAACTATAAATATTCATTGGAAATATAGAAGTATTGAATACATTAATTTATTTTTTAATAATTTTTAGACATCAAATAAATTAAATTATTTATGACACACTAATTATGTAGTATTAACTCATTAATAAATGATTTAAATAAATAATATTATTAATATTAAAACAATATCTAAAACCAGTCCAATTATTATTGGATTATTTTATTTCGACCATGAGTAATATTATATTCGTATTTAATTAGTTTTGGACCTTTAGAAACTGAATATCACTATATAATAAAAAAATATTTTCACACTTTCCTAAAGAGCCCCTCCTCCCCCTTCTAAAAGGAAACCACTTCTAACCCATTCCACACACCTCTCAAGCCCCTTGGATCATCCAAATCATGCCCAAATAAACTCTCAATATCCATCTCTTGCACCTATAATCCTTACCTTAGGAAGAAGTCACTTCAAAAAGTTATTTAGGTTCAAACCACAAAAAGTTACCCAAATTAAAGGTAACATATTCTCTTAAATTCTTTTGTTGTATTTTGTTTTATTTTACTTATCCAACCCCCCCCCCCAATCTTTTATAACTTTATTTTATAACAAAACCATCATCCTAAATATACTAGGATTTTGTTATGAGAAGGATTAGAACTACACTTACACGCACCTTCATATAATGGGTGCAGAACATACTGTTTCTGTGGTTGGAAAACTAATGTCTCACGAAACGATGATTGTTCGATTATATCCTACCGCCTCTCATGGTGTCCATTAAGATGGAACTGTATTTATGTATGATAAATATTATGTTTATTTTACCTTTATGCTTATGTATTTTCAATTAATATCACATCTTTATGGTTTCCATTATGGGTAAAACGTGATAATTTCATTTGAGGAAGTGCGGACTATCGCCCCCTCAAAATGACATGACTCGTTAATGACGTGTGTGAGACATATAAAGTATGGAGTTAATGATATTATACATGATATTATATTTTAATTATAATATAACTATGTATAAATATGTTTTAATTCCAATAAAATACTAAATAGAAATTAAAGTAGCGTTCATGCGTACGTACAACTTACCATCTCCATTAATGGTCCATTTCATTTCTTATCTCCAAATGTTATGTAGTATTATAAATACATATATATTTGATATATAATATATATATATATGATATCAAAATCATATATATCATTCTAGAGATAATGGAATTTTGACCACATGGAAATTGTAATTAAAACAAGTTTATTTTTACTCAAGTTATAAAGATCGATAAAATATCCAATATGAACTCAAATAATTAACTAATTGTTATACCACGGTATTAAGTAAGATAAAAGGAATAATAAACATTAATAATGTTCTTAATTATGTAGAAATTAACTTATGTTTATTATTCATGAATAATAAGGAACATACAAGACAAGTCGGACTTGAGGTAAGGGGTTTCTTATCCAACTTTTAATTCTGTGAGATTTCCATTATTCGCCACTTATTTATTGCATGTGGTGTATTATGTACTGAAATTTGATATATATTATCTTGATTCTATTTATATTCCTGGTATTATATGATTAATCTAGTGGTTATTAACTTTTGTTCATACAACTGTATTGATTACAATGAAGTACGGGTTTTTCATCTCACTTTTATTCCCGTGAGATTCATGCTATATTGGCCACTATTTCCTTTTGTGTGGAGTATGTACTTCCCATGATTGTTTTATTTTTTTTAATATAATATAATTTATTGGTATTTACATATTCATTGTATGATACTTATTTCATGGGGTGTATGTTTCATAATTTACCAAATCAGTAAGGGAATTTCAAATTTCAATTTGCACTCATTGGGATTTACGTATACTTCTTTGATTATTTTACTCAATTATTTTGTGTGGAATCACTATTTATTATTTTTGTAGTAATTTCCACTCCCCTTTCTGGGGATATTTTTTTGATACACATAATCACTCCATTGATAAATTCTCAAGTCATCGATATGAACTTGATAAGAGTAATTTTAACTCAATCTCCATTTATTGAGTTATACATCCAATTCATTGGTGTGGTTTTTACAAGAATATATGTGAATGTCTTCTAATATATTTACACTAAATATACAATCATATTGATTTTATTTATATTTTTCACACATAATTATGTCGTTGATTTATCCTTAACCTAAGGATACGATCTTTATAAGAGATTTCATTTCAATTTACATTCCATTGAGACTTCTTTGTTGTTATATGCCAATTCACTTTTATATGGAGTATATAATAGACTTTGACATAGTATATCATGAATCCCTTTATTCTCAAGATATTATAATGTTTTTATTGCCTAAATTGTTTGTATTTAAGTATCTCTCATTTGGTTATAAACTCTAACTAAAATATCATTTAAAATGTTTTAATGATTTATTCACCTAAATATTTCTCATTATTGTCCATTTTTTAAAAATAGTTTTAAGGATTTATTTATATAGACATTAATGTTTTAAAATTAAAATTACTTTTAAAAGTTTCAAAGTGTTATTGGGAACATTTATTCAAATATCTATTTTAAATTGCTTCTTGATAAATAATGTGATGTTTAAATGTTTTCAATAAAAAGGGGATATTTCGCTCAAATAGTTTAGATGATTATTTTAATATATGTCAATATCCTTCCTTATTCTCTATTGAGGTTATTATATTATAAAAAAAACTTCAATATTGTATTGAATGAGTTATGTTTGACTGTGGATGTGCTATTTTTATACCATTCATGGTTTGTGGTTAAAATATTGACATTTCGTATGCTAGTTTTAATACGAATGTTCATATTATGTTTCAACCTTTTAATATGTGGAATACATTGGACATAGTATGTGAAAAGTGGAGCCCACTATAGATCCTTGATGCATCGATAGATCTCATGAGAAAATTAGACATGGAATTGGCTGAGGCCTTTCCAAAATTTTGATATATGGTTTTGGCCTAGGCCTTAATTATTTATAGACGTTTTGGCCGAGGCATTGAAAAAATGTTTCAGAATGTCCAGCATTATGAATTACATAATTATGAGATTAGATATTGATATTTCAGGTTTTTATTCAACTAGTAGAATAGCCATGACTATGTTTTATTATGGAATTATTTACTCAGCTCATATTCCTCCATAAGGTGCTCATGTTTATTATTTGTTAAGGCATGTGTTTTCCATTATTCACCATTCCTAATGTTTATGTTTTCTTCCACTGTATTTCTTACTCTTACTGAGCATCTGAGCTCACCCATTTCTCATGTTTCATTTTCCTAGGATATGAATAAGTTAGTTATGAGTGTCGTACAGGAATAATATTGGAAACTTGGATGTTTATAATGGAATAAATTGGTGTTGTTTTTCTTTTCAAGTTTTAATGTTGAACGTATGTAGGTATCTTGTTTCCATTAATACTAATCTAATAAGTCCTTCAAGAATTTATTCATTGTAATCATGCCAATGTATTAAAATAATGCACCGGCTCCTAGATTCTAGGGTTGGGGCACTACAGTTGGTATCAGAGGAAGTTTAGTACAAACCTTGGAAACTTGATTTAGATAAACTCTGATTAGATCACATTACCCTAAGATATAATTTGGGGATGATTATAGAATAACTTTGTATAATTTTGGTAATGTATTGATTTTGTGTATTTTCCAAGAAATACATCCATGTCTGGATATGAGAAGGTAGTGGAAGCTCTGGAACAGATGTACCTAAGAGTGAAAAATCTGAGAAGGAGTTTCGGGCTTGACCCGGGGTATCCTGGTAAGTGACAACAGGCCTTACTACACTCATGGTTACAAAACTCTTGGGGGACAAGCTTAGGATAATTAAAATTTTCTTTACAAACCTATTCGAAGGATTTTAATATAAGATGATAATAAATAACCTTTGTTAATCCTGAGGTGTTTTAGATTAAAAATACAGTGTTATGATATTCTCTAAATGATTTTATGACTCACACTATTCTTTCTTGTGTTATTCAATGGATGGATTCCAAGGAAGTCATAGTAACATTGAAGAAGATGTATAAGGTGGGAACAATGGTGGAAATTAGCAACGAAATCGAATGTTGATAGGTGTGAATGATATTGTGTTCATGCCGAATCTGTTTTCCAAAAATATGATCAAAAAAATATATATTAACCAACTCCCAGACTCAACAAAGAAGATAAAATTGGTGAATGATAGGAGCTCCAACAATGAAGACCATAATGAAAAGAAATCTAATTTTCCATCATGCAGGAAATGTGGAAGGAGACACCTAGGAAGGTGTCTTAATGGAACAAACAAATGCTTTATGTGTGGGAAAGAAGGACATAAAGTAAGAATTTCCAAGGAAAAATGAAGAGTACTATGGGAGAAAATGAAAATGGTCCAAAGAATCCATTTATAGTCATTTTCCGTAAATGTAGGGGATCTAGCCATTTCCCGAGTGAATGAGCTATTCTGTATTATATCCTCTTTTTCAATGAAGAAGCTATGTGGAAATAAATGGATGGTGAAATATTTAAAAAGTATTAGTGCTCTTTGTTGATGGGATTACATTGGAAGACTTTTCTCTTGTATTTGTAGCCCTGAAGTTTGTCATGTGAAAATGATATTTGAGGAAGAATTATCTCTTCTCTTGTGGATATAGTTATAAATAACTATTTAGTTTTATATTATCATTGAGTTAAAGGAAATTACATGTTATTAAATTTTGGGATGAAAATGAGAGGTATGAGATAACATTTTTGATGAAATTATGTTATAGTTACTTTGAAGAATCTATATAATTTTTGGCAATATTATAAAATTATATAGTTTTTGAAAAAGTAAAACATGCAGACCGTGTGACAACCCATCACATCAGACAAAGATGTGAGAATCGAACCCACAACCATAGTGCAATTGGGATTTATCACCTACCATTGGACTACGTGAAGTCCCTGGTTTGTGTGACTAATTATTTTTATTTAAACTATTTTATTGATCAATAATAAGTTGATTCTAGATCTTATGTATTATCAAATGGATATCCTTAGTATAAGAAAATGATTTGGTGATTAAGTGATAAATTTTATTTTGGAAGACGGTCGCTCTATTGGGAATACTATATGCCTAAGGAAAATAGAATACTATGGGATTTCATTTGAGGAGTAATGGTATTTTTTTACCTATGTTTTTATTTTATATTTATAGAGATCTGGGTTATTTATGGAAATGATTAACCTATAATATAGAATATATGATTAGGTTAATTACTTTTAAGTATGTGACATTAAGAGTAGTCAATATTATTTGGAGTTACAATTTAATGTGGAAGACGGTGTAAGCAAATTCTTTTATGTTTTGGGTTTCAATATCAGTTTGGATTATATTGAAGGATTTTATGGACAATTGTTTATTGAATGGTTTTTATTGATCTTTGGGTATTCTTGGTTTAATTTTAGAAATTAATATTCATAATTCTTTCTCTAAAGTATTATCCTTTTGGGATCATCTGACCCTTTACTAACCATTTTAGCTTCGGTTAATATCTAAAGAAAAGGTAATTATATAGTTATCCATTATGGATTATGTGATTCTTTATAAGTTTATTCTAGCACTTCAGGTGTGACCATGCCATCATTAGTACTCATCATTTGGAGTAAAAGATGAGTTTGTGGTATGAATTTCACGATGGATGAAACTGTACTTGTCATGTATATTTTTTCATATTTTATGAATAAATTAATTATTAAACTTAATTTAAGGGATCTTAAAACCAAAAAAGTGTTATCCTAATGCTTTATGTTTTGTTGAACTGATGATATTTTAAATTGTCATAGATTGATGGCTTTGAGGACCTCTATTTTACACTTGTTTGTGATTGATGACCTCAATCACTCCCTATAAATATTTACATTTTCCTCCAATTATGTGTCTTTAATTTCCACCAATGTTCTTCTTATTGAGATCATAATTTGGTGGTGACTTTTAAATCTCCCTTTCCCTTTTATTAAGACTAAATTTTATTAGCCCAATTTTCTATGCGGGTTTTCCACAAAGGTATTTTTCTATTTTTAACCTTTTATTTTCTAAGAACAATTTAAAATTGCGAGGATGAAATTTATTGAAGGAGTGGATAATGTAACACCCCAAGATTTCATGGTAAGTTATTTTTTTAAAATTCAATAGCTTGTGCTACACACAATACCAATTTCGA
This sequence comes from Viscum album, assembly GCA_963277665.1. Taxonomy (NCBI): domain Eukaryota; kingdom Viridiplantae; phylum Streptophyta; class Magnoliopsida; order Santalales; family Viscaceae; genus Viscum; species Viscum album. The sequence continues at coordinate 129,799,947 of OY728153.1, forward strand.
GCACACCACGATTTACCAAACTAGTCGTTCCAAAGCGGTTATGAATAATATTAACTGGATTTTGAATTTTATATACTCCATTTAATTTTAAATTATGTATTATGTGTTTTTAGACATATTATAAGAAAAAATTCAATTTTTCAGATAAAAAATGTATTTTTCAAAAAAAAATCAATTTTACCACATTTTAATGGTGAACCCTTTTTAAATCCAATATTTGACCCTTTTACATATTCAATTTGACAAAATAATATTATTATTTAGAATCGGGACATCAAAATTTTCATTGGATGAAATTTTTGTATTTTTCTAATAATATTCATTTTTTATGAATAGTGATAAATACTGTATTTTAATTCAAAACTAAATTTTAAACATATTTATTTATAAGGATAAATTATATTTTAAATTACTTTTAAGGTGTAATTATATTATATTTTTATCCTTTAATCCAATTGGGTCATTGGAATTAATTTCACTTTGAAATTATACATAAACCAGGGTCAATCTTTTGATAATTATTGTTTCTTAAAAACACGCTATTTGTTTTGAAATCGGGAATTAATTTTAAATTAATTAATACGAATTCTATGTTTTGAATTTTTTAAAATAGGATTCATTTTTGAATAAGGAATATCAAATATAGATTAGGTTGAATTTTTGGTATTTTTCTGAAAAACATCAATTTCTTATGAATAGTGAAACCACTAAGTAGTAGTTAAAAATCTGACCTTTTCATTGAAATGAAATTTCACCGCTTCTATTAATTGAATTTCAAAAATCATAGATACATGGTTGTTATTAGTTAGTAAAATGTGGTTTAATAATATGAAAATAATTTTTGGTGAATCGTAACTTTTGACTTTTATTTACCGCGATTAAAGGTAAATAGGATAATTCAAGGTAAAAAGAATATTATAATAATACAAAATTACCTTAACACTTGTTTTAACCTTATTGTATTAGTAATTTCCAACCATTGAAATTCTTGGGTCTATTTTGGGACCCCATGTAGCCACTTATGAATGATAATGACACTTTATTTTAATTAACTTAATGTACAAGAAAAAAATGACATAAAAAAATATCTTTTAGTAAATCTATTTTTACATGGGGTTATATAAGTAATATTTTTGACTATAAATATTCATTGGATATCTATAAATAATTCCTAAATTATGGTATTTTTTATAATTTTTATACATCAAATAAAGTAAATTTTTTATGACACAACAATGATGTGGTATTTACCTCATTAATAAATGATTTAAATAAATAAGATTATTAATATAAAAAAATATCCAAAAACTACCCAATTATTATTGGATGATTTTATTTTGACCATGATTCATCTTATATTCTACTTTAATTAGTTTTGGACCTTTAGAAACCGAATATCACTATATAATAAAATAATATTTTCACACTTTCCTAAGGATCCCCTTCTCCCCTTATAAAAGGAAACCACTTCTAACCCATTCCACACACATATCAAGCCCCTTGGCTCATCCAAATAATGCCCAAATAAGCTCTCAGTATCCCTCTATTACACCTAGAAGCCTTAACTTAGGAAGAAGTCACTTCAAGAAGTCATTTTGGTTCAATCCAAAGGAAGTTACCCAAATTAACGTAACAGATTTTCTTAAATTCTTAAGTTTTATTTTGTTTCATTTTACTTCTCCAACCCCCCAACTCTTTTTATAACTTTCTTTTATAACAACACCAGTATCCTAAATATACTATAATTTTGTTATGAGAAGGATTATAACTACACTTACACACACATCCATCTAATGGGTGCAAAACATATTGTTTCTATGGTTGGAAAACTAACACCTCACGAAACGATGATTATTCGATTATCTCCTACCACCTCTCATGGTGTCCATTAAGATAGAACTGTATTTATATATGATATATATTATGTTTATGTTTTCTTTATGCTACTGTATTTTCCATTTATATCATACCTTTATGGTTTCCAGTATGGGTAAAACATGATAATTTCACTTGAGGAAGTGCAGACTATCGCCCCTTGAAAGTTATATGAATCATTAATTACATGTGTGGGATGTATAAATTATGGAGTTAATGATATTATATATGATTTTATACTATAATTATAATATACCTATTTATAATTATATTTTAATTCCATTAAAATACAAAATTGAAATTAAAGTATCGCTCATGCCACTACAAAATATTTCACTTTTTCCAACGGGGGAATATCGATTGGTAAAAGTGAATTTTCTGTTGGTAAAACAATTTACCAACATATATTTCTCTGTCACTAAACTATTGGTAAAAACTCTATCTCTAAATGTGCTTGTGACAGATAAAATAGTTCTGTTACAACTATAATAATACCAATGGATAATATATTTGTTGGTTAAAGTGTTTAGCAACACGTTATGATGACAAATTTATCTATTGGTAATAGTATTATCAATATATAATATTTGTTTATAAATTACATTTAATTAAAAATTAAAAATTTTTATTTCCACTATAATTTCATATTATATTTATTATTTTTTCATATATAATACATATGTTTTAATTATTAAACCAAAGATGATTTTAATACATGTTAAAAATTAGACAAGAATTAATTATATTAATATCTAAATTCATTACAAACAGAACATATTGTATCCCCACCAGGATTGTTCCACAATTCTGTCACTAAACAATGCTGCCCCCCCATTTATGTTCCACAATACTATCACTCGACAACCCTAACCACTGACCCACCCCACCCCAATAGCAGGTTCAACCCATCATCGTTAGCGACTCCAGCACCAGTAGCTCAATCCCATCCAGGTCAGCTCCAGCCCCATCCATGTCATATCATCCAACTCCAGCCCCATCCATGTAAGTACGACCTCCATCTCCTGCCCATCCATGTCAGCTCCAGTCTATGTTATCTCCAGCCCCATTCATGCCAACTCTAGTCTTCCCAAATAGATGAACAAATAGATGAGCAAAGACCTCATATGGAATTGATGGAGGTACACAAACAAGTGACATGAATACACTTACACTATAGGGTTAAAGTTAGTACCTTCACAATAAGAAATAAACATTTGTGTTAAACTTCATGCATTTGAGTTGAATTTTATTTTGACTTTCTACAAAGGTAATACCTACACAACAATGAAATAAACATTCATATACATCAATTAACATTTTATTTAAAACAAATAAAAATATGCACAGTCTAAAAATATTCCCTCTACCTAATAACTGTAGTATACTTTTTAATTACTCTCATCATATTTAACTAGTGCACATTTTATCTTTCCAATGATTTTTTATTGCATGCTAATTTTTTAATTAGGATAAAGAGAGGTGAATGTAACTTTTTTTCTTGGGAATATTTTCCCTTTAACTTCTTATTGAAAAATGTATGTCAATATTGATTCATCCCTCTAATAATCTGTATAGGTACATGAGAGATGACATGAGAGATGAAATTAGTAGTTTGAGTTAGAACTTACACCTGTGTGGGGTATATTTTATGCTCATTCTCCAAGGAGAAAGAAAGTGATTAACATAAGAGAGGTTTTACGGTGTTTTGAGGAATGATATATAATTAAACTGTAGAATAAGATTAAAATATTCATTTCAAACAATTACTGTAATGGAAATCATCAAACTAAGATCCAAAGACACACCTTTCATATAATTAAGACATGTAAAAAACAAAAATTTTAGGGGTTTGAGGATGAAACAGGTTACCTTTTAGATTCTAAGAGAGATAAGTTGTCACCCTCCTCAGTAATGTGTGCTTCCCACCCTTGAAAAAAAGGATTAACCTATCCAATAAAATGTAAAAAATGAGCCTCATAATCAAGGAAAAGACAAAAATACTGACAATAGGTGGTCACAACACTCATTATTAAATAAACCGTGGGGATCCCTTCAACTGAAACCTAAATATGAATTCCCAATCCTATAAATAACATTCTTATTCACATTACCTATCATCAATGAAGATTATAACATAAAAATAGATTCTAGATTCTAGATATAATTTAATTTAAAACTAAATTAGATAACATATTATAGATTTCACACATCAGATGTCTATTCAATAAGCAGATGCTAGGCCATGTGTGTACAGATTGCATATATAACACTCTGTGTTATATTTATACCAAATAATAATGTAGATGAGGAGATAGACATCATAGATGGCATATATAACACTCTATGTTATATTTATACCAAATAATAATATCCACAGGCCTACAAATATTCCCTTCCACCCTAAAATTGTAGTATACAATTTAATTACTCTTATCAGAATTAACTAGTGAACATTTTAGAATTTCAGTGGTTCTATATAGAAGCGTAAACGATTAATTAGGGGAGAGATGGGTGAATTTACCCTTTTTAGGTTGTATGTTCCTTTTACCTACTAGTTCACTCCAATTCACATGATATTTTTGTTATGAAAATAATCAATGTGATAGAGAAACACCAAATATAAAATGTTATGTAAAAATACTATTTAGTATCCATGAAAAGATGAAGAAAATCAGATATTTTATGATTTATTTAAATAAAGGGTTTTCAAAAAATTGAGACAAAATGTATTTTTCCTCACCTAGACAATAATCACTACTTCTAGATTGGATTCTACAGCAAGTTCAAATACAAAATTTGTGTTCTCAATTGTCTTTCTTCACATTTCCAAATTTTTATTCACTTGAATTCTGCAATTATAACCAAATAGATAGCAGTCACACCTTGGATCAAAAATCCTCCTTTCCATGTGAAAATCTTCAAACATTGGAAAATCGAAGCTTTATAATCATGGTGAAGGAACGTAAAAATCTAAAAACACTACTCCTTAGCTTATCTTGCTGTATCTTCAGACATTCAGATGAAAGAGGTGTTTTTCTATGACAACCAATTATGTATGCGATCTATGTGATAAAAATTCCCACAATATATCCCACCCATTTCATCATATTCCCCATACTCTTCCTGACATATGCTGTATTTTGACCCCATTAATGTGGGTAAATGTACTGACCGGTCCTTCAAGATTGAGAATCTGGTATTCCTGAGGTATCCTTTTATCTCGTCTTCTCTCAGTCCCATGTGAAAATCCAGCCTTATGTGGTCTTATACCTCCTCTTTCAAAGTTGGTAACATTGCATCACAACCTAGACCATATAGGCATGGACTTCGACGCTCATGATATCCCCACAATAGTAAGAAACCCATCACTAGTAGTACTTATATTGGCTCCGGTATTTTCCTAGGATTCCACTACCTAACCCCTAATTCTTACACATTAGTACCTGGTGGTGAAATATAAATTTAATTCATTCAAAAGAGTGAAAATATCCAAGATTCAATAATATTCATATTTATAATTTTTAATTCCAAAAAGATGACACTAAAAATTTTAATAATTTATATTGGTAAAGCAAAAAATGAATTTTGATGATTCATACTTATAGTATGAGACATTTATACATGATTTTATCATATCTTCCTTTAATTATGGGTATCATCGACCCCTTTAATATACTCCTCATGGATAGTTTCATTGGATCTTCAGGTTTCTTTGCAGAATCTATACTTGACATTAATCCTCTAAACCATAGATGTGGTCTGAAAGAACCATCAGAATCATTAAATACAACTCATTAAGAAACATATATTTTCATATATACCATAATGAACACTTAACAACGCTTGGAAACAAATGAGGTATACAAACAGAACAAAAAAGAACAATGATGGATAGAAACAAAATACAAAAGAGATGATAGAATGATAATTAGTATAGATAAAGTAATGAAAATAATCATAAGGAAGAAGAGAAAATTGAAGTGAAACATCCTGATAAATAATTGGGAATTTATACGAGAATATAGCAGTAAGGTAATTGATTACTTAGAATAAGGAGAAGTGAATGTAACTTTTTCTTGGATGGATTTTACCTTTACCTGCAAGTTTTAAAATGTATGGCATTATTTATTCATCCATTAAATAAAATATCCAACAATAGGTTCAGAAAGTGTCTTCATTTGGGAAGGACATCCGACCTCTTCTTTATGACCTCATACAACCCCTTCTGAAGCAGTAAATGTTGTTTCACAAGCCCAGACCGTGTAGGATAGGCCTTCTATGCTCATGCTCTCCCTGCAATGAAAATCTATGATTTCACAGATTCTAGATTTCATGCACAATACATAGATTCTATATTTCACAAACAGTTTGAAACCCACCTGGCTTCTACTTACATTTCATACACAGATGAAGAATAAATTTACGAAAAGAATGAGGCATAAATATATTATTAGTGAGAACAATAAAAAAGATTCCATATTTAAAACCATGGATTTATAATAAGGTGAGGTGAATTAAGATGTTATTGAGGACACTAAAATAGTAATGAGGCTTCAATATATTACCTTAATTGTGTGGTCCCGACTACTCCACACACTCCATAAAAAACTGAAGATGAAGAAACACCTTCCAAATATTCATGATACAAATTATAAAGGCATCAATGGAATACTACATGACCTTTTCAACATCTTCAGTAACGTTTTTCATTTCATCCACAAGTGGTAGAAAAATCCGAAAGTAAAAACACAAGTTAAAATGTCATCATTCCTTTATTTTTATAACTAGGCACATTGAAAATATGTTTCACAAAACTATAAGTTTTTACCATGTCAAGACATTTATCCTTATCATTTTTTTGGAAAATTTGGAAATTAATTCAAAGGGATATACCCATATTGATGTTTCTGGCACACCCATTTAAAGGTTTCATTCCAGATAGAAATCTGAACCCAATTTTCAAACAATGGCAGATAAGGTCATTCTACTGGATTTCTGTACCAGCACATACAACATAAGGTTTCTATAGTAGTGGATCTGAGCATTGGAAACTTCACCATAATCTTATTGATTGCAGTAGACCACCCTTCTATGTTTTAAGTGGTTCCGGTCCCAAATTTGATCACAAGAAGCACTTTTCCACTTTATACTTGCACCATCATGAGAAACCTCTGATCAAACAAATTTAAAAGCATGATATAAAAATTTAAAGCATGCTATAAAATTATCATCCACCGCAACAAGAGGATTATATAACCAGTGAAAACAAGAACCTCCATGAGTCTTCAATTTATCATAGTTTATAACGTGTTCCAGAAATTTCAATCAGCGGTTTAATTTTTTTTGAGATTCAACTAACAAAAACTCATTATTTATGTTACAACTAAATCTATTCTATTCCTTTCCCAGAGCTTCTCACCCCCCAACCTCTAGATTCCTGATGTTCATGGACATCAAATGGACCTAATTGATTTTTCTTTTGTGTCTTCTATTTTTCTATTGATATATGATCACTTCAAACTAGTGGGTATATCCAACATAATATTATCTAACTAGAGACCACAACAACTAGAAGACTATCTATCCAGTGACCAACCAATGACCACATCCATCAAGTGACCAACCAATGGAATATAAAAATTACTAGTGAGAACAACAGAAAAATTACTAGAAGGGAAAAATAACAAGTGAACACAAAAGATCAAAATAGCAATACATGATATAAAAATAACAAGAATATTATCTATCCCATTACAACAAACCATTAATACTGACACTAATTTCAATTAAGAGTGACACATAACTCAAAATTCTATATTCTAGAAACACTGCATTAAAAACCATAATGAAGTAAAGGTTATTTCTATTTATAATGAAACTACTTTCAATTGTGAATGAAACCTAATTCAATATCTGAAAAACTATATGCACTGAAAAACCATAGGAATTAAGGATGGAGTTGCAATGATAGTATTGAATGAAAATTTCAAATTGTATAAATACAAATAGAAACTCATTATCTCCCAATACTTTGTTTGAGTTAAAACAGAAAAAACAAACATTTATGTTAATGGATTTCCAGATGATGTTACTTTTTATGAGGTTGTGAAAGAGTTTTCTAAGTGCAGGATAATAAAGGAGGACCCCGAGACCAAAAACTCCCCGAGTGGATCTATGATGACAAGACACCATGATGAAAAAATTGTGATGCACTTGTTAGATATTTGAACGAAACTTCAGTTGCTTGGGCTATTGAGATATTAGATGGAACACCTCTACAAATTGGTTGAAAGACCCCCATATTGGTGACCCAAGCCATATTTTTGGAAAAAAGGTGAGAAATTTGAAGCAAACAAGTGGACAAGACAGAAAAATAAACCTGGTTTAATAGAAGATGCCTAGATGGGGTGGCTATGATGATTCCCATCAGTTGATTCCTACTAATGTTATCCTTTTCCATATGCTTACTAATGCTAAACCAGATATCTGATGTGAATATGCATTAAGAATTTAAAGCATACGTTGAAGAGGAATGAACAAAACTTGGTCCAGTTGACTCTATAAAGGTTTGTGAGAATCATCCACAGAGTGTTCTCTTTATGAATTTAAAGGATTGGAAAGATTTAGAAGTTCATAGAGGGAAATGGTTCGGTGGGAGGTAGGTCAATGCGAGCATGGATGATGGGAGTGTCAGATATACAATGGTATGAGACATGTATTTTTATGCTTCCCAGCTGGAGAAGTTCGACGCCAAGAAAGAACAACAAACAAGGATAACACAACTAAAACGAATTGATTATTGACTACCCTAAAACAGATTACACACTGCCTTAAAACACCTAAAACTCATTCAAAAATCAATAATAAAACAAAAAGATTATATACTACACTAAAAATAATATATTTTTCACTAACCATTAATAAATTATGCACTACCCTAAAAAGCCTTCAATAAACATGGATAAAACAAACCTCAATCAAGTCTCACAAACCCTAACCTTCAAGAATCAATAAATAAAACACCCAAATAGGGTTAGGGTTCGGATGGGTCATGTGTACCACAAGGAAGAGAATGAATATAAAAATTAAAATATAAGAATAGAGCAGAAGATAAGGAATGCTAACTTGGGGAGACTACAAGCGAAATTGGAAAGAGGTATGACCATGGACGGAAGTGGAGGGAGGCGCGCGGTTGGGGATCTTTATAGATGGAGTACACGACAGGGAATGAGTTGGGTAAATGATTGGGGAGTAAAAGTAAAAATAAAAAAAGTAAAATAATAATAATAATAACAAAAAATTTATTTACTTTAATTTTTATAATTTAAAAAAAATATCATGATATATAATAAATTTATATATAATTTATATATAATGGAAAAAAAATTAAATTTATATATATTCTGAATAATAGATTATATTATATACATATAATGAAATTATATATACTTGAATTTCTTTTTTTAGTTTCTACTAGTTTAAATTCAATCATTTTCATGTTTTCAAAAATTATAATAATTTATCATCGGTTTTATATCAGATATATATTATATATCAGAAACGTATAATTTTTTAATGAAAATATATGATTATATGATTTTAAGAAAATAGTAATAATTTATAACATTCCATGAAAATAATATACATATATCAAAATGTTAGTATTGACATGATAAAGCAATATATTTAACAGTTGGTAAAAGATTTGTTAGTATTAAATGATCAATTTCAACAGATATAATTATTGGTAAAAACAAATGTTAGTACATAAAATCAATACTAATATAACTTAATAGCTATTTTAAATACTCATTTTTACCAACAAATATATTATCTGTCAATAAATTTTTGTTGGTATAAGCCATTTTTTTGTAGTGTGCGTACGTACGGCTTACCGTCTCCATGAACGGTGCATTTCATTTCTTCTCTCCAAATGGTATATACTATTATAAATACCTATATATACTGGATATATAATAAATATATGATATCTAAATCATGTATATAATTCTACAGAAAATGTACTTTTGACCACATGGAAAATTTTTAATTATAACAAGATCATTTTTGACTCAAGTTTCAAACATCCATAAAATATCCAATATGAACTCAAATAATTAACTAATTGTTATATCAAGGTAATAAGTAACATAAAAGGAATAATAAATTTTAAAAATTTTCTTAATCAAGTATAAATTAACTTAATTTTATTATCCAGGAACAATAAGGAACATACAAGACAGGTCAGACTTGAGGTAAGGGGTTTCTTATCTCACTTTTAATTCTGTGAGATTTCCATTATTCACCACTTATTTATTGCATGTGGTGTATTGTGAACTATAATTTGATATATATTATCATTATTCTCTTTATATTCATCGTATTCTATCTTACATCTGGTGGTTATTAAATTTTTTTCATACAACTCGATTGATTACTACGAAGTAAGGGTTTTTCATCTCACTTTTATTACCGTGAGATTCATGCTATATTTGCCACAATTTATTTTTGTGTGGAGTATGTACTCCCCATTATTGTATTATTTTTTTAATATAATTTGATTTATGGGTATTTACAGCTTCATTGTATGATACTTCTTTTATGGGGTGTATGTTTCATAATTTACCAAATCGGTAAGGGAATTTCAAATTTCAATTTCCACTCATTGGGATTTACACATACTTCATTGATTATTTTACACCATGATTATGTGTCACGAACCAGCCCGGGTCGACCCTGAACCGGTCACCTGAGCCGGTCCGTGGCAAGTCCCGAGGGGCGTTCCCGATCCCCCCGGGATGGCAACAAGTGCCGGGCACTAAAAATTGATTGTTGGGAACGATTTCAGCCCAAAGAAAAGTAAAAAGAACAGAACAAATAAACACTAACAGCGAAAAAGAAATAAAAGCCACATGACCACGTACCTCCGTGTGACCTCTGAGGTCACCACCCAACCAGAGAGCAACCTCGCTCCAACACTGAGCGACTCAAAACAGAAGACCTGAGCATGGAAAGACCTGCAACTGAAATGGTAAAAGATAGGCGTGAGCACAAAAGTACTCAGTAGGTGAGCCCAACAACAAATTCCAAAGCACTGCCAGTAAACAAAGAATCTACCTATTCCAGGTTTGAACTACAATGTATAAAAGTATGCTTTTATAATGTTTCACTTGAAAAACTAAACACGAGCCATTACCCTTATTCCTTTTCAAAAGTTGAATTTCTTTTCATTGATTCTAAATTCGTTCTGAATGATAAAGAAGTGTTACATTTTCAGTTTTACTACACAAGAGAAAAACACATTTTTATTTGAGAACCATTTTCGCAAAACAACCAGTACAAGCGGTAAAGAAGAACTGAAAGTAAACAAGCAGGAAAGAAAACAAGTGCAAGTAGAAGTAAACAGGCAAGGAAAAACCAAGTGCAAGTAAAAATAAACCAGAAGTTATCAGCAATAACCATGGGCACACACACACACTCACACACTCACACACACACACACATACTCACACACGCACACACTCACACCCAAGTGGTCCCCCGTATGCCGACGGAAGGCACCACGCCAGAGATGGTAGAGCACTATGGGTAAATCCCCTAAGGTTCATCTAGCTCGCGTGGGACCCTAGAACCTCGTGTCTCGGTGAAACGTGGCTTAGAAGGCCACAACCCTCAGATATCATATGTTTAGTTAGTGTTGCAATCGTCAATCCAGCTAAGTGAAACAGGGACGACACCCATCCGGCTCACTAGAGCACTAGTTCTAGTCCGCCCACCTAGATACCCAGGGTTTCCCGTGTGCTCAAACAAGCTTCACATTCACATAGTATATTTCTTCCTCATATCGCAGGCCAAACAAGATATCGCACACAAAAGTCACCATTTCCACACCCAAACAATATTTCAAAACTCACGCACGTCAAAAATACCTTTCTGAAAATATAATTGTCATTACCTAATGATTTCGCAAAAACCCCTTTTTGGAAACACTCAAACAAGAACATAAACAACTTTCACAACCCAGAAAGCATTATTTTTAATAACATAACAAGGGAAAACATCTTTTTTCAACCAAGAACCACACGTAAAGTTTCCAAAAACAATTTCAAAGGGTCACACGATGTTTTCTCTAATCAAGGTTATAAGAAAACACCATTTTCCACAAACAGTACATTTAATAATTTACACATGCCAAAAACATTTCAAAACCCAATTCAACATGTCTTTCGTTACTCAGGAAGAACCATTTAGCGACATTACTATGAAATCCCACAATTGAACCAAGAAAACACTTTTAATGAAATGCTAGAATTAAACAGTTTGCATTCTCAGAAAATCACCACATTATAAAAACTACTTAATATTTATTTTTAATTTTACTGAAATTCAATAAAAGGACAAGGAATAAATAAATTCTTAATTTAGAGGAAAGTGCATAGGGAGACCTACCTCAGGACGCAACTCGAATATGACGACACAGTATACCTCGCACTGGCGCACAAGCACGCGCAAGCCGATGTTCGCGGTGTCATAGGGTTACCTCGCCAACACGCTGAAACAAACACATGGTAACTAAGAACACGAAGCCACTGACTCAGAACAAAACAAACGAATAACCAATGCAAAGGAACCAGCTTGATATTTTTTTTTCAAAACACATCCCGCGAAAGAATAAGGATTTATCCAAATTAAATAAAAACACCGATGTTGAATAAAGAGAAAATTAAATAAACAATAAGACATAAATACAATAATAAATAATCAGAAGAATAAAATAATGAACAAATGAATAAACAGATAGATAAATAACCAAAATAATACATAATTGAATAATTAAATAATTAAATAAATAATTGAATAGGTAAATCAATAAATGAAAGAAAGAGTGAATAAGTAAATAATTAAATAACTAATTAATTAACAAATACTTAAATGAATAAATAAATAAATAAATAATTAATCACTCAATTAATTAATAATCAAATAAGTAAATAACTAAATAATTGATTGATTAAACACTTAAATGAGTAAATAAATAAATAGATAATTAATTAATTAATCAATTAATAAATAATAATAATAATAATAATAAGATGTTAATAATTAAAATGATAATAAATATAAGAATAATAATAATAATAATAATAATAATATAGAATTAATAACAATAACATAATAATAATTTTAATAATGATATAATAATATTAATGATAATATTAACATAATAATAACAATAATAATAATAGTATAATAATAGTAATGGTAACATAATAATAATAAAAATAAAAATAAATAAAGAAAAACAACCTTACAACGGAGGGAGGGGGGGTTGCACGGCGCAGCCGGGACGGGGTCGGTGCGGGCTGGCGACGGCGAGCAGGGGGTCGGGTCGCTGGGACGGTGACGGGGAGTCGGGGCGGCGGTCGGGCGCGGGCTGAAGGAGGGAGGCCAGGGAAGGGGGGTGTGTGCCGGTGCTAGGAAGGAGGGGCGCGGCGGTTCGATGCTGGGGTGAGGCTCGGGCGCCGGACGAGCAGGGGCGAGGCCGGGATGATGAGAGGAGCCGGGATGAGCGCTGAGGCGCTGGGGGGAGCGGGAGCCGGCGCCGGAGAGGGTGTGGCGCGGGTCGGTCGAACCAGGAGGAGGCCGGAGGTGCGGAGCAAGGCCGGGGGTCGGCCCGGCGGGTTGGCGATCGGCTGGTGGAGGAGGCCGCGTAGAGGAGGCCGGGACAGGGGGGCCAGACGGTGGTTCGGTTGAGGTGGAGGCAGGGTCAGGGTGGTGTCACCGCCGGGGGGGAGAGGAGGCCAGCGGAGCACCGGCTACGGGGTCGGATAGGGGGCCGGTGTCGGGAACAGGCGGAGGGAGGCGAGGGGGAGTGGGGCACCGACGGGCGCTGGCGCGATGAAGAAGAGGCGGAGAGCTGGTGCGGGGAAGAAGAAAGAGGAGAAAGGGGAGGAAGAGAAGGAGAGGGAAGAGTGGCGGCTACGGGAGGGGTCTAGGGTAGGATAGGGTTAGGGGGGATAAAAAAAAAACTATATATATATATATATACATAACCAATAATAATAATAATAATAATAATAATAATAACTATAATAATAATAATAAAAGACTAAATAAAATAATAAAAACTAATCTTAATAAAATTTATAATAATAATATTAATAAAACTTTATAATAATTATAGTAAATAAAATTTATAATAATAATTAAAAATTAGTTAATTAAAATAATAATTATTCTGATCAAATATTTAAAATAATAAAATCATTTAAAAAAAACATGCATATATATATATATTTGTACATATAGAGAGATATATATATATATATAAACATAAATACAATAAACATTTATATATAAACATATATATAGACATAAACTTGTATAAGCATATATATATATACATATATAGACATATATATATATATATATATAGTACTACACACATATATAAACATATATAAGAACACCACAATAATGATAACACAATTCAAATGGTGAGAGTAGTAAAATGTCAACGCAAAGACTCTTGTATTTAAAACGCCGGGTGATCACATAGTCACCCGAGCTGAATGAACGGTAATTTCTAGCGATGTGGTGACCGCGCACCGGCGCGAAACCACCAATCGCAATTAATCTTCGAAAAATTTAAACCGGGACCAAGAAAGGAGAAAAATTTCGGACGTCCGCGGTCGGGGTGTGACAATTCTCCCCACCACAGACACTTTCTGCCCCCAGAAAGTCACCAGGTCACAAGTCAGCCAAAAACCAAGTCTATGCCCAAACAGAACTAATGGAACTGAAGAAAACTGAGGTTCTCGGGGATGACCTTACTCTACACGGGTCACACCCGACCGATTCAAGAGAAAACTGGGGTCCGAGATTGAGGGGAGAACACGAAGGGGTTCTCCCCACCACAAGAGCTCAACTTGTGCAGAAAAGTTGACCATCTAAAAGGAAGACCCTAAAAAAAGGGGGGTCGACTCGGGAACTCCCAACCAATTCAAACCAACTCTTATAACACGATTACTACAACACCTCTGTCGAAACCTTGAACCCACGACTAGAGTCAACAACCTTCAATACTAGGGGAAACCCACGAAAACCCTAAACCAAAACATCGAGTTAGAAACATGGCCCACTGAAATCCATGAAACACAACCACATCTGACGAGCATTGCTAAACAAAGGTCAACCCACCGAAGAGTCAAACACACTTTTAAGAAACACATACGATTCAGAAACAACACATCCACATAATCCAGACTACTTGGATTATAATAGAGCAAGTCCATGATAACCCCCATGGTAAAACAATGAACATACAACAACGTCAAAACTTAACAGCAGAAAAACAAGTACTAAAAGACCTTGATTGTTCCACTGCTAACACGGAACACAAAACCTAGACCAAGGATTCACACCCCTGGGGGCTCCTGACTGTGCGCGAGCTTCACCCCGAGACTTGTGGTTGGGGCTCTGATGGCTGAAGCATCTTCTGCCTCACAGTCAGGTACTGACATTCTCCTATCACAGATTCCTCTTCAAGCGACGCTTCTTGCAAAACTTCTCCAGATGAACCAGACAACCACAACGATGACACGTCTTCGGAGGGTTGCGACAAGACGACTTTAAATGCCCGAAACGACCACACCGAAAGCATACCATCGAACGATCTGATGAATTGGAAACTGGGACCAAAGGGGATAACTCCTTAGGAACAGGTATCTCTGGCACCTTTTCCTCACCAGAGGGGGAACTCTTACGAACAAAAACAGGGGACGCTGAAGTATTAACCACCCGCACACCAGAAACTAACTCAGCCAAGAAAGCTTCCTCCACTAGCTTCTCGAAACAAAGGTCTTTAGAAGGGAGGACTCGCTCCTTGATCTCTGGACGAAGACCCCCAGTGAAAAGAGAGACCTTCATGAGCTCATGTGACGCTACATCTGGAGAAAAAGAAATCAGTTCCTTGAAATGGTCAACATATTCCTTCACCGTCCGTTGACCTTGTTGAATATGCACAAGCTCCCTCTTTTCTCCAGCTTCACTTCCTCAGGTACAAACCATTGGATGAAAACAGTTTTAAAGACATCCCACGTCATTTGACCTTGCGTTGACGGTGGGGTAACCATCTTCCACTGGTCCAGAGCTGGACCCTCAAACAACTCCATAATTGCACGGACCTTAACACTATCGGGAGTTCCCAACATTCTAAAGACACGCTCCACTTCCTCGAGCCATTTCACTGCCTCTAACGGACCCTGATCACCATGGAGAATAGGTAGAGTCTGAGGAGGACTAAAAACTGGGCATGACATATCCGAATCCTTAGAGACCTTTCTGGGCGGAATTTCCTGAGCGATATATAAAACACAAAGCCAAAAACCAACATCAAATCGAAGCAACATCAATAAGAGCGTCTTCATCAAAAACAGTCAGCACAAGGACCAAACAGATACAACACAACCCAAAACAAAATATCCTTTTTAAAATTACCTTTTCATTTTTGATTTTAAAACCACCCTTTCTCAAGATCACTTTCCAAAAACCAATCCACCTTCAAACCAAAACTTTCCAAAACTGTTTCCCATTTAAAACCAATTTAGAAAACAAAGTCAAGCCTTTAACTTCAAATACACACCCAGGTACTCCCATGACCCGTTGCACATGTATTTATCCACATTCCATTCATACGTGCATCAATACACACTTTCCATGCATTCTCACACATGTGCAAACGTTCATAAAGAGGAACCAAGGTTTCACCCCAAACCATTCTAAACCAACTCCAAGCAAACAACAGATTTTCAAATCAAGAGATTTCAGTTCTAAAACCCATTTTATACATTTAAAGTCCTTTAAAAGAAACCAGTCCAATATTTCAAAAACTTTTTTTTTTCATTTCCAACAACGCACTCACACAAATGAAGACGAAAGCAGCAACCAAATTTGCATCAACCACTGAAGTGAGAGACTAGTAGTCACGCTCAACCTGACGACATGGTAGTGAGCCATGTCTCAAGTCAGTTTCGACCACTAGGAGGAATTCAAACCACGTACTCGGACTCCACATGGGTCACTACTCCATGTGAAATCACGACGTAACGTCGGCTTGCCTCCGTTGTCATCTCTCAATCCAAGACAAACCAGAAAAGACAAGGACACAATTCCCGAACTACCCCTGGTAACTCGAAGATCAGTGCGAGCAAGAGTTCGCGACGCTCTTCCCGTACCTACCCCACGAGTTCCGACAGTCCTAATCTCCTTCTACCGGACAACCCAAATAACAAGAACCTCCTCTGATACCATTTTGTCACAAACCAGCCCGGGTCGACCCTGAACCGGTTACCTGAGCCGGTCCGTGGCAAGTCCCGAGGGGCGTTCCCGATCCCCCCGGGATGGCAACAAGTGCCGGGCACTAAAAATTGATCGTTGGGAACGATTTCAGCCCAAAAAAAGTAAAAGGAACAGAACGAATAAACACTAACAGCGGAAAAGAAATAAAAGCCACATGACCACGTACCTCCGTGTGACCTCTCAGGTCACCACCCAACCAGAGAGCAACCTCGCTCCAACACTGAGCGACTCAAAACAGAAGACCTGAGCAAGGAAAGACCTGCAACTGAAATGGTAAAAGATAGTCGTGAGCACAAAAGTACTTAGTAGGTGATCCCAACAACAAATTCCAAAGCACTGCCAGTAAACAAAGAATCTACCTATTCCAGGTTTGAACTACAATGTATAAAAGTATGCTTTTATAATGTTTCACTTGAAAAACTAAACACGATCCATTACCCTTATTCCTTTTCAAAAGTTGAATTTCTTTTCATTGATTCTAAATTCGTTTTGAATGATAAAGAAGTGTTACATTTTCAGTTTTACTACACAAGAGAAAAACGCATTTTTATTTGAGAACCATTTTCGCAAAACAACCAGTACAAGCGGTAAAGAAGAACTGAAAGTAAACAAGCAGGAAAGAAAACAAGTGCAAGTAGAAGTAAACAGGCAAGGAAAAACCAAGTGCAAGTAAAAATAAACCAGAAGTTATCAGCAATAACCATGGGCACACACACACACTCACACACTCACACACACACACACATACTCACACACGCACACACTCACACCCAAGTGGTCCCCCGTATGCCGACGGAAGGCACCACGCCAGAGATGGTAGAGCACTATGGGTAAATACCCTAAGGTTCATCTAGCTCGCGTGGGACCCTAGAACCTCGTGTCTCGGTGAAACGTGGCTTAGAAGGCCACGAACCTCAGAAAACGTGGCTTAGAAGGCCACAACCCTCAGAACACGTGGCTTAGAAGGCCACGACCCTCAGATATCATATGTTTAGTTAGTGTTTCAATCGTCAATCCAGCTAAGTGAAACAGGGACGACACCCATCCGGCTCACTAGCGCACTAGTTCTAGTCCGCCCACCTAGATACCCAGGGTTTCCCGTGTGCTCAAACAAGCTTCACATTCACATAGTATATTTCTTCCTCATATCGCAGGCCAAACAAGATATCGCACACAAAAGTCACCATTTCCACACCCAAACAATATTTCAAAACTCACGCACGTCAAAAATACCTTTCTGAAAATATAATTGTCATTACCTAATGATTTCGCAAAAACCCCTTTTTGGAAACACTCAAACAAGAACATAAACAACTTTCACAACCCAGAAAGCATTATTTTTAATAACATAACAAGGGAAAACATCTTTCGTCAACCAAGAACCACACGTAAAGTTTCCAAAAACAATTTCAAAGGGTCACACGATGTTTTCTCTAATCAAGGTTATAAGAAAACACCATTTTCCACAAACAGTACATTTAATAATTTACACATGCCAAAAACATTTCAAAACCCAATTCAACATGTCTTTCGTTACTCAGGAAGAACCATTTAGCGACATTACTATGAAATCCCACAATTGAACCAAGAAAACAATTTTAATGAAATGCTAGAATTAAACAGTTTGCATTCTCAGCAAATCACCACATTATAAAAACTACTTAATATTTTTTTTTTTTTAATTTTACTGAAATTCAATAAAAGGACAAGGAATAAATAAATTCTTAATTTAGAGGCAAGTTCATAGGGAGACCTACCTCAGGACGCAACTC
The DNA here is from genome assembly GCA_963277665.1 of Viscum album. NCBI lineage: Eukaryota > Viridiplantae > Streptophyta > Magnoliopsida > Santalales > Viscaceae > Viscum > Viscum album. Next base: position 129,818,954 of record OY728153.1, read on the forward strand.
GGATATGACGACACAGTATACCTCGCACTGGCGCACAAGCACGCGCAAGCCGATGTTCGCGGTGTCATAGGGTTACCTCGCCAACACGCTGAAACAAACACATGGTAACTAAGAACACGAAGCCACTGACTCAGAACAAAACAAACGAACAACCAATGCAAAGGAACCAGCTTGATATTTTTTTTTTCAAAACACATCCCGCGAAAGAATAAGGATTTATCCAAATTAAATAAAAACACCGATGTTGAATAAAGAGAAAATTAAATAAACAATAAGACATAAATACAATAATAAATAATCAAAAGAATAAAATAATGAACAAATGAATAAACAGATAGATAAATAACTAAAATAATACATAATTGAATAATTAAATAATTAAATAAATAATTGAATAGGTAAATCAATAAATGAAAGAAAGAGTGAATAAGTAAATAATTAAATAACTAATTAATTAACAAATACTTAAATGAATAAATAAATAAATAAATAATTAATCACTCAATTAATTAATAAACAAATAAGTAAATAACTAAATAATTGATTGATTAAACACTTAAATGAGTAAATAAATAAATAGATAATTAATTAGTTAATCAATTAATAAATAATAATAATAATAATAATAAGATGTTAATAATTAAAATGATAATAAATATAATAATAATAATAATAATAATAATAATAATATAGAATTAATAACAATAACATAATAATAATTTTAATAATGATATAATAATATTAATGATAATATTAACATAATAATAACAATAATAATAATAGTATAATAATAGTAATGGTAACATAATAATAATAAAAATAAAAATAAATAAAGAAAAACAACCTTACAACGGAGGGAGGGGGGTTGCGCGGCGAAGCCGGGACGGGGTCGGTGCGGGCCGACGACGGCGAGCAGGGGGTCGGGTCGCTGGGACGGCGACGGGGAGTCGGGGCGGCGGTCGGGCGCGGGCTGAAGGAGGGAGGCCAGGGCAGGGGGGTGTGTGCCAGTGCTAGGAAGGAGGGGCGCGACGGTTCGATGCTGGGGTGAGGCTCGGGAGCCGGACGAGCAGGGGCGAGGCTGGGATGATGAGAGGAGCCGGGATGAGCGCTGAGGCGCTGGGGGGAGCGGGAGCCGGCGCCGGAGAGGGTGTGGCGCGGGTCGGTCGAACCAGGAGGAGGCCGGAGGTGCGGAGCAAGGCCGGGGGTCGGCCCGGCGGGTTGGCGATCGGCTGGTGGAGGAGGTCGCGTAGAGGAGGCCGGGACAGGGGGGCCAGACGGTGGTTCGGTTGAGGTGGAGGCGGGGTCAGGGTGGTGTCACCGCCGGGGGGGAGAGGAGGCCGGCGGAGCGCCGGCTACGGGGTCGGATAGGGGGCCGGTGTCGGGAACAGGCAGAGGGAGGCGAGGGGGAGTGGGGCACCGACGGGCGCTGGCGCGACGAAGAAGAGGCGGAGAGCTGGTGCGGGGAAGAAGAAAGAGGAGAAAGGGGAGGAAGAGAAGGAGAGGGAAGAGTGGCGGCTACGGGAGGGGTCTAGGGTAGGCTAGGGTTAGGGGGGTAAAAAAAACTATATATATATATATACATAACCAATAATAATAATAATAATAATAATAATAATAATAACTATAATAATAATAATAAAAGACTAAATAAAATAATAAAAACTAATCTTAATAAAATTTATAATAATAATATTAATAAAAATTTATAATAATCATAGTAAATAAAATTTATAATAATAATTAAAAATTAGTTAATTAAAATAATAATTATTCTGATCAAATATTTAAAATAATAAAATCATTTAAAAAAAACACGCATATATATATATATTTGTACATATAGATATATATATATATATAAACATAAATACAATAAACATTTATATATAAACATATATATAGACATAAACTTGTATAAGCATATATATATATATACATATATAGACATATATATATATATACAGTACTACACACATATATAAACATATATAAGAACACCACAATAATGATAACACAATTCAAATGGTGAGAGTAGTAAAATGTCAACGCAAAGACTCTTGTATTTAAAATGCCGGGTGAGCACATAGTCACCCGAGCTGAATGCACGGTAATTGCTAGCGATGTGGTGACCGCGCACCGGCGCGAAACCACCAATCGCAATTAATCTTCGAAAAATTTAAACCGGGACCAAGAAAGGAGAAAAATTTCGGACGTCCGCGGTCGGGGTGTGACATTATGTGTGGAATAACTATTTATTATTTCTTTAGTAATTACCAATCTCATTTATATGGATATTATTTTGATACACATAATCAATCCATTGATAAATTCTCAATTCATCGATATGAACTTGATAAGAGTAATTTTAACTCAATCTCTATTTATTGAGTTAAACATCTAATTCATTGGTGTGGTTTTTACAAGAATATGTGTGAATGTCCTCTGATTGATTTACACTAAATATCCAATAATGTTGAGTGTATATATATTTTTAACAGATAATTATGTCATCTATTTATCCTTAACCTAAGGGTACGATCTTTATAAGAGACTTCATCTGAATTTACATTCCATTGAGACTTCTTTGTTGTTATACACCAATTCACTTTTATATGTAGTATATAATGTAATTTTACATAGTATATCATGAATCCCTTTATTCTCATGATATTATAAAGTTATTATTACCTCAATTATTTTTATTCAAGATTATCTCATTTGGTTATGAACTCTAACTAAAATATCATTTAAAATGTTTTAAACATTTATTCTTCTAAATATTTTTCATTAATGTCCATGTTTAAAAAATGGTATTAAGGATTTATTTATACGGACATTAATGTTTTAAAACTAAAATTCCTTTTAAAAGTTTCAAATTGGTATGGGAAAATTTTATTAAAAAATCAACTTTAAATGGCTTCGTGATAAATAATGTGTCTTTTAAATGTTTTCAATAAAAGGGGATATTTATCTCAAATAGTATTCATGATTATTTTCATCTATATCAATACCATTCCTTATTCTCTATTGAGGTTAATATATTATAATAAAATCTTTTATATTGTGTTGAATGAGTTATGTTTGACTGTGGATTTCATGGTTTGTGGTTAAAATATTGACATTTTGTATGCTAGTTTTAATACGAATGTTCGTATTATGTTTCATCCTTTTCATATGATTAATGAATTGGACTTAGTAAGTGATGGGTGGATCCCTATATAGCTTTTCGATGAATCGATAGTTCTCATGAGACAATTAGGTGAGGAATTGGCCGAGGCCTTTCCCAATTTTTGATATATGTTTTTGGCCGAGCCCTTAATCATTTTTAGACGTTTTGGCTGAGGCCTTGACAAAATTTTTCAGAATGTCCAGCATTATGAATTACATCATTATGAGATTAGATATTGATATTTCATGTGGTTATTCGACTAGTAGAACACCCATGAAAATTTTTTATTTTGGAATTATTTACTCAACTCATATTCCTCCATAAAGTGCACATGTTTATTATTCGTTAAGGCATGTGTTTTCAATTATTCACCATAACTAATGTTTAAGTTATCTTCTACATTATTTCTTACTCTTACTAAGCATCTGACCTCACCCCTTTCTCATTTTTCATTTTCCCAGGATATGAAGATGTTAGTTATGAGTGACTTTCAGGAATAATCTTGGAAGCTTGGATGTTTCTAATGGATTAAATTAGTGTTGTTTTTCTTTTCAAGTTGTAATGTTAAACTTAAGTATGTATATTATTTCCAAGAATACTAAACTATTTGGTCCTTCAGGACTTGATTCCTTGCAATCATGCCAATGTATTAAAATAATTCACCGGCTCCTGGATTCTGGGGTCAGGGAATTACATCCTTTCCTCAAGAAATATATAAGTGTGATTATATACTCTATATCAAAAAGGGTATATTATCCCAATATCAATTAGATTAGAACCTCTTTATTCACTACACCCTTTATAAAATATGTAAATCCTCATTGGGAATTACTTACTAGTTTTTCCAAATCTTGTAGCCTTAGGAAATGTGAGAAAATAAATAGGTTGGTTCCTTTTAAAAAATAACAATCTATATGATGGATTTCCACTTCAATTATTCAATTTAATAAATGATTTAACTTATCATTTTTAATTTTATAAATTTACTATGACTACCAGTTCTTCTTCTTGTAAAAAAATATAAAATGATTCAATAGAGTTTTTTATGATCAATTTTTGATTCATTTATTATTGGATGAAACATTTTTATAGGATATTTCCTTAATTTTTATTCTAAAATAATCACACTATATTATTTTCTAAATAAAATTCATTGTTTATCTCTTTTATTTCATCCACTTATTCATCAATTAACACTTTCATTGTATCCTATGAAGCCATATGAATCTCCAATGGTTTATAGCTATCTTATATAGTGCTGATAACATGACAGACCTTTTCTCTATCTCAATGTTTTATGTATATCATTATATCAATCTGAACCTATCCTTCTCTAGAAAAAAATGTTAATCTCCCATTATTGAAATTTATTAATTAATTCATTATTTATTATAAATTATAACCTTGAATGATCAAGTCTTTCTTCTATTTCTTAATCTCCAAAATCATAACATTTATGAGGAATACATGTTATCAGACCATCATAAAAATGTCTTTTAGAATTCCAAATGGGAGATTCAGTAATCATTCCTCTAATTTTCATGAGACTTTTTAGCTTCAAGTATCTCAATAAAATTTATTAAATATAATAATTTATATTAGATTCATTCAATCCCTATAATGGGTGTTTCTATAATACAATAATTGAATACTCAACATTCATGAAGATCATACCCAGGTCCTCTATTTTTTTTATTTTAGAGGTATTCTATAAGAAGCATGGTATAGTGTAGGATTTTATAATAATATTTAGTAAAGGGATTATTTATGTTAATAAATTTTAACATCTCCATAAACATATTGTATTTAACTTATATATTCAATGGGTAAATCCTCGTTTGAATTGGTAATGGTTATTTCTTTTTATGATGTTTGAGCCACTCAATCATGATATTTTAATTTTTTATATCTCATTTATCTTGGGAAATGTAGATTTTTTCAAGTGGTTATTCCAATTTTTTAGGCATTTATATTCATTTCTCATTATTGATGTATTTATTTCTCAAACTATACTAAATAATACCCATTATTTTATACCTTCTTCCCATCCTTCTAATTTCATAATGGAACATCACTTTAATCATTTTTGTGTAAAATTTGTGTTAAAATGATGTAATTTAATGGGTCTCCTTGTTACTCTTTAGTAAGTCAATATAAATTGTGTCCCATTTATGTATATTAATCTATAGTAATTTCTTATGATATTATAAATTTTTTGATTTATATTTTTTTACCTATACTGGATGATTTTCATTCTATTTAAATTATATTAACGGTAAGTCCTAAAAAGATAACATGCCTATCATGGAATTTGGTTATTTTTTATATATTGTTTTTGAATTATTTGTGTCGTTGGGTTTCAAATTTTTCCCAAAATATATTTAGGGTTTAAGATACATTTTTAAACCCTGAATAATCCTAGGAATTATTTGTATTATATATTCTCATTTTTTATATTCTTAATTTTAATGAGTTTACCTAGTATGTTTCCAAAATAATTTTGAAAATATGGTTTATTCTTGTTGTGACATATAAAAATCACCACAAATTTCATGTTATTGTAAGTTATTACATATTATTTCCAAAAAATATATTTTCTTGGACTTATATGACAATAATAAACCCATAAAGTATCTGCTGATTTACCCTGATTATAGATGTCCAAGAAAGACCCTATAATATCAACATTTACCCTAATTTAGAACCCACTTTGGTAATCTCCTATAAAATATAAAATCCTTAGATTAGTGGATCTTGATTTAAATTACAAAAAAGGATTTTATTAAAAATATCATTGATTATATCTTGGGCCTATGTGAAGGAGTTATTCAATAGACATCCTCTAGTTTCATAATAAAATACAAATAGAGAGTTATTTATAAAATGAAATAATATTTTAATTAAATTCATCTTAATGGAAAATATTTTATTATAGAATCTATATAAGAACAAATTGATATTTTATAAAGGTTCATATAAAGACATTAAATATTTCAATAACGTATTTTGAATATCACATCTCAATTTTTCAATATTCATTGGTGGAATATACTTCTCCTAAAATATCATGGTGGGATAATTCCATGTTGTGAAATGTCTCATTGTTTGGGATTTCAAAAAATATTTAGACCATATTATAAAAGGGAATAGTATGTATTATAGTCCATTTATTCCATTAGTTTCCTAATTTTTCTTGAATGTGTAAAATACTTCCTAAAATTTATAGGGTTGAAATTGAGGGTCATTATTTTCAATTATTAAGAATTTTCAATTGTTTTGAATAATATATAGAACACTTTGAATCAGTTTTTTTGTTTTGATTGTATTAATGGGATGAATATAATAATATTATCTCTTTTATTTGTTAATGTTCATAATTGAATTATTTTATATTTCTTAGTTATTGTAGGTATCTAATGATGATGTTAACTGGAACTTCACTTTCTATATAGGGTACTAGGTTTTTTTTTCATTTCTCCCTAGTTTTTTGAAAAGGTAGCACATAATATAATTATTGACATAAATAGATTCTCAAATAACCAATATCCATGATTATGTGAGTTATTTTCTTATATCTCACTCATTTATGTACATTGATTAAAATTATATGTATATATTTTAATACAAACACCTTTTTATTCTCACTAAATTAGTACTTATAATTATAGATAAACTAATTAAATTGTTATCTTATTAGTTTAGATATCATATAAATAGGTTATAGTAATTAATAGCTACAATTAGAACACCATGATACTATGAATGTAATATTATATATATTTTATATGGTCAAGATACAACATACTGAAAGGACATAGATAATGTTATACTATCAAGTGCTTGGTGATTATAAGAATGTTGAGTTCTTATCATTATGTCCACACCTAGTGATATCATTTAGATGAGATCATAAGGACTTACTCTCCAATAATAACACTACATGTTTTAGTTTTCACATATTGTTATCATCTATGAACATATTGATTGGTCTCCAAAATTGCGATCATTATCAATTTGTACCATTTTATTGTTTAAATTGATGCAATGAGAAATCCATGACATTTAAGTAATTGATAGGTTTCATGTATTGTCTGAATCATTGGTCATATGACATTGGATAAATGAATAAGATATAATTTGTCACTTCTCAGTTGAATAAGAGATATATCATGGGCCCAGGTTGACCAAAATGTAATTACATTCTTTAAATAAATGAAAGTGGAATAAGAAGATATGTTCATTTAACAAGGATAGGAAATATATAATGAATCAATATGATGGTGAAACAAGTGTGCATAATGTTTTATGAGATATCACGAGAATAAGAGATTGTATTATAAAGAGTGTGTTCATAGGTGGTAATCAATGATATGATATTCATTATCTCCATAGGGCCAATTACAGTTTTATAGACTCTATAATTGGTCTATGACTTGGCCTTGACACTATCTAGGTAATGAACTAGAGGGTTACAAACTTTTGTATCCATAAGTTCCTCTTATTTAGAAAAAATAGAATTTTTGGTTAGTGTGGGCCCCATATGTGTGGGATGGTGCATGTACAAGGGTGAGAGATCGGAAGTAAGATAACACATTTATATTATTAATGTCTATAATCATGATGATTGATTTTATTTCTCAAGGTATTCACAAGTTGTTTGATCATAAAATTTAATTTGAGAAAATTTAATTTTTCAATTGAACATTACACATCCAAAGGTTTCTTAAAATATATGTGGAGCTTATGGACAATTTTAATGGTTAATTTATTATCATGTAACATGTTCAAGTATACCATGTGAGTGAAAACATAGTTTTGACATTTAGGAAAAGTTTAAATAAATCATTATTGTGTGAATGGGTCTAAAATTAATTTTGTTTCTTTTCCATCACCAATGTGAAATTGTGGAAAGTATAAACTTTGTATATAATATAAATTTTGACTCAAGAATAGTTCAATACATAATTATCATGAATTATCAGCTATTATCTATTCTCACTATTGTTCTAGAGTAAAAGCATGAATTATGAACAAGGTTGCATCAACCCCACATTATCTATAGAGTCTGGATTCTTCACATGACCAACTGGGACATTGTGAAGCTCTAATATTTTTCCATGCAATAAACCTTAGAATTTATGATTGACAATACATGAGATACTATATATGTTTGGGTGATCTGCAGGACTCATATAATAGTTCCTTTAAGCCACGACATATCGACTGTGAGTGAATCAAATTAGAAATTCAATGCAACTAAGTTATAATTTATGATTTCATTATACATTTTTTCCTTAAAGTAAATTCCATAATATCCTATATGAAATTATGTTAAGGGGATTTTTTATTCTATGTTTTTAACATGAATTTGATCAAAAATCATTAAACTTTTAATTTTTCATGCTTTATATCTGACTAGGGATCCTTTAATTGGTTTTAAATCTTGGTTCGTAGAATTATTTAAGTCAAAAAGTTTAACATCTATATTAAATTTTCCATTTTTTGGAAATATAGTTACTATTCATTTCTAATGAACTAATTTTGTGTCTATCTAAGTTCGTATCGATATGATATGGTTGATCTAATATCAAAATGATATAACCAATATTAGTGATGTGATTTATTATTTATTTGTGTGTGTGTGTGTGTCTGTGTCTGTGTGTGAGAGTTATGTATATATATATATGTGGTTTAATTGGTTTTTTTCATTATTTTTAGAAATGAAGTAGGGTTTTATCATTCATTCCATGTCAGTATATGCAGAAATAATCCTTTTAAACAGATTAAACAAAACATAACTTTTAGGAGGTCGACCAAACTCTACTATATACACCAACTAATTACCCCATTTATTTTGGAGGTTCATGGTAATTTATAGATACATATTATATCTATTATATATATATATATATATATCTGTGTGTGTGTATGGTTTCTCTAAAATAGTTCCTCTATTTAAGGCATGTGATTTTCACCCAACGCAGATTCTAGTTGGGTCATCCCCCCAGACCATACTAGGCTAGTCTAGATCTAACCTACCAGACTCATTAGTCCCCTAATAAAAAATAAATTAACACATGTAGATCTTACTAAGGCCTAAAATCATGTGAAAAATTGGCCAAAAATTTAGAAATTACATTTAACTATTTGAAAATTAATAAAATTATTTATGGTGTCATAGATGGTATACATAAATAACTGAAATCATTAAGTGTAATTAAAATAATTAAAAATACCCTTTAGTTGAATTTTAGAAAATTTAAAGTTTTTTAACCATTATAATTTCAAGTAGATTATTCATGACCTGACACCAACCCATTCATGTTTTTTATATTTTATATTTAATTTAATTATTACATATAATTTTTAAAATGTAATAATTTTTATTTTATTCATGATATGCGCATAGTACCTCTATATATAATATTTATAATGTCTTACATATCCATATTAGAGTGGTAAAATGTATTTCCAAACCCTGTGTTCCCCTCACATGTGTGTTAGTACACATTATAAATATCAACAATGTTTATGGTAAAGTTGTTTGAGTTAAATGTTGGGATAAACCAAACAAGTGAAATGCATGAAAATTAAGGTAACTGAAATTATTTTTAGGTATTATCAAATGTAATTCTCCTAGGGTATTAGTTATTGAATTATTCACTTTAGAGAATAAATTTTTTATTTAACTCATTATCAGATAATTATTTATTTATTTTATCATATTAATGGTTTAATATTTTCTAAATGTGTACTTATTATGCTTGATCACATAATATAATAAAAAAAAGACTAAATTAATAAAATAAATGTCTGTATTGAATGTTTTCTATTTACATCTTGGTTACATTGTGAGTCCAATCACATATAATATAAATTTTTAATAGAAACTAATTTCATTCACTGTGATTGACATAACAAATCCCTCAAATAAAATATTAGGTCATTAAATGACATGTATTTCTGGAATATGGCCATAACTCATTGTTCAAGGTTCTCATTAGCCCTAGTAGTGGGATTGAATTACTCTTAGTGATTTATTATGATGTAGTGGGTAGACTAACAAATGTTGGATAGAAATTAGTATCCATTTATTTAATTATCAATTATTTTAGGCAAAGCATTGAGAAATATGATGTAGTCCTTTACAAAACATGGGACCCTACTCAACAGAATAGGGAGCCGCACGTTAAGGTGGTTTTGAAATCAAACTCCTAACATATGTACTTAGAGTAGTGTAAATACCATTTCTTAGGATATGAATAACGGTTCAAGGATACATTCTTTTAGAATACCCAAGAGATTGAGTATTTTGAATACTGTAGTTGAGGGATATAATAATTTAATTAAATGATGTGAAAATTTTAATATTAATAAATTAAAAATTTCTATTGGTAGTCAAGATAAATTAACAATATTCTAGTTTTATTTGTTTTATCTCAAATTAAAAAACTCCACTAATTCAATATTATTGTGATTTATATTAGATTAATACAATATCCTAACCATATAACTTCCATGAGTGTTACATGCACATTTTCTTAGTACTCCCCCAAGAGTGTAATCTTTATACATTGGATTCCCCATTTCCAACTGATCATCATATAGGAGAAAGAAATGTGAAATATGATAAATATAATAAACACATGTATAATATGATGAAATATTCAGTTCTTATGTTTTAAATTGTGTGTAGTGTTTTGTAGAAAATAAATTTGGATAAAGATGAATCCAAAATGCACCCTTGTAACTAAGAGCTATTTAAGGATAAGGATCGATAAAAATTAAATGAGATATTTAGTTATCAGTACCAATACATTATAGCAGAAGTGAATCTAGTAGGACCCCATCTACTCAAGATTATCATGTACATTAAGATATTGAACTACCTATAGTTAAATCTAAACAAAGTATTGGGAAATGATCATAATATTATCAATTTACCACATTGTTTCTCGTATTTCATTATGAATTACAATATGAATAACATGAATATGTCACTCAATGTATTTTCAGTTAATTTCACCAAGAAGGAAAATAAATGAATAATTCTAACTCTTAGGTCCTCATTGTAGATGTAATGTCCTGGAAATTCCAGGTAATTTTATTTTTTTAATTATATGGTATTTTTTAAAGACTAGAAGATTTGACGGTGCGTGATTTTGAGGCTTGGGGAGCTCAGAATAGAATTTTGAAATTTTTTAGTTAATTTAAATAAATGTGTGATCAGTTTTATCTATCTTTTACCCCAATGATCGAATCACAAATTTGAGGGCACCAGTGAACTAAAAATGATGATATTCATCTAGAATAAACATAATTTACACTGGAAATGGTTAACCACAAAAGTTAATTTTCTGAAATTTCAGAAAAAATTAAAATAACTTAAAATGTTATTTTATTTGTTTTTCTTAACTATTGGGTGGTTGCATGATGTCATTGTGGTGCGGTGAGAAAGCGACGATGAGTTGCATTAAATGAATCTCATTAATGGCTCATAAACATGCAATGTAATGATTCATTAAATGAAGCATAATAGATATGATGGTTCCTAAAAGAAACATCATAACGACGCGACGACGCATCATAACATAAAACATGCAATGTGTTTAATCATAATGGGTTGATAGGTTGGACAAATAGGATCAATGTGTAGAATTTTTCTAAGGAGCCTAATGCAATAATTCTCTCCAACAACGAACGCCGACAAATCTCCAGCGACATCGATGCACCTCGAAGAATGGGATCAAAGAGCATTGATTTCCAATGAAATATGAATCCCCACTAATGGATTTCTACAAAGATTAACCTCCTCCATGTATGGTTTTTTTTTAATTTCCTTTTTCCCATTCTTCATTCTAAAATGAAAAACGTAGATTAACCCATGAACAGGTTGATCTGCGGATCACTCATTCTTGAAAAAGGGTGTAATTGTCTTAGGATTCATGTATCGAGATTGATTAATTGTGATATAAAATCAAACATTTAACCCATGTTCCTATGCCTCTAATGTAGAGGGCACGGTCCGACATGAATAAGGACTATTCCCCTAGACCTTGTGCATTTTTTTCATTCTTTGTGGCTGCATCATCAAAATGGTAGCAAAGAAGATTTGAGGCTGTAACTTGGAAGGTGGAATACCCCTAAGGACATAGGAATAAAAAGCATAAATAATGGACCATCAGAATGGACTCGGTAGTCTGCAGAAATAGTCGTTGGTGCGCTAGCGACCACCCGTGGTGGCCTGTGGTAGTCATCGTAGGCGGGTGGTGGTGAGTTGGATGAAACATTGCGGTCGGCTCGGTCTGCGGGCCCCTATGCCTGTGGTGGGTGGGCGCGGACACTAGGCCACGTCAGAGGCACCACAGACGCGACAAAATTCCGAGTTAAATGCAGCAAGGTTTTGGTGGAGGAGGTGGACCCGCGGAGGACCCACAGGGCAGGAGGGTGGATGTGGCTTCCAGACACGTCCCTATTAGGTATGAGTCGGCCCACCCATGGTATGATAGGAGGTGTAAGTCCATCCCTATAGGCCAGACCCACCTCAGTGGTCTAAACCCATATACCAACGGTCCCGCAGCAGACCGGCTGGGTCAGATCATGATGCGTCTTTCCAACCAGAACCGAACCTAACTGGACCCTTCTCATTAAAACACCAATAACTTACAAATCAAGCATATGATTGATGATCTATTTTCCGCATTAGAACCCTTACGATGAGATGGATATTTTGGTATAATATTAGGTGGATTTCAAAGTAGTTGAAATATGATGAATGGATTTAGTATCATTTCCCCCCTAATAAAGCGCAATACGTGAAGAGATCTTATGGCATACTGAAACCCGAAGACTGTGAACAAGTGACCCTCTGTGGATTTGCTACGATGGACCTTTGGGAAGCAGCTCTATGTGACCTGGTAGGCCCACTATGGAAATTAGATCTATGTGACATGGCAGACCCACAACAATCAATGAAGTGGAGTACCTCAGTATAATGGCCAAGGTGGGAAGTGGCTCTATGTGACCTAGCATGCCCATAGTGGAGAGAGATTCAGTGTGACCTAGCATACCCATGGTACTCATCAGGGGTGATTACCACAGTAGTAAAAGGTTAAGGGGAAGTGGTTCAGTGTGACCTGATAGGCCTACAGTGGGGAGCATGTCTGTGTGACCTAGAATACCCACAGTACTCATAGGGGAGGAGTACTCCAGTAGCCTAGGGTGTTCAGTGATACGACCAATGGCCTTACTTTCCAACTATAGATTATACCTATGTGGGCTATCTTGCTTCATGATCATGCTCCATGGTTGGATTGTGGATTTCATTGTGGTATATCCGGGTTGTTTTGGAGTCCCTACTGAGTAATATTTTCCTCACTCCTACATGGGTTTTGCCTGTACGTGTTGTGTCTGTTTCAGAATACTGATGACCTAGTAGAGGACTTGGTGGAATAGGACTAGGTGGTACCTACAGAGATCAGGAAGGCTGGATGTGCTTCTACAGCTTTTGATAGCTACCCTATACATATCCATTAGTTGGTGTTTTCAGAAGATGGCTTGAAATCAATCTATTACATGCTCTTATTGTAGCTTTATTTTGTTGTGTATATATTCTGGCCCATTTACATTCAATTTCACCTTTACACTCGATGGTTGTTTAGTAGCATGCATATTCCCTTTTCCATTTTTCGTGGGGCGTGGTTGTGTGTGTGTGTGTACAGGTACATAGGAAAATTCCTCCCACTTGTAGGTTGGGGCCTTTGGTGCTAGTGTCCAATGCCTGGCCTTTGGGAGGCAGGCTTGGGGGACTCACAACCCGGGCCCCAGGGGATATGTTGTGACAAAGTGGTATCAGAGGTTGTAGGTTCTACCTCAATGACTGAGAGTCTATTACTTTATGTTCGGGAAATAGTTTTAAATATTTTGAGTTCAACATTCAGATTCAGGGAGTCTAGTGTTAGTACGACGGTCGACATATCCATACACCTAGACCTTGAATTCTATTTTCAACTCTATACATAAAAAAATGGTTTTATGCATCATATAGTATTTGAGTGTTTCCTCATTTTCTTGTTAAATTGGAGTCATCTCATCAGGTATAATCTATTAAACATGGTACATATTGATCAATATCAGGATTCCTCTATGTTGACAGCCATTATGGATTCTAATGTGTGATCGTGAGGAAAACGCACCTGGAGATGAGGCATCAGATTAGAGACAAGTTCTAGATATGGCCCCATTGGGTGGTACACCAGTGTAACCACCACCCATTTCTTGATAGTAATTACCTTCATTACTGATAGAGGATTCACATATGCTCAGCACCTTGGAAAAGTTATAGAGATAGATACCTCTAAGGTTTAGGCAAGAGATAGACCCTCAGGCCGATAAGGACTTGATAGTGGTGGTGACATGGGTCTTATGCTTAGTGACGATGCCACATTACCAGATAGTGATCTTTTCCACGAGCCTTCTTCAGGGCTCAATAGGGAGATGGTGGAGTTTGATGATTCAGTCTCATGAAAAGGAAACCTTCTCTGGGGATGACTTCGAGTAGATTTTCTTGGAGGACTTCTTCCTCAAAACATTTTGCTTGGTGCGAAAATAGAAGCTTCTTCAACTACAGTATGGTATCATGTCAGTGGCTGAGTACTCTACGTGGTTTACAGACCTCTCCTACTACTCTACAGATATGGTATGGAACCCTTTCATCAGGGCTCAGACCTTTGATCAGGGACACAGACTCGAGATCATGGCATCGATGAATTATCTTAGAATCCCCACTCAGGATGGAGGGATATAATGAGATCTACTAGAAGAGATATTCCTTGAATAGAAGTCACTTACGGTGGGAAATACCACTAGGCGATAGGCGTCATAGTCTACAGTAGTGAGCAGTCGGTAGTAGACATGGGGACCCAAGTGGGACAAATATTTTGGGGGACGACCCTAAGACTCTAGGTCAGAAGTGTGGGGATCCCAAAGCATAGGGAGTCAGTAGGGAGCTCGGATGTGCTTCACTTGAGGGGGACAGGGACACATGGATCATGACAGCCTGACCCGCCTCACAGATAATAACCAGAAGGTTGAGGTACAAATGAGGTAGAGGTTTGATGGAGGAGGTCTGTATGGCGGTGGATGTGGTAGGGGAGTAGGCTGAGCAGTAGGTGGTGGGTGACGGTTCGAGGTACTACCTCTACCACTCCCTAGTGTTCCACCATGACCTCAGGGAGCTGGTGGACAAAGGCAGCCTTAGCTTCAAGCAGTGGATGTATATGATTGTAGTTCTCTAAAGATGATTAGTTGTATGATCTGTATCTTATCCACCTTAGATGAAATTATTATAGACACAGGTTCTATTCACTATTTTCTTATAATGGACCTCGTTCGTGGGTAAAAGATTCTAGTGGGTCTGTTGGATCAATCCTTATGACTAGATACTCATATGGGAGATAATTAGACAATTACACACTGGTGCCGACAGTGTGATCTTACTGTTAGAGGTGAGAGCTTCGACTAGGATCTCTCAGTAGTGGTGTCGAGGCCTTATGATGTCATCTTTAGAATGGATTGGTAATCCACATTTCATTCTCAGATTGATTGTCTTACGCATAGTTTGTGGTGTGTCTATGAGGATGGGACCTGGTTTTCCTTCCTCGACGAGAAGGGAACTCTTGGAGAATATGATAGAATTTCCTGGAGGAGTGTACAGCCGATCACTCGCCAATTGTATAGCCTCCCCCTTGGTTTAGTGGATGAGAGGACTCCAATATTTCATGTAGTGGTGTATGAGTATGAGGATGTCTTTCTTGAGGATGTCCTTATACTACCTCCTCATAGGGAGGTAGTCTTTGGCATCAAATTATACCTTGAGATGACACTCTTATCCACACCTTCATATTTAATTTCTCCTACAAATCTTTATGAATTGAGGTTATAGTTTGAGAACATGCATGAGAAGGGCTTTGTGAGGCCCAATTATTTACCATAGGTAGCCCTAGTATTTTATTCTAAGAAGGCAGATGGGAGCATGCGGCTATGCGTGGACTTGTAGAACCTGAACTAATTGAACGTGATGAAAAAATAACCACTTCCAAGAATTGATGACCTCTTCGATCATCTTAAGGGAGTTAGGTTGTTCTCAAAGATATCCCTCATATCAAGCTATCATCAACTTCGGGTATGGGATGAGGATGTACCAAAGACGACCTTCAGATATCAGTGTGGCCACTATGAGTTCTTGGTAATGCCCTTCAGTGTAACCAATTCTCTAGCAGTGTTCATGATACTCATGAAGAAGATATTCCATCCATACCTCGATCATTTTTTTGTAGTCTTCATTGATCACATCACAGTTTACTTGGAGTCAATATAAAAGCATGATACACACCTACAGATTTTCTTGGATACACTCCAAGAGAACCAGATTTTTGAGAAGCTCTCAAATTAAAAGTTATAGATTCTGTAGGTCCACATTTTGGAAAAAATCATCTCAATGGATGTAGTTTTAGTGGATATGGAGAAGATAGAGTAAGTTCAATCTTGGGAGTCACTAAGAAGCGTGACTGATGTGCAAAGTTTCTTGGGGTTGACCGGATACTACCAGATTTTTGTGCCCAACTTTTCCTTAGTAGAAGCACCCTTATCGTCTTTGAAATTGAAGGGACAACCCTTCATGTGGATATAAAATTTCCATAATATTTTCCGGGAGATAAGTTAGAGACTGATGAGTGCCCCCATCTTGAGACTACCAGAGAAGGGCATTGGGTATGTTGTTTTTGTGATTAATCAGTGACCAAACTAGGTTGTGTCCTGATGCAAGATCCATTTGTGATCACTTATGTTTCATGGTAGTTGAGGTAGCATGAGAAAAACTACGTGACCCAAGACCAGGAGTTGGAAGCGGTGGCCATTGCATTGGAGATATGGTGGCACTACTTAATGGGTGAGTGGTTTAAAGTCTATTATGACCATAAGAGTATTAGGTATATCTTCTATGAGAAGGACCTGAACTTGTAGCAATAGAGATGGATAGAGTTCCTACAAGACTAAGAATTTGAGATGTTCTATACTCCTAGGAAGGGGAATGTGGTGGGATATGTGCTCAGTAGGAGGTCTGGTTTGCAACTATTGAGTGAGGTGATGGGGAACCTATACACGATGTAGATATCCTTAGTGGATGATGATGAAGTATCTTACCTTCAGTCAATGACTGTCACTCCCCCACTCTTATAGTGAGTTAGAGAGGTATAACTTGTGGATATTGACTACAAGGCTTGATGTTATCATTTATCCTATGGACAGAAACATGTTGGATTTTATATAGTAGTAGAGCGTGTCATCCTTTTCAAAGGGTGCACCGTAGTGCTAGTCACATTACGAGAGGAGATTTTGAAGGAGTTTCATACTTACTCCTTATGGTATGTCTTGGAGTGGTGAAGATGTACCAGGATATCTAATTCCAGTACTGGTGGCCAAGGATAAAGAAAGCAGTGGATGAGTTCATTTTACGATGCCTCACTAGTTAGCAAGTGAAGGTTGATCATCAGGTTCTAATTGGATTGGAACAACTACTTGAGGCACTTGATTGGAAGTGGTATGGTGTCTCAAAGGACTTCATGGAAGGATTACCATGCACGTACAAGGGCCATGAATCCATCTTGGTGATTATTGACTGACTCACCATGTCAGTTCACTTACTACCCATATGAGAGTAGGTATTTATAGAGGGATTAGGAAGCCTCAACATCCAAGAGATAGTGCGGATACACGGGGTTCCTTTGAAGATCTTCTCAGATCCTAATGATTTCTTTACATCCCGACTGTGGAATGGATTACATGAGGCGTTCGGGACTCAACTATTCTTCACCACATCCTTTCACCCTCAGATAGACGGTCAAATGAAGTGGACCATACAGACCTTAGAGGACATTCTTTGTGCTTACATGCTGGTTTTTGTTCGTAGTTGGGAGTACCAACTACCACTGGTGGAGTTTTCATACCACAACAGCTATTACTCCACCATTGGCATGTAACCCTTCTAGGAATTATACAGAAGACCTTGCAGATCACCTCTACGATGGAAAACCCCAACAGAGTAAGCACTCATGGGTCTATAGTTGGTTTGAGGAACCACTGAGAAGGTGAAGATCATCCAGGATTGGATGAAGAATGCACAGAGTAGAAAAAAATCATATGTGTACAGAAGACAGAGGACAATAGAGATCAATGAGGGAGACAATGTGTTCCTTCATGTCTCACCTCGATGGGGATTGCATAGATTTTCTTGGGGTGACAAGTTATCTCTGAGTTTCATCAGACCTTTCTAGATTCTGAGAAAATTTGGTGAGGGGTCATACCACCTATCTCTCCCCCCCACAAATGCACCGGGTGCATGATGTTTTCCACATGTCACAAGTGAGGAGGTACGTGCATGATCCATCACACATCATCGACTAGGGAGAGCTGGACATTGAAGATGGGGTGAGGTTTGAGGAGTTTCCAGTAGATATAGAAGATCAACAAGAGAGGGTCCTTCATGTATGGTTTATTACTCTGGTGTGCGTTTAGTGGTAGCATGGGAACCTACAGAAGAGTACATGGGATCCGGAAGATCAGATTTTTTCTTAGTACCCCCTTGTATTCGTTTAACTTTGTTGTGCCTTATGGGGACGAGAATCACTAATGGTGGGGGTAATGTAATGTCCCAGAAATTCCATGTATTTTTTTACAAAATTAAATGGGATTATTTTGAGACTAGACGCTTTGACGACACCTGATTCCAAGGACTGATGAGATCAGAATATAATTTTGAACTTTTTTAGTTTATTTAAATAAACTCATGAGTGGGTTTTTCTAATGTTTAAACCAGTACACGTATCAGAAATCTTAGGGAACTGTTGAACTCAGAACAGAAGGATTTTCCTAGAATGGACCTAACTTCGACTGACAAGGGTCGTCCAGAAAGTTAATTTTTAGACTTTTCAAAAAAAAATAACATAAAAATTTATTTTATTTGTTTTTTCCAACCATTGGGTTGTGGAATAGCAGTTCTACAATGCAGAGCCAATGCGCCAAAGAGTTGAATTAAATTAATCTCATTAATGGATCGTAAACATGCTGCGTAACGGCCCATTAAGTGAAGCATAAAAGATACATTGTTTCATAAATGGAACAACATAACAACATGATGATCCAATATAACAGAAACATTATGACATGTTTTCTTTTAATGGGTTAACGCATTAGAGAAATCTAGATCAGAGGGTGAAATTTCTCTGACGAACCTATGGAGAGAATTCTCTCCAATGAAGAACGATGAATGCTAGTGAATTGCCAGCGACATCAATGCACATCAAAGAACGAGAAAAGAGAGTGTCAAACGCTAATGTAACTTGAATCCCCACAAATGGATCACCCCAAAGTCGAGCCTCCTCTAGGTTGGGGTTGTGTTTTATTTTTAATTTCCTTTTTCTCTTTCTTCATCCTAAAATGATGAACGTTGATCAACCCACGAATAGGATGATCCACGGATCACTCGTGTTTGTAAGAGGGTTCCTTTTTTTGGGATTTTTGTATTTGGATTGATTAATTGTGATAATACATCAAAAATTTATCCCATCTTTCTAAGACTCTAATACAGAGGGTGTAGGCTAGCATGAACAATGACTAAAATCCTCCACCTTGTGCATTTTTTTCGTTCTTCATGGCCGCATCATCTAAATGGCTGCAAGGAGGATTCAAGGCCATCTTAGAGAGGGTGTCATTCCATAGAGGTTGTAGGAACAAGTGGGGAGAAGAAATAACCAACAGTACGGACCTAGTGGTCTGCAAAACTAGCCGCCATTGCACTAAAGCCAACAATGGTGGCCTAGGGCAGTGGCTGTGGGAAGGGGGAAGTGCTCCACGATGGTGTGCCAAAAGAAACGGCACAGCCTACTTGGGACATGGTGGTGTGGTAGGAGTCGCCAACCTCCATGCCGGCAACTTGCGGTGGGTGGAAGCGACCACCCAACCACATCATATGTACCACAGATGCAGCACCGCACTGCGTCATACGTGGTTAGGCCACATTCAAATGATCGCAGTAGAGGAGGTGGCCCCACGGATGACCTGTGGGGCAAGGGGGACGTGACTTCCAGCCACATCCTAACTAGTTAGGAGCCGGTCCGCCCATTGTAGGTAGAGTAGGGCATGGGGATACCCCAAAATGTCGGACCCATGGCCTAATGGGCTCATAGCCGATGGATCGGGTTGGGCTGGATCTGCATCGGGTCGGACCTAGGTCAGGTCGGTGGACCTTGGGCCAGGTCGGACCTGACCCAACTGACCCCTTTTCAGAAAAATTCCAAAAACATACAAACTGGGCATCTGATTGAAGAGCCATTTACGGCATTGTAACCCTTGTGATGAGGAAGATACTTTGGTGTAATCTAAGGATTCTTTCATGGAAGGTGAAATATGATGAATGGGTTGAGTATTGGTTCTCCCAGAATCAGGCATACTACGTGCGGAGATCCTACAACTAACTGAGACCTGAATACAACTAACAATAAACCCTGTGTGGATCAGCTATGATGGCCGAGTGGGAAGTGACTATGTGTGACTCTGAATTCCCATGGTGGGGAGTAGCACTGTGTGACCTGATAGACCCACAGTACACGATGAGGAGGAGTACCTCAGTATGATAGACAATGTGGGAAGCGGCTCTGTGTGACTCGGCATGCCCATGTTAGGGAGTGGCTCTTTATGACCTAGCATACCCACGGTTCTCATCAGGGGGGAGTACCACAATAGTCCAAGGTTATGGGGAAGTGTCTCTTTGTGACCCATTAGGCCCATGGTGGGGAGCGACTCTATGTGACCCAGCATACCCACGGTACTCATTGGGGAGGAGTACTCCAGTAGCCAAATGTGATCAGTGATACGACTGATGGTCTTACATTCCTACACTATATTATACCTGTGGGAGTTTTCTTGCTCATGATCGTGCTTTGTGATCATGTTTTTTGGTTTGATGTTGGATTCCATTAGGGTATTTTCTTTTCTGGTTTGGGGCCCCTATTGAGTATTTTGTTACTCACCCATTCATGGGATTCACCTGCACATGTTGTGTCTGGTGCAGACGACCAACAACTTGGTGGAGTACTTGGTGGCCTAGGACCAGGAACTGCCCAGTGAGATCAGGCATGCAGGAAATGCTTCTACTGCTTCAAGCAGCTACCCTATACTTACCCATCATGTGGGGTTTTCAGCGGATGACTTTTCATCAATATTGTATTTTTTCTTGTTGAAATTTTCTTTTGTTTATTTTGTATCATGTCCTATTTAATTTTAGTTTTACATTTACACTTAGTGGTTGTTTAGTAGCGTTCATGTTCTCTTTTCCAGTTTTCTTAGGATGTGGTTGTATGTGTGTGATTATAGGTACTTAGTCAAATGCCTCCCACTTGCAGGTTGACACCTTCAGTGCTAGTCTCCAACCCCTAGCCTTCGGGAGGCGGGCTTGTGGGAGTCACATCATGGGCCCTGGGGAACGTGTTATGACAGTGTAAAAGAAGTATAAAGGCAAAGAAAACATTTAGAGGCTCTGTTTGAGTCAAATGAAGTTAGGCACTACTCTTTCAAGAAACCAAATATATAGTGAGAGATAAATAAACAAGTGGTGTCCTACTTTTTAAATGTAATAAAAGGACACTAAGAGAATTATTGAACAACTAGAAAGAGGGTCAAAAAATGATTATGCATCATGTATATTTTTCATTTAATGAAACATATTTATTTCGATAATTATTTTATTTGATACATCATAGGGAACAAATGTTTTTATTCAAACAATGAAACCAAGCAGATTCAATAAAATTAAAAAAGGTGATGTCGATCACTAAGAAGAAAATGGTGTGAGACTAACGACATTAATTGTGTGATATTGTTATCTTAAATTGCATAGGAGAGAGGTTCATATAATAAAAAAATAATATATCAAATGTTACCTTACTCATAATGTCAATTTTAAGTTTATACACATTGGAATTTTTTTCATTTATGGTAATAAATGTAGTCTTATATATAAGGAAAACATATGTTTTGGATTGGAATATCATAACAATGGATTGTATGTAGTTTTATTATATAATCATGTTTTGAAAATCAATGACAAATCCAATTTGAATGACTCGTATCTACCCACTGATGGATCTTATAGTTTAGTCCATGTAATTGAGAAGGATTTAAGAAAACTAAAACATTATTTATATATACTCTACAGAGTTTAAACCCTTTTATGTATATAATTCTTGTTTACAATTTATAATGACCAAATAACCATTCAATGGGAATGTAGAAAGAGACAAATAATAACTGGAATTGGTTCATAGTAATGTATGTGGTTCATATACTATAGAGGAAAGGTGTGGTTTTTCTTAATACATAAATTTTACTTATTACAATAGAAGATGCGGATATATATACATAATAATTTATATTTAAAATTATTTTATCATGATTAAGGAATATCATAATTAAGTAGAAAATTAAATTTTAAAAAGGATTAATAAACTCTGCATAAAATATGTGGAGAGTATCTAAACCAAGAATTATAGATTCATTTAATGGATTGTGGGATTTTTTTCCCAAAATACACCTCGATATACACCATAGTGGAATGGTGTTAGTGAATGGGGGAATAATACCTTTACCGACCTCATTAGACTGTTCAGGAGTAAGGGAAACATTAAATTATAATTTTGGTGATATTCACTCTAGACTAAACTATATACAGTAAACCAATTACCAAAAAATGAAATAGATGGGATTCTATATAAATTTGGTATGGAAATAAATCTATTCTATCACATATATGTGTTTGTATATGTGAGTCTTTTTTCAAGACTATTTGTAATAAAAAATTAGTATTTCATGTAATAATGTTTATATTTATAGGTTATCCTAAAGGGGATAAAGATATTATCTACATAACACTTCATATGAGAAGGTGGTTGTAAATGAAAGTTAAATTTCAAGAAATATAACACACTTATAATGAAAATATAGTGTATGAGATTTACTATGAGGATGTAAATGATCCGGATTCACAAGAATTGGTATTTGAACTTACTTTGTAAGAGATGTTCAAGAGGATGAATTTTTCAAGATAGAAGTACAATGTGGGTCTACTACTGAGGTTGTGGTACAATAGAGATATTTGTTTCTTATCACTATATCAAGTGACACATTACTATTAAATATTAATGAACCTATGACATAAAAGGAAGCAGTATATTTAAATGTTTCTACTAAATGGGATGAAGCTATGCATTATAAAATATAGACAATGTAAGAAATTATAGTTAATGTTTTGGTATAAACCACCAGTTTATGTAAAATATATTTTCGATAAATTTTTATTCCACAAAAATATATTAATTGATGGTCTTGTAAGAACCTATAAGACATGACTTGCAGTAAAGGGTTTTAAGAATCAATATGGAATTGATAATGATGAAACCATCAAACCATTATCAATACTTAAATCCATAAAAATATTACAATAAATATAATCCTTCTATGATTATGAAGTTTGTAAATTGGATGTTGTGAAAACTTTTATATGTTTTATTTTTGTTAACTAAATTTAAATGAAACCACCAGAAGGGTTAATTATTTCAAAGAGTTCCAATAAATAATGTAAGTTGTAGACATAAATTTAAGAATTGATATAAGTATCATGATCATGTAATGTTCATTTATTTTCTTCTATAAAATAATTTTGTATTATTAAGAATGAATACGATACATTTAAATTCAATATCGTTAGTGGACATCCATATTTTTTTAAGTATTATTTCTTAATGACATATTATTAATGTAAAATGATGTGAAAGTCATAAAATCATTAAAGAAATTGTTAAATAAATTTTTATCCAATAAATAATTAGGTTATGTAGACTATATTCATGGAATCATGATATACTAAAATAGATCTCAGACTCTTCATGGGAAAATTAAAAGTTTATATACTGATAATGTAATCAAAAGGTACAATATAGAAGAATCCGTGATGGGATTTTTTTCCAGCATCACATGAATTTAATCTCTTAAAGAATATGTTTCCAAAGAAATAAGAGGATATCAGAATAATTTTTAGAATAGTTAATGATTTTTTAGTGGGATCTATCATGTATTCCATGGAATGTACAAATTTTGATGTTTCCTTTTCATTAAACCTTGTAAGTAGATATTAATCCAATCTAGGAGAGCTAATTTGGATAGCATTAAAAAATATCCAAAATATCTAGATATGTATCGAGGATATGTTTTTGGTGTATATAGTAGATCAGAAGATGTTATTCATGTAATAAACTAACATGAGTTTTTAAATAGATAATGAATATCTAAAATTTTAACTAGGGTATTTCTTTTTACTGAGTGATGGTGCCGAGAGTTATAGAAGGTCGATGAACTCTATGGTTTCAAGTTATATAGGAGAATTAGAGTATATAAATGCTTCTATTTTAGATAAGGATTAATTTTTAATACAAAATATTCATTCAGAGCATGGAATTATACCTAGAAATAAAATCCTTTTTATAGGATACTATGATAATTCTGTAGCAGTGGTTCTTTTCAAGGAGCCTTGGTCACACTAGAGGACAATGAATATACATCAAGAGTTTCATCTATTTGTATATTTCACTAAGATAGGTAAATCACATATTAATAGATTATTCATAGAGGAAAAGGTATTAGACCCATGAAAAAATACATATCCCATCGTAATCATAATACGCATGTGAGATCTAGAGTGTTGAGAATTGATATATGTCAGATCAGGTACACATGGTAGTGTTGTGAGTGGGTTCCATAGACTAAAATCCACTGTGAAGATTTATTAAAATTATAATTATAATCCTTTATATATAAATGGGTCTATTAATACTATACAAGAGTTTAAAAAACAATGACCACTATTAATATAGTAAAATCTTTAGGTTATGTGTGCATAAAAAAATTGTAATTGTTTTTAGATATAATGTGAAACTATATAGAGCATAAAACTTAGTATAAAAATTAATTAGTGACACAATGACCCTATCATCATAATTTCTATTCACACCCCATTCCCACTATGAAACTACTTAGTTATGATTTAATGGACATCCATCATTATAGATTTAGATATATTTAGGGATGGAAGAATCATATTCAAAGAAGAATATATTAAATTAAACACTTAAAAAAATAAACAAAACATTACTTTCATTTTCACTATAATCCTAAATCTAAATTTACAAATTGATACATCAAAAACTCTATAAATGACTACAAATCTCACCAAATAATAATTCAATGAGTAATTAATTTCTCCTATCTTATTTTCATTCCTATAATCCAAATTTTTTAATAATGTTAGGAAATATATAGAAAATCATAATCTCAATTATAAAAATAGAAGAAGAAGAATATGTTTTTTAGCAATAATTTAAAATTCAATATTATATTCCATTTATGAATATATTCACAGTAAAAATGAGGAGGTTTTTTTAGTCGAGGGAAATATTTCCATTTAAAATTTATTTTATCTATGAGACCATAGTGTAGGATTTAAATTTATTTTTCATTATTTTTTCACTCTTCATGATTTCCCTTAAAATTTTTATGATATAGATAATTATTTGTGGTGCGAATGTAATCAAATAAAAATATATTATTATTAAAATTTATGTTCCCCTATGGTGGGGAACCTATTACATGGAATGATCCAACCTAAACTCTTCCAAGAAACATTGGTATAGATTCGTTTGGATGAATTTTTTGATGTATACTAAACATAATTTTAAAATCTTCTACCATGATAAATCTTATATAACTATTTATAATATTATGATCATTATTAAAAGACATACTATTTTCTAATATTGAAGTGAATTATTCTTGTATAGTATTATGTATGATATTGATTACTTATGTATAGAATTATTTTAATCTTCCACGACCTTTTTAGAATCATATCCCCCTTCTTATTGAATTTAGTTATCCTACACATTACCAAATCCTAAAATAATATCTATAACTCAAATTTATCATTTCATAAGTGTATAGTGGTATAAAGGACCTCAACATTGAATGAGAAATCTGTACAATATTGGATGTTATTCTAATAAATTCACAATGTTTATCTTCTAAAAGTGTATTAGAGTCTAATATCTATAATTATCTCAGTGTTTCTTTTGCAACTTCATATATTTATCTTCTTCACCCCATCATGGAAAAATTGGAAGGGGTCTTGTTTCAATCTTGATTTATAATTCATCTCAAATGTCCGTAAATTTATTCATGATGCATTATATATAGTTGTGCTCTGAAATCATTGATTGTTCTCCAATGTGTCATGGTAACTCTAAAATTTATCGAATCACATTATTTTGACAATAAACATTGAATGATACAAATAAATATTAGTATTTAGTAAAATAAAGTAATAATAGTGTGTACAAATAATTGGCTCATTTGTGTCTTAATAATTTAAAAAACTAAAGTGAGAAACAACTTTTTCTATGATTATTTTCATGGTTAAAAATCCATGATGAGATTTTCTTTTCATGAGGACTAATTTATACATTATTAATATTCCTATAACTATAAACTTACTATCATGATAAAACACTAAATCAGGATGTAGATATAGAAACCATGATTTTTTGAGTCTTAAACTATGACATTTTTATGTTTGAAAAATAGTTTTTTAAACTATCTAAATGAACTACCGGAATCACACATACCCATTCCAATTAATCAAAAAACCAAATAATATAGGGATGATAATTTTGAAGCATCTATATATAATACCTTTGAATTGTTTTGTTTCCTAGAGTCTCAAAAAAATCCTCAAATTAGTAATCCAACATCCAAAATGTAAGTAAAAACTTTGAATACACCACAAATAGAAATATTTGGACAAGTAAAGATCAATAATAACATTAAAAATAATCTTAAACAACCATAAAATTAATTTATAATCAATATAAGCATTTATAGAACAATAATGTTTTAATATAGACCCCGGTAAATACATGCATCTCAGACACTTACTACTTTTTGTATTATTTAATGCAATTATGTATACATATTTCATACACCAATAGAATAAAATTACCTAAAAAATATTAAATAAAAAATCCAAACCCACTATATATCACTCTATTAATGTTAAATCCTACTCAATATCTTTCACATTCCCATAAAAAATATTCTAGTCTTTATTAATATCGTTTACAATTATACCCTATTGTAAATTTTGTTAATTATATATATATGGTTCAAGGCCTAAAGTATATTCCACCTCATGAATAATATATTACTTTATGAAAGGAACTAATAATATTAAGCATTTTTTTCTAAATTTTCTAATTTATTGAGAGGGTTTTCATGATCAAGTAAAAACTGATGTATTAAATAGGAATACGACATAGTGGATAACAAATTTCAAATCTAAAGTAAAAAATATATCACCCTTTTTCATTAACATATTATTAGTTTTTTTTTCTATTTTTTAATAAATTATTATATGGTATGGGGGTTTGGTGATTGGTGGAAATAAAAAATGTTTCAAATAACTTTATACCACATAATGTTAATAGAAAAGGGAGTGAATACTATGTTTGGATTAATTAGTTATTCCATTACTAATTTACATAGTTTAAATTTCATTAGATAATAAAAATAAAGTATATCTTAAATTATAATCCTACAGTTAGTTTTTAAAACATAGAACACATATCCGATACCACTTTTCATATAAATCATGCATTCTGTATTGTAGAAACTGGGGAACGCACCTTGACTCAGGAATGACAATGATATCAATCCAATACCATTATATATTATCAATGAATAAAACCCCCCTCCCTTAATCAGTCATATATGATACAGACCAATACAGGGAATGGATAATTTATTCGTAGATAATACAACGAGGTTTAATAGTTTTTTTTATGGTGAAAATTTACATCACAAACCCATAATACAATCACTACACCATTAAATATCTTATTAAAAAATAAATATAAATTTATAATTGAATGTAATATAACATGGGGTTCACTCCCTCAGGTTAAATACCCAACATAATGGTATCAAATAGGCACACTATGGATAACCAAATTATTATATAAGATAAGGGAAAAAATAAGATGATGGAAATGAATGTAAAAAATGTAGTATATATTTAAATGAAAATAATTAAAATGACAATACCCACAATAAATTTTTTTATATGATTTGAGAGATATAAAACTTTTTTAAATATCTAGTATGTGAGTTTTTTATATGTAGGATTTGATATTCTAAAATCACGTTACAATTATGGAATGCACTCTATGTTTCATTGGTGTGATTGATAAGATTCTACCATTGTAAGAACCCAATTTTTCTATCAGCTATAGATCCTTTAATTTTTAGTCTAAATATTTACTTTCGAACTAATTTGGATTCCTTAGGGGTTAAAAAATTTATTAGGGGTGCCTTTAGAATTTTTAGATCCTAGAACCCATCTTTTTGGGAAAAATAGGCTTGGTTCACTGTTTAGAGTAAACCGTGCAAAAATTCGGCATGGTTTGGAAAACCTTGAAGATTGTGGTTTTTTTAACAGAGTCATCTAACAAGGTTGGTGCATGGTTGTGTAGCCTAACCATGAAGAATCCCCTTTTTCCCAGGTACTCATGCTTGGCTTACGCATTCTTTGATCAAACCACGCGGAGGATGTTATTTCAGACAGAACCATCTCGCATGTTCTGCGTATGGTTTGACAAATCATGCGAAAAAATTGTGTGCCATCAAAAATTCAAAGTAAAATTTCCAAAATTACCTTAATTATCTATCAACTACCATCTTCTTCCCCAAATCATAAATCTAGTGAGATTAACCCCTTTTCCTCTCAATTTGGAGCTTTTTGAAGGCCAAAGATATGGATTAATAGATCTCCTTATTCCAACCACTAATCGAGATTTTGTTCATCATGTTGGATGTGCAACAATAAGTGATGAATTTCACTTTAGCCATTCTTCTTCTCTTTTTCTCTCAACCTAGAAATCTTCTTGTGATAATTGTTCACATTTTCTTAGATCTACTCTGATCTAAGGCAAAAAAATGTTGATACCGAAGGAGGAGAGTCGTACAACCCTAAGGTGGGTGGTCTATAAATCATATATAATTTTTGTTGATTTTGAAATATCTATGTGGGGCCCAAAAATTACATGAGGGACCATTTCATAAATTTACATTCCATGATTATACTTTTTAAAATCTTATGGTTATTCTCTTTCCAAATATTTCATTTTGTGTTAGCAGTTACACCCACATCTCAATCCTCCCAATGTCAAAGGTTATTCCATATTTTGGATTTAGTGTTTTGGCACAATTGATCCACCATTCAGGTGTGCCTTCGCTTGACCATCTTAAAGGTGATCCTTCCTATAATAAATGCCTTGTTATTAATTATATTTTTATAATGTCATGTACCATGTATTCTCACCACTTGACCCACCTAAAATTATGTTCTTTGAATTGATTATTAAATTTGAAATGTGAAATGGAAAGTATACTAACTATATAACGTGTCCTTATCAAAAGAGATTGAATAAATATTACAATTATATTTCACCCCTTACCATATTTATGGAAGGTTGTGGAGTGAACCAGTATAATTTAATATGAATTATTTTTTAATTAAGACATGATTAATGTTTGAAAATATAGTTGGCCTATCTAAACTAATGGAAGAAAATTCTTGAACTTAATGAATGATTACATGATTACAATATCAAATAGGAATGGAGTGACTTAGTATCAACTTGGATTCTGAGAGGACAATACCTTGGAACTTGAGATCCCCATTCCGATTCAAGGATGTGTTTTCTTAGGTTGACACCCACATAGACTACGGTTTATGTTTATTCCCCATATGCTCAGTATACTACTATAGGCTCTTTTACATTACTACATGATTCCTTAGATACACTCCTTGGTTCTAGAATTGACTAGTAGGTTCCATGGTTAAATCCTATAGGTCCCTGTCCTGGCATAGCCCCATTTTACCTTGGTAAATCACCTAGTACTCGGTAGTCACCTTATTGTGTAATGCCTTGGATTAAACTCCTTGTATTACACTCTTACCCATTTTCTAGACTCATATGATAATAATTTAGTATTCCATGAGATCTACTTTACCTTGATTTTTACCCTAGAACTCCCTCACCAGATATCATATTTAGGTTGCCTTGTTATTCCTTGGAACCTTCACCACTTATACTATCATGAGGTGGTGTTAGTTTTGAGTATGCCTCATGTGACCTGTTAACATTAAAGAGTAATTACATTATTGATGAACTGGTTACATGTTCAGACATCAGATAAGGGTAGTAATAGGTACTTGGGTATTTAGTTATATTGTACTTCTTTCTTTGCTTGATATATGTATGCCCACACACTGATATATTCCATTACACGGGATGGATGTTATAGACATAATTTGTGGTGTCCTAATGAGATTTATCTCACACCCACTCCAGATGTCGTTTGGTACTCAGAGTAGAGTACTTGACTATAGGCATTGACAAAGGGAATCATATAGCTTCAAACACTTGATTGCATGCTGATAGAATGGATCTTGATAATAGATCACCGAGTTGGTTCTCAAGATGCTTGGAGTAGTATTTTTTTCTTTTACTTTGTGGATCATTGTATGCCAATTATATTATATCTATGTTTTCCAGTTTTCTAGTGACATGACATTGCATCATCATTGATCTAGTTGATACAGTTATTATTATTCTCATTTATTTATTACTTCAGTTTTCTTTTGTAGTTTATTTATATTGCTTCTGTTGTTTACTACTATTTATATCCTTCCACTGTGATACACTCTGCTAAAGAGGGAATAGTCTCCCCACAGACACACCCTATGCTCTCATTGCTAGTTGGCAGTCTCTAGAATTTGGTGAGATGTGTTTGAGTTCATGTGACCCACCGAGCTCAGGGCACCCATTAAGTGTAATCTGGGTCCAGTACATTACAAAGTGGTATCAGAGGTGGTTTCTTATCTTGCATTACTATTTTAAGATAATAGAATGTAGAATAGTATTGCTTGGGACATGGTTATAAGGCGTGATTGGGCATCGCAAACCAATGTTTGGGGTAAAAACCAAGTTGCCTAAATAAAAGTTGTTCTTCTTCTTTTTCCTATTAAAGTGGATATTATTTTACCATTTGGTGATTCACATTTTGTGTGGTGTTGTTGATTATTTCCCTATTTTAGGATTTTATTTCATCCTTGTCCTAATGATATAAGGGAAATGATCATTATTACATGCATCCTTATAGGCACCTAAAATTCACCTGTCATGCATATTTAAATGCCATATAGGTTCATTCTACTGGATTTCATTGCTTGATATTCCTGTGATTACTGAGTGATGTGTTGATAGTTATCCTATGATTTTAATATTATTGTTTGCGATTGTGTGATTGGTTATCTTAATTTCTGAGGTGTATGGGCCCTCAAGTGCCGGGATGAGTAATTTAACGATACATGGTCATCTAAGCGGGTAGTTTAGGTAGTATACATTGGGTAGTGAGTTTTCATAAGTTCAGTTTCTTATAGTGATGCTATCTCCTTACTTCAAAGGTTGTTCTGAGGTGTGTATTTGGCATTTTTAGAGCAATACAACCACGACAGCTTCGTGTCTTTCTCCAGGATGGTGGTGATGATCATTCTCTAGACGTGGTGGGCCCTGATCCACCAGTCTTACTACCAAGTGTGCCACATGAGGCACCACATTTCGTACCTGATCTGGGCTATAATGCCCCAGTACGTGATAGTTTCCAATTTTTAATACAGTCCATACATGGTTCTCTATGGGTTTCACCGATGGTGGATGATCTGAACCATGAGTTCCAACAACAACATCATCCCACATTTTCAGGGGATGGAGGTTCTCAGGCTACTGAGTCTTGGCTAGAGGCCATGATATCTATCTTTGAGAATATGAAAATTCCTCTAGAGCATAGATTCAGGATTTCTATATAAATTATTTTGGATTTAGCCCAGGAATGGTGGGATGTGGTTACCCAGTTCGGTCGTCATTAGGGCATGTCATTGGTTGATTTCTAGACTTCCTTATATGATAAATTCTTTCCTCAGACACTGAGATTTTATAGATATAGAGAGTTCATGCATCTCAAGCAAATTTCTATGTCAGATATGGAATATTCATCATGCTTTACTAATTTACAATATTTTACAATGCTTCTAGATAGTTATGAGATTTCATGTGATAGATGTTTGGAGAATAGGATTTAGTATTCCACTTGAGCTCAGGTGAATGTCTTCCACCTACCTACCTTCTCTGCAATAGTTAATTAGGCCCTTATCACTGATCATAAACTGGGAGATTTCATGAGTACCTAGTGCAAAGGATTAGTGTTGCATCATGCCATTTGTTCTTTCAGTGGAAGGAAACATTCCATTGAGGTTTCTCATCAAGGCAGTGGAAGCCAGAGTATCCAATTTGATAGCTTTGTGGTGTGTCATCCATGTGGGAGATCGGGGCATAAGAAGCCCCAAAATGACAGAGACCCTATGGAGTGTTGGTCTTATGGCCGCATGGGTCATTTTCAATGTTTTTGTAGGAAATTTACACCAGATTTGATTGGAAAAGGATTAACATCATCTCCACCTTCAGGAGCGAGTTCTTTTGCGCCATGACATGTTGGGAGTTGGAATAGCACTGGTAGTTCTGCCGTGGAGGAGGTCATGGTCATGGTAGTCTGACCCCTGATCACCAACAGTGCTAGTAGAGCAGTCATGATCTTATTTTTCCATCAGTTTCACATGTTCTTGGATCAGGTCAATTGAATGTTTACAGCCAATACCTGAGGATCAGGCTGCAGGACCATATTCCATGCAATATACTGTTCTAGTAGCCTCCACCATTGTCTCTGCTTTGTTTGATTCAGGTGCTTCAAACTCTTTCATTTCTGTATCTATCATGGAAAGAATCATACTACTGATATAGTATCACTATGGTGTAATGACCCTAGGTATTCCATTATGGGTACGAATAGAGGGAATACACCTATTTCGGGACTGTCCCCTTGAGGTAGGAGGTTACCTTTTCTTATGAAACCTTTTTATTTTGGAGATGAAGAGCTTTAATTTCATTCTCATGATGGAATGTCTAGTTCACTATCACACTTTTGTAAATTACTATCACTGTAGTGTATCATTTAAATCACCAGAGAGAATAAGTTATCTATATAATGGTGAGTGGGATGTCCAGGTTGGTAGAGCAGGACTGGAGAATCATGGTCTAGGTGGAGTGACCGCCCAAACTACAAATCTCATCATGGATGATCAGGGTTTTCATCAAGTTGATCTCCCACCAGTAGTGGATCATTTCAATGATGTATTTCCTGATAACTTCATTGCCTTACATCTTAAGAGAGAGGTAGATTTTACAATCGACCTTGTTCTAGGAGCAGCTCCAGTGTCCATTCCTCCTTACATGATAGAACCTACTAGCCTCAAGGAACTCAAGAGGCAGTTAGATGATATAGAGGCCAAAGGTTTTATATGGCCCAATACATCCTCTTGGGGTTCACCTACACTTTTCACTAAGAAGTCATAAAAAAATCTTCGTTTATGCATGGATTAGAGAATGTTGAACCACCTTACGATCAAATGACAGTATCCACTTCCTCAAATAGAGAATCATTTTGACCAGATCTGAGGAGAAAATGTCTTCTCTATGATCGACTTGAGATCGAGTTATCATCAAGTGTGAGTCAGACAAACATACATACCTTATACATCCTTCCATAGTAGGTATGGTCTGTATGAGTACCTTTTTATTTCGTTTGGTCTTACGAATTCACCTTCGATTTTCATGGATTTTATGAATAGGGTTTGCTACCCCTATTTGGACTCTTTTTTTGTGGTGTTTGTGGATGATATCTTTTTTTATTCTCATACTCATAGAGACCATGCCAAAAATCTGGAGATCTTTCTTAGTACACTGATAGAGTGTCAGCCTTATGCAAATATTTCTATGTGCCACTTCTAGATTGACAAGGTCCACTTATTGGGTCATATTATTTAGGAAATAGGAATATATGTTTACCTTGATGAGGTCAGTACTGTAGTTTCCTGGGACCAGCCCAAGAACATGTTTGATATACAGAGTATATTGGGGATGGATAGATATTACAATAATTTCATACAATACTTTTCACTTCTTGATTCACCTCTTACTAGTCTTACAATGAAGGGAATAAAGTTCATAGGGTCATAATAATGTGGGAAGTCATTTCAGGATCTGAAATAGAGGCTTCTATCAGCACCTATACTAAATAATCCCAAGATAGGTATGCGTTATATCATATTCTATGATGCATTAAGCATTGGAATAGGAGTAGTGTTGATGCAGTAAGACAACCTCATTGCATATAGATCTCGGTAGCTGAGGCCTCATGAGAGTATTTACCCGACCCATGACCTTGAACTAACAGCAATTGTCCATGGCTTACATTATTGGAGATATTATCTGTTAAGTGAGAACATTGTTGTGTGCATGGACCATAAGAGCCTCAAATATATCTTTTCTCAGTGTGACATGAACCATAGATAGCGGAGATGGGTCAAATATCTACAATCCTTTGATTTTGAGCATTCCTATACGCCTGGAAAGGGTAATGTGGTTGCTAATGAACTAAGTCAGAAAACTCAAATGCAGGCCATACAGGAATCTAAAGATGAATGGAAGTTAATGGATCTCTTTTCATAACATCATCTAGAGTTTCATGATAGTCATGAGAAGTATTAACTATTAGCCTTTACAGTTACCTCTTCCCTCTTAGAGATGGTGAAGAGTGGATAGTTTTTATATAATGAATGTATGGTTCTCTGTGAGAGTATAGTAGGAGATAACCCACCTCTAGATTGGCCTTTGGACATAGAAGGCATCTGGAATGTACGTGGACATGTATAGGTTCTCACAGACATGAGAAAGGTGTTGATGAAGGATACCCATTCCTCTTAGTAGGAATTTCATATAGGAATCTTGAAGATGAATCAAGATATGAGAGGCCAGTATTGGTTTCCTAGAATGAAGTGTCAGATTGAAGGCTTCGTCACTTGGTGTTCCACCTATCAACTAGTGAATATGGGGCACTAGAGACATATAGGCTTCCTATAGCCACTTCCATTCCCATAAAAGAAATCAGAAGAAGTTTCTATGGATTCTGTAGTCAGCTTACCTTGGTAGGCGAGCAGTAGCGATGCTATCTGGGTAATCATTTAATAACTAAAAAAATCATCCCATTCATTCCTATTGGAGATACTTTCTCAATTGATGAGCTGATAAGACTTTATGTCCATGAGATTGTATGACTACACATGGTTCCATGTACTATAATTTCAGATAGGGATTCTCATTTCACTTCATGGTTTTGGAAAGGTTTTCAGAAAGCTATGTGTACTCAGGTGCTTCTAAGCACGGCTTTTCACCCTCAGACTGGTGGAAAATTGGAGAAGATAAGAAAGTTTCTATCGGATATGCACCAAGAATTTGTCATTGATTTTAGTAATTCATGGGATAATCATACCTCTCTTATCAAGTTATCTTATAATAAAAATTTTCATGAAATGAATTAGATGGATCCTTTTGAGTCCTTATATGGTTGTCCAGGATATTCACCATAGTACTAGCTAGAGGTAGGTGAGGCAGCCCTACAAGGACCTCCCCTAGTTCATGGGACTTTAGAATAGGTTCAGTAAATCAGAAAGTTTATGATTATTTCTCAATATAGATAGAAATATTATGTCGTTCGTCATCGATGACCTCATGAGTTTGAGGTTGGGGATCATTCTTTTCTTTGGGTATCACCCAGGCTAGGTCATAAAGAGTTACGAAAATAGGGAAAGTTGTCACCTAGTTATGTCGGGCCACTAGACTATCAGTTAATACTACCTCAGAGGTACCATGCAATGCATGAAATCTATCATGCCTCACATATTTTCCAATATCATGTCGACCTGTCACATAAATTTGATCCCAAAGAAGTTGAGTTAGATGTTGATTCTACCGCCAAGGATTATCCAGTGTGCATTATTTATTGAAGCACGATTTCTCTCCGAGGAACATTTATCCCTCTTATAAAGGTGATATGGCAGCACATCCTAGTAAATGAATAGACATGGGAAAGGGAAGCCGACGTACGTGACCAATGGATAAATCTGTTATTAGACAATGTTTCTTTACCCTTGGAAGGAGAACTTAAGGTCGAGTTATTTTTAGGGGGAATACTGTAAGAACATGGTCTTTATCTCATGTATGGATCCTTTAGTTTTACTTCTAAACATTTACTTTGTACATAATTTGGATTCTTAAGGGGTTAGAAAAGGTATCAGGGGTGTCCGTAGGATTTTTAGATACCAGAACCCATCTTTTTGGAAAAAATATGCTTGGCGCATAGTTTAATGTAAACCTTGAAGGAATTCCGCATGGTTTTGAAAACCGTGCAGTTTACGGTTTTTTGAACAGAGCCATCATGCATGGTTGGAGCATGGTTGTGTGGCCTAACTGTGTTGATTCCCCTTTTTCTTAGGTACTCTTGCATGGCTTGTGAACTATTTGATTAAACCATGTGTAGGATATTATTTCGAGTAGAACCATCTCACAGGGTTTTAGCATGGTTTGATAAACCATGCTGACAAACCGTGTACAGTCTAAAATTCTAGGTAAAATTTTCAAAATGCCCTTAATGATCTATTTAGTCTCCTCTTCTTCCCTAACTTTTAAAACATCAATATTAACCCCTTTTCCACTAAATTTGGATATTTTTGAAGGCTAAATCTTGTCATCAAGAGATATCCTTCATCTAGCATCTGATTGAGCTTCCATTTATCATGTTGGATACACAATGGTAAGTTATAGAGTCCACTTTAGTTGTTCTTCTTCTCTCTTTATCTCAACCTAGATATCATCTTGTTAGTGTTTTTCTTCTTTTCTTAGATCTACTATGATATAAGAAAAATCAAGGGTCGATACTGAAGGAGGAGAGTCGTACAACACTAATGTGGGTGGTCTTTAACTCATCCCTAAAGATCGTTGGTTTTGTGATATATGTGTGGGGCCCACCAATTTCATTGGGGACTACTTCTTAAATTTACACGCCTTGATTAAACTTTTTATAATTGTATGATTATGCTCTTTACAAATATGTGATTAGTGGTTAGCGGTTACGCACACAACTAAATCCACCCCATGTTGACGGTTATGAAATATTTGGGATTTAGTGTTTCGGAAGGTTTGAGCCACCATTAGGGTATTCCCTCTCTTGACCTTCCTAAAGATGAGCCTTCTTATAATAAATGGCTTGTTATTAATGAGAATTTTATAATGTCATGTACCATGTATGCGGAACATTTTACCAGCCTAAGGAAACTGCTTCAAATTGACTATTAAATGTGAAATATGAAATAGAAATTATACTGAGTATATAACAAGGCCTTATCAAAAGAGAATTAATAAAAGTTACATGTCCATAGAACACCTTTCCATATTTATGTAAGGTATTAGAGTGAACCTCTTTAATTGAATATTCCTTAATGGTTAATTAAGACTTGATTAATAGTTATAATGCTACTTTTCCTATCCAAACTAATGGAAGACAATGAATAAACATAATGAATGATTACATGTTTAAAATATCAAATAGGAATGGACTAACTTGATCTCACCTAGGATTCTAAGAGTATAATACCTTGGGACTTGGGAACCCCATTCTGATTCATGGATGTGGTTTTCTTAGGTTGACACCCACATATATTCCTGTTATTTTTATTTCTCAGATGCCTGAGTTGGATTTTTGGATTCGTGGAGTTGTCATTGTTTTATTTAAATTTGTGGATCATGTTATGTCTATTATCTTGTATCCATGTTTTCCAATTCTTTTTGGACATGAAATTACCTCATCATTGATCTAGTTGATACAATTATTATTATTCTCATTTATCTATTAAATTAGTTTGATTCTGCTATTTATTTATATTTATTATGATTTTTACTACTGTTTATATCCTTCCATTGTGGTACACTCTGGTAATGAGGTTATAGTCTCTCAATGAAGGCACCCTAGACCCTGAATGCTAGTCTACAACTACTGGCATTTTAGGACAGGTGGTTGAGGCCATGTGGCCCACCGGGCTTGGGGCACCTGTTGAGTGGCATCCAGGTCTGGGATGTTACAACCTTGTTAAATGCTTGGAGAGTTTTCTAATATTTTTAAAAACCTCCATATAATCACAAGATATTTTTTTATATAATATTTTTGGATGAAATGTGTTTGAAATATTTAATTTTTATTTATCTAATTTGGTTATGTTTGTATTTTATGTGGGTGTGTTTTTGTTGAGGGTATATGTATGCAAGCCATGTATTTTAGAGATAAATTCCACAAATAAAAAAGTATTTTTGAAGGAATATATTTGTAATGGAGTATTTATTATATAATTTTAGACATCTTAAATGAGATTCGAGTTACATTATATGATCACAGATGTGTTAGTCCATTAAAAGTGATATTTTAATGTGTCCATGGTAGAAATGGGTCAAACATCCAATAAGGTAAATACTCATGCATCCTTTAATTCTCAATAATGATGTTTTTAGTATGTTAACACCATGTTTGGTTAATATTTGGGAATGTAAATTCAAGATATAGAAATATTATAGAATTTAAAACAATGATAGAAGAATTAGTTTCACACTTCACATCACTGTAATTTTTTTTATGGAATAATGTTTTTTTAATCCCACATCAGAAAATTAATTATTGTTTATTAGATAATAATATTGTGCACATGGACCTCACTATAAGTGATTTTTATTAGTAGTTCCTCCCTAAAATCCATATATATTCCTTCCTTGAAACATTCTTCACACTACTATTATCATGCATTAGTTTTATTTTGATATCTTCTCATGTGCCTCTTATTCCATTGATTTTTACTTGCGTGTGTGTGGTTATTTTACAATAAAATTAAGAGTCTTGGGTAAAGAATTCAATCCGGGGTAATACATAATGAATATTTTTTTTCCATAGGCATGATGTTACTATTATATATTGGCATAATTATTCAATTATATCAACTTATAAAAAATTCATTTGCAAATTGTGAAGTTGCATTGGCCAAATTAAATTAAGATTAATATGAATAATAAAATTTTAAAAAATAGATCCTTATAATTATGGTCAGGTATATGAGATCATTAGTGAATTTTTTATAGAATTATTCCTTATATTTTGGAAAAAAATTAATCTTAGCTATAATTTATTATTACTCTTAATATAATATATTTAAATTTTATACCTACACATGATGCTAGTGTTCACCTATTATAACCATAAGTACACAATTTGAAATTATTCTCAACAATATTTCAATGTATAGTTATTATAATATAACCTACATAAATAAAGGTTATTCCAATTTTACAATAATATCTACAATAAGTATAATAATTAAATGTGTGATAATATCTCTAAAATTATGAATTTAATGTAGGTTATATTATTTTATTATAATAAAAATTATAGAAAAAAATTATAACTCTCCACTAAAAAACAATTAAATATTTCATTTAGAAGAAATTTTTTTATAAATAAATCAAATTCATATATTAATTAAAAAATAGATACTTTTGGAAAATCATTTCAAAATAGATTAAGTAATGTTTTTTAATGAAAAAAATTCCATTTCATATATCATTTCACTATAAAATATAAATATCCTCAATTATTCATCCATGAACTAATCACATATTACCTCACATGAATATTTATGTCACAATTAATTCAGGAGAATTTATATATATATTATTATAGTACATAATAAATTTTTGACTCCCTATATGTATATAAAACACTAATTTTTATACGTTGTGAGAAAATAAAAATGTGATTAATTATGAGATCATTTATGGGTTTTGTTATAGGATTTATATTAATGAGTAGATATTTAAAAATAATAACACAAAATTGGATGTTTTAACTCTTACATACAATGCATGTATGTTAATGTATCTTAAGGTAAATATTCCTCACTAAATTATCCTTTAAATTTTGAATCTAATCAAATTAAATTTTTTGCATCATTATTTAACAAATGTATAACAATATATCAATTTCAATCCTCATTCCCCAATTATTATTTTTTATTTTAATAAATATAAAATTTTCTCTCTATTTAATATATACATGTTTATTATATATATATATATATATATATTAATGGATAAACATATGAAAAAAAAATTTATGATTAATATGACACATGTATATTTTTATAATTTCCCCAAATTAATACATCAAAAACATATTTACACAACATGAGATGCATCCTAAATAAATCACATAATGTTACTTACCATATATTTAAATAATAGATAATCATATATGTGTGTGTGTTTTTGTTTTATTAGTTGTGGAAGGTAAAGAAATTATACTAAATATTTTTAAAACTATTACACTATTCAAATTACTCTATGTTCTTATAATGGACAATTTTATTTGCAGGATATATGGAAATCATGGGACAGAAAATGTAGAATGATCATCTTGTTAAATATATTTTGTCACCTCTAATGGATCATAAAATTCCAATCACATAATTTATTTTTCATATAAATTCCATATTTCACTCATTGATGTGATTTTATTAAATTGAAGCTATATAAATGTCTTAAAATACTTCTAAAGATAGGTAGAAATTTAATTTAGTATTGATGGGAAAATATTTTAAACAGTAGTAAAATAAGTAATAAATATTTGATACCCAAACACAAGAAAAAGATAAAATACCACTAATCTTTTGAATCCAACTTAATAAAATAGAATAAAAACTAATAAAATAGATTATATTGCAATAGTGATAATGAAAATTAACATGGATTCAAAATTAAGAAAAATCTCATAAAATAATCTAATTTAAAATAGGAATTAAAACTATCAAAAACACATAAAATTGGTTGAAACTCCCAAACAATTAACTAGAAACCATTATATTGAATTTTTTCACCTGAAACATGGACATGAAATTATGGTAATAAATCGAACAATTATGATGGATAAATACATATTGATTTTTTCTTCAAGTGGTAAGAGATAAGATCATAAATACATCCATCAAAATCCTATACCATAATATGTATAAATTATTGAACAATTTTTTCAGTTTAAAATAATTGGAAAAAATAAAAAATGTGAAGAAAAATCTCAGAATAATCACTATATAGAGTAATATTTATACTTTATTTAATCATTTATCCTAGTTTTCTGTCTAATTTTAAGGTGGTTTTTGTTTTCCTAATGAAACACAGTAGATGTTAATTTTCTTGGTGTCCATGATTAGTCCTTGACATCTGATATCCTCATGATAATTGAAAAAAATTTCATCAGATATAGTAAAAACTGTAATGATTTGTAGTGGGCGAGGGAATAGAAATAAGGGTTAATCCTTATAGTCTATGGTGTTATCTTATAGTGTGTGTGATAAATTGTATTGATGAGGAATTATATTAACCACATGTGCCTCAATTTTCTCTTTATCAATAAGAAAATACATTATGGTTTCTTCAATGAAATAAAATACCATTATCTCTATGATTATAGGTTCTTATTATATAACACCAGTATGTTACATGAATATTTATTATCATATAAAGGAAAACTTATTGGATTAAATAGGAATCATTAATAATTTGAAATTACAAACTAGTGAATCTAAGGTAAAATCCACTTCCTTTAAAGGATCATATGGTATAATTTGTTCATATTTTAAATCCATGAGGTTAAAATCATGGATTTTTAAAAGGTAATCATCCTTAAATATATTTTTTACACCCTCAATGTCCTATTGAAATATAGAAGTGATTAATGTATTTTTTCTACAAACACATACATATATAATATGATATAATTCAGTATCCTCAATGGGCAAGGTTCATATATTTTTTTCATGTCTTCTATGATATCCATTATAACCATTATAAATACCTCATTTATCCAATATTATTATTAAATTATCTATACCTATATGGAATATAATTTACTAGTTTCACTAAAGTAAGCATCTATGTTTATAATTTTATATTCTACTTAACATTAGTTTTATTTAAAAATTATATAAAATAAGTGTATAAAAATTCAAAAAATTACCATGGATCAAATAGATACCACAAAAGCCCTAAATTACTTTTTATTATTAGCATGAACCTCTATAAATAGAATTCATAAATCAGGAATATAAAATAATAGTTTACCAATGATGTATTTCAGTAAACATTGTAATCACTCATTATGTTTCACTTATTAATATTTTTGGTGCTATCTATATTCTAATATTGATCCTGGGAATCAATGCTGGGAAGATCAGTCAGGAGGAGTACATCCAGTCTTGTGACAAGCTGGCGTATCGGTTTGAAGACCTTTTGAACGACGATCCTAATTCTCAGGTCAGTAATGTTTCTTATATATTATGTATGGAGATCAAATATAATATATAAAAAGTTGTCCATTAATGGTTCTATTATTTATTATAGTACTTGTATTATGGTTTCTCACTTTTCCCTTAAAAGTGTTTTCCAAAATAAAAGGTTAATTTTCAGTTAGTCATTTGATAGTCCACTAAATATCATTAATTTAATACCATCCATTACTAAATTTTTCAAAAATAAATCCCATATGAGAACTTATTGGATCTCCAGATACCTTATGTTCCATATAATAAATTAGTGAATAATCCTTGGCTATTAAAAGATATTAATCCCCACCAAATCCCATCATTAATTGTTCATGCATTAACCATTAAAATTAAATTGTATATTATTTTTATTGAAGAAAGATAAGAATAAATGACTAGTATAGAATAAAATAAGGTATGAAGGATATCATTGATGTTAGAAAATTTCAATAGAAATCTAAAACACACCAACTAAACCATTCACAATTGTACAAATCTAAAATTAATTTAAATAGGTATTTGGGAATACCATGAAACCTTCACAAAGGTTTATACCCTTAGGATAGTTACCTTATATCTATGTAATAAATAATAATAAAGGTTAAAAATATCATTTAGTATTGGTATAAGTATAAGATAACAATCTATTGATAATGAAAATAAATTTCATTGTATTCTGGAATGTAATTTATTGAAATTAAAACACATGTGATACTCGTATTGTAGATATGATGAAAGATTATAAAAAATTCACAATTAGAGGGTGATGTGTTCATATATATTATTTGGTATATTCTTAAATATCTCAATTATATTGGGATTTAAACTATATGTCAATGTGGTGCGAGAGAGGATTATTCTACAATACATTCTTATTGATTTTTCCTCTTAATTATTATTATTTTTAAATCCTCTCAAGATAATTCATTCATTTTTTTACGTGGAGAAAAGGAATTCATAATATCTATATTAATATTTAGTATGTATGTGATGTATATGTGAAAAAGTTCTTTTTTAATAAGAGAATTTAAATCCATGACACTCATATTGGTGATCAATTTCTTCACTAAATGTAATCTTCATGAATGTTCCTAGTTTTTTCCAAGTTTCCACATTGATTTTAGACATCATGAAGGTGAGTCATTTAGATTAATTTGTGATCAAATATGAGGGTTTGTGAAATGAGATATAATAGAGTGTGTAAGGTAGTAATGTAACAACCTTTTGGTAAAGAATATAAGCATATAACCTCTAGTTCACACATTTGGTGTTTTCTATTAGTTGTGACTTTTTTATTATAATTTTGTAATTTCCATATGCTACATATTTGTTTTAATAGAGGAAAAAAATAAGATATTATATTACAAAGTGCCCTATATAATTTTTTAAAATACTTTTCGACACTATATTGTATTTATATCATTATCCCACAATAAAATTTTGGGTATGAATTTACTGCGTAATAAGACAAGGTGTACGGTTAGCATATCTAACATGTAGTTTATGGTAAGTATGAGGTTATTTTTTATATTATACCCAAACTTAAAACCTTATATAATCATACACTTCAAGAGTTTTCTTTCCTCATGGCTAGCTATAATGTGAAATTATTTACACTCTAACTAACCATGACTATGTGTGGTTCTCTTCCTAGGGAATGGAAAATTATGTATTAATATGTCATGAATAGGATGTTCACATGGATCAATTTTTCAGTGTAATGATTTTATGCTTACATAATTACAAGGATATTCTCATGTATTATCTTATCAAATTTAATTAGAAACTTATACAAATTAATTGGATAAATATATCTTTCTTATGAATAACCATATAAATTCTTCATACCCATCCCCATATTTATAATATTATACATAGGCACATTTTCGAATATTCATAGTCATTTTTCATATATTTTGGATACAATTTAATTTTATATATCATGGAATCTTTCATTTTAATATCATATATTTTTCATTTATTATTTTCTATAAGTCCATTATTCACCTAAAAATGGAAAACATTGATATGTATTATATGAATATAATCATAAAAATATAAGAATAATTCTATAACCATTAGAAATTATATTTAATACTAGTTTCACAATTAACTACTAGACACATATAAAATCTAAATA
Source organism: Viscum album (assembly GCA_963277665.1). NCBI lineage: Eukaryota > Viridiplantae > Streptophyta > Magnoliopsida > Santalales > Viscaceae > Viscum > Viscum album. Next base: position 129,863,843 of record OY728153.1, read on the forward strand.
TGTTAAAACTACCCTCATATTAGGACTTACATATGTTTTAAATCATATAATTTCAATTAAAATTATAATTATCAATTACCTATCTTTATCAGGATAGGATACCCATAGTGAGAAGTAACCATTAAGGACCCATTATCATAGTGATAAAAACAAAACATTATCACCCATTATTTAATACTAAAAAAGTTTCTTTCTTCTTTTACAATTATCCACTCAAGAATAATTATCTCATTATCTAATATATTATATATAATTAAATTCTAATGATCACTGATTCTATATCCTTTTTATATTATAATGGTTATCTACATGAATTATTATACAACAAAATGAATTATTCCATTACAATAAAATAGTGATAACTACTATTATATGAAAACTCAACCAAAGATATATGGTTTACCCATAAACCTCTAAATCCAAGAATTCATAAATAAAAAATGTCTAATAAGTTTTAAATAATATACCCCATATAATAGTTAATTTTAGGATGAAATATTATGCTACATCATAACTAATAGAAAAAAAACTCTACAACCTCTTCAATGATCCTGAAATAATGAATGGATCCCAATCATGGATGATTATCCTAGGGCCATATTGAAGACTGAAAACCTCTTCCATATTAACTATTACACATAAATTCACTACACTTGACTACATATGAAAAAATAAATGAGTAAAATATTTTAATTGATCTATAATATCATAAATAAAATCATATATAGGAATGATTGGGGAAATCATATCCTCAAATCCATGGAAAAATCATACCATTTTAAAAAATGAACATCAAAAAAATATGAGATATCCTATACGATATTTCACTAGTTTTTATAACATAAATAAATAAAGAATAGAAAAATCCTTATATACTCATATTAATATCTAGAAAATAAAATTGAGATATCACTATATGATATATCTTATTATCACCAATTTGTACAAAAACTGGTGAACTATGAAACTCACATAGGAAAACATCTCCTATAACATGTGGAAAATATAGCCTCCCGTGAAATGTTATTTGATACTCATCAGAATATATCCATTCATAAAATGAATTGAATAGAGAAATAAAATCAATATATTCTTATACCACAAGATATCCTAGAAATAATTCATCCACAAATATATATATAGTTTGGTGAACACTATTCAATTAAATAAATTCGATACTAAAATTCATTATGATTAAATTTATGGATAAATTATCTCTTATCATCCACCTTAAATCTCTACCTCATGAAAAAAATCACTTAGATAAATTATTATTAGAGGATCAACTAATATTCGGAATATTATAAGTGATCACAATATCATAATACTAAAAGAGTTGTACCCACATTTTTATTACAATGGAAATGTTTTAGAGTAAACATATCTGATGTGATCAATGTTTCACTAATGGGAGTAGAATTTTTTATGGAGTTTTTATGTTGATATTATTTAAAACATATGTATTTTATTTTTTTTGATTATCTTGATTTATGAATCATATTAAAAATTAGAATAATTTTTCTACATTTTTTATGAGTTAATCATTTATAATTATTGATGTGTTTTTTAGAGGTTTATTATTTAGTATTTTAGTCAGTAAAACTATTTAGAGAAGTTGTATTATTTTGATAAACACTTTTTGGTTTTTTACACAATGTAAAATAGTGTTTTTAGACTATAAAAGGTAATGTTAGAGAACTTGGTTTCTAGAAAAGTCATTTAACCATGGATGGGATCTCAATATTATTGAAATATGATTTTTGTATTTTAATAATGAGAAAAATGAGAATAAAATATCAGAATTTATTACATTGTCCATAATATTAAATAATTAATATTTGATATTTGGATTATGGAAATAGGGAGTGATATTAATTCTTGGTCACGTTTATTTTAATTTAACTTAAATAGTGTTCAGTATTCCTTGTAATTTATGAATTAGTCATTATGGATGAGTTGATTGAAACTATTTTTGGGATTTTTATTTTCATTATGCAGTGCTGATTGTCTGAAAATGAAATAGTTAGAGTGAATTTCTGGGTTTGAGTGATTTTAATGATGTTCCTTAATGGATGTCTAATGGGAATTTAAAATATTAATATTATATCACTTAAAACATATCAAGGATGTCTAAGATGGTCAGATTTATATAATGATAACATTTTAGGATGGATAATTAAAAAAATATTTTTTGGGGGTTTCAATTTGAAATTAAAATTCTATTAAAGATAGATTTATGATTTTTGTTCTATGTTTCAATATATACTCTGAGAGATAAATTTCATGAATTTAGAAATTCATAACAAATGTATAGAATGTATAAGACACCCATGAGTTAGAATAACCGTAGAGTATATTATCAATGTTCATATTTAATTTCAAATTATTTTATATCAAGATAATTGATACAATAGCAAACAATAAATATTGTTATTTGAATTGAAGTGTTGTTATTATATTTTTTTCTTTTTAATGATATATGATATCTATTTGTATAAGCATATCATAGTGAAGATGTTATGAGTTTGTCATGTTTTCTATTATTATTTTCCCTTTATTTTTTATGAAAAAATTATTTTTGATGAAGGTTCTGATGGGAGAGGTTATAAAACATATTAGATAACTTTTTAGAGGATTAAGACTCACTTTTTTTTATTTCTTCAAGATAATATGGTTTTATTATAAGGTATAATGTAACATATATTACAATTGATTTTTATTTTACTTGATTTCAATGATTGTCCATTGTAATTTACATCCAATTTGATTATATGGTCGTTTTATCTAAAGAAATCTAGACCATGTCATCAATTTGAGAACCCATATTAAATGTGAATAATTCCATCACATTATTCACACTGTTTTTTTCTATGGGTTTGATTATAAAAATAAGTGATTAAAATTCCTAAATTCAACAAAGTTAATGGAAGAAAATAAAAAATAGTAATCTATTATATAACTTTTATAGTTGATGAAGGTTTTTTATGTTGGAAGATAAATGAAATAAATACATCAAGTCACCATATAAGTGAAATATCTTATCATTTTAAGATATATTTCCATTTAAATAATTTAATTTTCTCAATACATTAATTTAAATGAAACATTGATCTTTAAGAGAAGTGAGATATATTATGAAAATATTATTATTTAAATGTGATAACCAATCCATTAAATTATACTATGTGAATATGATTTACTTTAATATATAATATATATGTATATATAATTTTCCTACTCAATACAAATATATTTATGAATTCTTAATAAATATTCACTATATTTTTATTGAAGTCATTATATGCTTTTAAAATTCGTTTTTTTAATAAGTGCTTTAAAAAAAATTGGTATGGAAATTCTAATTAATTATTGAAAAATTTATAAATTTTATTTTATATATTAAATATATTTCTTGAAATCAAAATATAAAAATTATTATGATTTTAATGTTTTAGATATTTCTGAAATAAGTGATTTTTTAGTGAATAGTGAAAAAACAAATATTTTAAAAACTATTTTCTATATTCTTTAAACCAGGTAATTTAAAAGTACAAATAAATTATTGTATTTAATTTGATATAATATCCATATTATTTAAAATAATTTAATTAATTCCATTAGGATCACTATTTAAATGATTTTTATATAAGCATTTTTAGGCTTAAAATGTATTTTTTAGAGAATTGTTTTTCATTGCATTTTGTGGGATTAATTTTAAATTAATTTTATTACTTATAAGACATAAAATTTATAAAATTTATTCTATAATGTTATTATTAATGTATATATTTTGTAAATATGACCCACTTATTTTTCGTCATTTTGAATAATAATCGGGGAAAAATTTATCACCACTATAAAAGATAAATCATCTAATTTAGGTAAAACATGATGCGAAAAGAGTTAAAAAAATATATAAAACTTTACATTATTTCAATTTATAATATTTATTCAATCATATTCGTCATAACATAATTATATTTTATTATGGTTCCATTTTCCCTTGACAATGAAACCAATGTTATTTTATGTAACGAAAAATAAAAAATGTCACTCCCTTGACATTAAATGTCTCTTATATGTTCACACAGAGTTAAAAATAATCTATCAAAAAATATTAAAAGGTTATATTGTAAAAATGAAATGATTTCTATGATGTATTTTTTTATTTTATTTTTTTGTAATATAATTAAAATAAATTATTTTACAATGCTTATATAGTTCCTGTTCAAGTGGTAGAAAAATTAAGTTAATGATATTTAAAAATTAAAAGTAAAGTAATATGAATGAATTATTAATTTAAATAAATTTTTTAGTTATATTTATAACATATTATGTATTATTTATAAGGCTATATTCCAATTACTTATTAAACTTGATGAATTTAAATATCACGTTTTAAAAATAGGGTAAAAATTGACATTGATGATGTTCTATGAAATTAATAATTTATTAAATTATTTAAAAAAAATAATCATGAATTAGAATAAGGGGATAATATTTGGTCAAAATTTTCATTCCATGTCCAATTTTGAGGTTATTTTCACCTTCTATGTCAATTTAAAACCCATTAATATTGAAATAGTTGTTACCATGGTAATGGTTATAAATGGTTAATGATGGGGTTAATAAAAAATAAAATGTTTAAAATTATATCTCAATCTGTATAAATTTTATTGGAAGATTATATTATAACCATATCATCATTATATTATAATACATGTAATTTTTAACCACATGCAAAAGATTTTAAATATATTGTATTTGAATATTTTGAAAAATAACAAGAGGGTCACTACCCTTAACTATAAAAAGACACCCCTTATCTATTTTCCTTAAACCACAATAATCCATCTACCTAGACCAAATCCTTTACACTTATCTTCTAAAATTTTACATCATGATATAGAGGTGTTTTAATTCTTAAAATACCATTCCAGGTTTCCATAATATGGGATATAAAAGAAGTCAAATGAAGAAGAGGTAATTGTATTTACCTGGTTTTTTAAATTTCATTCTTCTTTTATTGAATCTATGTAACATCCCTACTAGAGAACCACTAAAATGGTTCTCTAAGTTAGTTATGTTTGTGTACTCAAGTTTTCAACCTTGTGTTCCAAAGGGTAATGACACATGGTGAGTGTCTAATTAAGGTAAACTGGGGAGATGATACAATCTCAATCAATAATAAGTATATAAAAATAAGTGAAAATTAATGGTTGTACAGAACAATAATAACTAAATATTAATATTATATTGACAACCAAGCTAATTCCAAATAATAATCCATGCATGAGAATTCTAAGTCACAAATATAAATATTAAAACATGCAGTATGTAATATAATAAACAGAGATAAGATGGAAAATGGAGAAGTAAATAATTGAATCAAACATTATATGGAACCCCAAGTACATGCTCAACTGCTACTCTCAAGTTCCCATGTCTAGCCCTAGTCCATAAACAAAATCAATATAAATCACATACCATATCCAAAACTATAATCAAGATATATGTTTGAGTACAAAATGAAAGACTGACATGAGGTGAGATAAACTCACTGGGATACCACGAACAAAGTCTAATGTAATCGAGTCCAAGATTTTAAAATGAAGAAGCTTTCATGTATTAAAATAAGGTGGGAAGTAAGTAAATGTAATCAAGTTGCACATTGTTTCCTCAAGGAAACCTAGCCAACCATAAAATAAAGGGCCTTAGTCAGAATGTATCTGAACATTCCATCCTATTTATATATATGCACATATATATAAATATATATAGGTAGTGATATAAATTAAACCATGAGGACCTGATGTGTAAGGCCATGGAATCCATAAAATAATAATATTATTTATAATAATAATAATAATATAAGTGTCTATTTTTTTTAATATGGGTATCATCCCATGAATTTAAACAAGGGGATACCGAATTCCATGTCTAACAATCACAATAAATAAAGTGAAACACCATGTATAACATCATAATTAAGTGTGTGGAACATCATGTATAGCATTAGAAAATGATTTGAAATTTCATTTCCATCATCCAAGATAATGGTGGTGTGAAACTTCATATCCAACAACCTAAACCAATACCTATCAGTAATAATCATGTGTAAAATGATCCAACTTTCTCTCTGATCCCTTTTACATGGTGTCCCATAATGTGGAACCTAGTATATATCAAGGCATAATGTGTCACATATGACTGATGATCCCATCCATGGTATTATTATATGGGAATCCAAGTATCTTTTCCGTTTAATTAACCATTTTCCCATTTTTTGTCACATCATTTCTAAATCATAAACCACACCTAAAGTATGGAGTGATAAGGGGCACAGTGGGCTGTCCATGATTGTTAGCACCAAATATTCTAAAAGGTGTATTATATTCCATGTGAATATGCATTACATAATATAATTCAACTATAAAATATACTATCTCATTTATACTAAAATTTTATTTCATGGGAAGCACCCATTCTTCAAAATCATCTAAACACGCTTTCAACTATTATATTAAAATTATCACTCCAAAGTGATAAGTGGTCCAAGAATGTAATTCATGGTATAATACATTCCAATTAAATTAATACCATTATGTTATCTATAACTATCTTGTATAAAATAGGTTACAAAGGACCAATTGAATATCAAATCCAGTTAATTTATTTATTTACTACACCAGTAAGGTTCATACTCAACACACCCATATCAATGGTTTAGGAATGAAGGAAATAATGAACCAAATCAAAATTTATTAAAAATCACGTTAAGTGGTTTTTAGGATTAGATAATCATTCTATAACAATTTTAGAGGGTCTAAGTTGAATCCTGGTCAGGATATATGAATTTAATTTCAAGATTTTTATATTTCACGACTCACCAAAGAAAGTTCTGGTGTTTGACATAACAACACATTTTATAAAAAACACAACCATGAGGGAAAGAATATTGACCACCAACCTGATACCATGGATTCTTCAATCATCCATATTTTGGATACGATTTTATTTTAAATAAGATAAATAATAGAAACAAACAAACACCTTAAAAATAGGGTATATGGGTCTATAAAGAAATTGAATCCAATAAGAAGAAATAAACAATGAATACAACCAATAGGAATCATAGTCTTGTGGATGGTGATAAAAATTTACCTATGATGATCAATTCCAATTCCCAAAAAAATCTGATCCAATTATTCTTAGGATAATGGAGATGAAATCCCCCCATGTGGTCCTATTGTATTTTAGAGTGAGGTGAAAGTGGTAATTTGTTTAACGAGGAAGGAGGGAAACATGTAAATTTCTTAATCCTTTATAAAGATGTATGGTTTTTATACAAGAATTATAAAATAGTGTTATAACCAATAAGTGCATCTATCCAAAGGGGAACCACCCTCGTATAGCTCGGTACACAGTATAACAAACAGTGTGTAGCCTTTGTGTTCTCACTGTCCAAGAGCCCTATCATTCTGTATGGGTTTAGTGAAGGGTTACACTAAATGTTTGCCAACTATTTGACTAAATTTAAACCTATTAATCATTTTTCAGATTTCCATAGAGACACAATAAAATTTAAAAAAAATCATTTTATTGTACAAATCGGGTAACATGGTTGGTATGTATGGTTTTCACTAACTGTTTTCTAATTGTGAACCCTTGTCTCCCTCTCCTGAAACTGAAATATCAAATCCTAACACTTATAAAAATCATCCAAACATTCATGATACCATTAAATACAGAAAAAATCTGAAAAAAGGAAAATATTTATTATTTTTGAAACTCATAATTACATTACTGATGATGGTTTAAGAACGACCCATCAAAAAAACAAAAAATAAATTTCTTTTATAATTTGTATTCCTGGTATAAAATGGGACATTACAACCACCAAACTATAGAAGGTCTCCTAGCCAAGAGACCATGTGGTATAATGAAACATCACCTGACCTAAATGGGCCATGAATTGGCACTCAAATGGTCTTTTTTCACTTCTGAATACCCATTGTACATCCAAGTAAAACATTAAAACATCCAGAATATAAACTATTAAAACCCAATTTAGTTCTCATATCCAAAGATGAATCATTGGTATAGTGCTTACTTGAGACCGTCTAAACAATGACTCAATCACATAGTAGTTCCATTCATCATCTGTATAAGGCCCCAACCTTAAACATCACTTAATCTTGAGTTACTTCAAGAATACACGTTGAGGATCTTTTCAGGTTTAGACTTTTAGAGAATTAGATCATCAAACATGCATTACATTCCACATTTAAACAAAGTGGTTACATAAAATATAGTATTCATTTTTCCCATAAATGGACAAATATTTAAAATAAAACATGGATTCTTTCTTGACACTTCCTTGACACTGTCATCATATCATGTACCTTTCCCTTGACCTGTGAAAAACATTTCAAAAACATGGGATGAGCATAAAAAGATCAGTAAGGGATATAAAAATATGGAATGGAAAACATGAGTACATATATACATAAGAATGAAATCATACTTTACCCATAAAACATAAGCACTTTAACATACCTCATCAAATCATGAATAAATCATAGAAATCATAAGACATAAAGGTGACTTGAGGCATTCATAACATTCTTACGTAGGGAGTAACCCTCTTGGTTACGTTTGGAATACCCATCACAGTATATTCCCTAAATCCCTTCGGAGAAACCTCATCCTTTAACCGCTTCGTGTTACCCAATGCATTGGAGATCTATATCGGGCTCACCCGCCCTTATTTTATCACAGAACCACCCGTCTTCATAATAATTCCCAAGAACCATAACATAATCGTATCACATAAAACATACATACAAGAAACATAACATTTCCACATTTCAATCACAAGATATCAATATAACACATTGATATAATAAAAACATTATGAAAACCATTTTCAATACCAAAATAAAAGAAAAGTAAAACATGGTATTTATTTTTCTTTTAAAAAAAGGTATGGCTTGTAGAGGAAGCCGAAACTCAGATAATGGTCACAGCGGCGGAGAAGTCGTTGTCGCCGCATACGTACGACAAAAACATTACCTTTTGTCATTTAGTAAAACGCTTTGTATAAAAAATATTCCTTTCGGATAAACGTAAAAGTAAAATGGGTTTATACACCGTATAAAAGAAGGTTGTGTATAAAACAAAATATGCCTCAATGAAAGGAGATTGAGACGAAGTCCCATACCTCGGGTCCGACTTGACTCGATCATTATTTAACGTCCTGAATAATAAACTTGAGTTAATTTATAATTTCTTAAGAACCTTTTTCAAGTTCATTATTCCTTTTATATCACTTATTACCATGTTATGAACACTATGTAATTATTTAAGTTAATAATGGTCGTTTTTTCGATCATTGGTACTTGAGTCAAAATTAAACTCTTTATAATTACAAGTTGTTCATGAGGTAAAATATCCATTATATACAGAATTATATTAAAGATGTAGATATCATATATGTCATATATATCCAGTATATACATGCATTTATAATATTACATAACATTTAGAGGTAAGAAATGAAATCCACCGTTCATGGAGACGGTAAGCCGTACGTACGCATGAACGCTACTTCTATTTCTATTTCATATTTAATGGAATTAAAACATAATGATACAAAATAGTATTATAATTACAGTATTTTATCATATATAATATCATTAAATCTATCTTTATACGTACCACATATGGTATAAATGAATCAAATCACTTTGAGGGGGCTGTAGTCCGCACTTCCTAAAATGAAGATATCGCATTTACCCATAATGGAAACCATAAAGGTATGCCATAAATGAAAAATACAGAAGGTTAAGTAAAACATAAACATATTATATATCATATATAAATATAGTGACATCTTAATGGCCACCATTTAAGGTATTATATAAGTGTTGAACAATCATCGTTTCGTGAGGCAGAAATTCGCCATCCACAGAAACAGTATGTTCTTTAACCATTAGATGTAGGTGTGTGTAAGTTTAGCTTGAATTATTCTTATAAAAAAATACTAGTATATTAAATATACTGGATTTGTTACAAAATAAATGAATAAAAGAGTTTAGAGGGTTTGAGAAGAAAAATAAAACATAAGAACCCATGAGAAAACACTACCTTTAAAACGGGTAACTCTTTTTGATTTGAGCTCAAAGGCTTCCTTGGGAAGACTTCTGCCCAAAGTAAGGCTTCAAGGAGTAAGAGAGGGATGTGGAGAGACAAAATGGGCAGGGTTTGGCTGAGCCAAAGTCTTGAGAGGTGTGCGTAATGTGGTAGAGGTGGGGGCCTTTTATAAGGGAAGAGGAGGGGCAGTCCTGGAAAGTTATAAAAGGTTACTTTATTATAAAATGCTTTTCGGATTTAAAAGGTCCCAAAATTATATATTTCGAGGATAAGGTGATAAGAGTTCTAAATCCACCCATCCAATAGGTTTTTGACATGTTTAGGTCTTAGATTTTACATTATCTTTTCATTTTTTTAAAATCATTAAATAATGAGGTAATCGCTGCATCATCATGGTATCATAAATAATTTACTTTATTTAATGTCTAAAAATTATAAAAAAAATATCATGATGTAGGAAATATTTTTAGATTTCTAAGTAATATTTATAGTAAAAAATATGACTTGTATAAACCCATTTAAAAATTGTTTTTGTAAAACACATTATGTTTGTGACATTTTTATTTTAACTTTAAATAAAATAGGTATTAATGTCATGTTCCTACAAAAGTGGCTCCATGGGGTCCCCAAGTTGACCCATGGATTTTATGGGTCGGCAATGACACATACAATAAGTTTAGGACATGTGTTTATGTCATTTCATATTATTAAAACATTATTTTTACCCCAAACTACACTAATTACCTCTAATCGCGATTAAAAACTTAAAAGTTACTATTCACCAAAAAATTTATTTTAATCCCATTGAACAAAATTTTACTTCTTAATTACAACCATGTATGTCAGATTTTTGAAATTCAAAACATAGAGGTGGTAAAATTTTATTTAAATGGAAAATCAGTTTTTTATGAGTACCACTTAGTGGTTTCACTATTCATCAAAAATTGAAGTTTTTTCAGAAAAATACCAAAACATTACCCTAAGCTATATTTGATATTCCGAATTCAAAAAATATGTCTATTTTATAAAATTCAAAACATATAAGTTACATTAATTAATTTAATAATAAATTCCCACTGTCAGAGAAAATAGCGTGTTTTTATGAAACAATAAGTATCAAAAGATTGACACTAGTTTAAGTCCAATTTCAACGTGAAATTAATTCCAACGACCGCTATTGGATTAAATGGTAAAAATATATTCTAATTTAACTTTAAATCCAATTCAAAATATAATCTAATCATATAAATAAATTATATTAAAAAGAGGTTTTGAATTAAAATACAATAGTTTTCACTATTCAGTAAAAAATGAACTTTATCGAAAAAATACCAAAAATTTACACAAAATAAAATTTGATGTCACAATTCTAAAGAATAATTTTATTTGTTCCAATAGAATGTATAAGAGTGACCAAAACTTTATTTATGGATGGTTCGCCGTCAAAAGGTGATAAGTCGACCTTTAGTGAATGTTAGAGTATATATGCCTAAAATTGAATTCTTTTCGTATTTTAAGCCTTTATCCTTTATTGGATAAATGTAAAAAAAATTAACAAACATATATAATCATATTTTAGTTATTTCCATTCATTCCCGCCAATACAATGGCTACTGTTAACTACTATTTAAAATAATATTAATTTACTACTAGTGTGCAACGTAATATTTCAAAGAAACTCTTTGTGGCGTATCGAGTACGCTATCGAACATAGCAACCCATTTAAAGTAAAATTAATATTTAGTTCATAAATATTAATAAAAATGAAAATGATTTATTCTTTATTTACCTGGGATGTTACATCCTTCCCCCCTTTTGGGAATTGCGTCCTCGCAATTTTATTCACTTATCAAAATAAGTGGGGGTATTTATCCCTCATAGCATTTTCAGATTCCCATGTTGCCTCTTCAACCATATGATTTTCCATAAAACCTTTACCTGGTGTATTACCATATTCCGTAACACTTTCTCTCTACGGTCAAGAATTTGGACCGGTTGTTCTTCATAAGAGAGATTCTCCTCCAATTGAACTACCTCTGGGCTCAAAACAAGAGATGGATCTGGCATATACTTTCTCAACATCGAAACTTGAAAAACACTGTGTACCTGAGATAAAATTGGAGGTAAAGACACTCGATAAGCAACTGATCCAACTCTCTCCAGAATTTCATATGGTCCAATGAACCTTGGACTCCACTTTCCTTTCTTACCAAATCACATCACACTTTTCCACGGTGAAACTTTGAGAAAAACATGATCACCTACCTCGAAAGATAGATCCTTCCTTCAGTTATCTGCATAAATCTTCTGCCTACTTTGAGCTGTTCTCATGTGTTTCTGAATCAACTGAACTTTTTCTTCCATCTCTTCTACAAATTCTGGTCCCATCAACTTCCTTTCACCCACTTCATCCCAGAAAGATGGAGTTCGACACCGCTTCCCATATAATGCCTCAAATGGTGCCATCTGTATACTGGAATGAAAACTGTTATTATAAGAAAACACAACTAAAGAAAGATGTTGATCCCAACTTCCCTGATAATCCATTGAAAAAGCACGTAGCATATCCTCCAAAGTCTGAATTGTTCTTTCTGACTGTCCATCTGACTGAGGATGAAAATCTGTACTAAAATTTAATTCAGTACCCAACGACTTCTGAAGGCCTTTCCAAAAGTTAGAAGTGAACCTAAGATCACGGTCATATATAATGGATAGAGGAACTCCATGTAACCTGACTATCTCTTTAAGATACAAACGGGAAAGTTTATCTAGGGAAAAAGTATCTCGTATGGAAAGCAAATGAGCATATTTAGTCAAGCGATCAACAATAACCCAGATTGCATTATTACCTTGAGGTGTCTTCGGCAATCCCATAACAAAGTCCATGGATATATTCTCCCATTTCCACTCTGGAACTGGTAAAGGCTGAAGCATCCCTTTCGGTAACTGCCTATCTGCTTTAACCTGTTGAAAGGTCAAACACTTCATAGTAAAATCAGGAATATCCCTTTTCATTCCGTCCCACCAGTAATACTCCCGAAGATCTCTATACATCTTAGTACTGCCAGGATGGACTGAAAACTGAGAACTATGAGATTCACATAACAAATCTATCTTCAACTGTGAATCACACGGCAGACACAATCTCTTCCCAAATATAAAAAAAAATCATTATCAATATTGAATTCAGGAAACTTACCCTTCTGAACCAGCTCTACCTTTTTCTGAAACTCGCTGTCTTGCTTCTGTGCTTGCTTAATTCTGTCTGATAGAGAAGATTCCACTAATACCTGAAACAAAATAGAAGGACACCCTGCACCAACAACTTCTATTCCAAAGTTTATCAAATCCTTAACCAAAGGATCACGTTCCAAATGCAACATTCTTAATTAAGCATTACTTTTTCGACTCAAAGCATCAGCCACTTTATTTGCTTTTCCCGGATGGTAATGAATTGTACAATCATAATCCTTGATTAATTCTAGCCATCTCCTCTGTCTCATGTTCAATTATTTCTGAGTGAATATATACTTTAAACTTTTGTGATCGGTATATATTTCACACTTTACTCCATACAAATGATGCCTCCAAATTTTTAAAGCGAAAACAACAGCAGCTAATTCCAAATCACGTGTAGGGTAATTTACCTCATGAGTTTTCAACTATCGTGAAGCATAAGCAATTTCCTGATCATTATGCATTAATACGAAACCAATTCCTTTCAATGAAGCATCACTATAGATAAAAAACTCCCCATTCCTGGAGGGTTGTGCCAAAACTGGATCATTCACCAATCTTCTTTTCAGTTCCCAAAAACAATCATCACATTCCTTTGTCCAGATAAACTTAACACCCTTTCGAGTTAGCTTAGTCATTGGACTAGATAATCGTGAAATTTTTTTAACAAGCCTTCGGTAATAGCCTGCCAAACCAAGGAAGCTACGAATCTCAGTTACATTTGTGGGTCTTGTCCATTCTTCCACAACCTTTGTTTTTGAAGGATCAACAGTTATCCCATCTTTAAAAACAAAATGACCAAGGAAAGAAATATGTTGCAACCTAAACTCACACTTGCTGAATTTCCCATACAATTTCTTTTCTTTTAAGGTTTTCAAAATAACCCATATATTTCTTTCATGCTCCTCTTTACTTTTAGAAAACACCAAAATATAATCAATGAAAACAACCACAAACTTATCCAAGAACTCATGGAAAATTCTATTCATTAAGTCCATGAATACAGTAGGTGCATTGGTTTGCCCAAAAGGCATTACTATGAATTCATAATGGCCATATCTTGTACGAAACACAGTCTTCGGAATATTTTCTTCCTTTACCTTCAACTGATGGTACCCCGATCTCAGGTCAATCTTTAAAAAATACTGAGCTCCCTGGAGCTGATCAAACAAATCATCGATATGAGGCAAATGATATTTGTTCTTAACAGTGATGTTATTCAAGGCTCTATAATCAATGAAAAGTATCATAGAACCATCTTTCTATTTAAAAAATAAAACAGGAGCACACATGGTGATGTGCTAGGTCAAATGAAACCTTTCTCTAATAAATCTTGCAATTTCTCCTTCAACACTAAAAGTTCAATTTGAGCCATTTGATAAGGGGGTTTTGAAATTGGCTTTGCATCAGGAACTAAGTCTACAGTAAACTCAACTTCCCGATCTGGTATTATTCCAGGCAACTCATTAGGAAAAAACTTCAGGGTACTCATTTACCACTGGCACATCATTAATATGAACGGTTCCCTTGTTTTCAACAATATGTGCAAGGTAACATTCATTTCCATCTTTTACAAGTTTCTCAGCCTCTTGATACGTTATCAACAGTAAGGTTTCATTCTTGTATAGAAACTGAAATTATTTATGAAAAGAAACTTCTTTAGCTCTACAGTCAATCTTAGCATGGTAAATAGAGATCCAATCCATACTCAGGATAACATCAAACTCTACTAGAGGTAAAACAATAAGGTTTGAAAGTAGGTTCTTTCCACATATAAGGATAGGAAGATTATTATGAATTCTTTTTTCCTGAACATTTCCCCCATGTGTTTTTACCACAAGTTCAGGAGTCATTTCTTGAGATGGTATTCCCATTTTACTAGAAAAGTTTTCAGAGATGAAAGAATGTGTAGACCCTGAATCAAACAACACACTGGCATAATCTGAAAAAACAAACAAAGTACCTGATACAACTTCATTTGATGGCCTGACATATGCTGAAGTAGCTGCAAAGGATTTCACCACCCCTTTCTGCTTGTAGTCTAACTACTTCCTATCACTCGAGCTCTTGGTCGGACACTCGTTTGCATAGTGACCCATCTCATTGCACTTAAAACATTTCACTAACTGTAAATAAAATTTGGTCTTACCATCACCTAGATCTTTTTCAGTGCAATCACGATCCTTATGTCCCATATTACCACATCGGTAGCACTTTCCAGAATTCAGAAGACATTCCCCAGCAATCCTTTTACCAAATTTATCACAAACTGGAAACTTAGTTTTCTTACCGTCAGATCTTTTTGAAGAATTCTTTCCTTTCTCCTGCCACCTCGGTCTCTTCTTCTGCTGGTTGTTATAGAACACTTGATCATCAGCAAACTCCATTTCCACCTTCTCAGCACATCGAACAAGCTTTTCATAACTTTTGAACTCACAAGAAGCCAATGCCCTTCGATATTTTGGATTTAATCCTGAGTAAAAATGATTGATTTTACTATCAAGGTCTCAGGTAAAATTTGGAGCATACCTTGACAATCGAGTGAACCTCTCTACATAGGCATGAAGTTCCCAGACAGGATCCAAGTATCACTGAGAGGGGGAGGGGGTGAATCAATGATATCTTTTTCTTTTTAAGTTTTCCCTTTCTTGAAACAACCTTCGCCTCCTGTTAAAGAGTTTCTTCCCTACTGAACACACACAACCACAGGAACACAAGATTTACAAGGTTCACTACTCAACAAGAGTAGCTACGTCCTTGGTATGGTACGGAAACAATCCAGTACCACACAATCCACTAGAAAACAATCCTTTGATGTGGAATAATACGAGTAGGATATACCCTTACACTCGTACAGCACTTTGAAAACAATCCAATAGTGTGTGTGCTCCCTATTAGCACAAATAGGGTAACACAATGTTTCAGTGCTTCTTTACAATTGAACAGATGTATTCTCTGAAGTACAAATCTTCACTTTCTTACCCAAAAGCTGGTAAGAACTCTCTTACACACAACTGAATACGTGCTAAGACCCCAAATATTTCGCGCAGCCTTTAGGGTGACTTGCGCGAAATTAAAATGGCTTGCGCGTAAAAATTCCCTTTTGGTGCGGAAATCATTTTTGTGCAACTTCCCTTTCTCGCGCAAAGTTTCACTTTTCGCGCAGCTTCCAAATTTTTTGCGCTACTATCTTTATTTGGCGAAAACCTATTTCTTTTCGCATACCCCACTTAGCATAAGATTTTATGCGCACCAGATCTCGAAATTTCTTCTGTGTGTCGAGCCTTTACAAATGGAGAGGGTTAGCCTCATATTTATAGGCAATTTTGACCCCGCGCGAAAAACCCTAATCCGCGCGTAAAACCTCTTCCATGCGTGTAAAAAATCTTTTATGAAACTTCATCTTTCGCGCCATGCTTCAATATTTCGCGCACCTCATGCCTTTTCCATTTTTTCATCCTTCTAAGCTTGAATCACCAATTACGCGCAAAATTCCACACCGCATTCCATGTTGCGCGCAAACCCATCCTTTCACGCGACATCATATTTCGCGCAATGATCCAATTTTTCACGCAGCTCATGCCTTGGAAAATTTTTGAGCTTATGATCTCAAAACATATTTTGCGCGAAAAATATAATTCCTCTATTTCTCACATCCCGCAGATATTTCGTGCAACACGCTAGTATTTCGCGCAGCCCGCATATATTGCACGCACCACTTTATTTTTGCGCGCAACATGCCTAAATTTCCGTGCACTCCATGCCCTTGTCATTTTTGATGTTCTAATCTTGAATCATGCCTTTCACGCAAAAATCTAAACCATATTCAATCTTTCATGCTTCATCCATTGCCAAAAAACATTTCTTCATCTCCCGCTTTTTAGGCCCTAAAATTTGGCAAACACTGGAAAATGGCGCCACCTTAAACTGGGCTTTTCTGCCGTCCCCAGATTGTCCATTTCTTTGTCATTTTCTCTCTTCACTGCTTCCCATAACCATTCTTCTGCTCTTATCACGAATCTCACTATCGTGATATTTATCCTTTGATAGATCAGCTTTAGCATCGTCAGAGTTGCAATGGGAACTGAAACTTCCCTCTCTCCCAACAGCATCATTCCTTCCAATCAAAACTTTATATGACTGTCATCATCGTTTCTCCCCCTTTCCTTCATAAGGCATGCATCAAAAGTTCTCTTAGCTCATGATATGTGTGAAATACATACCAGTAATGCATCGTCTGATTTGTGATCCTTCTACAAAGTGAATTGATTTATCTTCTTTGACAACAAAATACAACACTCTACAAAGGCTAACTCTTCAAACTTTATTCTCCATTCAACTTGGTCCCAACAAGGTAGCCACTGAGTCTTCCTCTTGCCTCAATTCCAAGAATTGTTTTTCCATCCTATGTCGAACAACCTTAGGAAAATACTTCTCAAGAAACATACATTTGAATTTACCTCTGATACCAATTATAAGGCCCCGAACTTAAACATCACTTAATCTTGAGTTACTTCAAGAATACACGTTGAGGATCTTTTCAGGTTTAGAGTTTTAGAGAATTAGATCATAAAACATGCATTACATTCCACATTTAAATAAAGTGGTTACATAAAAGATAGTATTCATTTTTCCTATCAACAGAAACATATTTAAAATAAAATATGGATTCTTTCTTCACACTTCCTTGACACTATCATCATATCATGTACCTTTCCCTTGACTTGTGAAAAACATTTCCAAAACATGGGATGAGCACAAAAATCTCAGTAAAGGATATAAAAATATAAAAAGGAAAACATGAGTACATATATACATAAGAATGAAATCATACTTTACCCATAAAACATAAGCACTTTAACATACCTCATCAAATCATGAATAAATCATAGAAATCATAACACATAAAGGTAACTTGAGGCATTCATACCATTCTTACATCGGGAGTAACCCTCTTGGTTACGTTTGGAATACCCATCACAGTATATTTCCTAAATCTCTTCGGAGAAACCTCAATGTTTAACCCCTTCACGTTACCCAATGCATTGGAGAGCTATATCGGGCTCACCTGCCCTTAGTTTATCTCGAAACCACCCGTCTTCATAATAATGGCCAAGAACCATAACATAATCGTATCACATAAAACATACATACAGGAAACATAACATTTCCACATTTCAATCACAAGATATCAATATAACACATTGATATAATAAAAACATTATGAAAACCATTTTCAATACCAAAATAAAATAAAAGTAAAACATGGTATTTATTTTTCTTTAAAAAAAAAGGTATGTCTTGTAAAGGAAGCCGAAAATAAAATAATGGTCACGATGGCGGAGAAGTCGTTGTCGCCGCATACGTATGACAAAAACATTACCTTTTATAGTTTAGTAAAATGATTTGTATAAAAAAAATTCCTTTCAGATAAACATAAAAGTAAAAGGGGTTTATACACCGTATAAAATAAGGTTTTGTATAAAACAAAATATGCCTCAATGAAAGGAGATTGAGACGAAGTCCCATACCTCGGGTCCGACTTGACTCGATCGTTCTTTAACGTCCTGAATAATAAACTTGAGTTAATTTATACATTCTTAAGAACCTTTTTCAAGTTAATTATTCCTTTTATATCACTTATTACCATTTTATGAACACTATGTAATTATTTAAGTTAATAATGGTCGTTTTGTCGATCATTGGTACTTGAGTCAAAATTAACCTCTTTATAATTACAAGTTGTTCATGTGGTAAAATATCCATTATATACAGAATTATATTCAAGATGTAGATATCATATATGTCATATATATCCAGTATATACATGCATTTATAATATTACATAACATTTAGAGGTAAGAAATAAAATGCACCGTTCATGGAGACGGTAAGTCGTACATACACATGAACTCTACTTCCATTTCTATTTCATATTTAATGGAATTAAAACATAATGATAAATAATAGTATTATAATTCCATTATTGTATCATATATAATATAATTAAATCTATCCTTTATACATACCACATATGGTATTAACGAATCAAATCACTTTGAGGGGGAGGTAGTCCGCACTTCCTAAAATGAAGATATTGCGTTTACCTATAATGGAAACCATAAAGGAATGCCATAAATGAAAAATAAATAAGATTAAGTAAAACATAAACATATTATATATCATATATAAATATAGTTACATCTTAATGTCCACCTTTGAAGGTGTTATATGAGTGTTGAACAATCATCGTTTCGTGAGGCAGAAATTCACCATCCACAGAAACAGTATGTTCTTTAACCATTAGATGTAGGTGTGTGTAAGTGTAGCTTGAATTCTTCTTATAACAACATACTAGTATATTGGAGATACTGGAGTTGATACAAAAGAAATGAATAAAAAGAGTTTAGAGGGTTGGAGAAGCAAAATAAAACATAAGAACACAAGAGAAAACACTACCTTTAAAACAGATAACTATTTTTGATTTGAGCTCAAAGGCTTCCTTGGGAAGACTTCTGCCCAAATTGAGGATTCAAGGAGTAATAGAGGTATGTGGAGTGACAAAATGGGTAGGTTTTGGCCGAGCCAAAGTCTTGAGAGGTGTGGGTAAGGTGGTAGAGGTGAGGGCCTTTTATAAGAGGATAGAAGGGGCACTCTTGGAAACTTATAAAAGGTTACTTTATTATAAAATGATTTTAGGATTTAAAAGGTCCCAAAATTATATATTTATAGGATAAGGTGATAAGAGTTCTAAATCCACCCATCCAATAGGTTTTTTACATGTGTAGTTGTTATATTTTACATTATCTTTTCATTTTTTTTAAATCGTTAAATAATGATGTAATCGCTGCATCATCATGGTATCATAAATAATTTAATTTATAAAAATTATAAAAAAACTATCATGATGTATGAAATCTTATTATATTTCTAATGAATATTTATAGTAAAAAATATGACTTCTATAACCCCATTTAAGAATTGTTTTATTAAAACAACTCATGTTTGTGACATTTTTATTTTAACTTTAAATAAAAAAGGTATTAATGTCATTTTCCTACAAAAGTGGCTCCATGGGGTCCCCAAGTTGACCCATGGATTGTCTTGGTCGGACATGACACATAAAATAAAGGTAGTACATGTGTCTAGTCCATTTCATATTATTAAAACATTATTTTTACCTTAAACTACACTAATTACCTCTAATCGCGATTAAAAACTTAAAAGTTACTATTCACAAAAAAATTATTTTAATCCCATTGAACCACATTTTACTTATTAATGAAAACCATGTATGTCAAATTTTTGAAATTCAAAACACAGAGGTGGTAAAATTTCATTTAAACGGAAAATCAGTTTTTTATAAGTACCACTTAGTGGTTTCACTATTCATCAAAAATTGATGTTTTTCAGAAAAATACCAAAAATTTACCCTAAGCTATATTTGATATTCCGGATTCAAAAATGATGTCTATTTTAGAAAATTCAAAACATATAAGTTAAATTAATTAATTTAATAATTAATTCTTGTTTTCCGAGAAAATAGTATGTTTTTATGAAACAATAAGTATCAAAAGATTGACACTAGTTTAAGTCCAATTTCAAAGTGAAATTAATTCCAACGACCACTATTGGATTAAATGGTAAAAATATATTCTAATTTCACTTTAAACCCAATTAATAAGATAATATAATCATATAAACTAATTATATTAAAAAGAGGTTTTGAATTAAAATACAATAGTTTTCACTATTCAGTAAAAATTGAACTTTATCGAAAAAATACCAAAAATTTAAAAAAAGTAAAATTTGATGTCCCAATTCTAAAGAATAATTTTATTTGGTCCAATAGAATGTATAAGAGTGACCAAAACTATATTTATGGATGGTTTTCTATCAAAAGGCGATAAGTCGACCTTTAGTGAATGTTAGAGTATAATGCCTAAAATTGAATTCTTTTGGTATTTTAAGCCTTTATCCTTTATTGGATAAATGTAAAAACATTTAACAAACATATATAATAATATTTTAGTTATTTCCATTAATTCTCGCTAATACAACAGCTACGTGTTAACTACCATTTAAAATAATATTATTTTATTACTAGTGTGCTACGTAAGATTTCAAAGAAAATATTTGTTGCGTATCGGGTAATATATCGAACATTGCCACCCCTTTAAAGTAAAATTAATATTTAATTCATAAATATTAATAAAAATGAAAATTATTTATTCTTTATTTACCTGGGATGTTACAATCTAACCTATAATTATCCCCATAATTGGTTCTAACATTGAGAGATAATTTCCAAGTCATGGTGATCCCCCATCCTAATTTAACATGGGAATAATACCTTAGGATTTTAATTAAGTACCTAGCACATTTCTCAATTTGGATGAATAGTTGAATTCCAAATGACCATTATTAAACCGTTCTTGCCTTTTTCACTAGAAAATAACCAGTCGATTAAACACCCATTTAACATAAAAAACACTATCCTAACATCCACTCTCATACATCCCCCATGAATATTTTTATACTATTATCTAAAATTCACCAAAGAATCCAGCTGTATATAGTTTCATTTATTATAATTCATTATTATCCAAAATGAATTTCCAATAACTGACCTCAAGGTACTGTGACTTTTTCCACATGAGTGTCCAATTGCCAAACATGAAAAGATATCTTTTTATTTTGTAATGTAGTGGATTCTCTCTTATCATAGTCAAATAATTATTAAGATAAAGGGCATACACACCTTTAAACCAGTAGTACACTAAGATATTATCATTTATTTTCATTGAAACTATATCATCTTATTAGTAGGTAGGAAATTCCATCAAATGCATTCAATTTAAACTCGAGACACATTCATCATATATGATTAAATCAATCGACATGATTTTAAGACAATCGTGCCCCATTACATAGAAAATGGGATTGTTAATCCACATCTAGTTAATTATTTTGTAACAATTTAGCTAAATTATCAACATTTAGTCCTTATTCTTCTATGATGCCTCGACTACATGGGAATTATGTGATAATTCAAATATAACCCCGATAGAACCATCTCAAAATAAGGATTATTACAAAGGTTGATTACCTAGACAATCATTTTATTTTTAATTATTCTTTGTTGGAACTAACACATTTCTATTCTATCACATTACCCATATCACTTATAGAATCTGTGCCTAAATATAGCAAAAAAACCATATGAACCAATTGTAGGTCGTTAAATTTATCATAGTATCAATGAATAGAAATCCAAAAATAGTAGCCTCCATCCATAATCGTTTTATTTTATCAAGGGTAAAAGAATCCTACAAACTAAGAGCATCGACTCAAACAAAGTTTTCAACCTCATAGGGAAAAGAACCAAGACTAGAGAAAATAATGAACCGGTCATTTTATGACACTTGAGAAGAAAGATAATTCTACATAATGTTCCCCTCTCTCTGGGTATGAAGAATGACCATATGTTCATTCATAAGACACTTGCAATGCCTAATTGAATATTCAATGGGCCAGGGAATAGGGCCTTTACCTTAGAGAGCATTGTATATAGTGGTTGAATCATAATCAATCTCCCTGATAGGGATGTTCCTCTAAATACATAGCTAGAGTCCTGATAACACAACAAGAGCTTCCTATTGACAGGAATCCCCACTTGCGTTGAATGATGAGAAGGAAGAAATGACTGAGCCCATAGAATTTCAAATAACTCCACCCCCCTGCATGGAACCCAAGGAGCACGAGCCCTCAGTATTCTATTTTTCCCCAAAACAAGCAGTTTCCAAATGACCCACTTACCTTGATCTGCAACATTTGAATTAATGGGTCCTTGAGGAGTGTGAATAGGTAGAATGGAATGTCTTCTCACTATATCTTAGTAAAACCTTTAGAAATCCATAATTAGATTATTTATTTTAATGAAAATACCTGAGATGGAATTTATGAGTATTTGATTCCGTAACTTGTTACATGAAGACCAGGGGAGACAAAAGCTAGCAATGAACACCAATGCTCTAGCCATGCGCTCCGAGCTAGGTTTGTATACCACCTAGAACCAACACAGTAACCTCACAATAGTCCTCTATGACTATGCTCCCTCTTATATAATTAACACTAATAAACATGTCCGACCTAATGCTACCCACCTTAGGAGTTACCCTGTAACTGAATATTAAAAAAATTACAAATTATGGATTAGCACATTATTCATCCATAATTGAACATGGGTTATGGATATGGGATACGCACATTTATCAAAAACTGATGTGAAAGGTGATATAGAACCATCCACTTATCATCTCGCTAAAATAATTTTACATTATATCTACACAGAACCCTATCCCAATCCAAAATTACACATGTTATTTATATCATCATAGAACCTATACTAGCTTTAACTAGTAGTGTCACAACACCCGATACTTTTTAAAAAAATTCACAAGCACTATGTAACTCATATTTCATACAAAGTGTCATGGATATGTAAATATGAACAATCTTTAACATCCAGTTCACTCTACCAAAGGGATAACCCATAAGCATAGAATTATTTCATTCAATAACATTTCTCATTGTGTTCATGAAACAAAAAAAAATCAGCATTACACGACCTTACCGCTCAAACAATAAGTGTTTTGTTTCATCACTTCTTAAATCAATGGAAATGTTTTACAAAAATGTGTGATGAAACCATCATAAAATAGTGTAATAGGTGATAAGATCTCATATAATTATATAGGATATACATTGACCAAACCAGAGTCATGTTATCCATTCAACTATAAATAGGATAAAGACTCTTGAGCCATGCTCTATCATAAAATAGGACCAACCATGTGACCATCAGACTGGATGACCATTCCAAAGGAATGTATAACCCACTAAACTGAATAATTACATTACGATCACCTCTTTCAAAATTATTAGCTTAGAAAATGGCCACCATCAACCCAGGTGTGTTTTTTTATCAATAGGAGTCCCACCCATGAAAATCAACACCTGAAGGGAACCTCATTTAGAAAAATAATCATAAAAAGTTAACAATGAATTTACATATAAGGGAACCACCATAATGGGATAAACCACATTTATCCCAAGGCATATAATTTTAAACAATAATATATTTAAAAACACTTTTAATGTCACTTTTTACCTTTCAATATCTGTTTATAACCAATGTGAATACATGAAACATTGAAATTCAAAGTTCCTATGCCATTTTTCATAAAAACAAAAAAGAAATACCTTCCATAGGGTGATACATATTGTGTTATTGGAATCAGCTTTATACAGTTATAATGTTGAATGATTTCTGATTACCAAAAGGACTTTGGATATTGGTTTTCAATAAAATCAATCTGGAAATCCATCCTATGAGGCTCCCAACATTGGTTTTTTAATTACTAATGTTGTAAGTTTATTTCTTCCGATATTTAAAATTTATATATTCCAACACATGAAAAATCAAACTAACAAAACAAATATAGAAAACATAGAATATAGGAAACAAATATCATTTAGAACATTTATAAAAAAATTTACAAATACACCCCTAAATGAAATTAAATATCCAAATTAACAAAAAAAATAAAACATATTTTGACAATAAATTTTGATATTGTTTTATTTAATTTTATGTTTATAAAGAAACATCATAAAAATATGACAAAATAAAGTGTAAGATTTTAGAACATAACATATTGTTTTAAATGATAATTTTTATAATGAAACTGACCTTTTCAAAATCTATTGTTGTTTTGGTCATGATTATGTCATAAATTAATTCTAAAACATAATATCCATATTCAAAACTATTTTATTAATGATGAAACTATGTTTATGAATAAATATTTTAAAAATAAAAAATAGAAATATGTATGAAAATTCATGTATTCAATTATGTATAAGTTATCAACCTGAGATTTCAGAAAGGAAATTTTTTATAGTTCCACTATTGGATTTAAATTACTATTTATCATAATCCATGACCTATGTTATTTTCAAATATTAATAATAAAATATGTATTAAATTGAAAAGAAAACATTAAAGAACTATAATCATGAAATAATAATCACTTGTTTAACAACTTCATAAATTTTCATCATATACAACCCAATAAATATTTAAACCATATTCTCCACATTATTTTGAAAAAATACGATTTATATCCATTGTATAATAAATATTATATGTTAAAAATATATAATAGTATAATTAATAGTGGTTTGTGTTGACCTCACCTGTTTTTATAATCTCACTTATGTTTTAATATGTTGATAATCCCAAATAATGTTCATTTATATATTAATTACAATTCATTCTACTTTGAAATAACTCTAACTCAATCAGGATGTGTTTTGCATAGACCACATAAGTGTTAATTCACTAATATGATCGAAGCTACTGATACAGACCTACCGGTACATAGTCTACCGATATATATAGTCACCTATTAGCAAAGTTCACCAATATACAGAGCTACTGGAATGTATAAGTCCACCAATAAGCACATGTCACTGATAGATCCAGTCTACCTATATAGATGAGCTACTGGTATGAAGTCCACCAATAAAACATCCACCGATACAGACAGCTACTGATAGAACAAGTCAACTGATGTTCATAAGTCCACAGGTATGCACTTAATTACAGGTACACCAGAGCTACTGTTAGAGTAAGTCTACCGGTATAAGAAAGTCTACTGCTATGAAGTTCACCGATACAGAGAGATATAGGTACAAAGAGCTACTAATATAAAAATCTATCGATACAAATATCTATCGATACAATGAGATACTGATACAAAGAGATACCGATACAAAGAGCTACTGATACAAACAGAGCTATCGATAGAAGGAGTAACTATTACAAGTCGACCGTTACAAGCACTCTGCTGCTTAAACTTTTATGCCTTATATAAATTATACTAACAGTCATATTTTCTCAATATAATGCAACTTCCATTAATTAATGTGGGTTTTTGGCATGTCAAAGAACCGTACCTCGTGCCTATGAAAAGGTAATCATTCCCATTTTCGGAGCTGAAAGCTATAAAAGGAAGGACAAATGCCGTGAAAAAAGTAGTGCGAAATAAGGGATGAAGAGTTCTGAAAAGTGGTGAATACACATAGAAAATAAAGTATACATCCATACTGGAATAACACTGGACATACACGAAGCAATTCATTCTAGAAGATAACACAAGATTCACTTTAGCCAATGAGTGAATAACTACAACGAACTTGAAGAAAATGACCCTCTGTTTTTAAAAAAAAACCAAAGAAGGACTCAAAAGAATTCCTGATCAGTCAAAGGAGTCCAGAGCTACACTTCACATCACTAGAGCATTCAAAAACTCATATCTACTCTCGCGGTGATTATTTCATTTACATTTTGAGCAGTGTGCATACTTTGTATATTTTATACAGACACTGTCTATTGTGCTAAACTAGAGGATTTCTAAATCCTCACACAAACCTTCCATAACTCTCATGTATCACACTTTGGATAGTGGTAGAGGTCAAGTGTGACCTGGATAGCCTGTGTGCTATTGTTTTTGTTTTCCCACGTAGAACTGTGGTATAAGTCTTAGGACCAGGAAAGTTCTTGTACTATTGTTTACCCCGATCCAGGGTGTGGATCAAAATTTATATAAAGTGTTTGGGAGGAATATGTCTCAGCTTGAGACTAAACCTCTGGTTTTAAAACTGTCGTACTTAATTAATTTGATTTTAACCTACATTGAATATTCTGCTGCTAATTACTTTGAAATATAAAATTGTTTTAATGTTACATTGATAGTTAATATAGCAAGTGTGTTTATGTATTGTAAAGCATTAGGTTAGATTAAAAAGTTAATTAATCTTCAGATTAGATTAACTGATAACTATTCAATCTTCTAAGAATCTAACTGACCCTTTATAGTTTTACAAATTCACTACATATTATCTTGATATTCAATTTGGTGGATTTTAATAAGAATCTTTTTAACAGAAATTTTTAATTGGAACTCAATTCAACCCCCTCTTGAGTTTCCACTCCGACCAACATTTGGTATCATAGGGTTACTTGTTTATCAAAGGATTTAAAAAAACTCTGTTTTTCAACTGTGATTTTAGTTGTATCTCAAAGATCTTAAATTTCTGTTGGTTCTAAAATTTATCTCTTTAAATATATCTGCTAAAATCTTGTTTTGGATAATAGAATAGAAGGTGCTGCTACCAACATGCCACCTTTCTTTAATGGTACAAATTATTCTCAGTGGAAGCTTAAAATGAAAATTCATTTAGAGAGTATGGTATTTGATATCTGGACGGCTATAGAAACTCAATACAGAATTCTAGAAACTGTTAGTACTACTTGGGATGAACCAACTAAGACAGATTACAATAATAATTGTAAAGCAATGAATGCTTTGTATTGTGCTTTAGGCGATAAAGAATTTAATCGCATATCTGCTTGCAAAAATGCTTATCAAATTTGGGACACTGTGGCTATTTTCCATGAGGGAACAACTAATGTCAAAAAAATGAGACTAAAAACCTATAATATTAAATATGATAATTTTAAAATGAAGTCTGATGAACCTATTTCTGATATGTATCTCAGGTTCAATGAGATTGCCAACACTATGAGCTCACTTGGAAAAGCTATTCCTGTAAAGGAGAAAATCATAAGAATACTAAGATGTCTACCAGAAAAGTGGAGGGGCACATCAGTTTCAATTAGAGAATCATGTGACATTGGTACATTGCCTGTTAAGGAATTAATTGGTAAGCTTATGATGTTTAAGGAAGAACACAAAGTGAATAAGGAAGAAGATGGTGAACCAAAAAGGAAGTCAGTGGCTTTTAAGTCTACTGCCTCGAGGAGAAAGGATAAGGAGAAAGTACACATACCAACTGAAAGATCAATAAGTGAAAGTTCATATTCTGACAGTGATGATGAAATGGCTCAAATAGCCAGGAGATTCAAGAAGTTCTATAAGAAGAAGAAATTTTTCAGAAAATCAAACTACAAAAGAAAATATGACAGCAAAGGTCATTGGAAGAAGGATAGGAAGAAGCCTGATAAAAGTGATGAAATTGTCTGCTATGAATGCAAAAGGATAGGACATTTAAAAGCAAAATATCAAAAATTGAAGTTCAAAAAGAAACATGACTACAAGGAAAACAAGTATAAAAAATCTATGAAAGCAACTGGGAGTGCTTCAGAGGACATTTCAACTAATTCTGATTCTACTTAGGATAAAAAATCTCAAAAATCGATCATGTGTTTCATGAAAAACACGTCTGAGGTAACATTGGATACTCCTGCTTTAAATTCATATTATTCTAGAGTTTATTCTGATTCGAAATCTAAAAATATGTCTAGTGAAGAATTATTTGAATATTGAAATATTCTATAAGAAACCTGTAATTAATTGAAGGACAAGTATAAGACCTTGAAGATGTTGAGTCAAAAGTTCTTTTTGACATTTATATTCTGTTTTGGAATTGACAAATGTCTTTTAACATGCTTATCTTACTGATCATGTTGATTGTACTGACCATGCTTATCATACTGACCATGATGAACGTACAGACCATGCTTATCATACTGACCATGCTAATCGTACTGACCATGCTTATCGTACTGACCATGCTTATCGTACTGACCATGCTGATCGTACTGACAATGTTTATCATACTGAGTTTTATGAATCATACTTAGGTTGTATCGTATCAATACATTACAGTAAGTAATACTTATAGAACTCATATTTCACTTTCATTACATGCTTGTTTTGTTCCTTTATCAAAAACACATGTTTCATATTAATCATACTCATGATTATCATCTTCATATATCTTTTGTTTTAACCAAAATGATGTCGTGGAATTAGTTATAAACTAATCAAAACGATGCCATGTTTTCTGTTTCAATATGACTGTTATAATTTCAGGTGTCCAAGTCCCTCCTAGTTTTCTGGAGAAATATGTCCGTCGGAGGAAATAAGACTGTTGGAACCTGAGGCCTATAAATATAAGGTCATTTGAAGGTGAGAAGAACAACTTTGAGACTTTGCTTCTATCAAGTTCTAGAGAAAGACGCTGTGACTTCTCTCTTGCTTCGTGCGAAATCCTTGAGATTACAAAATGTGAAAGGATCATTCTTAGTTTTTTTATTTCTATAAGTGATTTGTTTTTCTTTGTGCGTCTGATCATCGTATCGAGGGCTTTCAAGTGATTAAAAGACAGAGGTTCTGATTACCTACAAAATTGAGGGCTTGTGGGGATATCAAGACAGACATATTGATCATCGTATCGAGGTCTTTCAAGTGATTGAAAGACAGAGGTGCCGATTACCTACAAAATCGAGGGCTTGCAGGGATAGCAAGATAGACGTACCGATCATCGTATCGAGGGATTACCAAGGTGGTGGTAAGACAGACCTCTTATCCTGGGTGAAAGGACAACCCTTCTCTTTGGGTCAAAAGAATTGTAATACTTTTACATTTCCGCTGTTGTGTTTTACGAAAGATAATTGTATTGTTTTCCTTTCTTCATTCTATATTCATTTGTAATTGTTTCAATTACAATCATACTGTTACATATTGTATTGATTGATTCTATACGCTTTATGGTAGAATCATTCACTATTGTATTACTCTGATTATTGTATTCCTATTGAATATAATTTCTTTACTTTTCTTATAGTATTACATCATATCATACCTTTATATTCAATACAATTGTGGTTGTCTGTTTTTGTTGTGAATTGTATTAGTTTAAGATCTTTTAAACTAATCTATTAAGTGTTTAAACACACAAACTTTTAAACATAAAATTCACCCCCACCCCTCTTGTATTGTTCCATATAATATACATATACATCTAAATATTCGATCCAACAATTGGTATCGGAGCAGGTTTCCACTGATTTGTATTACTATCTCTTATTCTTTCATATTTATGTTTCAATTATTTACTACATTATCGTGTGGAGTGGAAAAGATTCGGTTTTATTATATGGAAGGAATAAATATTGGGTCAATTGACAATCTAAATCCTTGTAGACCACCTATCTTTTATGGGAATGATTATGAGTACTAGAGAGATCGAATGAAGACATTCGTTATCAATACTGGTGTAGAAAATTTTATTATGCTTACTGGAGGATAAAAAATTCCTGACAAGGAAGTCAGTACTTTCACCAACCAAGAGAAGTAAGAATATCAACTGAATTACAAGGTATGCAATACTTTACTATGTTCTATGACAAGGAATATATACATCCAGATATCTTCTTGTGAAGCGGCCAACTGTATTTGAAAGAAATTGGAAGTCACACATTTTGGTACATCCATGGTTTTAGAAACAAGAAGAGCAATGCTTCGAGCAGAGTATCATGGATTTATTTTTCCTTATGGAGAGTCGGTATATAAAGTGCAACAAAGATTTATGACAATTGTGAAAAGCTTATAATCTATGGGGAAAAGGTCTTGATGATGAATATCTTGTAGATAAGATTATTGATATAATTCCGAACTAATAGGAGTCAAAAAGGACAGCTATTGATGAAAACATAAAAGTTTCCCAGATTACTCTTGATGAACTCTTTGGAACTATTCTACAACACGAGACAAGAAAGAAGATAGATGTTGATTTCAATATGAAGAAAAATGGTAATGGAAATGTAGCTTTTACCACTACATCTAAAGCTAAAACACCTGAAAGGATAACAAGATCCAAATCTAAGAAAGTTGCTATGCCTGATTCAAGTGATTGTGATCTTTCAGATAATGAGTTAGCCAATCTTGCTCGATGGATGAACAAGATTGTGGGAAAGAAATAATTCCAATACAGATTCCAAATGAAAGATAGGAAAGATAAAAAATATTCAGAGGTAACTTGTTATTAATGTAAGAAAGTAGGATATATAAGTCCTGATTGTCCTTTACTGAAGAGAAAAGACAGAAAGGGTAAACATTTTGAAAGAAATAATAAAAAGTATTACAAGACAAAGTCAAAGAAAGTCTTGAAGGAAAATGATACTTGGCATGCAAGTGGTAGTGATTCATCAGATAATTCTTCAGAATATGAGTCCTCGGGACAAAGGAATAATGTACTTATAGCCATACTACTAATTGAAAATCATTATCTTATGGCTAAGGTACACAATACTGAAGCTATTAAAAATGTTTCCTTGAATGCAAATTATACTGATAATAAATATTATGAATCTTCAAATGATGAGTCTTCGTCATCAGAAGATAATACTTTACCTTCTTTTGAATAAGTGTCTAGGTTTGCTAAATTACCTGAGAATGAAGATTCTAAACTCAAGAAAAATCTTGATAAAGAAAATTCTAGAATTTCAATTTTAACTAAAGAAGTATCATATCTTTCTAACAATCTTGATACGAAAACTTATGATTTTTAAAGTATTTTAAAAACCCTTGAGAAATCCAAATCTGATAAGGATAAACTTTCTAAGGAACTAGATAATGTAATTTCTAATAAAAATGTTTTCGAGCCTAACTCTAGTTCTAAATAAAATGTTTTGGAGGATAAAAACATAGTTTTAAAACTAACGTCAGATATTTTTTCCTTGAAAAAATGTTTGTAAAGATTTAACTATGGCAAGGAAAACATTGTTAAAATGTATTCTCAAATTAGACCATTGAGGAATAATTCTGGTATTGGTTATACTCATTCTAAACCAGTGTTTAGTAATAACTATTTTATTCCTTAAAATACCCCTTTTTTTTACTAAGTTTTAATGTGGAGGACACTAGAAAAGAGATTTTTCTCTTAATAGAATCTAGTATTTAGGATTCATAAAGCCCATTTTTCAAAACGAATGTGGATTCCTAAATTTATTTTATCTAATCTTTCTGGATCCAAACAATTTTGGATTCTAAAAAACTAATTGTTTCTTTTTCAGGAAAATAAGAAGTGTACCAATATGAACATTTGGTACATGGATAGTGGTTTTTCTCAACACATGACGGGAAATAAATATTTCTTTGAAAAGATCATTGAAACAAAAGGTGGAAAGGTTACCTTCGGAGATAATTCTCAAGGAAAAATTGTTGGAATAGGTAATATTGTTTTTCTTGGAAAATTTCTTATTTCAAATGTTTTGTTTTTTAAAGGTCTTAAGCACAATCTCATCAGCATAAGTCAATTATGTGATGAAGGTTACCTTGTAAATTTTAGAAATGATAAGTGTCTAGTTCACAATTCCAAGGATGAGTTCATTCTATCTTCCCATAGGCAAGAGAATGTATACACTATTAACATAGAAGACCTTATGAGCCAAAATTTACCCTGCTTAAGTGAAATAGAAGACCAATCTTGGCTATGGAATAGAAGACTAGGACACTAAAACCTGAGAAACCTTTTTAAATTTTCAAATAAAAGACTTGTGAAGGGACTACCGGATCTTAGATATAATTCATCAAAATTCTGTGATCCTTGTCAATTTGGTAAGAAACATAAAACTAGCTTTAAATAAATTAATGGATTTTCAACTTTTAATGCATTACAGCTAGTGCATATTGATCTTTTTGGTCCTTCAAAAACTGGAAGCATTGGAGGAAAATACTATGTATTTGTTTTAGTTGATGACTTTACTAGATTTACATGGGTCTATTTTCTAAAAAATAAATCTGAAGCCTTTTCTTATTTCAAAAACTTTAAAGCCCAAGTTAAAAATGAGAAAAACCTACCATTGATAACTATTCATAGTGATCATGGTGTTGAATTTCAAAATTCATATTTTGAAACTTTTTGTAGTAAGAAAAGTATTACTCACAATTTCTCAGCTCCAAGAACTCCTTAGAAAAATGGTGTTGTTGAGAGAAGAAATTGTATTCTTCAAGAAATGACAAGAACCATGTTGAGTGAATACTCAATTGCTAAGAACTTTTGGGCTTAAGTTGTGAGTACTTCTTGTTATACTATAAATCATGTTTTAACTTGACCCTTTTTTAATAAACCACCTTATGAATTATGGACTGGCCGAAAACCTAAGGTTTCATACTTCAATGTTTTTGGGTGAAAAGTATTCATTCTGAATACTAAAGATAATCTACACAAATTTGAACCAAAATATGATGAAGGAATCATTCTAGGTTATTCTACATCCTTTAAGGAATATAGAGTTTTCAATAAATACAACTATATTGTTGAAGACACAGTACGTGTTAAATTTGATGAAACCAATACTTTTGTTTTCAACCAAACCCAAAATACATCTTATGATGTGTTTTAAAAAAATGTTTATCAACCTCTATTAGTAGATTCTTCTGATAAGGAAAATTTTCAAGAAAGTGTTCCTAAAACTTTTACCCCAGAAAAATTTATACCATATGTTTTTTAACAGGTTTTACAAAACCCTAATCAATTGTTTCTTAGGAATCATCCTAGTGATAATATAATTGGTGATGTAAATCAACCTGTAAGGACCAGAAATTCCTTATGAAATGAAATAGAACATCTTTCCTTTCTTTCCAAATTTGAACCTAAAAGTCCAAGTGAGGCCTTAGGTGATGAAGATTGGATTAACACAATGCAAGATGAACTAAATGAATTTGAGAGGAATCAAGTCTGGAATTTAGTTGAAAGACCTAAAGAAACAATTGTAATTGGTGTAAAATGGGTTTTTAGAAACAAATGTGATGAAAATGGAATCATTGTACTAAATAAAGAAATACTTGTTGCTAAGGGCTATAATCAAGAAGAGGGAACAGACTACGAAGAAACATATGCTCCAATAGCTAGACTTGAATCTATTCGTATTTTATTATCCTTTGCAGCATACTTTAATTTCAAACTATTTAAAATGGATGTTAATGTTCTTTTCTAAATGGTTTTGTTCAAGAAGAAGTTGTTGTCAAACAACATCCTGGGTTTATAGACTCAAAATATCCTAATCATGTTTTTAAACTTACCAAAGCTTTATATGGTCTTAAACAAGCCCCTGGAGAATTGTACTATAGACTTACAAGATTTCTTTTATAAAAAAATTACGCAAAAGGTACAGCAGATCCAACCCTTTTTATAAAAATGGAAAATAACAACATTTTTATTGTTCAAATTTATGTTGATGACATCATATTTGGATCAACTCAGTAATCTTTAACTGATTCTTTTGCCAACTTAATGAAATTTGAGTTTCAAATGAGTATGATGTGTGAGTTAAAATTCTATTTAGGTTTTCAAATTTCAAAAAAACCAGAAGGAACATATATATCTCAACATAAGTATATAAAATATTTACTCAAAAATTATGGTTACGACAAGACTAAAAGTATTATCACTCCAATCAGTACCTCAAATACACTTGATCTTAATGAAACAGGGAAACTAGTAGATCAAACAATTTTTAGAGGTATGATAGGAAGTTTGTTATACTTGACAGACAGTTGACCATACTTAATGTTTTCCATATTATTATGTGCAAGATACCAATGAAATCCAAAAGATTCTCATTTAAAATCCATGAAAAGAATTTTTCAGTATTTAAAAGGAACTCTGGATTTATGTCTTTTTTTCTCTTCTGGAAATGATTTTGTTTTAAAAAGTTCTTATGATGCTGACTTTGGTGGTTGTAGAATGGATAGAGAAATTATATCTGGAACATGTCATTTCTTAGGAGATTCCCTGGTTTCTTGGTCCTGCAAGAAACAACACTCAGTAGCACTTTCCATTGCTGAAGCTAAATATGTAGAAGCTGGAAGTTGTTGTGCTCAAGTGTTATGGATGAAACACACACTCACTAACTATGGATTGAGTTTTTCAAAAACTTAAATTCTTTGTGATAATACTAGTGATATAACTCTTAGTAATAACCCAACACATCACTCTCGTGCAAAACATATTGATACTAGGCATCACTTTCTTATGGATCACACACTAAAAGGAGATATTATTTTACAATTCATTGGAACGCAAGAACAACTTGCTGACATATTTACAAAACCATTACCATCTGATAGATTTGATTTTTTAAAACTAAATCTAGGAATGATTACATTAAAGTAATCATTCATGTCTACATCATGTTTTCTACCTCTCCTTACATTAAAAAAACTCCTCTTAAAAAGGAGGAGAACATTTTTTTACTTGATATTATTTATATCTATTTATTTTCATAGATTCTGTTTTTGTTTTTCTGTTTATCATATTGATTGTTTTCTTATCATTATCTACCTCTCTGTTTATCGTAATGATTGTTTAATTACAATTGTTATCTTCTATTTGTGTTTTTTGTATGCTTGATTATGGTAACAAGTTTGTTTTCCATCGGCATGCCCGTTCATGGTAATGAATTTGATTTCCATCGGCACGTCTGTTCATGGTAATGAATTTGTTTTCCATCGGCACGTCAGTTCATGGTAATGAATTTGTCTTCCATCGGCAGGTCAGTTCATGGTAATGAATTTGTTTTCCATCAGCAGGTCAGTTCATGGTAACAAGTTTGTTTTCCATCGGCACGTCAGTTCATGGTAACAAGTTTGTTTTCCATCGGCACGTCAGTTCATGGTAATGAATTTGTTTTCCATCGGCACGTCAGCTCATGGTAATGAATTTGTTTTCCATTGGCACATCAATTCATGGTAATGAATTTTTTTCCATCGGCACGTCAGTTCATGGTAACAAGTTTGTTTTCCATCGGCACGTCAGTTCATGGTAACAAGTTTGTTTTCCATCGGTACGACAGTTCATGGTAACGACTTCGTTTTCCATCATCACGTCAGTTAATGGTAAAAAGTTTTTTTTCCATCGGCATGATAGTTTATGGTAACAACTTTGTTTTCCATCGGCATGAAAATTAGTTGTATTCTTTTGCTTCATACGCATGTGTTTTCTTTCACTGATAATACTATTTAAACCAACAATTACCATACGATCTCTGGTAGGTACATACTTTCCTAAATTTATTTAAAAAAAATCATTTTAATCCTATCCATTGATTTCATTTCTTCTAATCTCAACCGTAGAAGACCAACAGTAATTATTTTGTCTCCTATAAATAGACCCCACCCCTCCCCAAACCCAAACCGGTTTTTCAGATTTTGTGGCAAAGCTTGGCCTTCCTATTTTAAGACTCCATACGATCTTCCATCGGCTTCACCTATATGTCTCAGTCCTCTTCTTACACTCCTACTAAAATGTCTTCCAAGACTCTTTCAGAAAAATACTTTTTCAGAGAAAGGTTAGTTTCTCAGAACTTCTTTGATTCGTACGATTCTACAATAAAATGAATTATTTTGTTTCAACGCTAGGAGAATTTGTGAATTGAAAAACCAGTGTCTCATGATCCGGTTCTTATTGATGAAGTTAGTCAGTTCTACAAAACTCTTTATTTAGACAAAAACATGACTATCAACTTTACTGTGTACGATAAAAAGATATCAATGTCTATGAAACAAGCTACCCACTTTCTAAATGTTCCAACTGAAGGTGATTCTTTTTTTCCATCTCATAAACTACCAGAGGAAGTTGGTACATTTAACAAAGAATGTGCTGAAAAGTCATTGTTTCTTTAAATGAAGAAAAAGAGGAAAGTGGCTCCTCTTTATCCTGATAATATATTTGTGGTACTTTGGATGCAAGGTTTTCTTATCCTAAGGAAAGGGGATAGATAAACTCTGAAAGTATCCGATATCTTTATGCTTGACTATCTTGTCAGCATGAGAAAAGTAAATCTCATGGGATACATTTTTGAAACAATCAATAATGTTATGTCAAGAGGAATTAACTCCCATTTGATCATGTATCTAGCTATTCTTACAAAGTTCATTCTTGAGAGCATGAGGTTCTTCAATATTCCTTTTATAATAAAATTGAAAGAGTTGAAGCCTTCTTGGATAAGTAAGAGTATGTTGAACAAGTTGAATGTATGTTTTGATCAGAATTCAAATCTCTTTGGTAAGGATTTAGAAGCCGAATCGGCACAAAATCAATCGGCACCTATGTCAGTCAAAGACAATCCATCTGTTGGTCCTCCTCAAAAGTCAGATCCACAAACCAGTTCAATGCCAAAGAAGAAACCTAAGTATAGTAAGGAGGTTGTGGCCATGTGGAGAAAAGAAAGAGAACAAATAAAGGAAGGTGATACAAAGTTTGGTCTTGACCCAGCTGATGCTTTCGCTGAGAGGTTAAGGTTTGAGGATACCCTTCAGGATGAAATGAAAAATAATACTCTTTTGAAAAGAAAATATTAGGAATTTGATGTTTCAAAAGTCATGAAAATGGTTGAGGATGCTAGTGCTCAAATAACAGAGGAAGTATATCAAGAGCCTATCTTACATTATCTTCCAGAGACAGAGAAAGGGAAAAAATTCTGGATAAAATTCAGGAAGTTGAAGAAGAGGAAGAATATTGCCTTTTGGAATTCCTTCAGAGATCAAAGAAGATTAGAGAAGAATCATTCCAAAGATAAATTGAAGGGATTCAACCATATCCTCATACCGATCAAGAACCAGATGAATCTTTTGAAACTCTAGAAATAATTATTTCTCAAATA
Source organism: Viscum album (assembly GCA_963277665.1). Lineage (NCBI taxonomy): Eukaryota > Viridiplantae > Streptophyta > Magnoliopsida > Santalales > Viscaceae > Viscum > Viscum album. The sequence goes on from OY728153.1 coordinate 129,901,776, forward strand.
AATCAACGTCCTTAATCTTCTCATACGGAAAAAACAATTGTTATCAGTGAAAAACTGGAAGAAGAAATAAAGGGGATCGAAAAAGAAAAATGAAAACATCCAGTCGTAAACTCAAGCCGATCAAATGAACTAGATTCGCACGATGAGGATACCGATTAAGAACAGAAAATTTCTCTTAAGAAAAGTGATTACATTATTCATGTTTTAAAGAGAATTGAGAAGACCATACCTTGCTTTCCTAGGCTTGAAGGAAAAATTGATTTCATTACTGACAATTATAAAAAGAATTTTGGTTCTGTAAGAGAATTGAGAAAGGGTGTTTTGTCAGTTGAAGCCGATTTTAAAGTTCTATCTGAATGTTCAGCTGCTCATAAAAAGGCTTGCAAAAGAATGACTATGTGGTCATACAAAATAGATAGATCAGTGAATGATCATGAAGTGTCAATTGAAGACTTAAGGGGGATTTCAAATTATCTCGCAATTTCTTTCAATAAGCTTGATAGAGAAACTGTTGAAAGGCTGAATCAATTGTCAAATACCCATGGAGCTGGTTTTCCTTCAGTGAAATAGTTACAAGAGAGAATGAATGATTTTCAGTTTGAGTTTTCAAAAGTTTCATCTTTTAAAGATGAATTAGTCTTGTTGAGAAAAAAAATTCTATGTTATCCAAAGACAACAAGAATTTACAAAACAGAATTGATACTCTTGATGAAGCAATCTGAGTCCAGGAGGAGACCATCAAGAATCAAGATCAGATTTTTTACGACCAACAAGAGATTCTTAGATCTCAGGGTGATTCTATATCTGAAGACAAGAAGGAAATAAAAAAGATGAAAGTTTTTCTTCATGAGTTGATAAAGAAGGGAAAGTAAATAGAAAAAAAATTACTGTTGTATTTTTTTTTCTTTTCATGAACTCTATAAACATTTGTTATCGTAATGAGATTTATGTTATCCTTTCCTTTATCCTATTTTTTTTCTCTAACTCTTTCAGTAAACTAATGATTTGCCCATTATTTTTGTAAATCACAAAGGGGGAGAATGTTTTTCAAAGGGGGAGAATGTTTTAAAGAAAGCACTTCTAAATCAAGGAAAATATACGAATACAATCCTTAGGAAAATAAATACCTAAGGGGGAGTTAGTTGTATTCAATTTAGTATTCAGAAGAGTTTCCAATAACTTAGGGGGGAGATAAGTTTTTTTTGTTGTTTTTACTTTCTGTTTTGTGCTTTCCAAAAAGGGGGAGATTGTTGAGTCAAAAGTTATTTTTGACTTTTATATCTTGTTTTGGAAATCACAAATGTCTTTTACCATGTTTATTGTACTAATCATGCAGATCGTACTGACCATGCTTATGGTACTGACCATGCTGATCGTACGGACCATGCTTATCGTATTAACCATGCTGATCGTACTGACCATGCTGATCGTACTGACCATACTTATCGTACTGACCATGCTGATAGTACTAAGAATGTTTATCGTACTGACTATAATTATCGTACTGACTCTATCAATTGTATTGACTCTGTTAATCGTGTTGAGTTTTATGAATCATACTCAGTTTGTATCGTATCAATACATTACACTAAGTAATACATATAAAACTCATATTTCACTTTCATTACATTCTGCTTTTGGTCATTTATCAAAAGCATATGTTTCATATTATTCGTACTCATGATTATCATCATCATATATCTTTTTTTTAACAAAAACAATGTCATGGAATTAGTTATAAACTAATAAAAAAGATGTCGTGTTTATAGTTTCAATGTGACCGTTATAATGCCAGGTGTCCAAGTCCCACCGAGTTTTCTGGAGAAATATGTCTGTTGGAGGAAATATGACCATTGGAACCTGATTCCTATAAATAGGAGGTCATTCGAAGCTGATAAGAACAACTGTGAGACTTTTATTCTATAAAGTTCTAGAGAGAGACGTTGTGACTTATCTCTTACTTCGTGTGAAATCCTTGAGATTACAAAACGTGAATGGATCATTCTTAGTTTTTGTATTTCTATAAGTGCTTTCTTTCTCTTTATGCGTTTGATCATCGTATCGAGGGCTTTCAAGTGATTGAAAGACAGAGGTGCCAATTACCAACAAAATCGAGGACTTGCGGGGATAGCAAGACAGACATACCGATCATCGTATCAAGGGATTTCAATTGGTTGAAAGATAGAGGTACCGATTACCTACAAAATCAAGGGCTTGCGGGGATAACAAGACAGACGTACTGATCATCGTATCGAGGGCTTACCAAGGTGGTGATAAGATAGACCTCTTATCTTGGGTGAAAGGATAACCCTTCTCTTTGGGTCAAAATAATTGTAATACTTTTACATTTTCGCTGTTGTGTTTTAAGAAAGGGAATTGTATTGTTTTCCTTTCTTCATTCTATATTTATTTGTAATTGTTTCAATTACAACCATACTGTTACATATTGTATCGATTTATTTTATATGCTTTATGGTAGAATCCTTCACTATTATATTACTCTGATTATTGTATTCATATTGAATACAATTGCTTTAATTTTCTTATAGTATTACATCATACCATACCTTTATATTCAATACAATTTTGGTTGTTTGTTTCTGTTGTGAATTGTATTAGTTTAAGATCTTTTAAACTAATCTCTTAAGTGTTTAAACACAAAATTCTTTAAACATACAATTCACCCCCTATTGTATTGTTCCATATAATATACATATACATCTAAATATTCAATCCAACAGAAGAAACAACATGCTCTAACCAGATCTGTAAAATCTACACATGATGTAGAAAAGGAAAAGAATGCTCAATTGCTGAAGGAAAATACTGAAATGAAATTTTATAATGAGAAATTAAGGAAAGACTTATAAAAATTCACAAATGGAAAAGATACACTTACTCAAATTCTAGGAAAACAGGTGGCACCAAAATATACCACAGGAATAGGCTATCAGCCTGGACAGAGACAGTTTACTAAAACTAGATTTATTTCTAAATCTGGAAAGAATGCTTCTGGTTCTAGTTATGGAAATTCATATGCTTAATCTAGTTATTAAATTGGTTATGGATCAAATAGAGTTTATCTTTAAAAATCTATTGATTCTGTAAATTATATGAGACCCATAATACAAATTAGGGTACCAAAATTTGTGCTTGCTAACCTATCTGGACCCAAGAGAATCTGGGTACCAAAATCATTTTCCACCTAAATCTATTTTGTAGGAGACATGCTTGAAGAGTTCCCATAAAAAGATATGGTACTTGGATAGTGGATGTTCAAGGAATATGATAGGGGATTACTCATGCTTCAAGAGTTTAATCAAAGTTTATGGAGTCCATGTCACCTTTGTTGATAATTCAAAAGGAAAAATCATCGGCCTAGGCCAGATTGGTAACACTGATTCAGTTTTAATTTCCAAAGTCTCATTTGTTGATGGTCTTAAATATAATTTGTTAAATATTTATCAGTTGTGTGATGATGGTTTCAATGTAAAATTTGAAAATGATTCTTTTAATGTTTTTAATTCCAAAAATGTTCTAGTATTTTCTGCTTTGAGAAATGAAAATGTTTATGATGTTGATTTGAATTATTTAGCAAAACAGAACATTACTTGTTTAAATGATTTTCATAAAGAGTATTGGATATGGAATTGAAGATTAAGACACTAAAATGTTTATTCACTTATAAAACTGACTAGGAAAAACTTAGTTAGAGACCTACCTAAACTTGAATTCCTAATTGACAAAGTTTGTAATCCCTGTCAAAAGGAAAGCAACATAATGTTTCTTTTAAATCAAAGAAAAATGTTTCAAATTATCAACCTCTCGAGTTGGTTCACATGGACTTGTTTGGACCTTTTAGAGTTTCTAGTTTAAATGGTAAGCACTATGTCTATGTCTTAGTAGATGACTTTTCTAGATATACTTGGGTTTACTTTTTAGCTCACAAAAGTGAATCTTGTTCTTACTTTATTAAGTATTCCAAGTCTGTAGAAAACCTTAGTGTACTTAATATTAAGACCATGAGAAGTGGTCATGTTCATTAGTTTGAAAATCATGATTTTGAATCTTACAGCTCATACAATGGATATAATCACAAATGTTTTCCCCTAGAACACCTCAACAGAATGCTGTAGTAGAAAGAATAAATAGAACTCTTCAAGAAATTGCAAGAACTATGCTAAATGAGTATGACCTGCCAATTTATTTTTGGGCTGAAGTTATAAATACAGCTTGTTATATTATAAATAGAGTCTTTATTAGACCTGTTCATAAGAATACCCCTTATGAATTGTGGAATAATAGGAAACCTATGGTTAATTACTTCAGAGTTTTTGGTTGCAAAGTATTTATTCTTAATACTAAGGATAATCATGAAAAATTTGCATATAAGTGTGATGAAGGAATATTTTTAGGATATTCTTTAAATAGAAAAGCCTTTAGAGTCTTTAACAAAAGAACCAAATGTGTGGAAGAATCTTTTCACATCAAGTTTGATGAAACTGATCCACATGAACCCAAATCTCCCATTGAAAGTCTTAAAGAAGACTTCTCTGTTCTGGACCTTAATAATAAAATCAACAAACCTGTTGTAAAGACATCTAGTTCTGGAAACTTTCCAGAACCTGCTTCTTTTGACCTTGAACCTATAGCTGAACCTGAAATTTTTAATCCTACCTTTACTAGATCAAATAGAATTCTAAAGAATCATCCTTTAGATGTTGTTTTTGGTAATCTTGAAAGAGGGACACAAACTAGAGCTTCTTTAATAAACCAGGTTGAACATCAAGCCTTTCTTTCACAGTTAGAACCTAAAAATTTCAATGATGAAATCAATGATGAATTTTGGGTAATGGATATGAAAGAAGAGCTAAATCAATTTGAAAGAAACAAATTATGGGAATTCGTTGACAGACCTTAGGAAACTTTGACCATATGCACTAAATGGTTTTTTAGAAACAAAGTTGATAAGTCTATAAATATAGTTAGAAAAAAAGGATAGGATAGTTGCACAAGGTTATAGTCAAGAGGAAGGAATAGCCTATGAGGAAACCTTTGCACCTGTATCCAAATTAGAAGCTATAAAGATTCTACTTGCCTATCCTGCTCATCTGAATTTCAAGTTATATCAAATGGATGTTAAAAGTTCTTTTCTAAATGGTTTTATAATTGAATATGTTTTCATTGAACAACCACCTGGATTTACTAATCCTCATTTTCCAAATCATGTTTTAAAACATTCAAAAGCTTTATAAGGTCTGAAACAAGCTCCACGAGCTTGGTATGATAGACTTATTAATTTTCTTATTTCAAATTGTTTTACTAAAGGGATTTCTGACCCAACTCTTTTTATTAAAATAATTTCTAAATATGTTTTGATCGTACAAATCTATGTTGATGATATTATTTTTGGATCTTATAAACATTATTTATGTACTGAATTTTCAAAGAGTATGCAAAATGAATTTGAAATGAGTTTAATGGGAGAACTCAAATATTTTCTTGGATTTCAAGTTTTTCAAAATTAAAATTGTATTATTTTGAATCAAAGTAAATATACAAAGGATATTTTAAAATGTTTTGGTTTGGATACTATTGATGAAAGTGATACAGCTATGAGTACTGTTTGTACGTTGGATGCTGATGAAACTGGTAAACCAGTGGATCAAACCAACTATAGAGGTATGATTGGAAGCTTACTTTATCTTAATACTAGTCGACCATATATTATATTTAGTGTGTGAATGTGTGAAAGATTTCAATCTAATCCCAAAGAATCTCATTTTCTTGTTGTTAAAATAATTTTCAAATATCTTAAACATACTGTAAATTTAGGTTTGTATTATCCAAAATGAAAATCATTCGATTTAATGAGTTATTTAGATGCTGACTTTGCTGGTTGTAAGTTAGATAGAAAAAGCACTTTTGGAACATGTAATTTTCTAGGTAAGTCCTTAGTATCATGGTGTAGTAAGAAACAGAATTTTGTTGCATTTTCCACTGCTGAAGCAGAGTATATAGCTACTGGTAGTTTTTGTGCACAAATTTTGTGGATGAAACACAATCTTTTGGAATGTGTATATGACTTTAGACATGTTTCAATAAACTGTGATAAAACTAGTGCAATGAATATCTCTAAGAATCCTATGTCTCACTCTAGGACCAAACACATTGATGTAATACACCATTTATTGAGATATCATTACCAAAAAGGTGATATTACTCTTGAATTTATAGGTACTAAACATCAATTAGCTGACATTTTCACCAAACCTTTACGTTTGGATATGTTAGGATACATTAGTCATGAGTTTGTGATGTTTAACTCTCACCATTAGAAACCTTGCCGTTAGAAATCTCACCGTTAGAAACCTCACCATTAGAACCCTCGCCGTTATAAACCTCACAGTTAGAAACCTCAGCATTAGAAACCTCACCGTTAGAAACCTCACCTTTAGAAACATCACCATTAGAAACCTCACTAATATACATCACTGGTATGGACCTCACTGTTATACCTCACCGGTATAGACCTCACCATTAGTAGACCTCACTGTTAGAAATTCTCACCGGTATATCTCACCGTTAGTATGTGTTGTTTTAAACTTTTTTTTTAGCCGCCAGAATTTGTATCCTTTATATTTTACTTATCATGTTTTTATTTATTTTGGTATTCCTAAATGATAAAACACAAGTTTTTAACCTCTTTCAATCCACCTCAAGCCCTTTACCTTCAAGACGTAGCTCTCAAACCTTCTCTCGAACCTTAAGTCTCACGATTCGAACAATGGAAAGAGTGAAGAGAACTTCGGTCAACGCAAAAGAAGATGATCCAAATTCCAAGAGACTCAAAGGCTAGTCTAGCAGTGGAAGTGAAGTAAGGAAACATACGAACCCACATCTCGGTCAGAGAGATATAGTAGTTGAGGAGGAACTATGCACAGAATGGCTAATATCTAGTGATTCGTTAATCTTGGATGTTTTGGAAGATTAGATATGGATATAATGCTTCTCGAACAATAATGGCCCCTACTATCTGAAGCTGGTGAAACAGTTCTATGAGTTTGTAAGTTTTGAGAAATCAGAATCTGAGGGCCGAATGATTCTTTTTGTGAATAAGAAAGAGATATATTTTTCATTTGTTGGGTGGGATGAATGCCTGAATGTACCTCATGAAGGAGAATTTTGTTATTTCTCAAAATCAGTACCACCTACAAGAAACTTCTTTAAGTACGAAATAGCCTTGGATGATTTAACAAGAGATGGAATGCCTAGAAAGGTAGTAGTTTCTGAAATGAATGGAGAAAATATACTGCTCTTCAAGTTTATTCAGCATGATCTAAGTCCAAGGAGAGGGGATTTTTCAAATCTGAAATACCAGGACATTTACTTGCATCATTTTCTGAGGCATGGTGTGAAGTTGAATTTATACAGGGCATTGATGAATCAAATAGAATATATGATTGGACCAAAATAAAAAACAAATGCCTTATTATTTTCCAAGTTGATGTCGATTATGATCTAGGTAAAAGGAGTAGGTGAGTCTCAGGATGAGACTGTGGTGTTAAAGAATAACTTTTGTATCACAAGAACAGTTTGAAAATACATGATGATCAATTGGAATCCATGGAAGAGAAAATGGGTTAGTGATGATGAGAAGCTGTATGATAAGTATAATCATGTGGATCATCCGTCTAGGCCTAAGGATGTGAGGGATCCGGGTCTATGACCTGATGAAGAAGAACCAGAGTACAATGATGATACTGATGAAGATAAGACTTCTATAGTTGATGGAAGGGATCTAGACTTTCTCCGAAGTCCTATTGCTTATATTAGATCATCAGGAAAGGAAAAATTATTAGAAGAAGAAACACATGTTGATGAGGAAGACCAGCCAGCCCTAGAGAATGAAGAAGAAAGAGATAATGAATCTGAAGCCTCTGCTTATGTTTTCTCAATTCTGAGTCCATTGATTGGAAGCTCAATTGTGCCTCTTAAGGATGTAGTAGGTGAGATGGAAGGACCTGTGCCTAATCCAAAGGATCCTCTGGATGTTGTATAGATGGAGTTGATTGTAGAGGATTATTCTGAGAAAGAAAGACCTGCTTAGAATGGTATTGTTATATAGGATCATGCACCAGTTGAGGGGGAGCATCCAACTAGGTCTGGAACTGCCTCAGTAGCTAATGAAATTGAGGATTGGGAAGAAGACCCAGGTTTTGTGGTTTTTTGTATTAGATTATCCTGATTCTGATAATGAGGCATCCCTTAATAGACCAAAAGTTAGTTATGATATTCAGTCTGAGTTGTTACCTGAAGATGAGGTCAGAAGAGGTGATCTGAATTAGTTGAAGTTAGATCTTAATGCCAGTTTTGTTGAAGAAGTTAGATGAATGGAAAGTTCATTGGTATCATCAATTCAATCAATTATTACTAACTCAGTGGCCATTATTGTGTCTGAGATAGCACCTGCAGTTGTACCTGAGAATATGATCACCAGGGCAGATCAAGATTCCTTAAAGGATGAGCTGAAAGAGTCTTTTAGTGCTTCTATTTCCGAGTTGAAGCACTTATTTGTTGAAGAGATATGAAATATGGAAAAGTATTTTGAACTCTCTCTGGGTTGCAATATGTCAACCTATGTGGAACAGATGATGGATGAAATCAAGTCTTGTCAGAGTCAAGTATCTAGACTGACAGAGAATGTTGAAATTCTATAGAAATCTATTAACTTTTTAGAATATTATATGAGTTCTAGATCCCAAGCAGACAAAGACATAGCTTATGTCAAAAGTGTTGTGATCCAGATGGTATCAGTCTTTGAGGGATTTAAAACTTGTATGAAAAATCATGTCAGCACCCAGGATTCTCAAGTGAAAAATCTTCTCAGTGGTTCGACCAAAAACTTCAAGGAAATAGTAACCTTCTCTATTGGTTATCTTGCCTCCAGACCTTCAATAGAACTGGATCAGATTCAAGCTGTGATAAAGGAGGATCTTAGTTCAGCTTCAACCAGTAGCTCTGTGGACTCATCTACCACGACCCAAGTGGTATCCACCACTAAAGATATGATTAAGATAGTTCAATACTATATGAGAGAAGCTTTTTCCTCTAAGAAAAAAGTGAAAGAAAAGGTAGATTTTTATTTCCAAAGAGTCTACACCAAGCATCATCTCAACAATCACTTTAAATAGTTGTTAGAGAATTTGAAACTACCCCCAGTATCTGAAGCCTTCAGAGAGCAAGTAAGCAAGCTAAGGGAACTGACTCCATCCTTGGACAAATTTATTGAAAACAATGATGACTTAATTCTGCTATGGAGAGAGGAGGAGGAATCATTATGGATTTCAGAAATCTCTTGTTGACTTTATTGCATGTCGATGCTAGGCCAGTTATTGTACCTCCATCTTTACATGCCTATGCCTCTACTGCTTCTCCTTCTCAGATGACTCCAGCCCAAGCCATCTGAATCCTTACTCCTATGATCAATTAGAGAGCTACTCAGTACAGACCATGAACATTCTCAGTATCCCAGCCTCCTCTGATCATTTCTGGTGTTCCTAAACCTCAACCTGCATCTCCACGGTCTGAGTCTACCTCGGATCCCAAAGGAAAATCTCAAGTAGACATCCAATAGGTGGATTGAATGATGATTAAGCCATTTTATAGGAATAATTGTATTCTTTTTGTTTCATTTTTGTATTCCTATGTATCTTTTTGGCCCCATGGAATGAAAATGACCTTATTCTCTTATACCCTTCTATTAATTTTCTCTATGTTTGTTTCCTTCTTTTTTCTAATCACAAAGGGGGATAACCGAACTGATATGCATCATATGATAGAACAAAGGGGGAGAAAAATGATCCAAATGATAAGTCTTGACAAATATGAGCTTCTGAAAAATATAATATTACCTCTGATACTTTTATCTTTTCAAATCTTCATTTGAAAATATCATTATTCCCACTGATTATTTTCTTTATGATTCCTCTAATACATAAGTCTGGTACTTTTTTTTATTATTTTATCTAATACCATTGCATTTTATACTAAATCCTCTGATATGTTACTAATTATTTTGAGATTATGATTCAATAAGTTGTGATTATCAATAGGGGGAGATTTTTGAACTCACGTGTTTTGATAATCTCACTTATGTTTTAATATGTTGATAATCCCAAATAATGTTCATTTATATATTAATTACTATTCATTCTACTTTGAAATAACTCTAACTTAATCAGGATGTGTTTTTCAGAGAACAGATAAGTTTTAAGTCACTGATATGCTCAAAGCTACTGATACAGACCTACCGGTACTTAGTCTACCAATAGACATAGTCACCGATTAGAAAAGGTCATCGATATACAAAGCTACTGGTATGTATAAGTCCACCGGTAAGAATATGTCATTGATAGATCCAGTCTAACTATACAGATGAGCTACTAGTATGAAATCCACCAATACAACATCCACCGATACAGATAGCTACTGATAAAACAAGTCAACCGGTGTGCATATTTCCACCGGTATGCACTTAATTACCTGTACACCAGAGCTACCGTTAGAGTAAGTCTACCGGTATAAGAAAGTCTACCGCTATGATGTTCACTGATACAAAGATCTATTGATACATAGAGATACTGATACAAAGATCTACCAATACAAAGATCTACTGATACAAAGAGATACTGATACAAAGAGCTACTGATACAAAGAGCAGGCGATACAAGAAGAGCTACCGATAGAAGGACTAACCGTTACAAGTTGACTGTTACAAGCACTCTGCTGCTTAAACTTTTATGCCTTATTTAAATTATACTAATAGTCATATTTGATCAATTTAATGCAACTACCATTAATTAATGTGGGTTGTTGGCATGTCAGGGAACCGTACCTCATACCTATGAAAAGGTAATCATTCCCATTGCTATAGATGAAAGCTATAAAAGGAAGGACAAATGCCGTGCAAAAAGCAGTGAGAAATAAGGGCTGAATAGTGCTGAAATGTGGTGAATAAACATAGAAAAGAAAGGATACATCCATACTAGAAGAACACTAGACATACCCAAAGCAATTCATTCTAGAAGAGAACAAAATTTTCACTTTATCCAAGGAGTGAAGAACTACAACGAACTTGAAGAAAAAAACCCTCAGGTTTTCAGACAAAAACCAAAGAAGGACTCAGAAGCATTCTTGATCAATTAAAAGAGTCAATATCCGAACTTCACATAACAAGAGCATTCTAAAACTCATATCTACTCTCTTAGTGATTATTTCATTTACATTTTGAAAAGTGTGCATACTCTGTATATTTTATACACACACTGTCTCTTGTGCTAAACTGGAGGATTTATAAATCCTCACACAAACCTTCCATAACTCTCATGTATCCCACTATGGATAGTGGTAGAGGTCAAGTGTGACCTGGATAGCCTATGTGCTATTGTTTTTGTTTTCCCATGTAGAACTGTGGTAGAGGTCTTAGGACTTGGATAGTTTTAGTACTGTTTTTTACCCCGATCCAGGGTGTGGATCAAAATTTATATAAAGTGTTTGGGAGGACTAAGTCTCGGCTTGAGACTGATCCTTTTGTTTTAAAACTGTCATGCTAACTTATTTTTATTTTATCCTATATTGAATATTCCGCTGCTAATTACTTTGAAATATAAAATTGTTTTAAAGTTACTTTGATAGTTAATCTAGAAAGTGTTTGTATGTACTACAAAGCATTATGTTAGCTTCAAAAGTTAATTAATCTTCAGATTAGATTATCTAAAGACCCAAAAATTTCAAGGAAAATTTTTTCTTAAATAATTTGGAATTTTAAGAGTCTGTGGCTTCTGACGACACCTGATTCCGAGGCCCGGTGTTCCCAGATCGAAATAGGTCATCTTGGGTAAGGATTGGTTATCTACATTCCATGCCCAGATCAACTGTTTTAGGTGCAAAGTGTGGTGTGTTCACACAGATGGGACCAGGTTCACCTTCACCAGTGAGAAGGGGACATTTGTAGTGCAGGACAGACTTATACAAATGAGAGGGTAGCCGATCACTCATCAGTTGTCTAGTCTCATCCTAGGAGCGGTTGATGTGCGGAGTCCAAGTTTTCCTATTTTGGTGGATCAGTATGTGGACATTTTTCCTAACGACGTTCCAAGACTACCTCCTTGAAAAGAGGTAGATTTCTACATTGAACTATACCTCGAGAAAACACCAATATCCACTCCAGCATATTGGATGGCTCCAACCGAGCTTCGCGAGCTGTGGGTACAGCTGGAAGACTTATAGGGAAAGGGATTCATCTGACCTAGTGTTTCACCCTGGGCTTCTCCAATTTTATTCGCCAAGAAGGCGGATGGGATCTTACGACTATGTGTCAACTACCGTCGCCTAAATCAGGTAACCGTAAAGAAAAAGTACCCACTCCTGAGGATTAACGAACTCTTTGATCAGATCAAGGGAGCACGATGGTTCTCGAAGATAGACATCAAATCAGGCTATCATCAACTCAGAGTTCGAGACGAGGATGTGTAGAATACGAACTTCATGTGTTGGTATAGCCACTATGAGTTCTTGGTTATGCCCTTCGGCATAACCAACACACCAGCAGTGTTCATGAGACTCATGAACAAGATCTTCCGGCCTTACCTCGATCGTTTTGTCATTGTCTTCATTAAGGGCATACTGATTTACTTGACTACTGAGGAGGAGCACGACTACCACTTATGGGTTGTACTGGACACAATCCAAGAGAACCAACTTTATGGTAAGCTCTCAAAGTGCCAGTTCTGGATTAGAGATGTTCACTTCTTGGGGTAAGTCATCTCAGAGGTGGGATTTGTAGTGGGTCGTGTGAAGATTGAGGTAGTACTTGCTTGGGAGCCACCCAGGAGCATGACGGAGGTGCGGAGTTTCCTAGGTCTGGCTGGGTACTGTCGGAGATTTGTGCCATAATTCTCTAAAGTTGCAGCGCCACTTTCATCTTTGATGAAGAAGGGGAAACCCTTAGTGTGGTTAGATATATGCCAGCAGAGCTTCCAGAAGCTGAGGCAGAGATTGACCAGTGCTCCCATCTTGAGGCTACTAGAGGAGGGCGTTGGGTACGTGGTTTACTACGACGCATCAGGGACCAGACTCAGGTGTGTCCTGATGTATGAGAGGGCAGTGATCGCCTATGGTTAATGAAAGTTGAGGCAACATGAGCATAACTATGCTACACATGACCTGGAGTTAGTAGCAGTGGTCTTCGCCCTGAAGATGTGGAGACACTATCTGATGGGCGAGCGCTTTACATTCTACTCTGACCACCAGAGTCTCAGGTACATTTTCTTGGAGAAAGGTCGGAACCTAAGACATCGCTGATGGCTCGAGTTCCTCCATGACTATGACTTTGAGATAGTTTATACTCCTTGTAAGGGGAACATAGTAGCTGATGCTCTCAGTAGAAGATCAGGCATTCAGCTACTTGGAGAGGTGATGGAGCAGTAAGCCTCTTTTTAGATATCCTTCGTGGATAGAGATGGGGCCACCTTTATACAGTCCCTGATAGTCACTCCTCCACTACTTCAGCGGGTCAGAGAGGAACAATGTGGGGATGTTGAATCTGAGACGCAACGTGCTCAGATTTCCACAGGGCAGGCACCTGATGGATTTTCTGAAAGAGGAGAGCACACCATCCTCTTCAGGGGACGTACCATGGTACCAGTTGCACTACAGGAGGAAGTGCTGAGGGAGTTTCACACTTCCCTTCTAGCGGTACATCCAGGAGTGGCGAAGATGTACCAGGACCTCAGATGATAGCACTGGTGGCTGGGTATGAATAAGGCTGTAGTAGAGTTCATTTCACAATGCCTCACTTGCCAGTAAGTGAAGGCGAAGCACCAGGTACCAGAATACTTGGTACAACCCTTGGAGGTTCCGGAGTGGAAGTGGGATGTGATATCCATGGATTTTGTGATGGGGATTCCACGTACATCCAGGGGACACGACTCTATCTGGGTGATCATCGACCGACTCACCAAGTCGGCCCACTTCCTTCCCATCAGAGAGCAGGGATCAGTAGAGAGATTGGGATGACTCTATGTTCAGGAGATCGTATGGCTTCATGGTGTGACATCGTCTATCATCTCTGATCAAGATGCTCACTTTACATCTCGGCTTTGGATGGGGTTTCAGGAGGCATTTGGGACGTAGATACGCCTGAGCACTGCCTTTCATCCTCAAACGGATGGATAGACGGAGAGGACCATTTAGACACTTGAGGACATGCTCCGTGCATGTGTCCTTGACTTTGGTCACAGCTGGGAGGATCACCTACCCTTGGTGTAGTTTGCGTACAACAACAGCTACCACTCCACCATCGAGATGGCACCATACGAGGCAATGTACGGCCGACCTTGAAGATCACCTATGTGCTGGACTGACCCTAGGTAGTCAGCACTTGTAGGACTAGAAATGCTTCAGGCTACGACGGAGAAGGTTCAAATCATCTAGGAGCAGATGAGGACTACACAGAGCAGGAAGAAGTCCTATGCTAAAAGGAGACGGAGACCACTGGAGTTCGAGGATGGCGACCATGTTTTCTTACGGGTCTCACCTTGACGTGCATTATGGAGATTTGTCTAGGGAGCCAAGTAATCTCTGCACTTCATCGAACCATTCCAATTCCTCATCAGGGTAGGTGAGGTGGCTTACCGCCTGGCCCTTCCACCTCAGTTGCACCGGGTGCATGACGTCTTACACGTATCTCAACTGAGGAGATACATGCACTACCCGACCCACATCATTGATCATGGGGAGCTGGACGTCGATGACGGGGTGACATTTGCTGAGGTCCTGGTAGTGATTGAGGATCGATAGGATCGGGTCCTATGTGGATTGTCGATTCCTCTGGTGCGCATTCATTGGCAGCATGAGAACCCCCATGAGAGCACATGGGAGCGGGAGGCTCAAATGCGTGCTCAGTACCCTCATTTGTTTCCCTAGTTTATGTTGTACCTTTACGGCGACATAAATCCCTGATGTGGGAGTAATGTAAAGACCCCGAAATTTCAGGATTTTTTTTCTTAAATACTATGGAATTTTACGAGTCTGTGTCTTCTGACGACACCTGATTCCGAGGCCCGGTGTGCCTAGAATCAATTTCTGAAGATTATCTCAGGTATGTTCAGTAAACAAACGAGCAGGTTTTTCCATCTTTTTAACCGGTGCTCGGAATCAAAATCTGAGGGCACCGATGAACTCGGAGTGCCGATATTCTCTTAAAGGGACCTTCACCGCAGTTGCGTTTTATACGGGTCGAAAGTTAATAATTGGGGAATTAACTTAAAATAAATAAAATTGGTGTGTACAATTTTATTTATATCTGAGGTAGTTATATCCTAAAAAGGGGGGTTAAGGGAGGGACCCACAACCACCTAATTACCCAAGTGTGGATGTTTGAGAGGTGGGGCCCACAAGAGCCCCAACCTTTCCTTTTCCCCTAAACTCCTTAAACCCCCTTCATTAAATTTCCAACACCCCTTTAATTGCCAAACTCTCCAACTCCCTCACTCCATTAATTCTTGACAACTCCTTTAATTTATGAGGACCTTTCCTCTCCCTCTCCCTCTCTTTAACTCTTGCCAACATACCTTAATTAATGAATGGAACCACTTCATTTAATTAATTAAGTGTTTGAATGTTTGAATTTTCAATGGATTGTGTTAATAAAATAATGAGGGTAGATTATTATTTTATTTTGGGAGGGATTTAGATGTGTTATGGAAGAGAGATCTCTTTAGAGGATAGTTTTATTCTCCGAAGAAGAATGGTGAATTCTTCGACGAAGAACGCCGGTTCCAGGAAGAACGATGATGCGCCAACCATTCTCTTCTCCGCGAAAAGTGAGGAGACATCGTTTCCTCCTCAGACGCACTCCGACGTCGCATACGAATCCTTTCCTCGCGATGCCATCTTCCGCGATGCCAGACGTGCGACATCAATTATCGAGGTAGGGGATTAAGTTCAATTTTAATGAATTAAAATTGTGCCTCAGTTCTTCATTGTATAACCTTGATTCTTGTTGACATATTTCTATCGATTAACGCGGAGGGCGCGGGCTGAACGAACATGGCCCGACGACCCTCCGTTTGATCTTGTTTAATTATATGGAATCGAATATCAGAGGTGGAACGTGGAAGAGACCAGCGGCACATGGTCCGTCGTCGCACATGCAATGAAAATCTGCGGCCAAGAGGTCCGCGGATGAGAAAGCACAGTGTCGTCACACCGTGATGGGGATGTGGAGACGTGGCCAGCGCAGGCCACGGCGGAGGAAGCCGGCGCCGTCGCGCTGACTGTGCAGTAGGAACCGCGGCCCGCATTGCGGGCCTCTTCGGCGGAAGGAATGGCCGGCCCGTCGGCCAACTGGGCATAGCAAGGCTGCGGTTCCAGGAGGGCGCCGCGCTGGAGAATCCGCGGCCTGTCCGTGCGGGACGCTTGCGCTAGAAGCCCGGAAGGCCTAGCCGGCCGGTTTGGGAGGGCGGAGCCTTAAGGCGCCGCCGGTTCGGACAGCCGGGGGGCCGCGCCCCCTCAGACTGCTCGGTCTTCGGGTCGAGCCAGCCAGGCCGCGCGCCCAGCCGAGCCGAGCTGCACCCAGCCGAGCCGCGCCCCTCAGGCCGGACCGCGTGAACCTTCGGGCTGGTACGACACCCCTACCGGGACGGACCTGCCAGAACTGGGTAACCCGATTTTCCAGCCCACTAGGCTTATCAGGCAAGGATCGTTATTCACTTAAACGTGAATAACTTAAAGACCGCTAGTCCGATCGATGCACCGTCTGAGGCAATAAGACCCTATCGATGAGGATGTCCTTTTTCAATACTCTAAGTGAGTTTTGGAAAACGTTGGTAAATGTACGGGATTGAAATGAGCATATTTCCAACCGGGACCCTGGAATGAAAAAGCCAATATCTCTCAGACAGGGCGTCCGATTGACGCGCCGTCTGTCGCATTGAGTTCCTTCTGAAGAGACAGAACTTCACGATACATAAACTCTGGACTTCGTGACAGCTGATGTATTTACCCCTTTACTCGAGGAGCGGACCCTCTCGGAATCGAGTACACTGTGTTCGGGAACCCTAGAGATGACTGCTACTGCGACGACTACCGTGTTGGGATCCTTTGTGGGTTCAACGATGAAGACGACTATACCTGGATCCTACCTGGGTTTGGCAGCGAGGAAGACTATACTTGGATCATCCGTGGGTTCGACAGTGATGAAGACTGTACTTGGATCCTATGTGGATTCAACAGCTATGTTTACTATACATGGATCCTACGTGGGTTCAGCAACGACGACTTCTGTACTTGGATCCTACATGGGTTCGGCATAGGAGATGATTCAGAGGCTAAATCTAATCATCTTCACCCATATTCATGAGCAGTATACCTGTGTGAGCTGAGTCTTTTCTTTCAATCATTATCATTGGTATGATTGACTTCTTTCCAGTGTGGACTGGATTGTGCTTGGGCTCGGAAGTTGGAGTCGAACTGAGATTGATGACTTAGGTATATGTATGAGTATATACCTAAGTAGAGTTGGTTGATACTTATTGTTTGTATCTTACCTTTGTGGTTTATCCTTTTTTGATTCTGGGAGACCTTCAGGGGTCTCGGGGTCCCTACTGAGTATCGTATACTCACCACTGCATGGGCTATGCCCGCACTACGTTGTGTTGGATGCAGAAAATGGACAGCACTGATCGAGGTGGAGGCTTGTAGAGATGGACGGTACCCGAAGGTGGACCACTAGATGAGACGTACGTGGAGTGGACGACCGGACCCGGGGAGCTGAGGAGACCGTCTGTACCCACCCTTCCAGTGGGATATCCGGAGGACGACTCAGTGGTTGCCACTTTACATTACTGCTATTGTACTTTCTTTCTCAGTTGTACTGTACTTTCAGTTGGGTTTGTATACTGACCCATTTACTTTTCAGCACTTACTTTTGTACTCAGTTTTACTTAGTGCTTTCTTCACTTGCAAACTCTGTTGTGTATGTTTACTTATATAAAGGAAATGTCTTCCCTCTTTATCGGGATTTACGCCTTTGGTGCTAGTCTCCAGCCCCTAGCCTATGGAAGGTGGGCTTGGGGTAGTCATGACATGGTCCCCGAGGACAGGTCGTGACAGATTAACTGAGAACTAATCGATCTTTTGAGAATCTAACTAACCCTTTATAGTTTTACAAATTTACTACAGATTATCTTGTTATTCAATTTGGGGGATTTTAATCAGAATCTTTTTAACAGAAATTTTCAATTGGAACTCAATTCACCCCCCTATTGTGTTTCCACTCTGACCAACAGTTTGTAATGTTATATTTTATCTTACCCATCATGGAATGAAAAAATCTCACACGATATCTCCTTTTTTTTAATATTTTTGAAACATATTCAATTTTAGCTTCCTAGTTCAAATATTTTATTATTTTGAAAAAAAAATCAGGCTAATAAAACCATCAAAAAGCGAAATCATATTAGATATAATTACTATAGAGATACTTAATTATAAAAGTAATTATTTAAGTTAGTATTATATATTGTTAATTATTGAAGATAAATTAATAATTGAAATTTTATTACATGTAAAACAACTACAACACGGGTACAATAATATGATCCCCCCATACAGTGATCATGATGTCGGTATTAAAAATATTTATCATATAATAACTTTTACATATGTCAAAACACATGGGATATTTAAATAAATTTTCTAATCTAGGAAAAACATATCACAAATTTGTTAACCAATCAATATCTTGAGGAATATCTTAGAGTACATGAACTAAAAATTTCATTTTCCATTGCAATGATTCTTGTGATTTAATATACTCATGTACTAGGTATGTAGAAGAAAATATTATAATTAATTCTTTATTTAATGATAAAATAAAAATGAATACCAATGAATACCACATTTGTTATATAATGATAAAAATTAGCTAGGTAAAGTAAACAAATACTCAATATTATGTCCAACTATGGACACCTCCTCAGTAGGAAATGTAATTGGAGTAGTTAAACCAATAATATCATTTTCCACTAAACTTACATGACTTCAATACATATCCTAATGATGTACATAATCCTCTATATGATAAAAAATTTAGTATGCTACAATATGTACATGTGGATCCCCAAGATGAAACTAGCAGTACCCAATTGGGTCTAAATGAAGAGGAGGAGGAGGATCATAGTACAAAGGATACAAACCATTTTTTGTCTCATCATTTACCAAATAATAATTGATATATATTAATTAATATTATCCTATGTTGACACCTTTATGTGATGTATCTCATCCTTCAAACAATCTATTTCTCCCCTACATTCCACCCTCATCGATGTCCCACTTTAGGTGCAGGAAAATGTTTTTTAATCTGACACCCTCCTTTTTCCCCTGAACTTGGCCAGAGTTTTAATTATTTCTCAAATAAATGATAATATTACCATTCCAATACTTAGTAATAAATTTAAATTTTTTAATTTTATCATAAGGGACACTCTGATGTAATATTTTAGAATGTAATATTAGTAAGATAAATTAACCAGATAGTAATAACGATGACAAGTAACAATTCATTACTTACATTCATATCTTCTACTTCCATTGATGGATCATAAATATACCTTCCCTTTTTTAAATTATCACCCTTTTCTATATTTCATGATGAGTTGGTGGATATGGAGGGTCGAAAGGAACCTCATCAAAGACACTACATTACTTGTCTCTTAATCCACTATGTTTTTCTGTTGACATTTCTTCCTATAATAAAGGATTCCATAATCATGAAAAATTGTCAGGGTAAGAATTATGGGGCTATATATCTTAGATAGTTTTATGGATTTTGGTCACATTAGTAAAAATAAATAAGTTATAAAGAAACTATAATTAATTAAAATATTAAATTTTACAAATAAAAAATATACCATAAAAAATCATCCTGTCAAATGGAGACATACATCTGACATGTATCTCTATCTATAAATATATACATAATGAATGGAAGATTATCCATTTTACACAGAAAAATATAAATTCAATTCAACTTTTTCTTAAAATATATACATCTTGTTTCAAAAATGTATAAAAACTTTATTAAAATTATTTTGTATCTTAGAATTAAAATGTCATAAGTAATTGAATAAATAAAATAATGAAATATTTATAATATTTAAACCATTGGAAAACTAAATAAATACAATTATAAATTTAACCTTAGGGACTCTTATAAAATATATTTCACAAATCAGTAGATGCTCCTCTAATTATGGTGTAAAATATATATCCTACAGTCACTATATATAGCCATGTATGTCCTAAACTGTGTGGAATTTGGGATAGTTGGGAAGTAATTTCCCATCAAATTTATTTACCAACCTTTACTATCGATATGTGAGTGCAGGTTTTGTTAAATGTGTAATCCCAAGCCTATAATCTATATTTACCATCCTGTCTAGAGAAGAATAAGAACAATAAATAATTGTATGATATGTAAATATAATTTAAATAAATAATTTATTTAATATTGAAATATATTTAATTGAAAAAATATATACCATGATACTCCAACCTCAGTTTTTTCTATTTCAAAGGATGTATTCTTCTCCATAAATAGAATGTGTACTAATATTTGATTTAGATTAAATAACTACAATAAAAATTTTAAATTTTTATAATAGATAAAAAATAATAAATGAAAAAAATGATGGTAACAGTTTTTCAATAGAAAACATATTATAAAAATAAAAATGTATAAAAAAAATTATAAATAAAACAAGTTAAAACAAAAAAGAAGTTATACTCATAGCAAATTTATATTAATAAAAATTTCAAAACATTAAAAAAATTTAACCAAAAGATTTATAATTGATAAAAATGTATTGAAACAAATGATTGGATGAATGAAATTTTCAACTAATAAATAATCAATTTATCTTCAAAATTAAAAAAAATATCATACAAAATCAGGACATATATAGCTCTTAAATGTCATAAAACTCACTCAAATATGGTAGAAATAGGGGGAACGCTACATGATTGAAGAGAAGCATGTAATCACATATAGAAAATAGATAATTTACTCACATATAGATTTTTAACAAATAATGTAAATATTAAAAACATATCAAAATGATAAACATGTTAAAACAAAAAATATAATAATAAGTAATTACAATGAAAAAAATAAATTAAAAGAAATTGAAGAAATAATTAACTTACAAAATTTAGAGGATGATAATAGATAAAAGATAATATATAATTACATTGACAATTAGGATTGTAACTTAGTGTTTTACCATATCCCTTTAGTATGATCATTTTATATAGCATGAAAAATGCTCGCATTATTATCATTGTTATCATGAGGAAATCACGTAATAGATTATGAAACCTAACATAAATCCACAATTTCATCATCATCAACATAATCATAATCCCCCAAATGATTTATTTTCCCTTGAAAAATGATGGAATACTAATCATTCGATAGATCAATAACAAATTATAATTTCATTTCATTTTTTTCATGATAAATGGTTCTTTATTAGAACTAAATCGTTTTAAATCAACATAAGAATTTCCACAGTGATCATGTTTCCCAGCACTATTACTATCAACTAAGTTACCCTTTTACAATATTAATAAAACTTTAGCATAATTAATTTCTTATATATCCAAAAAAACTCTAGTATATGTGATCCATTCTAAAATTGGTTTTTTATCTATTTCACTTTAATGATGTAGCACAACTGTGATGACCATTAACCCACTCTGTTTCACAATTCTCTTTTCATCTTTTTTTTTATATAAAATGTATAAAAATTAATATAAAATCTATAACATTTAATAAAATTAATATATTATTCCTTTGTCAACAAATTAAATGTTTTTTGATGAACATAAATCAATTTTGAATTTATCTTTATACTAGGAAACAACTATCTTTTTATCATCAATCATCAACCACTTGTCTATTATTTTTTGCTATTATACCTTCAATCCAAAAATATGTGATTAAATATATGATTGAACTTCATCTATGTTGTACAAAATATATAAATATGGATAAATCACATAATTTAGTGGAATGAACATTATCTTTAAGCCATGAATTCCTCTACCTTCACTGTCAATGGTCAAAAGTCAAGATAAAGGGAGAGCAATATACACAACTATATACAATTAATTATTACAGAACGTAATCAACTATTCTAATACATATTTTTCAAAAATAGTTTCCTCTAGTCTATAGGTATTTTTAATATATTGCTTTAGAATTTTAATATATCTTTCAAAAGGATATATCAAATGTAAATGAAAATACAACATATTCTTATCTTAGACACCGAATGAAACCGTATATCAAAAAAATGGTGGGAAATACATTTTTTGAAATAGTAGAAGAAAAAAATCGTTCTCCAAAACATATAATGAATTTGGATCAAATAGTTTTCTAAAAATGTGTTTTAAAATATTACATAACCTGATATTAGTCTTCCTGACATGTATCAGAAATATACCACACAGTTCCACTGATAATTTTTTTAATTAATATATGATATTTCAGATATTTATTACCTCTTAATTTCAAATCCATCATTGAAATCAAATTAATCACATTTCAAAAATATCAACTATTTACTTTAATACCATGATAAAAGAGAAAATAAAAAATCATCTTCCACTCTCGATTAATTCATGAAGTTATTAAGGGAAATTATTTTCTTTTTTCCTTTAATAGTGGTATTTAACTCTCAAAGTATTACCATAAATATCAAGTCCAATAATACATGAAATAAAATATTTTTCCATTCATTTTATATCTAAAAAATTCATGTCAAAATGTATCATATGTTTTTATCAATATGAATAGTTAAATGTTATGTTTAATCTCTAAAAATATCAAATTGTGAGGATCTAATTAGATATAATATTTCTTCTAGATATTTTTTAAATGGACATAATATCCATTCATTCGAAATGTGCATTATATAATTATCACATTTTCATAATATTCATTAGGTAAAAATGGTTTTGGGGGGAGATTATATTCTTATAAACAATTAAAAACTTTTTAAAATATATGATATGGTAGATAAATTAAAAAAAATCTTTGATTCCCCGGGTATATTATCTTTCTTTCATTCAATTATTGATAATATGACTTATCTTAGTAAAAAATTTGACATTATTTATCTCCCTTAACACTATTTTTAGATAATTTTTCATTTGCAATAAATTCATTTTTAGTGAACATTATCATAACAAGATAAATAAAATAATCTTCCTTGTATTAATAAAAAATTATAAAATATTTCTCCCATAAAATTTTCAAATAGTCAATTAATGGTGAGGCATACATGACAGTTTCTTTGCCTAGATGTTTTGGGATAAAAAATTTCAATCTCACATAAAAATATTTTTTATTCATACATATCTTTTTGGATAAGTTGTAAACTACTAAAAAACAACCCATGAAATATATTCTCTATTAAAGATTTGATATGGAATTATTCTATTTATGAATAGTCATATTATTATATTTCTATTTTAAACTCCTAAATCAGGATATTTTTAGTTTAACCACATCCACTCTGGTGAATCATCAGGGTGACATAATTTTCCATCTGATATGAAATCATTTGTACTCAGTCATAACCTATTAACATCATTTAAATTTGTAAACAGACACTTAAAATGATGTATTATCACAAGGTACCATATTTTTTAGCCTGAGTGTAACACCCCGATATTTTATGATAAGTATTCTTTTTATTTTATTTGATGTCATGTATTTTATGCTACAACAAGATTATCTTGTGCTATACACCACATTGTATTTGCTTTAAGTATATGCAACACTATTCTTAGATTGTGTTACACACAATTTCAAGTTTGTTTGATGGTAGTTATTCTACAAAACATTGAGTATATATATATATATATATTCAATATATTAATGAAATATGGTTGGATTTTTTTATATGAAACAACAAAGGAGTCGTGCACTATACGCAACCCTTACTTGGCTTGAATTACACGCAATCGCGACCTTCCTCAATAGCGTGTGTTGTACGCAATACCAGGTTTTACTAAACAACGATATATTATTATAATATTATAATGAACTAGCCATCATAAATAGTATTAACTAAATTTTTAATTTTATAACATTATTATTCATCTTAAACATTTTCTAGAACATGGTATAAGAACAAAATAAATTTTTCGGGTACAATAAGTATTTTTCAAAAAATGTAGTTTTGCCGCCTTTTGATGGCGCACCCACTTTAAATCTAGTTTTTGACATGTTTATAAGTTCAATTTTACAAAATAAAATTATTATTTGGAATCAGGATATAAAATTTTACATTGGATAAATTTTTCATATTATTTTGATATCTTTCATATTTTAATGAATAGTAAAAACACACTATATTTTAATTAAAAACAAAATTTTTCCTCGTAATAAATTATGTGATTAAATTATAATATTGAATGGTTTAAAAGTATAAATAGAATATATTTTTACCATTTAATATAATTTATGTCATTAGCCTTGATTTTACATTGAATTCGTAGGGTAAATAAATTCAATCTTTTGCAATGTTTTAAACAAAAACCCATTTTCTTTCGACAATGGGATTAATTTTAATTTAATTTCTGAAACTTTTGAGTATTGAATTTTGAAAAATGGATTCCATATTTGGAATCAGTGGGTTCAATTTATGTTAATAGGCTACTTTTTATTTTTCGGAATTATGAATAGTAACTATGGTAAATTTTATTTACCATAGTTAAAGGTAAATCAGGTAATTAAGGGTAAATATAATATTATAAAATTACTCTAACACATGAAAAAATTCTATTGGATGACTAAAAGTAGACCCATATCACCTAAGGGTCGTATTATATTCATTTAATGGACTTTTTTCTATGAAAATAATTTAATTATTATTAAAACCAAAGAAAGTGAAAATATGTCACTCTCTTAAATCTTATAAGTATAATAATTTTAATTTAGTGATAAACTTCATGAAACGTCGAACATGAAAAGTCTACAGAAAACTAATAAAATTATATACATCATATGAATTTATTTATAATTTTTAGGGATTAAATAATTAACATTAATTATGAAACAATAGTGATGCAGAAATTGTTTATCTTGTGAAAAATAAAGAATATAGTTTTTATTAAACTAATAGTGACCATAAAATGCACAAAACCCTGACCAAAACTTATTGGGAATGTAAATGTAAACCATAATCATCCAATTTTCGAATATTTGACCATTTGGAGACTTATAAAAGCGATTATGACACTTATATTATTTTATTTTAAATGATGCCAAAGTTGTCACCTTCATAATTTAATAAATATAACAATTTAACTATTGTTATTTTAAGATGATAAATTAGAGTAAAAGTATTATTGTGAAAGGTAATAGATTTATCTTCATCATAGGATTTTATTTTTAATTTTTATGCAACATATAATTATATTAAATAATTATACAAAAATGTTGTAGTAATTATTTTATTAAGAGATAAACCAAATAAATGGTTTTAAAAGTAATAAAATAAATATTATATGAACTATTTAATGTGCTCGACTTATTATATAGATATATATGACCTTTTATGAATCTATTAAAGCTTTTATTTCGAACATATATTCTGTATATATTTTATTTAAATTCAAATAAATGAATAGTGTCAAAATTGACACTATTGTTATTTTATAAAAATAACATATTATAAAATTGTTTAAAAATCACAAAAATATTTAAAAATTATAAATTTACATTAATATGGTCTAAAATGTTATAATGTATCTAATTATGGACAATTCACAACAAATAAGTAATTATTTGTTATAATTTAAAATTTAGAATGTTATTACCACAAATAAAATTAAATTGATCAAATAAGGATAAATCAAGTTGATAATGTTTGAAATAAATTCCTAACATGTCTAAATTTTATTTTTTGATTATATTACAACCTATATAATCTAATATTCGTATATTAGTCATTTTGGAAGTTTTTAAGTGTGGTTGGGATTTAATATAAACTAATATTTCTTATATTTCCAAAGGTACCTCTGTCCTCCCTTATAAAAGGGAACCTCCTCCCTCTCTTCCTCACACCACTTTGAGCCTTCAAGATCGGAAAACCCCTCCCAAATTATCTTCTCCACTTCCATAGAAACATCCTAGAGGTTCTGGTCTTCTTCAAAGACCAATGTTAGTGCCCTAAGAGGTGGTCTCAAAGAGGCGCTTCAAAGAAGAGGTAATGTCCATTACCGATTCTTTCAACTTTATTTCTTCTTACACTTCTTCTTATTAGGTTGTTTAATTATGAATTAATAACATCAGTATCACTCATATACTTATATGTTATTATAAGTATGAAACAACCCTATTTCACAATCTATCCATCCTACGGAAAACGAAATCACCGCGCGTGCGTACGTATGGAATACCGTCTCCACGCTGTGGTGTAATCTATTTTCCATCACTACCATACTTGGATGGGTATAATGGTGTAAATAATAACTATATATTATTATTTTAAAGTGATATTGATTCTTTAATAGTATACATACACTCCATTAAAATTTCACGATCATGGGAACGATATCATCGCTCGTGCGTACGTACGGAATACCGTCTCCACGACGCGATGAGATTCATTCTCAATGATTAACCATTCATGAATGATTATAAAGTATATATAATAAGTAATCATGAAATATATTACATAATAATGATACTGGATTGATGTATATATATATTTATGTCATCCAATTAATTCCATTTAATTCAATGAGTAAACGAAAACAACGTTCATGCGTACGTACGACCTACCGTCTCCATGAACGGTGTATTTCTTTACATTTATAAATCTGTTATATATATGTATATTATAAATATATATTATATATAAATCATGTTTTATATTCTGTAATTAAGTAATCATGATCTATGTAATCATATGAATAATTACAAGTCAAAACACGGACGACAAATGAAACAATTTTACCCAAAATGCTCTTTAACATGGAATTTACAAAATAACATGTAATATAAAGTCATAAGTGAACCATATATGAAATAATAACAATGAATATGATTCTATAATAAGTCAATGATATTATTTAAATCATTATACAGGAGGTTCGGATACGTACAAAGCATATCGGACCTAAGGTAAGGGATAATTTTGCAAATCTCATTTTTTTCCGAGATTGCTTATTCGAAAGTATTTACTGGGGTTATTGCTATCATTCATGTAAATGTATTATAAAAGTGTATTCATGTATGTTTAAAGTCATTTTTAACCATTTTTTACTTTTAATACATGGTATGTCTGGAATCTTTCTTCTACGAGGTACTTTTTGACTTTTCCGACAAAAGTATGAGAAGAATGTTTTTTTAACTTATACGGAACGAACGGATTTTTACGGTTTTATAAAGCCTTATTTTAATGAAGCTTCCTAAAAAATATTTCATGACTATTTTCAACAAAATATTTTTTTTTTAAAATTGCATGACATTTTGTGAAAAGAAAATGATTTTGAAGAAAACCAGATATTTTCCTCAAGAATTCATTTCAAGTGTTTTATCAAAACTGTTTTCATATAAGATGAAATTATTTCACATGTGTATGTTTCAAGTATCATGTCTCTATGATTTAAATGATTTCACTTTTATAATGATGAAATGATTTCCAAATTGTTTTGTATGGATTACGTTATGATGGAATGATGTTTATAAAACCCATTTTATTCTTGGGTTATGATGAATGATTTATGTTTATATTGTGGCACACGAAAGAGTGATTTTAATATGAGATGGGTGGCACCTATATCTCCCTCCAATGCATTGGGTAAAGATTTATATCTCATGAGATAGACATGGCTGGAAGGGTAAGTTAATCCGGTTCAGTGTTAGAGGACTGAAACGAGGAGTGAACACAATTCAGAAAGGGACTTTGTCCACTAGGATGGTCATGGCAGTGATGCCTTGGCTACTATGGAAATCATATCATGTGATTAATGGTTTTCAACAATTACATGTTTAATTCCCATGTTATTTTATCATTATTAATGTTCCTTTATGATTAATTACTTACATACTTCCAAGATTTATGCCTTTGCTCGAGGTTTTAAGGTTTAGATTTTATGTTTATGTTTTTGCTTTCAAATGTTTATGGATTGTTTTATGTTCTCTATGTTTGCCCTTACTGAGCATTTGAGCTCACCCTTTTTATGTTTTATTTTCCCTAGGAAATAATGAAAGGTTTTAGTTAAGGAAACAAAAAGGGGAAGATCGTTATGGGAGATGTTTAAGATCTTTCAACATGATTAGATGTTTATATTCCGAGTTTCCAAAGACACTAAACTATTACGATCCTTGTGTGTCTGTTTTCGTTATGTATTAAGTATTCCGATAAAGTGATTTAATGTCCATGTACGTCAAGATTCGGGCCTCTACACTGAGGTTTGATGTTGTTTCCGGATAATGAACTAGAGTTCAATTTTTCATCTATCTTATATTATGATGTCCCAAATTTAATACATTTCTATAAAAATTTATATAATTTATTTTAAAAAAATAAGTATTGGGGATGGAATATATATTTTTTTTTCCACAATCCCATGGGAATAATAGTTTATTTACATCACCATTGGAATATATATTTTGTTCCTTTTTTATGTAACCCATTTAAATGTCCCTAAAATTTAGAGAATGTTTTATCATTCCAATGATTTCTTACATTCAAGTTAACAATTATATGAACTAACAGTAATAATGTAAATTTAGTGCAACTTGAGAATTGTGATTTCTTAGAATATCCATCAAATCTTTCAATATTTGTCATTTTCAATTATTCCAACCCATACATCATGAATTAATCATCCAATAATATCTTTTTTCTAAGGCTGAATATTTTAATCAATACTAAATGTTGAATTTTATATAATTTCAACAAGAAATATCAAGCATGTATAATTATAGATGAAACCATAAAAAATGAAATGATTATTAATTTCCCTAGAACATGACCTTCCCATATTCAAACACTTCATACATAGATAGAAAGTTTGATTTTTTTTTATGATTTTATTTAACAAATCCCAAGAAATAAACAACTCTGTTTTAATATTTATTTCTCATTATTATTTTATTTATCCAATTTTGATCCATTATTTACCAATTATCACAATAAATATAGTGATTATATTAAAAGGATAAAAATTTAAAAATACTTATAAATAAATTGATTTTAATTATAAAGATATATAATCAAAATAAAAAATTATTGATATCAATTTTATCATAACAAACAATTATAAGAAATGATCTGAACATTTCATTGAAAAATTTATATATAAGTGATTCAACATATTCAATAATAGATAATTTAAACATCTATAGTTTTTTAAAAAATTAATTTTTCTTTAAAAAATTTAAATTAAAAACAATTTACAATAATAAAATAAAAAAATTTCATTATATCGATAAAGATAATTTTTAAATGAAAAAAAATGATGGAAAAATTTTTAACAAAAAAATTATAAATACAAATAATTATTACTAAAAATAGTTCCATGGAAAATATAATGAATAACACTTTATAATAATAATAATAATTTTAATATTTAGATAATTTATAAAAAATTAAATTTTATAATAATATCCATATAATAAAATGATTGTATGAATAAAATTTATATCTAATAGTTATATAATTTAACATTAAAAAAATATAAAACAAAATTCAGGTTGATAATGGAAAATATATCTTGACTTACGATAATCTTGCTTGAAGTTGATGGAAACAAGGTGATAGTGGAATGATTGAAGAAAATGAGTGAAAAAGTGAAGCAAAAAATAATGAAAAATAATATTAAACAACATATATAGATTAACCAATATATCTTGAGACTCCTGAAAAAATAATGGAGGATGGAAAATTGAGGACATTAATATGAGGATTTGATGAAAACTGACTACAAGATAAAAGTAATCATCATCAAATATCATCGGGTTCCATCATTGGTTGATATGATGGGTTTTAATTAAAAAAGAAATTATGGTTTCATGGTATCAATGGTTTTTTGAAAAAAATTTAGCATCAATTATTTAAAAAATGATGTTATATATAATTTTAAAAATGTTTAACATTAGGTTTTTTAATAAAACTGACATTATTATGTGTTCTGAATTTCTTTAAACAAATGATATTATAAAAAATAATGTAAAATGTTTCAAGAATAACATTTAATGACAGTATCTATAAAGTGTACATTAAAACTCCACCAATGAATCCCGTATTTCTACTAGTTTACAATCATGCCTAAAAGGATCACTACTCTCTACCACCAATCCATTAGGTTCATGCGATAGAAGAAAAATAATACACACAATGTTTATTTTCTTGTCAATGGTATCTCTCAAAACAACATCTCAACTAACCCTTACATGAGGTTCAATGATATAAAAATTCCACTAATGTTTAATTTATTTCATTAAAACAATGAAAATTGTATTTTTAAAATTTTTTTAGTTCTAATATATAAAGTTCCAAGTACCATTTATAAATGAAAATGTGCTTGATAGTTTATTAATCCACCATATGGATACTTAGGAGTGTTATATAAAAAAAATCTTTTTAAACCATTTTACCATTCGTAATAGCTCACAGCTGGGCTTGGATAAAGAAAATTTCACCCAAAATTTATAGAGGAAAACACCCTTTAGTTGTGACTTATATTTTAATTAAGTAAATCCACATAATAATAAGGGAAAATAAAAACATTGATGTATTTATTTTCCAAGGGGATCAGTTATGGAATATGCTTGTATATAATCATACATAATCATTGTAAATTGATTTTGACAATTTAAATACACCTACCATATCGAAGAAGTATACTCTCATAGGGTTATTCTATAATGTATAAAATAAAAAAGAAACCTATTAGTGTCTAGTCTTTCCAATCTTGTTTTAATTATAGGGGTGTCCATTCCCAATTTATGGAGTCAATGATCTATAAATATCAATTAGAATCCAATTCAAGTACACACAATAAAAATTATTTCATTCATGATTTAACACACTATTAATGGGTTTATATGTCAGAACATGGCCCCCAGGGCTCATGTCGTGACTACCCCAAGCCCGCCTTCCATAGGCCAAGGGCTGGTGACAGGCACCAAAGGCATATTCCCTATAACTGGGAAGGCATTCCCTTTATAACCTGTAAGAACAGGCAACCAAGAAAATAGCATGTTATGAACTCAAGTAATCTAAATAGTAATTAGAGTAAGTGCAGTTAGTAAAGGGGACCAGAATACAAGCCCAACTGGTAAGTACATGGAAAAATGGAAAGTACAAGATAGCTGATAAGTGATAAGAAGATCCTGGATCATCTACCACTAATCATACCTGAAGGGCAGGTACAGCTCACGAACGATCGTCTCTACAATTTTCCTTTTCTAACATCCACCTCGGAGTTACCTTCAATCCTAGTACCCTCATCCTCGGTCAGTGTTGTACATCGTCTGCACCAAACACAACAAAGTGTAGGCATAACTCATGCATGGGTGAGTATAAAGATACTCAGCAGGGACCCCAAAACCCTCAATGTCTCATATAATCCACAAAATATAAACCACAATGTACGGAAACAACTGATAACCCTACTTAGGTATATGCCCATACATATAACTAACTTATCAAGTAAACCTATCTCAATAATGAGGAAAACACAGAGTCCAACTCCAAATCCCCAAGCTCAATTGTTCCACAAGGGAAGAAATAACATGAAGTCAAGTACCACATAGGTATGACACATAGAAGAATACCACCAAGGTATTAGAATGAAAGAACGTACCACACCGGTACAAATTCAGCTCACAGCCAGTATAACTTAATTACAGTAGTAGAGATGATTAGATGTAACTACCAAATCATCTTGCTCTGTTAAGAGGTAGACCCACACAGGATTGACAAGTGGTGACTCACAGAGGATCGCATGGTGCTGACCCACACAGGATCGCAAGGTGATGACCACCATATGATCGCAAGGTACTGACCCACACAGGATCGCTACGTGCTGACCCACACAGGATCGCAAGTGTCTGACCCCCACAGGATCACTAAGTGTTGACCCACACAGGATTGCAAGGTGCTGACCCATACAAGATCTCTAGGTGATATCCCACATAGAATTGTAAGGTGCTGAACCACACAGAATCAATAGGTGCTGACCCACACAGGATCTCAAGGTGCAGACCCACAAAGGATCGCTCTAATTTCATAACATCACAGCCAGCTACAGGGTTCCCGTGCTATGCTCGCTCATCTCTGGGAGATCCCTCTCCAGAATACAATTTTCTATACTCCAATTGCCACAATGTCTCATGAAAAAGTATCCCAAAGTTCCTCTAGTTGTAGGGGTCTCAATTAAATAGACGACGCGTCATTCAGACGCCCAGTCTATGAGTTAGTAGCCTTTTAGTCCCGGGGGCCCGGTTGGATCCATTCTTGATCCAAACCGACCATATTTTAACATTACCCAAAACTCCAGTGGGATATACCAAAGGGTCCGTCTTGCTCCAATATTTCTGGCACCACTAACAGTTCATCAAACGGACATCCGGTGCCAAAGTTATCGCCCATTTAATGTATATGGTCGTCTCTAGTCCGGATCTGGTCCGACTTGGTTGGAACGACCTGGCCCGACCCATCCTGGGTCGACCCGGTTCGGGTAAACCCATCCTCAACTACTAGCTTTGGCTCAGCCTACTGGGTTTGACCTGGTAGGCCACGAGGGCCGCGGGGGTACCGTGAGGGCGCGGGGCAGCTCAGCTGCGGGGGTGCCTTGAGGGCGCGAGGCCACAACGTGGCTCTGTCTGAGTGGCTCAGCCGCGGGGGTGATTTGAGGGCGAGGTCGTGGGGAGGCTCAGCTAAAGCGGCCTGGCCGGGCAGGCAGAGGCCACATGGTGGCTTGGTTGGAGAGGCTCAGCCGCAGGGTGTCATGAGGGCGTGGTCATGGGGCGGCTCGGCTGGAGCAGCTCGGCCATGGTGGGACGTGAGGGCGCAGTCATGGGGCGGCTCGGCCAGAGCGGCTTGGCCACGGGGTGGCGCGCAGGCATAGCTTGAGCGGGTTGGTCATGGTGTTCCACTAAGGCACGGTCACGGGGCGACTTGCCCATAGCGGCTCGGTCACGGGGTGCCGCGAGGGCACGGCCAGAGCAGCTCGGCCGTGGGGTGCTGTGATGGTGTGGCCAATGGGCGGCTCGGCCGGATCGGCTTGGCCAAGGGTGTCGGGAGGGAGGAGGCTGCAGGAGGTGGTGGTCGTAGATGGCAGGGGCCGCCGGCGGTGGTGGCTGCAGAGTGGCACCGTTATTTCGTCGCCTTCATCGCGGTCGATGGTGATGCCAGCCGCCGTTATCGTGCCCCTTCTTGGTTTGTCACCGACCTCCTCCATCGTGAAGAATACCACAAATCATTACAAGAATTACAGAGTGGACATTCCATGTTTGTTTGGCTTGCACTCTCCTCATTAGAGCGGTAGCAAGAGGCTATAAACTCTCTTTGAATTATGAAGAGTCATCAAGAACCTAAAAGGGAAAAATTTCAAACAACAACCCTACCTTGTTCGTTTTTTTTGTTGAATATTTCCGATGGGGAAAGAGTCGATGTCATTGGGAATAGACGGATGTTGGTGACGTTGGCTTCTCCTCGTTCTTCGGTGGAGATGTTCCTCGTTGGCGATCCTTCGACGGTGTTTGGATAAGAATTTGTCGAAGGAGAAGCATTCTTCATTGGATTTCTTCATTGGAGGATGTGTTCCTCCATGTTCTCCCAAGCACCCACCTTTTCCCATAATTAATTTCCCCCCTCCCACCATAAATAATTGGGTAACCAATATAAAAAAATATTTTGGCATAATTTCAAAATGGAGTAATTAATTAACTAGGTTAGCTTGATAAATGTTGTAGGAGTTGAATAGGCTCCCCCACATTTAATAGGAAGTTTGGGGGTTTCTTCATTAAAGGGGAGTTCAAGGGGGTTTATCCTCAGGTGGTCCCCACCACCATAACCTATCAAGTGAGGTTTAGTTGAGGTGGTCCCCACCTTTGAAACATCCACATAGAAGCTCAAACAAATAAAATAAAAATTTTACACATTTTTTATTTTATTTTATTCTTTCACGAAAAACCCCAAAACTAACGTTCACCCCCGACCTACTGCAGTCGGGGTAAAGGTCCCCTTAAGAGAATACTGGCACTGTGACTTCAAAGGTTCCCTCAGATTTCAATAACGAGCACTGGTTCAAATGTTTGAGAATCACACTCGCACGTTTAATGAACATACCTGAAATAAAGTTCAGAAATTCATTTCGGGCACTCCGGGTCTTAGAATCATGTGCCGTCAATTTTCACAGACTCGTAAAATTCCCATATATTAAAAAAACATGGAAATTCCGGGTCATTACATTCTCCCCTCCTCAATGATTTACGTCCCCGTAATCCATAACTAAAAACTAGGAAAACAAGTAGTGGTACTAAACAAGAATCTGAGCCTCCCACTCCCATGTTCTCTCCTTGAGGTTCTCGTGCTGCCAATGAATGTGCACCAGAGGTATCGACCACCCACAAAGGTCTCACTCCTGTCGATCCTCAATCTCCCCTGGAACCTCCATAAACATATCCCCATAACAATGTCTAGCTCACCATGGTCGATGATGTGGGAAGGGTCGTACACATATCTCCTCGGCTAGGATACATGGAAGACGTCATGCACTTGGTGCAACTGAGGTGGAAGAATTAAGTGGTATTCAAGCTCTCCAACTCTACTGGGGACCTAAAATTGTCCGATGAACCTCGGAGATAATTTTCTAGCTCATCCAAATCTCCATAAACCTCGTCAGGGTGAGACCCGTAGAAAGAAGTGGTCACCGTCCTCAAACTCCAGAGGTCTCTGTCTCCTGTCGGCATAAGACTTCTGCCTGCTCTGTGCAGTCTTCATCTGCTCCTGGATGATCTTCACATTCTATGTGGTAGCCCATACCATCTCTGGTCCCACGAGTGTTGACTCCCCTAGGTCAGTCCAGCACAAAGGTGATCTGCAAGGTTTCCAATACAATAACTCAAAAGGTGCCATCCCAATGGTGGAGTGATAGCTGCTGTTATTTGAAAACTCTACCAAAGGAAAGTGATCCTCCCAACTACGACCGAAGTTGAGGAAGAAAGCACACAATATTTCCTCAAGGGTCTGAATGGTCTGCTCAGTCTGTCCATCAGTCTGAGGATGGAAGGCGGTTCTTAAACGAAGTTGTGTCCCGAAATCCTCTTGAAACCCCTTCCATAGCCAGGAAGAAAAACATGCATCACCATTGCAGAAAATCGTCGAGGGTAATCCATGTATCGGCACAATATCCTCCACATAGAGGCGTCCCACGCTCTCTACTGATCCCTGATCCCTGATCAGTAGGAAGTGGGCCGACTTGGTGATTTGGTCAATGATCAACCAAATTGAGTCACGAGCCCTGGATGTACATGGAATTCTTGTCATGAAGTCCATGGAAATCCCATCCCACTTCTACTTTGGGACCTCCAAAGGTGAAACCAAGCCTAATGGTACTTGATGCTCTGCCTTCACTTGCTGAAAGGTGAGGCATCGAGAAAAAATCTCTACTACTACTTTCTTCATTCTCGGCCACCAGTACAGTCATCGGAGATCCTGGTACATCTTCACCACACCTGGATGTACCGCTAGAGGGGATGTGTGGAACTCCCCTATCACTTTCTCCTGAAGCAACAGGGGTACCATGGTACGACCTCTAAATAGGATAACGTGCTACCCACCTTCAGAAAATCTATCAAGTGCATGCCCTATGGATATCTGAACACGTTGAGCATTGCATTCAGCGTCCCCACGCTGAGCCTCCCTAACTCGCTGAAGATGTGGGGGAGTGACTGTAAGAGACTAAAGGAAAGCTTCTCCATCTCAATCCACAAAGGATATCTGCAAAGCAGCCAGCTGCTTCGTCACCTCACCTAGCAGCTATACACAAGATCTCTTGCTAAGTGCATCTACTAAAACATTCCCCTTCCCAGGAGTATAGAATATCTTGAAGTCATATTCCTGGAGTAACTCAATCCAACATCATAGTCTCAGGTTCAGGTCCTTCTAAGAGAAGATATACCTGAGACTCTTATGACCAGATTACACTGTAAAACGTTCACCCATCAGATAGTGCTACCACATCTTCAGGGCGAAGACCACTACTGCTAACTCCAGGTCATGGGTAGTGTATTTTCGCTCATGTTGTCTCAACTATCGAGAACCATATGCGATTACTTCTTTCTCCTGCATCAGGACACATCTGAGTCTGGTCCTTGATGTGTTGCAGTAGACTACATACCCTACGCCCTCCTCTGGTAATCTCATGATGGAGGGCACTAGTCAGCCGCTGCCTTAGCTCCTGAAAACTCAGTTGGCATATCTCCAACCACATGAAGGGTTTCCCCTTCTTCATCAATGATGAAAGTGGTGCTGCAACTCTGGAGAAATATGGCACAAACCTCTAGTAGTATCAAGACAAATCCATGAATCTTTGTATCTCCATCACACTCCTATGTGGCTCCCAAGTTAGTACCACCTCAATATTCGCTGAATCCACTGCTACTCAAGC
Organism: Viscum album; assembly: GCA_963277665.1. Taxonomy (NCBI): domain Eukaryota; kingdom Viridiplantae; phylum Streptophyta; class Magnoliopsida; order Santalales; family Viscaceae; genus Viscum; species Viscum album. Next base: position 129,938,550 of record OY728153.1, read on the forward strand.
CTCCGATATGGCATGTTCCAGAAAGTGAACCTCTTGGATCCAAAACTGGCTCTTCGAGAGCTTACCATAAATCTAGTGATCTCAGAGTGTGTCCAGTACTACCTGCAAATGATATGCATGCTCCTCCTCAGTAATCCAGTAGATCAAAATGTCGCCGATGAAGACTACTACAAAGAGATCAAGGTATGGCTAAAATATCTTGTTCATGAGTCCCATGAACAATGATGGATCATTGGTTATGCCAATTGGAAAGACCAATAAATCATAATGGTCGTACCAACATCTGATAGTCATCTTCTGCACATCCTCATCTCGTACTCTGAGCTGGTGATAGCCTGATCTAAGTTCTATCTTTAAGAACCACCGTGCTCCCTTCAGTTGATCAAAGAGGTCATCAATCCTCCGAAGTGGGTAATTGTTCTTCAAGGTCACCTGGTTCAGGCACCGATAGTCGACACAAAGTCTCAAACTCCCATCCGCCTTCTTGGCGAACAAAATCATGGCTACCCAAGGAGAAACACTGGGCTAAATGAATCCCTTCCCCTATAAGTCTTCTAGTTGTACCAGCAACTCTTGAAGCTCCACAAGAGCCATCCGATATGCTAGTGTAGATATCAGTGTCATCTCGGGGTACAAGTCAATGTAAAAGTCCACCTATCTTTGAGGAGGTAGACCCAAAACATCATCAGGGAAGACATTTGTGTACTGTTCCACCACTATAGGATAACACAGACTCTCCACATCAACTGTTCTGAGGGTAAGGCTAGCCAACTGATGAGTGATCGGCTGCACTCTCCTCTGGGTAAGTCCATCCTGTGCTGCAAAGGCTCCCTTCCTGCGGGTGAAGGTAAACCTGGTCCCATCCATGCGGACACACCACACATTACGCCTAATAAATTTTATCTGAGCATGGACTATAGATAACCAGTCCATACCCAAGATGACTTCGTAAGCCCTCGATGCTGCTACATAAAGATCTTAGCCAAATATCTCTCCTCCTTGAGTAAGCTCCCACTGCCAGCAACAGTTCGTAATCGCCGAATCTGCTCCCATAGGAGTCTCTAGCCGTAAGGATCGAGCCAATGTCTCTGTCGGAATCTCGGAGCTCCGAAAGTGGGCAGTGGCAATAAAATAATGACTGGAACTTGTGTCTATAAGTACTGCAGCTAAGGTGGAGTAGACATAGATCGTACCCTGTATCATCTCTGGAGGGTCATGATCATAGGCCTCAGCTGCATGGAGATGAGCCCACCCCTATCCTCCTGCTCCCTATGGTCGGGGTAGACAACCTGGTGGTGGTGGCGGTAACTTCTCGAATCATCTCCCACCGCAACCGGCACGACCATCTCCTCTTCCACGTCCGCCTGCACACTGCGTACCTCCTCGGTCGAATCTCTATCTCTGCTTGGGCGGTCCCTCGACCATCTGCTGATCATTCATACAACAGGTCGGACAGTTTCAAGCCATGTGACCATGCCCATCGCATGGTTAACACTGCCAACTCCTGGCATGATCAGCTCTACCTCGGGTACCCCACACAACTGACTCTGAATTCTGCGGTCGTCCACCTATAGGTCTGGTCCTCTTGGATCTCTGTGACATCTGTATGCTGCCAGTTGTAGAAGACTCTACTAAGTGACGACTGGTGGTGGGTCTTGCTACTAGTGACTTCTCATCAAGGAAACTCTCCACTAAAAGGGCTCACTCTAACACCCCCTCCTGCGTTAGGATGCTGAGTGAGATCATCGAAGCCCTGATCTCCCACTTGAGTCGCAACTCGAAGGTCTGGGCCCTGAAGAATGGGTCCCGAACCATATCTTTGGAGTAGTGTGAGAGGTCAGTGAACCAAACTGAGTACTGAGCCATAGTCATGCTGCCCTGCTACAGATGAAGTAGCTCCTGAATGCGCACTGCGTGAAGAGTCACTGGTACAAACTCTTCCCGAAACAGAATCTCAAAGTCTTCCCAGAGAAGAATCACCTCATTGTGAACCTAGAGCATCAAGTTCCTCCATATGCATGCTGCTTCTAGTAGAAGTCTAGTGGAAATGATCACCATGAGATCAGCTGGTGCCCCTACCACTCTGAAGACTCTCACTACAGCATCCAACCAATCCTCAGCCGCATGTGGGTTCGTCTCTCCCCTGAACATGGGTGGCCTATGGCATTGGAACTCATGTAACGCGCTCAAGTGGCATGCACCCTCTGCTTCTAGGGATGGTGGCATTGGTGGCCCAACGGGTAATGGTACCGCTAGTGCCTCTGCTGGAAGAGGGCCCTGCACCGAGGCCTCGTCGCTCGGTGGGCTATCAGTGCTTGCTGCTCTTGGAAACCTAGATGGCTGTCTTCATGGAGGCAAACTAAAAAGAAACAAGTGCACCATGGTCAATAAGTTATACCTTGTGATCTGACTCAAGAGATCACAAGGAAGACTTTTGAAAACATACACAAAGTCAATTTTTTCATGCACTGAGTCATAAATCAGAAGTTAGGGTCCTGGTGTATGGATACGTCGGCCGTCACACCAACACTAGATTCCCTAAAATGATAACCAGACTCACTACACTTAGCACTATTTCTGTTAAAAGAAATATCAGAGTCCTATGTTCTATAGTAGAACCTCCCTCTGATACCAATTTATCACGACCCGCCCCCCAGGGCCCATGCTGTGACTACCCCAAACCCGCCTTCCATAGGCCAGGGGCTGGCGACTAGAACCGAAGGAATATTTCCTATAACTGGGAAGGAATTTCCTTTATAACTTGTAAGCACATGCAAACATGCACATAGAAAGATTCGAAATCAAGTGAACTGAATAGTAATCTGAGTAAGTTTAGTAAGTAAAGGGGGCTAGAATAAAACCCCAACAAGAAAGTACACGGAAAACTGGAAAGTACAAGACAACTGATAGGTGATAAGAAGCTCCTATATCATCCACCACGGATCCTACCTAAAGGGTAGGTACAACTCACCAATGGTCATCTCTGCGGTTCTCCTTGTCTAATGTCCACCTCCGAGCTACCTTCAATCCTGGTACCCTCGTCCTCGGTTAGCGCTGTTCGCCGTCTGCACCAAACACAAACAAGTGCGGGCATAGCCCATGCAGGGGTGAGTATAACGATACTCAGTAGGGACCCCGAGACCCTCAAGCTCTCAAAAAATCTACAAAAGATAAAGCTCAAAGGATTGAATAAACTGATAACCCCACATAGGTATATACCCATACATATACCTAAGTTATCATGTAATCCCATATCAATAATGAAGAAAACACAAAGTCCAACTCCAAAGCCCCAAGCTCAACTATTCCACAAGGGAAGAAATACCATGAAGGCAAGTACCACACAGGTAAACCACACAGAAGAATCCCATCAAGGTATTACCAAAAATGAAAGTACCACATAGGTACAGACTCAACACACACCAGGTAGAACATAATTACAGTAGTATAGATGATTAGATGTAACTACTGAATCATCTTACGCTTTTAAGAGGAAGACCCACACAATATCACCAGGTGCTAACCCGCACAAGATCATAAGGTGCTGACCCACACATGATCGCTAAGTGCTGACCCAGACATGATCACAATGTGCTGACCCATGTGGGATAGCTAAGTGCTGACCCACATAGGATCGCAAGGTGCTGACCCACACAGGATCGACTGGTTCTGACCCACAAAGGATTTCAAGGTGTTGACCCACACAAGATAGCTAGGCGCTAAACCATATAGGATATCAAGGTGCTGACCCACATAGGATTGTTATAAGTTGTTCGCGTCAAATCCAGCTACAGGGTTCCCGTGCTAAGCTCACTCATCTCTAGGAGGGGCCTCTCCACAAGCCACTGGAATATACTCCAAATACCATGAAGTCTCATAAAAATGTATCCCAAAGGTCTGCCACATCATAGGGGTCTCAATGTAACAGACGTCACATCATTTCAACTCCTGGTCTACGAGTTATTAGCCTTTTAGTCTCAGGGGACCAGTTGGATTCGTTCTCGATCCAACCCAACTGTATCTCAACATTACCCAAAACTTTAGTGGGTTATACCAAAGGGACCGCCTCTCTCCAAGGTTTCTGGAGCTACTGACGGTTTGTCAAATAGACATTTGGTGCCAAAGTTATGGCCCATGTAAAGTATAGGGTCATATCAGGTCCGGGTTCGGTCCGGCTCGGTCCGACTGGCCCGGCCCGCCTTGGCCTCGGTCGACCCGGTTCAGGTTGACCCAGCTTGATTTGATGGTTCTGACACGGCCAGCTGGGTGGCCCGACCTACTGAGTCCAGCCCGGTAGGCCGCGAGAGCTGCGAGGCTGCGGAGGTGGCACAATGTCGCGGGGGTATCGCGAGGGCGCGAGGCCGTGGAGAGGCTCGGCCACAGGGGTTCCGCGAGGGCAAGGCCGCGAGGTGGATCAGATGGAGTTTCTCAGCTGGGAGGGCGGAGTCCATGGGGCGGCTCGACCAGAGCGGCCCGACCACGGGGTGCCATCAAGGCACGACTGCGGGGTGCCGTGAGGGCACAGCCAGGGCATCTCGGCTGCGGGGTTCCTCGAGGGTGCGGTCATGGGGCGCCGCAAGGGTGTGACCATGGGGTGGCTCGACCACATGATGCCGGGAGGGCAGAGGCTGCAGGCGGCAATGGCCGCAGACGGTGGGGGCTGCGGACAGAAAGGGCCGCGGAGCATCTCCATTGTGTCATCGCATTCGTCGCGGACGGAAGTGATGCTGGCCGACGTTCTCGTTCCCCTTCTTGGTTGGTCTCCGACCTCCTCCATCGCGAAGAACACCACAAATAATTACAAGAAATACTGAGAGGATGGACCATGTTTATTTGGCCTGCACTCTTCGCATTAGAGCGGTAGCAAGTAGCTATAAACTCTCTTTGAATTATGAAGAGTCATCAATAACAAAAAAGGGAAAAATTTCAAACAACCACCCTACCTCATTTATTTGATTTGATGAAGACTTCCTGCAGGGAATGATCTGATATAGTTGAGAATAAATAGATGTCGGTGACATTGGCATCTCCTTATTCGTTGGTGGAGATGTTCCTCGTCGGTGACCCTTCAACGGAGTTTAGAGAAGAATTCATCAAAGGAGAAGCGTTCTTCATTGGAATTCTTCATTGGAGGATGTGTTCCTCCATGTTCTCCCAAGATCCCACCTTTTCCAACGATTAATTTCCCCCAACCCACCAAAAATAAAAGGGTAGCCAATATAATTAAATATGTCTCCATAAATTCAGAATGGAGTAATTAATTAACTAGGTTGGCATAATAAATGTTGGAGGAGTTGAAGAGACTCACCCACATTTAATAATAAGTTTGAGGGTTTCTTCATTAAAGGGGAGTTCAAGGGGGTTTATCCTCGGGTGGTCCCCACCACCATAACCACTCAAGGGAGTTTTAGTTTAGGTTGTCCCCACCTATGAAACATCCACATGGAAGCTCAAAAAAATAAAATAAAAATGTTACACAATTTTTATTTTATTTTATTCTTTCACAAAAAAACCCCAAAAACTAACTTTCACCCCCCGACCTACTACGGTTGAGGTGATGGTCTCCTTAGGCGAATTCTGGTACTGAAAGTTCAACGGTGCCCTGCGATTTCAATTCCGAGCACCGTCTCAAAAGTTAGAAATTCCCACTCGCACGTTTACTGAACGCACTTGAAAAAAGTTCATAAATTCATTCTGGGCACTCCGGGCCTCGGAATCATGTGTCGTCAATTTTCACGTACTCAAAAAATTCTCATATATTAAAAAATACATGAAAATTCTGGGTCTTTACATTATATCATAAGGAACATTTCCCAAATTATGTACATTGGTCCATTTGGGTAGATATGGATTTAATCATAAGGTTCTTCATTACAATTTCCTAGATGTAAAATCCTATATATATATATATATCATAGTTCAGTTAGATGCATTACCATTTCTATGTTATAAAGGTTCTTTCCTTTATATATTACAATTGGTATTCAAGTAACTGCAACCAAATTTTAACCTTGGGTATCAGAATATAAAATTCCACATTGGATGGTTTGATTATATGGGACACCATTCCCAATATATAAATGCCCATAATCTTATATATTTTTATTAGTACCAATTTAAACACAACCACTAATGTTTAAACCCATGAAACAAATGTTTTGTGACTCAAACATGTCTGGATTGGTTAATTATGGTTCCACCATAAATCTATACAAGAAAATACTATTATGGTGAGGAAAAAACTTAATAACTCATTTTATATCACAATATAACATTATATTCTATAAAAAAGAATGGAATATTAGAAAATAAGTAGGGAATCATTGGAGCATAGAATACATATAGGCATGTGTTGACACGTTTTTCCATCACATGGATGAAAAAGTGACAATGTAAAATGCCTTAAAATAAAGAGGATAAAATATATGGAAAATATCAAAGTTTACAAAGGCTCAAGATTTGGTTCGCCCAAGGTATCCCAAATCACCGACAGTGAAAAAGTACTTGCATGCCAAATTGTCACTTGTGTGCCAAGTCACCATCACACAGGGTACCATATTTATCTATAAATAGACCCCTGGGGTCGTCATTTGTACGGATTAATTTCTATGAATCTTGATTGATGCTCTGATAACCCTAGTGCTTAACCCAAGTCCTCTGAAACCTCTAAGGTAATTCCATAACACCTAAGGAAAGGGAATTAAAGGGGGATAGTGAGACTTAGGTTCTCCAATTGTTAAAATTTAACAACACTTGGGTGATTCAATCATTCATTCCCCCTAATTTAAGAACACTTCTACTTCCACCCTTCCTCAAGTAGGAATTTGTGCTCCCCACCTCATGGAATACCTATGAGGACTCTTGAAGGCTTGAGTCATGTTTTCCCCAAGTCCAGTAATCCATGTTTTTCATCACTTGAGGTGGAATCAGGTCACCCAAGATTACTTGTGCACCCCATACCTATGTGCTACTCACTTCAGTTCCCTTCCTTGATGTTCACCAATCCATTATGGATTTACAATACTTTCTTGAAGAATCCTCTAAATCAGTTGATGGCAAGGATTCTCCTTTATTATATTCCTTTCCTGAAAGGGATCATGTTGAAACTTCCACAAAGACCTCCTAGTATACCAAACCTTTGGGAAAGGCACATCAGCATGTATTCTATTTAGATTTTCATATCTATGGTTAGGGGTTTCCCACACATGCCCTGCCAGAGGGTAAGAGTCCTCAGAGTGTTCGTGGATTAGGATATATACGGTCACATAGACCCTTACCTAAGGAACAATATCAAGGAGTTATTAGTCTTAGATTTTAGGGACATGATTATGTCATCTTCTTCTCATCTATAAGACCCATAACCCTTGATCCCAAGTAGGGAGGGTACGATTCACACCTTCTTTTCCTTTGGAAAAAAGAAAAGTCTCCCTCCCCACTATGGGAACCATTTTTTGGGAATTCCTCTTGGAATAAGCTCTATGAATTTTGGTCCAGACCCAATGACCTTCACCTTCATTTCCCTATTTAAAGGATTATTTCTCTATGACCTCGTCCATCGTTTCCCTGACTTCTTTTTTCATAGGCCTAACCTCTTCCACCAATGTAGGGGGGAAAGTGTGTGGTTTGTTTAATCCTTTGAATCATCTTCTTTCTCACACTGAGAATGAATCATGTCAGATTAGAGATTTTTGGTGATTATAAAAACCCTAAAATACACCTAATTGAATGAAATATGATAACACTAATTAACACTAAAACTAGGATATGTAAGAAGCCTCCACCCAAGGCCTAAGATTATTGGACATCCTCCTCAGAAATCTAATACTAATTCCCTTAATCTGGGCATCATCTTTAGGATTAATCCATGAACTATGTCCCCCTTAAATCTTCATGAGTTAAGACATATCTCATGGACCTTGTTATAATGAAATTCTCTTTATAAATAAGGCAAAATATATTTCTCTCAAAGGGCTATACATCCCTGCATGACTTACTAAACCACATAGACTTTCATTCCCATCTATCCAGGATATGTAAGAAGCCTCCATGAGGTTCAAATCAAATAACCCCAAATCAACCTTGTTCTCTCTGGGCCACATCCCCTTCAGGGTCCAATACACATTGGAATCTCATATCCCTTCCAAGTACCATGGGTTGTTTTGACATAAGTCCCACAACATGATATGACTAGGAACCTTCCACCTAGTTGTCCTTGCCACATAAATTTAAATTTTATTGTTGGGTCCTTACCACATAACCTTAAAAGGTAGGATGTGTCCCATTAATCATAACAAAACCACGATGTTTATGATTCTTTTCACAAGGATACATTAGATGCTCATTTATGGGTTAGATCCCAACATCAAAATAAATCTCTTCTCCCTAGATGAAGATAAATTCTAGGGTACCTCATCAAGTGGCATAAAAAATAGAATTTCCATAATAATGACCAAATAATAATTAAAAAAGAATATCAATGTAGTATATGAGAGGATACCATTAATTTAGAACCTCAAATACATACAGATATATCTATTGGTAAATAACCTCAAATACATACTGATGATTCATATTTTTATACATTCTAATAATTGATGTAAAATTTCCAGGGAAACCTACCTTATTCTTGGTAAATTAATAAGGATTCATAAACATATCATAAATCTTTATGAGAGTCCCTAAGTATGCAATAATTCCCCTCAAAAGGGTGAAATGAGCCTAACCTCCCAACCCCTAGACCAATGTGAGTCTAAAGAATCATGGGTAAAAATCCTAATGAATTAGTTCCTTTGGAAAGCATATCCTTTTGGATACAAAACTGTTTGCTGTTTCAGGTTCCATAAACAAATCCATTAGAAACCATTTTGAAATTTGGATTCCTGGTCGAACACACATTCAGAGGGAAATAAAAAAATGGCGAACCCGATTTGAATCCTTAACTAAGGTGATAGTGTTACGATTTTGTCAGGACCCTATCAATTGATAAAACAGGTCCATATAGTGAAATCAATAATTCATGTGGTCATCGAAAAATATTATTCTTTTTCAGAGTTCATTGTTTGTATTTTTAATATATACTGGAACTTTGTTCCAAGAACTCCCTTCATTAAAATGGATTCCTTCATGTTATCACCCATGAATATCTCAGCTGATGATGATATTTGTCTCCTCAAAGGATTCCATCATTGACTCAACATCCTCAACACTGGGACTCCAATTCACTAGTATGATAGTAGCATCAACATTGTACTATACTAACCTTGGATTCTTCCCAAAAGGACCTCCAAATCAAGAATAACCCCAGGTCTTCCTATCAATGATGAATGATGGTCCATAAGCAGATGGTGCGAACCACCGACATCAACTATTACAAGAACATATCCCTAGAATTAAATCACCAATTCCTCATATATTCTATGTAGGACAATGAACAATCCACCTATAGCCTCATCCAAAAAACACAGTGGTACTTCCCAATGGATTATTTCAGAAAATATTGCCATCATTGTATTGTGGTATCAAACCCTCAACATGATGAGGGTGTTATCTTTGGCTATCTAGATCAGGTCCCTCAAACTCAGTCATGAAAGAAAAACTTCTGGGGATAAAAGTTAGTTAACAGGGAGTAGGTTCCTACATTTTTTCCCTCCAGAGAAGTCCACCATCCCAGTTTGGTGGAAAATAGCGACTGGGTACATACACTCATCCTCCTAAATTTCCCCATCCAACAAACTCGTCTAGTGAAACCAAACCAATCCCACCTTCCTTATCAATTGGGGTAACATGATTAGGTACATAAACTTTCTTGTAATCTTTCAGTTATCCAGAAGAATCATCTGGATACATTCAAAGAATCTCCCCAATCAAATACAATGACAATTTGCAAGGAGGAATATTCATCTAGCTTGACCAACCAAGACTACATGTAGTCTCATATATATTCACTTAATGAAACCCACAAAACATGCATGTTGGAAACAATCTAGTAGGAACATACACCTTCCATCGTCCTTCAATCTTTCCAGCAGTATCATTTAGCAACACCAGTAGAAGTCAATCGAAAAGCTCCAATGACAAAACTAGGGAAGACTCAACCCTCTACCCTCAAACACATGTTCTATCAGTATCCATTGATATGAAAGGGAGGAAAATAGAAGTTTTATAAACCTACTCCAGATACATAATGGATGTATATTATGGTTCTAGTCGCTGAGGTCATAAATAACATTTGGGCAATGGTGAAAGGGCAGACAAAAATTCTTGCCCATATCTAGGAATCTTTTCAGAATATCATAATGGAAACTTCCATAGTACCAGAGGGATGGACATATAATTCCATCCCCATACCTGGTATGAATCATCAGCATTTCATCCTAGAGAAGATACACACCTCTATTCCAGACCAGGAGGGTTATAGCGCACACTCCACTATACCATACAGATAACTAGATCAAGCACATATGTCTGTTCTAGTTGGAGATAGTCATCCTATTTTAATGGAAACTTCCAAGATGGCACATATACCTTCTCATGATAACCTATTATCCCAAAAAGTTTCTCTAACTATGTGTAATAAGGAATCTATGAATAATTCTCACCATGAACAGTGGGATAATCAAGAGTCAATCTATGATTTGGGTTCTCTTAATGCTGGACTTCTTGAAGCCCACAGACATTTATCTATTGTATCTCGAGATCCAAAACTCCAATTACCAAATTATTGGAGTATTAATATTAATTCTTAATTTTATCAACAAACACTTCATCATGAAGTCTTTCTTAATGAAAATTTGGTCAATCTCGAGAACCTATCTCTGAATGAGAGCAAGGGAAACCCTTCATGTGGCTAGAAGACCAAAGAGAAAGTGGATTTCTCCCTTTCTTTTATCCACCATGGTTGTTCTTCCAATGGTGGAATTATCTATGATAGATCTCTCTGTATTAGTGTTTCACATTATCAAAGGAATTATCAAATTGGAAATTTAGAGAGGAGAAAGACCTCTTATATTGAGGAACATGAAAACATAAGGCCAGTCATATATGATTCCTTGTTACTTGATGTTGAAATACATTCCCAGAACGAAGTCAGCCTAAGGTGGTGGTCATTCTCTGGACCTCCCTTGGGTCATTTCCATTATAATGCAAGGGAGGAAACACAAACTAATTGCATTAACTCTAGTAAAAAAATCAGGAAGGGTCCAATCTAGTCGGACCAGGTTGAATAACCTCTAGAAAAAGACTAAGAGGAAATTTTGAACATGTGGAAACAACTGGCTAAGGGTGAAATATTAGTAATGTTTTGGACTTTTTAGATCGCATTGTAAAACATTCCAAATATATTGGAATAATATTGTATTCATGATATCCACCTCAAAATATTGAAGACTCTTCTTCATCTAGAATCCAAATTATTACCATATGATGAATATCAAATTCATGTCAGGGTATTAGAAGAGTTGCATCACTAAATTGATTTTTAATATCTCCATGTTTTGCAACATCCAAAGATGAAGAACCAATGGGAGTCCCTTAAACATGAATATCTCAATGCATTAATAGTGTTGCAACAATTGATCACAGAAAACCCATTTGGTGTTCATATCAGAGGATGGGGTACACATTGAGAATTTCATTTCACTACACTCCAAAAATATTAAAGTCCACCAAAATTGGTTCAATGCAATTTTATTACCCCATTTCAGCTGCAACAAACAAATTTTGGTCATGATAAAAGAGATTCTTAGCAAGAATAGGTCTCGACTAGATTTCACCAAAGTCAATCACAAAGATAGATAACTATTGAGATACTTTTGCATCAATCATCTAAAAACATCAAGAAGTTATCTCGCTTAGAATATGTCATCCATTAGATTGAACGAATGTATAAAATAGCTCAACAGACATTAGAAATAGGAGATTAATGTGGGTTATAGATAATTCACCCAGCCAACGTTTGGACCAACATTCCTAAAATTAGAAGAGCAGCTATGTCGGTTTCATTCATATAATTTCAAGATCCACCCCAACCCGTAGGGATGGGGGATTTTTTAACCCAAACCTCAAAGTCAACAAACAGAGACCAAAGGGTTGAGAAAGAAGAACATGAATAGTTCTAACCTATAGGTCTGGGGACTTTTCCACATTCAAAATCCCCTCCTTAGCAGAAGTCAATCTTCTCTTGATTAGGGAAGAAGCGACAAAATAAACGCACGACTGAACTATCTGATGATTCCCTTCAGGTTACTATTCATCAAATAGTTCTTATGGAACAAAAAAAATTGGAGAACAAAGTCTCATGGAGGTCACATAATAAGGAGATATTTCAAATATACTAATATAATTTCATTAATGCATTATGAATCGATAATTTTCATTAATTCCATCATGAAATATCCTCCAGAAAATGATTCCAGATTAGGGGAGTTTTAGGATGAAGTTATTATTCCTAATGGAGTCCATACCAAATAAAATTAAGGATTTGTGCATAACCAAAATCAACATCTTACCCAAAATTTAGGTATTACTTCAAATAATCAACTTCTACCTCTTAAGAAGGCACCTAATAAATTAAAAGGTAAATTTCAGACCATGTCTCACCTTTTCCTTTAGAAGTTCAATCCATTTATCTTGATGAAATATTTTCTCAACAAGAGGAGGAGTTCATGGGTTGAGGAGAATAAATGAAGAGTTACTCCAAGGCATCATTCCTTCTAGACATGCTCCACAAGAAGATATTTATCTTTAAATTTAGAAGGGTCACCTCAACAAAGAGGTTTTCTTGTAACTAATGATGTTGATAATGAATTTCATCTATTGGGTACATTGCCAAAACAGGGTCAAGCACATCTTTATAAGAATGTCCCCACAGTTTATCCAAATAAAATACCAGAATCACCACCAAAAGTGGTTAATTCAATCATCTCACCATTTCGGGCTCCAATTTATGTACCTATATAGGTCTTGGCTCAACCGTATATTCCTTGAATGCTCATGAACACCATTGAGTCACTAAAAAATCTATTGGACTCTATGAAAGGATTATCTAAACCAATAGAACCATAAAAAATATTAATCTCAAATTGTTGGATTTGAACCCACCTTCTCTAAATTTTGAGAATCCCATATTTACAATATTCAATAGATTAGGAGATCTAGAGCATCACTTGATGCATTTCACCTCTCAATATGATACCATGATGTGGACCCCTGAGCAATAAGAGGAAGTAAAACTTAGATGTTTTGTGCAATCACTACAAGGGACAAGCTTTATCTAGTATTCAAGATTGCAGTCTTGACTAATTACTAGATGGGTAGATCTCTGTTAAAAATTACTTTTCTAGTTTTTTTAGCACTATAGAAGACAACTCTCTTCAATCGCAATCATTTTTACCATGGGAGAATGAAAGAGTTTTAGATATCTTTTCTTAGTGTACAGTATTATCATACTCCTTGAATGTACATCTTCCTCAGAAAGAGTTTAAACCCATTTGTTTTGAAAATATCTGTGATGAGTGATGCACACCAAAAATCCCTATGAAATACACAGGAGGGTTTCATGACTAGGCCCTGATTTCTCAAAAAGTGGAAAACTCCATAATAGAGACTAGATACAAGTCTCTTGTAATACCATCAGGTTCGGGAAGAAGAATATGAAATGTAGGTATATATATAGTTTCACTTAAGCAGGCCCCTATACCTTCTCTTATATCAACTCCCTTATCATACCATAAAACTCCACCACCCAAGAGTCGGCAGTAAGGACCACCTAGTAAAAATGATCAAAAGGATCAAAGGTGGAGATATTTTGAGGAGTTAAAAAAGGAGTTTTATTTTTTTTCAAAAATAACAAATTTCTCAGCTACTACATCTCAGATTTGTAAAACAACTTAGTTTAGTTATAAAGGCCAATAAAACCTAATAAAGAAGAAGAATAGGACCTCCCAAACTATTTCCCCTTCTATCAAAAGTTTGGGAACCCCATCAGGGATTGTTTTGTTTTTATGAACTTCCTACAAAATATGGTAGACTTCAGGAAAGTGATGCTAAAAAATTCACCATCCCATGTAGCATGTATTATTATTACTGATCCATAGGATTAAGGCGAGTAGAAGAAAGTTTAAAATAAGAATTATAAAAAAATTATGATTGGATGTTTAGAAAAACAATCATCCAAACTCATTCTATTCTACTAACACAATTTAAACAACCAAATGTGTATCTTTCCACTTTCATTACTGAAAAATCATCTTCATCAAAAGTTGAGTCCACAAAGAAGTAATATGTTCTGAATAATAAAGAGGAAGAAGAAGAGTATTAGTTTATGTAAAGGACAATGATTTCTTTGACCTTAGTGGATTTCATGTCATCTATCTGAAAAGCACGGGCACCACCCAACCAAATGTCACAATAAGAATCGACCTCTTAGGAAAAATCATGATTATATGAGGAGTTGATTTTCAGTTCTGATGTTATTCACTTGGAATATCTCTATGAAAATGATGATTATGATTATGAACTGTAGTTACCCATACTTGATTGCGGAACTAGGGGAATAGGTCTTTATGGTTGATGATATAGGGGAAGACATGGGTGTTCCATAAATCACTACTTCAACCATACACCTACTCAAACCATTTATTCAGAAAAAACTCATGGGAGATCCCTCCATCAGGCTTAGTAAGAACAAAGAAATTCTCCCACACATGACAGGGTTTTTGCTGACATGATCATCTTGGAAGACCGATTAAGGGCTATACAACCACCTCCTCATTATGTGGGAATACCTAGCTAGCAAAACCCGCTAAGAGGATACGTATTCCAGCTTCCACCCCAAAAAAATGGTTCACCCACATCAGGAGAATTTTATTTCAAGAAACATATAAAAAAACATCTCCATACTGGAGAAAACAGGCCTTTAGATCAAAATTATGATGTTTTGAATCAATTGGCTCAGGTACCATCCAAGCTATCAATATTGGATGCACTGAATCTATTGAACGATCTCCGAGAAACACTTTTGAGGCATTGTCAAGCCCTTATGATTTTGAAACTATGGTTTTCGCTTTAGAGGTTTATTATATAGAGAATTAACCCGTTGAATTCCATGTAGTCATATATTTCACGAACCTGGATGAGGATGTTTTTGTACAAGCACACCTCAGGCCCTTGTACATATCTGGAAGGATTAATGATATTGATATCCAATGAGCCTTTATTGATAATGGTTTAAGGTCAAACTCATTCCCATTAGGACACTTAGAAGATTACACCTCACTAAATCCTATTTGTCTCCCTCCACACTGATGTTACATGGTTATGAAAAGAATGAGAAATATCATATCTTTGAGATTACACTCAGATCTCTGTCCGAGGATTTCATATCTAATTCAGAGTTCATGGTTGTCTGAGAGAACATAGATTTCAACATTCTTTTGGGGAGACCTTAGATAAATCACCATGCAGATATTTCTTAATTGAACCATAAATTTCTCATATATTATGTCAATGGTAAAATTTTGACATTTCATGATGATAAGGACCCATTCAAAACTTTTTATTTTCGGTACATTGATGTAGAGATCTATCAAAAAAAGAAAAATATTCTATAGAAAATGATGAAACTAGAATCAATGCTCTGAATGGTCTAGAAAAGATCTCATCTACCCCATTCAATAGTCTCGGTGAAGATTGTATGTTACCCATTAATCAAATTGAAAGGGTTGAACTAGATCCAAGAACTCATTCAATAGATTCCATAATGTCAATTGTGGAAACTGAACCTTATAATATAGAATTGTTCATTGATTCACCAAAAAATGGTGAAAGGATAAATATAGATATATTCATTTCATCCATTGAGCTTCAGAGAGTCTCTCCTTCATCATCCAGGCTAGAAGAAGTTTTCAAAATCATGGAAAAGATAGTGATGTGGATTTCTGAATCATCATATTACCTTTAGAACATCAAAAATACCTTTACCATTAGTTGAGTCATAGATGGTTGCCTCCTCTTCAGGATGTCCAAATACTGACTCCTCCCCTGGATATGAAAGTCTTGCTTCATCACCTACCCTTTAAGTAGAGGTATAAGAAGAAACACATGAAGAAGAGGAAGATGATAAAGACTTCAAATAATCCCTTCCATCATTTGAGGAAGGTGTCTCTACCACTATGGTTGACATTAGAGAAATATATCTAGGAATAATGGAAGATCCATGCCCCAACTCTGATCAGTGTGTACATGACTTAAGTAGATAAATAGGTGTATACATATTCTCTAAAGAAACACCAAGATGTGTTTTATTGAAATTACATATAGATTCTAGGTCTTCACCTTGAGGTGGTGATCCATCATTTGGGATTAACAAAAGATCATCGGGGATACAAACAAGTAGCAAGAAGAACACACCTAGCTCATGCCTCAAAATATTGAGGCTGAAGTCGAAACCCTAATCAAAGACTATTTTATCCTAGAATTGAAATATCCAAAGAGGTTTTACAATATTGTCCTAGTTAAAAAGAAGAATGGGAAAATAATATTTTTCATTGATTTTAGATATATCAACCGACATTTTCCAAATGATGAATTCCCAGTTCCAATCACATAACTCTTGATTGATGCAATAGCTGGATATAAAGAACCATCTATCAAGGATGGATACTAATTGTATAACAAAATATAGATGGCCCTAGAATATTAGGAATCTATATCCTTCATATCTCCACAAGGAATATTTTTCTATTGGGTTATTCCCTTTTCCTTGAATAATTTTAGTGTGACATATCAACGTGCAATGAACAAAATCTTCAAACCCTTCTTGGGGAAATTAATTGAATGATATGTTGATTATATAGTGGCTAACACCTGAAAACATTTTGATCACCTAGTTGATCTGGAGACCATATTTATCCAGCTTTAGAAACAAAATATGAAGATGAACCCCTTGAAATGTGATTTCAGTGTAACCTTAGGAAAATTTCTTATCTTTGTTGTACACCATCATGGCATCAAAGATGATCCTTGGAATAAAAAAATGAATTATTAGAATATCACCTCCCCGAAACATGAAATTTTTAAGAGGACTTTAAGGATTCGTGGCCTATATTTGGCACTTCATATCCAATCTGACAGTGAAGTGTCTTCCCTTTTCCAAATTAATGATGAATGGGGTCACATGTCAATTGGCCAATGACTGCCAAGAAGCATTTGATTCCCTCAAGAAATAACTCTTGATCCCACTAGTATTGATGCCACCTGTTGAAGAAAATCAACTCATTATTTATGTGACAAACATGGAGAGATCATTGGGTTACTTCCTTGTGAAAATTAATGATGACGGAAATGAAAATAGCCTTTACTATCTCAGTCAAACCATGCTCGACACAGAGAATCGATATTCAGATATAGAGAAAAGCTGCATAGAATTAATATTTATAGTTCAAAAATTTATGTACTACCTACAACATCCTGAGGTCCACTTGGTATCTCACAATAACCCACTCAAATTTATCCTCTATCATCCTATTCTTATAGGACAACTGGAATGGTGGGCGGTAATTCTTTAGTATTTTGATATACAGTTTGTACCTCAGAAAGAAGTAAAAGACCAAGACATAGGATACTTTATTATTGAGAATCCATCTATGGAATATAAATCATTGAATAATGAACTTCCTGATGAAGAAATCTTATCTATTCAAGACAATCCCCAAATATGGGAAATATACATTGATGGTGCTTCCATATGCCCAACGGGGAATAGAATGAAATACCCTAAACTCAACAAATTTGGGATATGAATTTTTCTTCTCTCCCTAGAGAAGTAAGTGTTTCTATATTAATTTCTATTATTAGAATTTGTTTCCAACAATGAGGAATAATATCAGGCTCCCATTTTAAGTATGGAATTGGAACTCCAAGTACCAGTGAATACCCTATAAGTGAATGGTGATTCAAAATTAGCAATCAAACAGATCAACATGGATTACGCTATCAATAAAGAGGAGATAATTACCCTATGTGATTATGTTTGAGAGTTAATGGATGAATTCCCCTTAGAGACAACATTTTCTTACATCCCGAGATCACAAAATTCCAAAGAAGATGCATTGGAAAATATAGCCACAACACTAGTAGATCCAAATTGGGATGAAATAATCACCATTATTTCCAATTTTCATGTGGTTTCACCTTTTTTTAGATCAGAACATATGAAATCAATGAAATGAATCCTCCTTTTGATTAATATGGTTATACCATAGGGTGGATGGCTCACATCCTAGAATATCTCCAAAATGTGGTACTTACACTAGATATTGTTAGAAAATAATAGGTTTGGAAACGAGTGGTCAATTCACTCTTTATGAAATCCAAAACCACTCTAAGATATTCAATTAATGAGGATTTAATGGAATCATAATCAGATGCATTTATGTAGAAGAGTTGTCTTGAAATAAATACATATTGGAGCCTGTGGTGACCACCAGTCTGGGCATAGGATTTTTTATCAAATCTGATGGTTTGAATAATTTTAGCATTCAATGATGCAAGATTTCATAAATTTCACTAAGAAGTGTCATCCCTGTCAGGTTCATGGAAACTTCATTCAAAAACCCCCAAAGTTTCTACATATAGACAAATACTCCTGGCCAATTTTTATACAGGGAATGGATGTAGTTGCACCTTATCATCCATCTTTTTCCTAGTAGTTTAAGTACATCCCTACTGCTACAGATTTCTTCTCTAAATGGGCTGAGCTAATACCTCTTAAAGTAGTCTGAGCCAAAAGTAATGTAAGATTGGTCAAAGCTAATATCATCACCAAATTTTCTATCCCGGATTCCATATTGATTGAAAAAGAATCTAATTTTTATTCTATTGAGGTAGGGATGTTATATCAGGGATACAATATAAAATCCAACCATTCATCCCGCAATCATGCAACGAAAAATGGACAAATAGAGGTTTTCAAAAAAAATATTCCAACATAGTCCATAATATTGTGGATTATGATAAAAAGTATAATCCTAATAAACTCATGAATTCCTTATGGTATTATAGTACTCCTACCCATACTCCCACAAGAACAAATCCATACTCATTGGTATATGGAACAGAAGTTGTCTTTCCTATTTAAGTACAATTTCCTTCTCTCTGGGTTTACATATATGAAAAATTATCAATATATTAGTAGTTTGAGAACAGAATATATGATCTAGAGCAATTAAAAAAATATATATTTCATACCATCCATCACATGGAAGTCTATCAGAATAGAATAGCATGAAATTTTAACAGGAAAGTTTGCCTCTATTGATCTTTTCAATGAGAATTTGTATTAGTTCTCAATAATTCGATGATACTAATAATGATGCCTCCAAATATTGATACAAAGTGGGAAGAACCTTACCCAATAAATATGGTTCACTATAATAGATCATATTCCTTAATCACAAAGGATTAAGAACTAATTAAACCTCCATCCAATGAATGGTTCTTAAATAAATACTTCGGGTAATCACATAGAGCATGTCCTAGTTGTAGAACATTAAACTGCATAGCATCCATCATCATAGACACAAGATGTTAAACTGTGTACCACCATTCATGTCAATTATTCATGACATTAAACTATATAGTACATTTTTCCTTATCACATAAAATAAAACTAATCATCACCATTTTTTCTTAATACGCGACATTAGACTATATGATTAACATCTCTTTCATTTGATGTTATGAACTTCCCCAAAATACAAAAAATTGGCCTTCCTTGAGGGCCTTTAAGAGATGACTATCTTCCATGCGTAATCATTACTCATATCATTACCACTCCTTAGTGGAACTTGATCCCCATTTCTCCCTAGGTTTGAATTATATCCACATAGGAACCCCATTTTAAGAATGATGTGAGTCTTGATTCTTTCCCTTAGAATGATTCGTAGTGACACATGGGTTTTATTCCCTAGTCCATCTATAATGATTCATTCATTCCATGTGACTTACATCCTAACTGCAATATGTTAAATTGCATGATTCTCTAAGAACTATAGGTGTATTATTTCTCATTTCATTCAGATAAGTAGTGACTCCAAAGTTTCCAATCTTCGGCCTAGCTGCCACCATAAAGAATCTTATTTCCCCTTTTCTTATATATGAACCAAATCTTTATAGATCACTCTCCAAGAATACATGGTTTTATTCCCATTACTTCATGTTTCTTGAGCTTACCCATTATTCTAGAATGTATCAAAAGCCCACAACTCTCACATCAATCTTAGGTGGTGTAGGGAACTATCTTTTCAATAACAATGCATGGAATGATTTTCATTCCAATGTGATACGTAGTGATTCCTAGATGTCCAATCATGGGTCTCTCCATAACAAAAAAAAACCTTCATTCCTTGTGTGTATGAATCAAACCTGTATAGGGAATGTTTTAAGTACTACTTGTGTCTTGAATCTTGCTCCAAAAAATATATGTAGTGACACCTTGGTTTTAACCCTAACCCTGCTATAATATATCTATATTTTCATGGAAGTTCATCTTATTCCATACTGCATGATGTTAAACTGCATGGAAAATTTCAAGAACTATAGGTGGCATGATTATTTCCCGAACAAGATACGTAGTGAAACCCGAGTCTTATCTCGTAGTCCAGCTGCAATGTTGAAAAAGTATCTTCTCCCCTATGGGTATGACTGAAACTTTCATAGGGAGAACATTCAAGAACTACTTGTTCCTTGATTCTTTCACCTTGAAAAATACATAGGAATGCTTGGGCCCTATATCCTAAATCATCCTCCACTCAATCGTTAGACCCTTATCTTTCACGTATTTTATCTTTGTGTTGCAAAAATAATATTTTACGACCCCTTGTTTATCAAACTAAGAACAACTCACATGGGCTTAGGAATTGGTTAAAGAACATCTCTACAAAAATAAGATATCTCAATTCCTATTTGGGGTTATCAGTGGTCTTGTCTGTAAGACCGTAAAAGACACAATAGATGTCCTTATCACATGATGATAAACTGCAAGAACTTATCAAAAAACTACATGTGGTTCCATTTTATTTTTCATGGGATATTTAGTCATTTCACATCATTTCACCTTCATCCTTACCGCATGATGTTAAACTACATGGAGGTAAAAAAGAACTATGTTTGTCTTGATTCTCATTATATTGAGATACGTATTGACACCCAGATCTCCTATCTCGGTTCTAATTGTAATTATAAAAAATCCCCCACTCCCTGTCAATAGATTAGACCTACATGGGAAAAAACATAAAAAACTATGTATGGAAAGATTCTAATCTATATGAAATATTTTGTGATATCCATACTTTTAATCTTGGACCCAGCCACAACAACATGAAATTGATGCCTCTTTTGTCCCTGGTATGAGTCAGATCTGCATGAGGAGAACAATTTGAGTTTTTACCTTATCTATGAACCCGTATTCCAGAAACCTCCATCATCTTCCCCTTTTGAATTCAGTTAGGGGTGGATAAACTTTATTTAATAACTATGTGTGACCTGATTCTTTCCTTAGAAGGATATGTAGTTACACTTGGGTCCTATCCCCTAGTCCAACCAAAATATTCCTTTTAACGTCAGAATCACTTCACCTCCTCACCACATGATGATAAACTGCATGGACCTCCATTAACTATGTGTGGATTTATTATCATCTATATGGGATACGTAGTAACGTCCAAATTTTCAATCATGGGCCCAACTACAACATGATATGAAAAATCCTCTTTTCTCTCATGTTTGAGTTAGATGTACATTAAGATATTCAATACATGTTTTCACCTAATATATGAACTTGTATCTTATAGAACTATGTGTGGATTGATTATTTCTTCAACCAGATACATAGTGAAACTTGGGCCCTATACCATAGTCTCACAGAAGTATTCAATTTCTCTTCATATCAAAGCCCCTAATGTCCTTATTGTATAAATCTAAATGGCATAGAATAATGTCCTTGATGTATGACTTTAAAATTGTATGTTTCCTAGAGAACTACGTATGTCTTTATTCTCATCCCATTGAGATACACAGTGAATACTAGGCCTTAGATCTTAGTCTCAGACATGGGAAAAATGAATATTTTCACCCTCCAACATATAATAAAAAATATTTGATGGAATTTTTATTTTGGATCCTCTGCTTTGGGAGCCCACCAGGGAAACAAAATATATCCCCACTATACATATAATTTAGATATATGTAAGGGACTCAGAACTCAATGCCAATATAATTCCAAATACTTCCCTTGTGCTTTGGATATTGTCCCTTTATCATTTCATACTCCAAATCTTGAATACTTTCAAATATTTATAATCTTTCCTTGGCTTATAGTAACTGAAAGTATGATACTTGAGAGCTCATTTTTCTGACTATAAATTATGTTCCCCTAGGTGGATTTTCATATGTGTCCCACATAATGGTCCTAGAAACCAAAAGAATCCACTGTTTGACTATGTAGTATCTGACCTAGTTGGCCCTACATAATACATCCCCCATTTATTGTTTTTAAAATAGAGATAAATTCTTTATTTGGAGTAGCCTATTTTGTCCCCTCTAATCTTTTATGACGATATAAAGGAACCCGTATTTTAAAGGTTTCATCCTTTGTATTTTTGTCTCATATCCTTTCTCCCAACAGGAAAGTCTTCGAGGGCATGGTTTACTTCTCTCCCCCACACTTGTTCAAAGCATACTGGAATAACCTTGGTTTATTTGACTAAATATCATTCAATGTTTCCATAATATTGTTTTCCTAGTCATAAGACCTAAAACTAAAGATACCTTACTTCTTACCTTTGGATCAGAATTTCATAGAAATCATATTTCTATGTCTCTTTCGAAATCATCACTGGAAATACTCTTCCTATATTTAGGTAATTTTCTCCATAAACAAAACTATGTTCTTGGGGAAATCGGAATCTCTATAAACATTCATTTTCTTTTAGTAATAAATATGATAGAATTATTGGGGGCTCCATTACATGACTATGTAGTACGTTCTCCAGTTGGCCTTGCAAAAAATTCACCTACATAACAGGACTATCATCATAAGGATGCCACTATTAACTAATGAGCACATGCCCTAGTTGGTCGTGATGGGGTTTCTCAAATAATGGTAACATTATTCTTGGAAGAGACCTCCTTTAATTATGTGATCTCTTTTCCCATTTCATTCTTTGGATTGAAAAATTCCAAAATCATAGTTTAAAATTCACCCTTTCCATACCTGAATATGGTAACATGTTTCCAGTTGAATTACCAAGAAATTGGATACTCGTAAACCTTTGGTCAAATATAAAGACTTTAAATTAAACCCCCATATTTTCCTTGTTGCACAACATTAAACTTCATAGATTAATGTCCTTATTGAATGAGTTTAAATTTCATGAATTAATGTCTTTGTTTCACAACATTAAACTACATGGCTTAATGTCTTCATTTCATGACATTAAAGTGCATGGAATAATGTCCTTACTTCATGACTTTAAAGTTCAAAACATTGTCATCCTTTGTTCAAAAAGAACCTTCTCCTACTAACATCAGTTATTTTCCAAAATTTACCTTCCTTCATACACCAAGTTCATGAAGGAGTGGATTCCCTATTCATAGCCTATGTCAACACATATGAACCCTTCATTATCATACACATTTCCTTGGAAAATCCACCCACTATAGTCTTGGGAAATATAAATCTTAAAGCCCTTTTTCTATCAGTAATATAATATCAAAATTACTAGGAACTTCTATACCTGAAAATGAAATACATGCCCCAGTTGGCCTTGAATAATTCACCCACATAATATGAATTTCGTCCTTTGGATGCCATAGTTTTTATATACCACATAATACCTAATTGTTCATATATAATGTAGACCAAAAAACGAGTTTGTAAAATAGAGGTAATTTCATTCTTGGTAGAGAATTCCCTCTATTTATATACTTTATGTTTTAGATTAGGTGACCATAAAAATCATGACTCGAGATTCTCCATGGAAATATCTGAGGAATATTAGGAACTTCCTTGCCATAAAAATTTTTTGGGTTCTAATTTCAAAATTCATGGTCAAAGGTATTCAACCTCAAACATTATATTTATTAGTCCAAAATGAATGAATTTAAAGTACACATTAAAAAAGACATAACACTCACTAGGTTGAAAACCCGCAAAGGGAACTCTAGAAAAAATTTGAGTCTTGGCTCTATAGACCTACACTTCGTATGGTTTAGGTAGTATCGATCAATAAAAAAAAACAAATTTGTAGGATTTTATATATGAACCTAGTAATATTAATACATAACTTGTTAGGTCCCTTTGATTTTATAAATGTTAAAGCACCCCTATCCCTATTTTTGTAATTTTGATTACCTGGCATAAGAATGTAATACTTTAAAAATCAGCTTAAATGTTATGATTATATAAGGAAGACAAAGATGAATATATGTAGGATTAAAAACAAAATTATTTTCTTTTATAAGACAAAATTCCCTAGAGAAACATCCAAAAACTAGAGTCTCTATGTAATAAGTGACAAAAGGTCATCCACATAATTCTTCACTTGTTGAATAGCCTCATAGGCCTCGTCAGCATCCTCTTGAAGATCTATCTATCGACCAGACTCAATCTCCTCAGCCTGATGAAGTGTTTCCTTGGTATCTAAAATGTATTTTCCTCTTCTTTTTGAGTTTTTCTTAATGAGCAGTGGAGTGTTTTAAATTCCTCTATAGCAGTTTACAACTCTTGCTGAAGACACAACATTTGAATAATTTTCTCTCTAATCTTATGATTGAATGTCACTAGTTTTACACGATGACCGGCCTAAACTTGAGATACTACAACTTGAAATTCATTTGTTTTTGCAAGAAATTTGGATCTTATCAGATCCTTTTGATGTGTGTGCTCTTTATCCCACCTATAAATGATCTCCTTCATCATGATATAGATTTCATGGTAGTAAATTCCTCCAAATACAAACATGCTAAATAGCATTTAATGCTATGAGATTCACAAAGGAAGTTCCTTGAGTGATGTATCAGATATAAGATTCTATATATCTTTCAATGATTTGCGACATGTGATGTAGAAATAATTGTATATCTCTATATCTAAATCAGATTCATCATCAAAAGGAGGTATGTACTCTGGGATTAATGCACTAATTTAAGTTCCATGTTCTACTCCCTCCCTAGTAGGGGTTTCCTCACCTCCTGATGTTGTTTGGGCGGATGTAGAAGCATCTACTTAGTACCTAGATATATAATATGATAATATTACATGATAAATAAAGGTCATGGTTAGATTTGAAAGATTTAGAAGACTAGAAATAATCACAAGGGTTGGTAACCTCCCATAGAAACAAGTTACTAGCCTAAACAGACTCCACCACAGCATTTCTAGTCTCAACAGTTTTAGTTGGTAACACTTGGTGAAGGGTACTTTCTTGAGCCTACTCAAGATTCTACATATAATCCTTAGGAAGATTTTCCATTTTAAAGTTCACTTGAGTTGGCTCTTCCTCAATAGTGGGATTGACGGTGTTTTCAAAATCTCCTCCGGGAACCATTGTTGTAGAAACTTCTTTAGATGGGGTTTCATATTTCAACCGATAATGGTTTGGAAATTAGTAATAAAAATATTGATCGAAAAAAAAATAAAAAAAATCCATTTTTTCTATATAAGATGCCCCAAACTTTTCTAGAGTAGTAGATATATTAATTTGTTCCAATACTTCATCAAAATGCATTCCATTATTTATCATAGCTTCCAATGACATACCAATCCATGTGTTAGTATCACCCAAGGGAATACCTAGAGTAGTTGGTTCATGACCCAAATCTGATTATTTTAGTCCCTGAACATCCTATTTAGTGATAGTCATTGAGTCAGAATTAGTATTTGAAGGATTCTCTGATGCATGTGGTGAACATGAAATATTATAGAAATGAAAGACAATTGTTGTTACATAGCTTCTCATTAAGAATTTATAATATACCAGATTCCTCCTATTTCCCAACAACAGTAATAGGAGTAGTGCTAGGAGCAGATGTTGTTTCCTATGGCCTAGATTCCTCTTCATTCAAAGGAGCCACTTCATTAATGGGGATCTGCACTTGATCAGAAGCTCCCTTCATAATTCGATAAAGCTCATTAATAACTTCCCAAAGGGATGAAATAGAATAATTTCCTGCAATTATAATAAGTTTAAGTAATTTTTATGTATTAGGTTAAATTCAATGATGTCAGGAATATTTACCACTACTAATAAAATGTTTAGTCTCAACTTTATTCCTTCAGTATCTTTGATTCTTTTCCTTATTAGGAGGACTAGAATCATCATCTCTAAAAGTAGGTATTGTAGACTATAGTCCTCTCACCATTTCACCCTTTAAGGCATGTCGACTTGGAGATATCTCTCCTGATTCATAGGGTGACCCAACAACCCCAATTGTGGTATCACTAGGGCTATACCATGGTGATGGAACCTCAGTCAGGTTTCCATTAACAATCTCCAATTTAAGATGGTATTTCCCCTCATCAATAATTATTTGTAAAAATTCAAAGGGAAAAGTACAAAATAATGTTACCATAAGAAAACTTACATCTTCAGGATCAATAAAATCATTCCATTCCTCCAATAAAGGGCCAATCACTTCAGTGGCGCCATGATCTATCATCTCCTACCCTCATTATTTGGTGTGGATTGAATTGTTGGTTGTAAATATGAGAATCTTTAGCTCCCAAATATGAATTCCTACCTCAAAAATATTATTCTCAAGTATCATATGAGGCTTGAATATTTCTTTTTTTTTTAATACAAAACCCTTCAAATAAAGGAACAAACATGTTTTCAGCATCACAAAACAATATCTACCATGTTTGAACCACCTATGTTCCTACATATTCATAATATGTTCTAGCTTGCTGTGAGTATGGTTATGTAATCTTATATCTGATAGGATTCTCAATTCCTACCATCAAAAATGGTGGATGGGAAAATGGAACTTGTTTCTCTTCTTGGAGATGTTAACTAGATCTCCTATGTGAAACTTCAACTAGTGATGATGGTGTAGTCTTATTCGTTCTAATGGGAGGATTTTATCTAGAAAATGTGTATTTGATGTGGTAAGAGCCTCATCATCCTTATCCTATGAATCTGATGATTCGTACTTTGAAGGGGAGGAAGCACATTTCAAATGAAAAATTTATTTCCTAGTCTATTTCCTAACTCCAACCATAGGAATATCTCAGTTTAGAACCCCTTTGGGGTATGATTCTACCTAGTTCATATCATAAAATATGGTCAACCTACTTTCTACATCAGCTATAGGTAAATTAAACACTACTTCTATCTTCTTCCATGGTTGTCAGCAACTCTAGCTCTCAAGACACCATCAGATGTTGTTCTAGTATAACATGCACTGGAGGAGACATATTATTTTGTTGTAATAAGGACAATAGGCCACACATATAATTTTTTCACCAATCTTTATTGTGAGTACACAATCCCTAAAAGATAGAATATGCACCATTAGCTCTATGTTGGTTGTCCCATCATTGAAAAACCATTCTGAAGGAGGATTCCCATAAGGAAAGAAGTGGAATTCCTTTAACATACTTAACCATGTATTAATGACAAGAGGTGTCAAGGACAAGGGATAAATATAAGAGAAATCATGAATAGATGGTTGGAATGAAATTACAAGGACCTGGATCCCACTCAAAATAGTATAGGTTTGAAATGAGTCATAATCCATCCCCATAAAACCTGGAATGGTCCTCATATTCTAAAAATATACTTCCCTCCATGGATATGAAACAAATTCCTATGAATCTTCACCGAGATAGGGTATCCAATCCCGCCATTTTGCTTTCTTCTAGGTTAGCCACAATGAAAAAGTATCTAGGCCTTACACCGCCCTTAGAATCTTGTAATAGTAATAAATAGACACTAATCCACATTTCTAGGAAACCTGAATGATGATTATTGGTTGGAATTTTTGAATTTACTCCATACCCCCACTTTTCAAACTCTCCCTTTCGTAATTTTGGCCAGAAATTGTCGGTCACACCTCTCTTTTACCCCTATGGACAACTTATTGAACGTTTACAGGTGGTAACTTTATCATTATTCTTCATCAAGAATATTTCCATCGACTCCTTTGGGTGAATATCCCTTATTGTGCTGGATTTTTCGTTTTCATTCTTGATTTTGTGAGATATCATCAATAACTCACATGCTAAGGCTGGTGACGTTTCTACATCATTCTATGTTTCCTTTAGAGGAATAAATTTTCCATACATATCTCCAAGAATTGGAACTCTAGATATCTTATAGACTTCCTAAAAACTAATTTCTACTTCTCTATGAGTCAAATGGAATGAATTCATCTCTAGACTCCAATGGATCATCATATCTAGATAAAAATTATCATTCCAATATACGTAGGTTTTCCTAGCCCATATAGCCCCATATATTCCTACACTACTAAAATAATCTTTAAAATCTAATCAATTTTAGCACACCCAATATGGACACATTAATGTATGATTACAACCCCCTCCTAGGAAAAAATATTAACTTTTCTTCCAAACCTAAAAATGATATATCTATGAATCTTGAAAATTGGATGAATAATTGTGTGACATTAGCTAAGGTATATTTTATTTGAAATATAGAGAACATATAATGTGATGTATGAAATGGACCTTATCTTCCTTCTCATCATTGATAAATGTGCCCATAACAAAAAAGATGACAGATGAGAAGTTGTTATGGTCTTGAAACCAAGAAAGTAAGAGATAGTTCTTCAGAGCTGGTACATTATCTTACTATAGATTACCATAACTATATTGTGGTAGATACATACTCCTTGGTAAATATTAGTAATACTTCTTAAGATACTTAACTAGATCGGGAATAGTGGAACCATATACATCATAGTAATCTTGCCCGATGGTCTTCATCATATCATCAATTCACTTTCTAGCGAACTCATCAGTAGTTGTGATCCTTTTAAGAGCCATTGATCCTATAAATAAATATCAAAATTCATTTCAGTGTGTGTTAATTTTGAAAAAAATATAAAAAAACATGACAATTTGACAAAGAAATCAAGGAACACAAGGGAAATTATGGTGCTCACATATTTCTCTGAAGGGTGTGAACACAAGTATTATACCTGATGCACTTGTGCGAATAAAAAAATATTCAGTAAAAACAAACATCGGTGCATTAGAATTTCACATAGAGAGATGAATTTTCCAAACCCTTTTTGATTTTCGTTGAAGTGAAGTGCCAATATATAGACAAGAAAGCATACTTTTGCACAAAAATATTACTGGACAACCTAGAAACTTCCACAAACCATTTCCTTTCTCATCGCATTTTACCTCGTCATTAGAACCAATTTTCATTCAGATCTAATTGTAATGACCCCAAATTTCATTAATTGAAATCCCTCTAGATCTAATTAAATATATCTTTATGTAAAATGTTTATATAAAATGTCAAATTATTTGGTTTTATGTTAAGAATTGTGACCATTGCTAATATAGTCGTTGAACAATGATCACATGATTAATATTAATATAGGGTTTTAAAAAATCCAATTTACTCAGACAAGGGAAGCAATGGTATCATCCAGTAGATATGCCCCATATGAAGCCCATTTATCAGAGCTCGGAATTGAGGTGGCATCATTGGGCATCGCTCCTGACCAAGCCCAACCCGAGCTTGAATATGCTAAGCTCGAGCGGGACCGCCTATGAGATAAGTGGAAGTTGATAGAGATTACCACCCAAGCAATGTTATTCAAGCCACCCCAAGAGTCTGTCACCATCGCACGCCTTACTCTTCAGTCTTATGTGGGTGTTATAAGGGGTTATGTAACAATACCTTAGCGCTAGGGTTACGTACATTATTTGTTTATATAATAATGAATATACTTTCATTTTATTATTGTAACCTTGTAAATAGTTTTTAAATCGCAAATAGTATTTTTTAGTTAAAATTCAACTAGGAAATCTATTTTGATGAATTAATGGATTTTTGAATTAAATATTATTTTAATAAAATATTATTATTAAATTATTTTTTATTAAATATAAATCATCATATAATTTTATGAATGCAATTGTAATTTTTATTAAGGTTTCAAAGCCATTTTTCTCAAAACCCATGATTTTTTGACAAATGTCGGTTTTTATTTTAAAAGTTAAAATTAACATATATATAAAATTATTTAGATAAAATAAATATTTTTTCTGGAATCAGGACGTCAAAATTATCCAATGGTGAATTTTTCATAATTTTCCAAGACAGTCAAATTTTTGGGTAAAAATTAAATACTATTTAAATATATAATGTGTTTTATGAATTAATAATGACCCAATACTGATGTTATAAAATACCATAAGCCTTATTTTCGTCCAATATATGCTTTAAAATTAAAATAATGTGATTTTGGTTTTGTTTGAATTATTTTACAAAGCATTAATGGGCCCTTCAAGACTTATTAAACATCTTGTCATTTAAAATTGTTTTCCTTGGGAGTGTGACTCACATCCACATAAGCAACCCCATTATTTTAATAATTTCGGAATTTTTTTATAAAATATTGTTTTCCACTTCCCTTTTCCAAAAACCATGGGAAAAACCATGGGATGGTTTGTGGTTTGGATTAGTTTAATGTGAGGTGTCTCGAACCTAAATAATAAAGAATTCTCTCACCTTTCCTATATAAACCCACCCAATCTACCACTTAATCCTCACTAAAATCCTTTTTAGTTCATCAAAACTCTTCCCTACTCTCTCTATAATCCTCCCAAGGTGCCCCAAGCTCCCAAAAAGCCTCTCTCAAGCCTCTCTCAAGCCTTTGGATGCACACTTCCAAGTAAGGGTTTTTCTTCCTTTTTTATTTTTGTCCGATATTTTATAAATTGTTATGACATTTTAATTTCAATTATAAATTTTGGGGTATGGTTTAGAACCTCCCCCAAACATCCCTCTTTATGTTTGAATGATGGTATACCCCTTTCTCTCTCATTAAATTCCTCCCATGTACACCCTTCACTAAGCTAAAATTTCGAAAAGAATTTTTCTCTCCTCATTTATGTTCAAGAAATTATTCTGTATCATGAATCTAATTTCCATTAAATTTGTTGAGAAATGTATCTATATTACCCCCTTACTGTATATTTCATGTAAATATGATGATACACCCCTTTCTCTCTCATCAACCATTTTTATGAATTCTTATGTCACGTCGTTACGCTGCCAAAATTGCACCGATTTTCCAAGACAATTCCATTGTGTAGTGAATACCATGCTCATTTCTCTATCAAGGGTATTCACCTTTATGAACATTTACTTATTTATTATAAAGTTTCATGTGTTAATTCCTCATTCCTTTATCGAGGAATATATGAATTCATGTTATATGATCCATGTGGCACACTTATGCATGAAATGAAAGGTTTTAGAAGGATGCACCCTTATAGTGCTCTAATGCATTGGGTAAAGTATAATATCATGATACGTTATGTAAAATGGGTGTTGAATCATGATAATTCAAGTTCAATGATTTTTTACTCGTTCTTCATGTGCAATGAGGATTTACTCATGCTCCATGTGCAATGAGCCTTGGCTCATGCTAATTCCATGTTAAGTGTTGTTTCCACATTTCCATGTTATGATTATCATGATTTATCATGACTTTATGTTTATTCTTATATTGTTCTCTATTTATATGCCTATTGTCTAACATGTATTGTATTTCTCATTTTATTTCATTATTATTTCCTTACTGGGGTTAATAGCTCACCCTTTTCTTATGAATGTCCTAAGGTTATCCCATGCAATGCTAAGTACGAGGGAATGTAGTGGTCATGTAAAGGGAGTTTTCAATAAAGATGTTGAATTTCATGTTTTAAGTTGTTATGTAATGATACTAATCCCAAAAAACACCATACCTATCGATTTTCTATGTTGTATCAAGTGAAGGTTAGGTAATAAATTATGTTTAATTGTGTAATAAAAGATCAGGGTTGTTGTAGTTGGTATCCGAGGATAGGTTTAGTTATTTTTCGGATTAGGATTAGAAAACCCTAGTAAAGACATAGAGACAAGACAACATATAATAAAAACATCCCTATGTTTTGGTGAGTATTGAGTAAGTGTTTTATTAAGAAAATATATCCCTGTCTGGATATGGGCAGGTAGAGGTGGCTCTGGCACAAATGTACTTAGCGGTGAAAACCCCGACAAGGAGTTTCGGGCTTGACCCGAGGTATCCCAGTACACAAAAACATGCCTTACTGCACTCTTGGTTACTACACTCCCATGAGATATGATTTGTTAAATTCACAAGCTTAGTATGAACCCTTATTAAGGGAATTAAAAAAAATTCCCTGAAGAATATATGTTAGAAAGTAGATCATGGATAACGTAGATTGAAGCCTATAGATTCATAAGTTTAAGAAATAAAATGTATTTATAATTCATCAAATTTTGTATTTGGATTACCCTTTATGTGTTACCCCTAACCTTCTTTTTATTCCATCCAATGGCCAGTAATAGGAGGACTCAGGCTAACAACTGATGTAAAGATCAATGTGATGACTATACTAATGAGATGCCCAATACAATGTGAGCGGGAATCTTGAACTTTGTCACTCTTCTATCTCATCTAACTTAGTATTTGAATAGAAACATAGGTCAAGAGTAACGTTCAACCCCCCTAAGAAAGAAAAAGAAGCTATCAAGAGCTTCATAATCAAAGGCCTCTTACTTTTAATGGATCATCTGATCCCTCAATCACCGAACAATGGATCAACTCCATTGAAAAGATATTCTCCATCCTTAAATGTTATGAACAAGAGAAGGTTCTCCTGGATGCTTATCATATGAAGGGTGAAGTTGATAAATGGTGGACGTTGATCAAAAATACAAAGAATGAGGAGGAGATCGAGGTGTAGGAATAGAAGGATTTCTGGAGGATGTTTTTCGATAAATATTTTTTTCGCACCCTCTGGATTAAGATGGAATGGGACTTCCTTGCCCTCAAGCAAAAAAGATGATGAATCTTTTGGAGTGTATGAGGAAAACATCACAAGGATTGCACGATACACTTCTAGATTTGTCATTACCCTCAAATTCAAGGTTGACCGCTTCTTTGGTGGGTTGAAACCTAGCATGCAGAAAGTGTTGGTGATCCGTGACTTCGACAGCTATGAAGAAATTGTCCGATGTGCCCCCAAGGTCAAAATGGAGATAAAAGAATCTCAGGGAAAACATGGGGATAATAAGAATAAGGTAGAATTTAATGCTAGCGGTTCAATGGATAAATACAATGGTGATAAGAAGATCCAACACCCCACTTGCCAAAGGTGCGGAAAGAAGCACCCCAGAAATTTCCTGAAGGGGACGAAGAAATGCTTTAGGTGTGGAATAGAAGGGAACCTAGCTATCAACTGTCGACAAGAAAAACTTGTGGCTACAACAAAGGAGAGGAACGCTCCGTTCGAACCTCAAATCATGGTTCATTACTACAACTGCAAAAATCCAGGGCATCTTACAAAACAGTGCCCTAATCCAAGGGTTTTTGGAGGCAACCAACAACCTCCGAGGCTGAAAGGGTGAGATTTTTCCATCACTACTGTCGAAGTGACCCCCAAAAATGAAGCGGTGACATATATGCTAGTTATTTATTCAAGAACAGTGATCATAATTTTTTATTTAGGTTTTATGCATTCTTATATATCTCAAAAGTTTAGTAGAACAATCCCAACACCACCAAAAATCATTGAAGTGAAGATGTCAGTGAGTATTAAAAATGGGGAAATAATTTCATCCCATGAATATAACTCCTCCCCTATCATAATATTTAGATAGAACTTCTCGAAGATCATCGTCATACTCCCTTTGGTGGAATTTGATGCAATTTTTGGCATGGATTGGCTTTCCTTATATAGAGCAAATATAAATTGTCGTGAGAGGGAAATCACTCTCCATGTGAAGAATCAACCCCCAATTCATTACAAGTGCAAGGAGGAAGATGAACCTTCTTTAGCTCCATCATCTCAAGAATGGATATTTTTGCCCTATAAGCACATGTATCTGGCTTAGATGATTGAGTCCAAGGAAGCAACCATCCTTGAAGACATGCCTATTGTGAGAGAATTCGTTGAAGTATTTCCCGAGGAATTTCCTGGTCATCCTCCTAGAAGAGATGTTGAATTCTCAATTGATCTTATACCTGGGGTGTTTCCAATATCTAAGACTCCATATAGAATGGTAGTTGTAGAGCTTGAGGAGCTGAAAAAACAACTACAAGAGAATCTGAATAAAGGGTTTATATTCCCTAGTGCTTCACCATGGGGTGCACCAGTACTCTTCATTAAGAAGAAGGATGGGTCAATGCACCTTTTCATCGATTATCGTGATCTCAACAAAATCACGATAAAAAACAAGTATCCTCTCCCATGAATTGATGACTTGTTCGATCAGTTGTGTGAAGTACAATACTTCTCCAAGGTGGATTTGCGGTCGGGATATTATCAAGTAAGGGTGAATAAGGAAGATATCCTAATACTACTTTTTGTATAAGATATGGGTTCTATGAATTAATAGTAATTCCTTTCAGACTCACTAATGCTCCAGAAATCTTTATGTACATGATGAATAGAGTCTTTAGAGATTACCTCGACAAATTTGTGATAGTCTTTATAGATGATATTATGATATACTCTAAAACCAAGGAGGATCATGAGGAGCATCTAAGAAATATACTAGAGACCTTGCAGAAGGAGAAGCTCTATGCAAAGTACAACAAGTGTGAGTTATGGTTTAACGAGGTCTCATTCTTGGTCCATATCATCACAACCAATGGGATATCTATGGATGCCTCCAAAACATATGCAATTTAGGGATGGTTGAGGCCAACGTCGGTAATAGATATATGTAGCTTCTTGGGGTTAGCTGTATATTATCGACTATTTGTAAGAAATTACTAACAATTGTCCAACCCTCTTACCTATCTACTCATAAGGAAGAAAAGTTTTCATGGAGTGTTGAATGTGAAGAAAGCTTCAAGGAGTTAAAAAAGGCTTATCACTGCACTCGTGCTCACATTACCCACAAGTGGAGAACTTTTTATGGTATTCAGTGATGCTTTAAAGAAGGGCCTGGGATGTGTTTTGATGAAAAATGACAACGTCATTTCCTATGATTCAAGGAAATTGAATGTTCATGAACAGAACTATCCAACACATTTCCTCGAGTTGGTTGTAGTGATCTTCACTTTGAAAATTTGGCGGAATTATCTCTTTGGGGGGTAGTATGAAATATATACAGACCACAGAAGCCTCAAGTATATATTCACAAAGAAATAGTTGAACACACGCCAATGAAGATGGTTAGAGATGACTAAAGACTATGAATGCTCAATCCATTACAACCCTGGGAAAGAGAACAAGGTGGCGGATTCCCTAAGTAGAAAGGACCCAGTGATTCTATCATTGCTGAGAATTGATAAGGATTCAATCTTCTTAGACTTGATGAACATGGACATGGTAATCATAAAGAAGGGAAAATCATCAATCCTTTCACAAATTATTGCTCAATCATCACTTTTGGAAAGGTTAAAAGATGCTCAAATGGATGGTGTGGGAACTTAGGAAAAAGTGGAAGCTTAAAAAAAGGAAAATCCTCAGAGATTAATGTTAATGAAGAATGAATTGTAAGATTTTGGAAAAGACTATATGTTCCACCAATTCTGGATCTGGAAAAGGAACTTTTGGATGATGCACACAGTTCAAATTTCTCTATTCACTTAGGAAACACAATGATGTATCAAGATCTCTGAGAGCATTATTGGTGGGGTAATATAAAGAAAAATATTGCTAAATATACATCAAAGTTCCTGGTGTGTCCACAAGTAAAGGTAGAGAGGAAGAAGTCTAAGGGGATGATGCAACCATTTCCCATACCAGAATGAAAATGGGATAACATCACCATGAACTTTTTCACCATACTTTTGACTACATCCAAAGGCAATAATGAAATGTGGGTTGTGGTGGATCGTCTTAAAAAGGCTACACACTTCATTACAATTCGGAAGGATTTCTCATTAGATCAACTAGCACGGATATATATTAGGGAAGTGGTAAGGTTTCATAGAGTACCACTATCTATTGTGCCTGATCGAGATACAAGATTCACCTCTATGTTTTGGAAGAGTCTTCAACATGCTCTAAATACTGAATTGAACTTCAGTACAGCCTATCATCCTCAAAATGATGCCCAATCCAAGAGGACTATCCAATCACTTGAGGACATGTTGAGATCGTTCTAAATGGACTTTAAAGGGGGATGGGATCAACATCTTCCTCTGGTGGAGTTCTATTATAATAACAGTTTCTACTCGAGCATCGAAATTGTGCCATATGAAGCCATTTATGGGAAAAGGTGCAGAACACAGGCATGCTGGGATGAGGTCAGTGAGCGTAATCTGCTTGGATCATAAATGGTCAATGAAATGGTAGAGAAGGTGAAAAACATTCAGCAGCATATCAAGGCAGCCTAGAGTCAATAGAAGAGTTATGTAGACAACAGTCAACGAGACCTTGAGTTTAAAGTTGGAGATATGGTATTTCTATGCATATCTCCATGGAATAAGGTCACGAGGTTTGGAAAGAAAGGGAAGTTAAGTCCAACGTACATCGGCCCCTTCGAGATTCTTGATTGTGTTGGGGATGCAGCCTTTCGACTAGCACTTCCACCTACCATGGCCAAAGTACATGATGTATTTAAATTAAACCTATTAAAGAAGTACATATCGGACCCTTCGCATATACTCTCTTCAGAGGTGGTATAGTTAGAGGATGATCTTTTATATGAGGAGAAACCAGTGATGATCTTAGATCATAGATAAAAAGTTCTATGAAATTAGACAATGCCCCTCGTCAAGGTGTTGTGGAGAAACCAAAAGTATGAAGAAGCGAAATGGGAATCAGAAGAAATGATGAAGTAGTGTTACCAACATCTGTTTTAGTATGGGAAACGAAAATTTCGAGGGCAAAATTGTTTTTAAGGGGGGAATATTGTAACGACCCAAACATTCATTAATGGAAATCCCTATTGATCTAATTAAATGTCTTTAATGAAAAAATTTTATATAAAATGTCGACTTCTTTGGTTTTATATTAATAATTTTGAATGTTTCTAATATAGTCGTTGAACAGTAATCACATGATTAGTATAAATATAGGGTTTTAACTAATCCAATTTACTCAGAAAAAGTTTGCAATGGCCTCATCTAGTAGGCTTTCCCCATAGGAATCCCATTAGTTAGAGCTCAGAAAGGAGGAGCCGTCATTGGGATTCTCTCTTGACCAAGCCCAAGCCGAGCCTGAACATGTTAATCTCGAGAGGGACCGCCTATGAGAGAAGTGGACGTTGATAGAGATTACCACCCGAGCAATGTTATCTGAGCCACCCAAAGAGTCTGTCACCATCGCCCACCATACTCTTCGGTCTTATACGGGTGTTGTAAGGGGTTATGTAACAAGACCATAACACTATTGTTATGTACATTATTTTTGAATATAATAATGAACATACTTTCATTTTATTATTGTTACCTTGTAAATAGATTTTAAAGCTCAAATAGTAATTTTTAGTTAAAATTCAACTAGGAAATCTATTTTGATGAATTAAGGGATTTTTGAATTAAATAGTATTTTACTAAAATATTATTATTATTAAATTAATTTTTATTAAATATAAATTATCTTATAATTTTATGAATGTACTTGTAATTTTTATTAAGGTTTGAAAGCCATTTCTGTCAAAACCCAATAATTTTCAATAAATTTCGTTTTTTATTTTAAAAGTGAAAATTAATATATCTAGAAAATTATTTAGATAAAATAAATATTATTTAAAGAATCAGGACGTCGAAATTATCCAATGGTTAATTTTTCATAATTTTTTGAGGCGGTCAAATTTTTGGGTAAAAATTAAAAACCATTTAAATATATAATGTGTTTTATGACATCATAAGGACCCAATAGTGATGTAATAAAATATTATTAGCCTTATTTTAAGAAAATATTTGTTTTAACATTAAAATAATGTCATTTTGTGTTTGTTTGACTTATTTTACAGAGCATTAATGCACTCTTCAAGACTTAGTAAACATCTTGTCTTTTTAAATTGTTTTCATTGGGACTGTGACTCACCTCCACATAAGCAACCCCAATATTTTAAGAAGTTAGGAATTTTGACTTATAAAATATTGTTTTTCACTTCCATTTTCAAAAAACCATGGGAAAACATAATGGGATTTTTTGTGGTTTGGATTAGTATAATGTGAGGTGTCCCAAACCTAAATAATAATGAATTCCCTCATCCTACCTATATAAACCCACCCAAGTTACCACTTCCTCCTCACTCAAAGCATTCTGAGTTCATCCAAACTCTTCACTTAACTCTCTATAATCCTCCCAAGGTGCCTCAAGATCCCAAGAATCCTCTCTCAATCCACTGTCAAGCCTTTGTAAGCACACTTCCAAGTAAGGGTTTTTCTTCCATTCTTATTTTTGTGAAATATTCTCTAAATTGTTATGCCCTTTTAATTTCAATTATAAATGTTGGGGTTTGGTATGGAACCTCCCCATAATTACCTATTTATGTTTTAATGATGGGATACCCATTTATATCTCATTAAATTCCTCCCATGTACACCTGTTACTATGCAGAAATTCCGAAAAGAATTTCTCTCTCCTCATTTACATTCAAGATATTCTTTTGTATCATGAATCAAATTTCCATTACATTTATTGGAACATGTATCTTTATGAACCCCTTAATTTCCATTTCATTTAAATATGATGAGACACCTCTTTCCCTCTCATCAACCATTTTTATGAATTCTTAGGTCACGCTGTTACACTGCCAAAATTGCACCGATTTTCCAAGCCAATTCCATTGTGTAGTGAATACCATACCCATTTCTCTATCAAGGGAATTCACCTTTATGCACATTTACTTATTGATTATAAATTTTCATGTATTAATTACACATTAATTTATCATGTAATAAATGATTATGTTTTATGGATCCATGTTATATGATCCATGTGGCACACTTATGCATGAAATGAATGTTTTAAGAAGGGTGTGCCCTTGTAGCGCTCCAATGCATTGGGTAAAGTATAGTATCATGATACATCATGTAAAATGGGTTTCGAATCATTATAATTCAATTAAAGTGAGGTTTTACTCATTCTTCATGTGCAATGAGGATTTACTCATGCTCCATGGGCAATGATCCTGGGCTCATGCTAATTCCATGTTAAGTGTTGTCGCCACATTTCCATGTTATGATTATCATGATTTATCATGACTTTATGTTTATGCTTCTATTTTTCTATATTGATATGCCTATTGTCTAACATTTATTGTATTCCCTGTGTTAGTTCATGATTATCCACTTACTGGGCTTTATAGCTCACCCTTTTCTTATGCATGTCCTCAGGTTATCCAATGCAATGATAAGTATGAGGGAATGTAGTGGTCATGTAAAGGAAGTTTTCAATAAAGGTGTTGTATTTAATGTTTCAGGATGTTATGTAATGGTCATAATCCTCAAATACACCAGACCTATCGATCTTCTATGTTGTATCAAGTGAAGGTTATGTAATAAATTTTGTTTATTTGTGTAATAAAAGATCAGGGTTGTAATACTAATCCTGAGGGGGGAATTTTTTGAATCTCTGTTCCATCACATGGATGAAAAATTGCCAAAGGGAATTTCCTTATAAGAAAAAGTAGAAAATATATGGAAAATATAAAATTTTTCAAAGGCTCGTGATTTTGTTCTCCCAAGGTAACCCAAATCACCAATAGTACATAATTACTTACACGCCCCTCACTTACGCTCCACATCATCACTTGTGAACCACGTCACCATCACTCTAGGTAGTATATTTACCTATAAATAGACCCATGGGTAATTCATTTGTATGGATGAATTTCCTTGAATCTTGATTTTTACTATGATCTTCCTAGTGTTTCACTGAAGTCCTCTAAAACCACTAAGGTAGTTTCATAACACCTAAAGTGAGAGAATTAAAGGGGGATAGTGAGACTTAGGTTCTCCAAGTACTAAAAATTTACAAACCTTGTGTGGATCATTCACCAAATCCCCCTAATTTATGAACACTTTCATGACCACCCATCCTTAAGTAGGAATTTTCATGCAACACTTCAAATAAAACCTATGAAGACTCTTTAAGGATTTAGTAAAGTCTCACCAAGTCTATTAATCCATGTTGTTCATCACTTGAGGTGACATCAAGTCACCCATGATTAATTTCACACCCCATACCTACATTCTTCCCACTTGAGTGACCTTCCTTGATGTTCACCCATCCCTTAGGCCTAAAAAATCCTTTTCATGAAGCCTCCTCTAAAGCCATTCATGACAGGTATTCTTGTTTTTTGGATCCCTTACCCAAAAGGGAACATGTTGATACCTCCCCTAAGACATCTTGATCTACCCAAACTTTGGGAATGGTAGATCATCATGTATCCTATTTGTATTTGGATATCTATGGTTAGGGGTTTCCCACACTTGTCCTATGAGGGTAAGGGTCCTCGAAGTGTCTGTGGATTTGGATACATATGGTCACATAGACTCTTACCCCAGGGAAAATGTTGAGGAGTTCTCGGTCTTGGATTCTGGGAATAGGACTGTGTCCTCCCCTTCTCATCACCAAAACCTGGAGCCTTCGGTCCCCAGTAGGGAGGGTACAGTTCACACCTTCTTTTCCTTTTGAAAAATAAAAAATCTTCATTCCCATTACGGGATCCATTTAAGGCATTCCTCCAAGAATAAAGCCCTAACCTTTCAGTCCAGACCTAATTTCCTTCACCTTAATTTCAAATTGAAAGTTTCATTATTCTTCTCCCTCATCCACCATCACCCCAGATTTTTTCTTCATATGTATGACTTCTTCCATTATCACAAGAGGAAAAGTGTGTGGTTTTTTGAATCATTCACATACTCTCGGTTCCCAAACCGAGCATGACTGACGTGGGATTACAAATTTGTGAAGATCATAAAAACCAAAAAATCCACCTGATTGAATTAACTATAAGAACTCTAATTCCCACTATAACTAGGATATGTAAGAAGCCCTCACCTAGGGCCCGATCTCACTAGACATCCTCTGCATGAATCCAACACTAATTTCCTTAATATTGGCATACCATTTAGGAATTGTCCCTGAATTAAGTCCCCCTTAAATCTCCATGATTAAAAACATATCTCATGGACCCTATTAAAAGGGAATCTTCTTTAGGAAGAATCCCTAATCTATTTCTCTCAACGGTCCATACTTCTCAATGACACTTATCAAACTATATTTTCTTTCATTCCCATTTAAATGGGTAATGTAAGAATCCTCCATAAGGTTCAAAACCAATACCCCCAAATCAACATTGTTCTCTTTAGGCCACAATCCCAGTAGGGTTTAATTCAACTTCGAATCTTATATCCCTTATATGTTCTTTCACCTGTTTTTACATAATTCCCATATCAAGCTTTGACTAGGAACATTTCGACTTGGTGTCCTTGGAACATGACATTAAACAATATGGGCGGGTCATTATCACATGTCCCTAAAAGGTATGATGTGTCCCATTAAGTGGTGCATGATGACATGGGTTATTATTCCTTTCACAATGATACATAGGAAGATCATTTATGTGTTTGATCCCAACATCAAAATAACATCCATCACCCTAGATAATAATAAATTTTAAAGCACCTTGCTTAGTGGATTAAAACTAGAATTGTCATAATAATGACCAAATAATAAATATCGAAAAATATTTATGTAGTATATGAGAGGATACCATTAATGGAGAACCTCGAATACATACTAATATCTCTATTGATGAAGAACTTCAAATACATATAGATGATTCTGATTTATATACACGCTAATAATTGATTGTAAATTTCAAGGGAAACCTACCTTACACTTGGTAAATTAATAAGGATTTATGAACATATCTTAAATCTATAATATAGTACTAGAGTAGTCAATAAATCCCCTCAAAAGGGTTTGATGAGCCCAACTTCCCATCCTCTCATCCAATGTGATTTATAAAGTATCGTGGGTTAAAATATTTAATGAGTGCATGGCTTTGGGAAGAATATCCCATTGAATATAGAACCATTGGGTCTTTCTAGTTCTAAAAGAAATATATTGGAATCAATTTGAAAATAGTGATTCCAAAAAAGAACACACATTTCGAGGGAAACAACATGATAAATTTCATTTAAATCATATTTCCTAGAAATAATGCATGAATGTAGCTTATCTATTTACATTCTAAGAAAATAGGTAAATCCCATACATCATAGGTAAATTACATAAATTCATGACCAGTGTCAAGTAAACTAATAAATCAAGGTGATGTAATAATCAAATATAATAACAATAGCATGAATAATAACATCCCTAGAAACTTTATTGTTCCCCTAGGCTTTGGTTGGAAAGTCCGAGACAAGTGTTATTTACCATGTGCCAAAAAATTCCTAGTCTCATGTATAAAATCACAAATAGTAATAAAAAGGAAAAAGAAATCATATGATAAAAATTGAAACATCCTTCCCTGAGAGATACTAAATTGGTACTTTGGCCCAGTTTTCTATGTAGTGTCTAGAATTACCCCTCATATGCCAGAGGCTTCCATCAAGACATTAGGGTCTAATAGAGGTAAAATTTATAGACTATACCCTCTAAATCATTAATAAATATAGTATAAGAATAAATAATCAAATTCAGTAGAGAATATAAAGAACCAAATAAATATAATTTAAAAAAAAACAAGGATAGTTCAATATAAACTTCTATCTATTAACATGCTATGGAACAATGAATGACAACCAGGCATACAACCATGATCTAATGTCATCTCCTAGTCCATAATGAAAAAACAAAAAAAAAACAATCCATATCTTAACTTTCAATCATGATATCTTTCTTAGCACCAAAACAGGGCCTGAACATGGTGTGAGATAAACCCAGTAGGACACCACCAATTGTGTCTAATGAAATTCAATCAGTGAGTATAAACTTAAGAAGTGTTAATGTATTATAATAATAATGTGAATGCATAAATTTAGTCACATCAGACTCAGGTTTCTCAAGCATATCTAGTTTACCATACCTCTTTTATCCTAATCTAGAATGACTCTGATCATGCCATTATGAATATATGTGCATATATGTAAACATATATATATATATATATATATATATGAAGCAATATACATGCACTAGAGAGGACCCAAGGCACAAGACCATAGAATACAAACATACATATATAATAATAATAATAATAATAATAAGAGTATCTTTATTTATATATGAGTACCTTCCCAAGCATCAAAATAAGGTAAATAGAGCACCTATCCTGATAATCCCAATCAATAATGTGAAATGTCATGTCCAACATCCTAATCATATTAGTGAAATGTCATTTCAAACAATCAAAAAACATGTAAAATGTTATATCCTTAATCCTAGATTAATGGTATGTGAAATATCAAGTCTAAAAACTCTAAAAAAGTACTCTTAGTAATAATCATGTGTAGTGATCCAACTTTACCTACAACACATTAACCAAAGGAATCCTAGAAATAAGAATCTGGTATCACGCATGGCGTAGTGTATCTCATCTAACCTATGATACAATCCAAGGTATTATTATATGGGAATCTAAATTTTTATCTAGGAATACTAATTCATTTTCCCTTTTTTAGTAACGCATTATGTAAATGATAACCCATGCATAATGTATAGAGTAAAAAGGGACCATGAGAACTATCTATAAAAGTTAGCAACATACATTTTAAATGGTGTATCGTATCCATGATAAAATCTATAAAATAAAATAAGTAAACAAAACACTTAAAACATTTCATTTATAGAAACCCTTATTTTTATTTGAAGCATCCCTTCCACACCATAATCCAAACATCATTTCAATAATTACATTTAATAAATCGC
Source organism: Viscum album (assembly GCA_963277665.1). Lineage (NCBI taxonomy): Eukaryota > Viridiplantae > Streptophyta > Magnoliopsida > Santalales > Viscaceae > Viscum > Viscum album. The sequence continues at coordinate 129,982,678 of OY728153.1, forward strand.
TCATACGTGAAAAAAGACAATCATGGAATACATGTGATTATAATATATAATTAAATTAATTGTGCTGATCAATCCATAACATTCAAGAAAAAATAGATAATCATAGACCAATGGTTTATCCATACCATTTAATTTATTTAGGAATTTCATTGGCAAGGGACATACTCAACACTCCCACATGGGTGGTTTAGGAATGTAGAAAATAATGATCACCATAAATATTTAACCGAACTAAAAATATGTGGTTTTTCAGGATGAGTTCATAAATCTACAACCATGTTAAAGGGTCCAAGGAGAATCACATTTGTGATCTAAGTATTTAATTTAATTCATTACATATTTTAGGAATAATGCATGGATTGTGTGATGTGAAGCACAACAATGAATTTTATAAATAACTCAACCACGATGGAAAGGAATTTAGAAAACATACCTTATATGAATGATGCTCTAACCATCCATTATCAAGAATTTATTAGTGTCATAATATGATAATGTTATGAAACAAACACCATAAAAAGTTCATATTAGCACACAAGGAAATAACTTCCAACGGGACAGGATAAATAGTGAAAAAAAGGAATACCAGTCATACTAAGGGAAATGAAAGGTGAGAAAAGATATCTTATTATGATTATAAATTAAATAGATCCATGGAATACTAATAGAAAGGATAAGACAGTATTTCATGTTGTCTTACTATGCATTTGGGGGAGGAGGATGAAATTTATTTAACAGGGAAGAAGGGGAAATGGTATTTTCCAAACCCATTAAAGTGCCACATATTTTTCTGAACCATGAACCAACTGTGTGGTTTCAATGTCTAAAGTTACACCCCCCACATGGCTAGGAGCATATTTTGAAAAACCATGCACAAACTGTGTGTTCTCATAATCCATGATCCCCATTATTCCAAATATTTTCATCACATTGTTTGACCAACCATGCACCAACCATCCAACTAACCATTAACTTCTAAACCATTTCAAACAGCTCCCTAGAACCAATATACGGTTTGAATAATCCATGTATTGGTACAAATTTTTTAGTACAGTCAGGACAAATTGTTTTCAATAACCATGTACCAACAATGCACCCTTGGCCGCCTCTCCCAAAAGCTTGTTATTATTGATCGATTTTTAAAAAACTCATTTAAATATCTAATACACCATGAATGTCTGAAAACATATCAAAAAAAACATTTATATATTTCAAAAAATTCTATATATATTCAAATTCTTAGTTTACAAAAAGTACCACCTACAAAAATTAATGCTTATTTTCATTTAATATTTTAATCCCAATCCAAAATAAGGGATGTTACACTCTACAATTTTTTTTACGAATCCAAAAATAATAATTAAAGTATCATAAATATAATGATATGTTATAATTATTTTTTTAAAACCGTTTTAGATAACTTTTATATCCTATAAAAATGGAAAAATCCATAATGCATGTGTACGGATTACCGGCTCCACATAGTGGTGTAATTTTGTTTTCATCACCCCATTATTTGGATAGTTATAATGATGGAACTAATAAATTGTTATTATATATATTTCCTAATTATTCCTTAGTAATTTTTAGTATCATATCAACCTTCTTACATTTCAATCCATTGGAAAATGATAATGTCTCTCATCTATATGACTGGATTACCACCTCTAGGAAGCAATGTGATCTATTTTTCATTTACACATTACATGGATGGAAATAAGATAAAATTTAACGAATACATATAATCAACTAATTATTCTGAAATGGTTATTTATTATTTACCTATATTTTATTCCAATAATCAAAAAGTAAAATAAGTGTTAAAGCGTACATACTGTCAGCCATCTCCATGAATAGTTTTGTTCATTTGTATAGCTTATGAATGACTATATTTTTTTAAAAAAAAATTGATTTTATATTTATATTATTATTAAAATTATAAAAAATATAAAAACATAATCAAATTATATATACTAGATCTTCCAAATAAAACTATTGAAAAATGAAGAAATTAACATTTCAAATAAAGAAAATAGAAAAATATTATTAACAAATGGGTGATATGATGTTATAAATGGTTCATATAAGATATTATAGATATGTATATAGTTCTTTTATGTACACATAAAAAATAAAATTTATTATATATGTGGTTAAAAGTAGTTATGGTGAATATAGACTCCGTGGTAAGAGATTTGTTCTCAATTCCTGCACCCTTGAGACATATTTGGTATTATGCATGTATTTTATTTTATTTTATTGTGGTATATATTGTTACATAGATTAATTTAATGTGAATATTTATATATTCATGATTAATAATGTCTCAATTAATGTTTATTATTTCAAGGGGTCCAAATTAGAATGTAACAAGTAGAGTTAAAAATTATTTTTATAATCTCAAATATTTAGTTTTCACTTATCTTTATTGAAGGAATATTATAATATATACCACATAAATTATATTTATTTTTTATTCTATTGATATTTATGGAGATTGAATATTTTATTTAATAAATTTCTCTATTTTTCACTTGAATTGAGAATACAATTTTGTTAAATAAAATCCAAGATTATTTCTCTTTTGATCAGGTATATTTTTATTCAATGTCCATATTTTTCAATTTTTTACAAAAAATAATATTTTGATAATTTAATTTGTAAATTAAATTTTATTTTATCCATGAATTTTTTAATTTTATTAGTGGAATATTTTGAGTGTTTCCGAAAATATTCATATATTTATTTCTTTACAAAAATTGAAATAAATTGTTCTTTTTATCATATATGACATTAACATATTTTCCACTACTATAACTATTTTATTATATTTAGATTCATATATATGTTTTATATAATTTAATTTAAAAAAATTAAAAAAGATTATTTTAATGGGGTTTCCATTATCATTTTATCCAACAGGCATGAATTTATTTTAAAATCAAAAATTTTGATGAATTAATGGTCATTTGTGATCTATTATTATTATTAAATTTTCATTAAAATTAAACTAAAATAGTCACTATCTTGTAATAGTTGGAAACACCATTTATCTTTAATCTCTATATTCATTTTATCATGGATATTTTTATTTATTAATCCATAATTCATTTCTATATATGATGTTTTACATTATATGTAATTTTGTTGACTAGGAATATATATATATATTCTGCATTATTTACGCAATAGTTTCATTTACTGATAAGGAATATTATTTGTCAATTAAATTGATCCTTTACTATAATATTAAGGTACTAGATATGACTTTATAGGTGGGGCTCAGTTACATATTTCCCCTCGATGCAACCATAGGTCTTATGACACAAACCTCTTGGATGGACTTATTAATTGGGTTTTTTGGTGTATACATACCCATAAATTAAATTTTCTTATCACAAGGAATTAAGGGTAAATATTGCGTGATGAATGACATCATAAAGTCTAAATTTAAGAATTTACTTCATTTAGAATTTAGTTATTATTACGCATGATATTACTGCATCGATATTATTCGTGTATGCATATCATGATTGTGTTATTGGTTAAATGACATGAATTTTCAATTATTTAAATTTCAATATTGATTTACCTTTATTCAATCACGATAGATTCAACTAAACCTCATACTTATTTAGTGTTTGATCTTACCCTTATTTTGTTACTTTTGCTTATGATATGAAATTGGAATTAAATAGTCAGTTCATGATTCAAAAATATTTACTTTATCTATGATTTGATATTTTATTTTCAATGTAATATACTTAGCTTGTATATATCTTCTTTAACTAGGCTACAATACTATTCATCCCATTAGGATGTGATTAGATATATCTTGATAAAATGTAATTATGTACCCAATGGTTTTGGGTTACTATGGTTTCTGTTTCAACAATCGGTATTCAAGAAAGCCTAGTAGAAACCATGGGAACTAGATTTGGTAAAACAAAAAATAAGGAAAACCCACCTATGAAAGTATTTTAGGATATGTACAATTATAGAAAAATATCATAATTTTATCATTAAGTTAATAATTATGTGGTTTCCATCAAAAAAATCTTGTTTGGATACTTATAGTGGACATGGTTTTGACACAAATTCATCTATGGTTAGTAACCTAGAAAGAGTCGATAAATAATATATTAACCATCATTCTAGAGCACGGTGAGTTAGAACTTATTAAGAAACGGTTTTGGGACTTCAGGGGGGTATTCTTGGATTAATTCACATTTTTTTACAATATATTATGAGAGATTTTAATTGATGATGGCCATGTATGAGATAGGTTAAAGGTATCATGTATTAGATTTGAAATAAGGGTTAATTATTTAGAAATCTTATGAATTATTTTCATGATTATGTGTTTTCCTAGTATGTTTATTGATGATCATACTATGATTTTTGGTTTTAGTAAATGGATGAAACTAGAATGAACTGTGTAATCAAAAAATTTATTATAAAATGGAATTATTATCCATGTAAGAAACCAATTTATATTGTAGATGTAATATGAATCCTTAGTATCATGCTTAATCTTAGATCACAATATTTGACTAACGTTGTCTACTTAGAAGAGTTCCCTAAAATCCAAAATAAGAGAAAGATGATGTTTTATAGAATTCTATGTGATAAAAACCATAGTAAGAAAATGATTGAATATCATACATTTCAAGAATGTTGTTGGCGCTAAAATATGGCCCGAAAGGGAGGAACGAAAAAGAAGGCTGGCGTGCTGCCTCGCAAAGCACCGACGCAAAGCCTCGCCGTGAAGCCCCCCGACCATCGCGGCCTTGCGAAGCTCCAGAGGCGGTAATGCTCCGCGAACACATTTGACGTTCGCGAGCCGCCGCGAAGCTCCATAGGTGGTAATGCTCCGCGAACGCATTTGACGTTCGCGAGCCGCCGCGAAGCTCCAGAGGCGGTAATGCTCCGCGGACGACGTTGATGTTCGCGAGCATGCTGCGAAGCACCAAAGGCGGCGCGCGAGTTCTGCTTCGCGGCGCCCCTTCCCTATAAATACTGGACTCCCCCTGAGTCCCGGAGACGGACAATCCGACCTTTCGGCTTCTCCTCTCCCAAATCGCGAAGCACTCTGTGCCCCAGGAATCATGAGCTTCGCGAGGTACTTCTACTTCGCGAGACGCCTCTTCCTTGTCTCATTTTGAGCCCCTCTTCCGAGAGGGATGCCCTTCGCGAAGCTCAAGGGAATTCGCGAAGGAATGGGATTACCAAGGGAACCAGGGCAGCCGCAGAGCGTTTATGCTTCGCGAAACACCCAACCCATGCTAGTGATCCCTATGATAAGGCAGGATCGCTACACATCGCGAAGCACAATTCTTCGCAGGACCCTACTTCGTGAGTCACCTCTTCTTCGCGAGGCAGTGCTCCGCAAACACTGTTCCACTTCGCGAAGCACCTTCCACTCACACCTATGCCCCATGCTAAGGCCAAGGCACTCCACTTCGTGAAGCACACTCCTTTGCTTAGAGATTCCTCTTCCCGTGCGACCCTCCAGGTTTGCACGATGTGATTTCAAAGTCCCATGAACAATACCACCCATAGCGTTGCTTCGCCTAATGCGTTTTCACATAGGAACGCTAACGGCTATTGCTTCTTCGCATAGCCACGCTAACTTGGACCCCTTGATGGTTCGTTCCACAACCCCCCTTCACCATGGCCTTACTGGTACCTTCCCTTCCCCAAGGGGAAGAGGGTACCAGTTATGTAAGTCCTAGGGGTGCGGAGTGAACCCACCTCGTCCGAGCTACAGGACGTTAAACTGCCAAGCACCACGTCCTCAACACATGACGTTAAACTGTGACCCGACCTCGTGCCCCTCACAAAGGGTCCCCCCAGCTTGAACATTTTTTACACCACTCGTCTCCACGGGAATGGAATCACCCATGCACAAGGGATGATATCCTCTTTATTGGAGTGGCGTATGTTCATGGGAGAAGGGCGACCCTAGTTCCCCAACGGATGGTTGCACCTCGGCATCTCCGTACTTCCCCACTACCAAGGTCAGTGGAGGGCATGATAGGGAACGAGGCACCTCCCATAATTGGACCAAGGTCCATCTTCCCCGCGCTTTGTCGCACCATGGGCCTCCATCCTAGAGTAAGTCCCAGCACCATGGGCCGCCTAACGCGTAATCCCCTCTTCGCTTCTCACGGACGCATCCTTCGCGACGTGATCGTCAGGTCCTTGCAACCTCTTGTTTCTCACACCGAGCATGACTCACATGGGCTTAGAGTGAGCACCGATCCTGAACCCCATCCCAACGAACTACGAGGACTTTGATCCATGTCAAGGCATGGTACGTAGGAAGCCTCCATGAGGTTCAAGCCCACCCGTCATTTACTCACGTCGGGTCCCATTCCCGTCCAGCACGACGTTAAACTGTATTCTGGTCCAATGGAAAGCAGTTGCGACCCATCCTAGAGAACTACGAGGACTTTGATCCATGTCAAGGCATGGTACGTAGGAAGCCTCCATGAGGTTTAAGCCACATTGCTCGGTCGTCCATTCACGTCGAGTTTCCCCTCATCCAACAAGACGTTAAACTGTATGTCTCTGTCCAGCATGACATTAAACTGCATGCCCTCGTCCATCATGACGTTAAACTGTATGCCTCCCTTTGTCCTGCATGACATTAAACTGCACACCCATTCCCACCTGAACTACGAGGTCTTTGATCCATGTCAAGGCATGGTATGTAAGAAGCCTTCCAAAGGTTCAAGCCCACCACCCATTGGACCAAGGTCTACTTTCACGTCGGCTCGCCGACAAAGCCCCTTTGAACTACGGGATCTTTGATGCATGTCAAGGCATGGTACGTAGGAAGCCTCCACGAGGTTCAAGCCCACCCATCATCCAATTCACGTCGAGTTCTACCTACGTCCAGCATGACGTTAAACTGCAATTCCAGTCCGACAGCAAGCCGTTGTGACCAACCCAAACTACGAGGTCTTTGATCCATGTCAAGGCATGGTACGTAGGAAGCCTCAACGAGGTTCAAACCCACCATCCGGTCGTTCCGATCTCATTCACGTCGGTTCACCCCCGTCCTGCATGACGTCAAACTGTATTCCCCAATTCGAACTACGAGGAATTTGATCTGTGTCAAGGCATGGTACGTAGGAAGCCTCCCGGAGGTTCAAGCCCAACAATCATTGGCCCAAACCGTCTCCTAGTCGGTGTGCCAGGCCCCCATTTTTAGGCCCATTTCCCATTGGAACAAGGTCCCTCATTTACGTCGGTTCACCGACACCCAATGCCCGTCGTTTATTCACGCCAGGGTTCACTATCGTCCCACATGACGTTAAACTGTATTCCATCAATCCTTTGAACTACGAGGACTTTGATCCATGTCAAGGCATGGTACGTAAGAAACCTTCCCAAGGTTCAATCCCACCACTAGTGTACCCACGGGTCTACTTTCAAGTCGGTTCACCGATGAAACCCTATGAACTATGAAGTCTTTGATCCATGTCAAGGCATGGTACGTAGGAAGCCTCCCCGAGGTTCAAGCCCATCTCTCATCGGACCAAGGTCCACCTTCACGTCGGTACGCTGACGATGCCCATCGGACCAAGGTCCACCTTCACATTGGTTCGCCGACGACGTTCATTGGGCCATGGCCCACCTTCACGTCGGTTTACCGGCACCATCCCAAACTACGCGGACTTTGATTCCCTGCCACGGGGATACGTAGGAAGCCTCTTCAAGGCTCAAGCCCAACTTCACCATCCCCCCTGCGATGGTCCCATTTCACCCCCCCCCCCCTCTACTTCATTCATCCACCAACAACCCATCCTGATTCTCGCTCGGGCCGTCATATCCCGGTGAGAAGATATCGGTACGCTCTTATTCACAGCCGCCCATGGGCTGGCCCCAGTATCGACATCCCTTCAAGGAGAATCCCTCAATCTGATCTATCCTAGATAATGCTCTGGTTGGGTTGATCCATCTCCGCTAGACGTTAAACTCGCGGTATACCCTCTGTTAAACACGGTAAGTTGAGGAAAACCTCAGATATGTGTCTATGACATATAACTCCCCGTGCTCGATGTGGGATGCCTCAGGCTTCCATGCCCTCGAGAATCCTTGTGACCAGGGATAACATACAGACATGCCAGGTTCCCCAGCATCCAGACACGCTATTGATGCCTCAACGTGACTACTCCCCCGACTAAAGGTTGTTGCCCTGACTGGACCCTTTGGAATGTCCCGACAGAAGTAGTGTAATTAACCGGCGTCCATGGAAACATGGCACTGGGAAGAGTTTCACGAACTACGTATTAAATATATGAGGGAGACCCGTACTAGGTGACGAGTTCTGAGGAGGAATCCACAGGAGGAAGAACCGATATCCCATTATCCCGTTTCGATCAAGGAGAAGACGTCCCTGAATAAGGAGCGAATGCCGCCCGCCTTTGGAAAGCGGGAATGTGGGACAACAAAAGCGCCGCGCGTCCTCCTTCGCGGACGGAACGGATGTGCGTGCGTGCCCCGACGAAAGCTTCGGAAATAGAAATGGTGAACCCGACGTGAAATTATTCTCCTAAATATGGAGATTAACAGCGTTTGAGACACCAGTAGATTGAAGTGTCACCGGATCCAGATATCCGGTGCCTGGTCCCGCAAAGCAAATAGTGGGCCTATCGTGAAACTCACCAGAAGTCAGGGCAGTAGAACGTGGGGCACTCCGTTCTGCAGCGTGTTGGCGTGGATCCTTCTTACAGACGTGGAGAATGGATGGATGTTGGGGCACTGGCTGTCAATCCTTTTCCTCTCAGTACTGATGAGTTGATCCCTTCGTTTCTCAGGAACCAGGTTGCTGTTACAGAGACGCGATCACCGTCCACTCCCGCCCACGTACGGGCAGGGGAAACACCTCCACGACCACCCCACATAGCGCCGCTACCGCCACGATGGTCGCCACATCATGGAATACGGGGCGCCCACGTCCACTTTCCCCATTAGATGTCATCCAGCGAAGGGTGATCAACAACCTCGTGCGCAGGTACGAGGAAGAAGGGGTCATCCCAACTCGGGATATGGCCCGCCTGGACCTGGAGGCCTCCAGGACCCGCCGTCAACGCCACCCTAACAGGCCGCGCAGGGAGCCCCTGCTCCCCACCCCAACGTTCAACCGTTTCGGGAGCCTGTCTCCGAAACGCCTTGACGACTCCTTGCCTTACGCTGAAGAGGAGGGCGCCGTCTGGCTCAGCTCGCTCAGGGTCCCGACCCAAGGGCTCTAGGAGAGAGCTCCCGCCCGGCCGCGTCAGCACCACCGTTAGGCCCCGCAGGAAGAGCAAGCAGGCTACGTCCCTGCACCACCTGCACCAGATCGCCTGACCCGACGTCAGCGCCGGGCCTGGGCTGAGGACGCTCGCCCAGGCGCGTCGACGTCCACAGCTACAGTGGCCTGAGCCACCGCCGACGTGCATCGTGAAACCCCTGCATACACTGAGCAGGGGCACTCCTTCACCCCACCAGGATCGAGACCCCAACCGCCCCACGGGCAGGCTGGGTTGACTCTCCGGGTGGCAGGCCCAAGTGGTGATCGCCGCGAACTAACCCGTGGTAATGTCACCCCGTACGGAGGTCCTCCCCGTACCACTACTCCAAAGAGCGTGGGCCTTCCCCACTCCGAGGTTCGTCATGGAGGTATGCCTCGTGCTACCCCCATCCCAAAGGTAGACCTGCCCCGCGGCAGTGACGCTCAGCGCGGAAACATTTCTCGCACCCACTATACAGGGTATGGAGTCCATCCTCCTACCCCCGACCGCCAACCTGAAGGCACCGTCCATCCGGTCCTTCTCCAACGTGGGGGCCCTCCCTACGTCCTCTCTGCAACCGGCGAAGGTACTCCTTGCCCCAGCAACTCGAGGAGTGAAGGTCAGCCTCGCTCCACTCGCATCGATAATGGAGCTTCTCCCCATTCTCCTGCTGATTCCAACAGAGGATCCGCCTATATGGGTGCTGTTCATGGAGATCCTCCCTATTCACCCTTCGACATTTGACCTGGTGCCCCTCGCACCTCTGCTATCTCGAGTGGGGGCCCTCTCCGCCACGGCACCAGCGCCGCCCCGAGACTGCCTGATAGGGATCAACCCTGTCCCGAAGAGCCACCCCGGGGCAGGAGAGCGGGTCATCGCCGCCAAAAGAAGAACCCTGGGAAGGCCCAGGTGGAGATCAAACCTGCCCGCTTCTCCGACTCGGAAGCGGAGTGCGATTCAGCGATGGAACCTTCTCCCCGCTCCTCCATATCAAGGACTGGGGCAGGAACCAGACGCGTTAGCCTCATTCTCCCGGAATATGAGGTCCATTAGATTCCCATCTCTCTCCGCAGGTACATCCAGGAGGAAGAAATATTGGGAATTCCACAGGTCTCGACCGCGCAATCACCGCCATCGTCACCAGAAGCGCCCTCTACCTCTACCAGAGATGACGGAGAGTAATTTTGGGGGCCAACGATGGTAGAGCGACGACACGACCTGTCTCCGGTAGCCGCGGCTCCTGTTCCGGAAGCTGTGGTTATCAGCCCGTCATATCGTGACATCGTGGCCAGGCCACATCACTCTTCGGAGGATGGCCTGGAATTCGGCGGCCAGTCAGCTCGTTCGCCGTATTCTCCACCACCAAGCTTACTATCCCAGAGGTCCACCTCGGTACCGCTACCGGTCCCTCATCCACCCCCGGTTGACGAGTGGGGAAACACAGGGCCATACCCTGAGTCCGAGCCCAGGAGCCTCTGGAATATTCTCGCAGCGGATTACTTCCCGAAAATGTTTTGGCCGACGGCGGTGCTGAATTTTCGCGTACCGGAGTCTCTTACCCCTGAAGAAGTGGGGTGCTTTTGTCGAACCCTATGGGCGACACACTTCCACCTTCGTTACGAACGGGTGGTGTACCCCAGAAGTCGAGAGCACTTCGAAGAAATCGGCGAGCAGTGCCGCCTGGTCGATGCGGCCGCACTCCTTGTGGCCTAGCACCCTGAGTCGCCAGGCCGCCAGAGCGCCCTTCAAAGAAAATGCGTTCAGAGTTTTAAATCACTCCGCAGAATCTTCAGGGAAGCCACCCCCCATGTGAAAGTCCGTGGTTGGGGACACTATGCCGCTCTCCTCTTCGACCCTATCCGACGGCAGCCCGATTCGCTATGCGACATCGAGGACATGCCCTCAAGAGGGGTCGCAGTCCACATGGCCGACGTTGAGGATAAGGAAGACGATCTTGAATTCCTTGATGGAGACTTACCCCCCGAGGGCATACCACCACTGCTGGACCCATCAGGGAGAGTTACCCGTCAGCAGAGGAACCTGGTAGGCCTCCCCGTACCCACCGAGTCGCTGGTACTCGGTCGAAACACCGGCAAGGGTAAGGAGCACGTCGGAATAGTCAAGCACTCCGACCCGCCCGCCTCTGTGCAGAAAACGGATGAAGATCCCGAGAAGGCCACGTTACACTAGCTGCTTGTTGAGAAGAAGAGGCTGGTTGACGAACTCTTGGCTGAGCGCGCCGCAGAGCGGCGACCCGACTATGGTAATCTCAGACCAGGGCAGTAGGGGTAGGAACAATTTCCCCCCAGTGAGATGCCTCTGGGAAACCCTGATCATGCTACTTCCGCAGACAGGGAGGAAGCCGGAACGTATGTCAAGAGGGCGCGATACGTCTCGCCAAATCCCCCCGAGCGACGGGGCAATCTGAAGAATCCAGTCCGGGTTCCCCCAGTCGCCCCGCGGGTTGTCCAGCCAGTTGACCCACGAATGGCCGAAGCCGTCTACCGTGTTGAAGAACCTTGAAATGCACTTGTGGTTAGGGATCCCCGTCAAGACAGGGAACCCCACCCGGATGATCTTATCGCGACGCTCACAGCACGCCTCGAAGCGTTGGAAACGCGGCAGGTGGAAGTCCCACCGGATGGCAAGCCTTATCCCGCGTGGGTGGATGATATGCCCGCACCTCCGGGTTTTGGGAACCCCACTTTCTCACCTTTTAACGGGACAGGGGACCCGCCGCAGCACTTGGCTCATTTTTCTTCCAGGTGTGGCCCCATGCTGGGGACCTCGGCTCAGCAAGAAGCCGCCAAGCTCTGATGTTTCGTACAGACATTGGAAGGTCCGACATTCGTCTGGTATAGCCAGATCCCTATCGGATCGGTGACCGGTTGGGAGGATCTATGCCAGCAGTTCTTATACCAGTTCAGCTCCACCACGCGGAAGACCAGCATTGCAGACCTCTTCAAGTGCAAGAAAAGGCCTGATGAGCGGGTTGCAGATTTCATCGCCCGGTGGAAGGGACTTACGTATTCCCTCGACATGCCACTGACTCAGGAGAAACTACTGACGATGTGTGTGGGGAACATCAAGACAGAGCTGGTACCCTCCCTGATTACCCAGAACTACCCTGGAGGGTTCATAGATTTCTCAGATAAGGCTCAACGCCTTGAGGAAGCCCTGTAACAGGCCAGTCAGGCACGTTTGTTTCCCCCTATGATCCCGTCCAGGAGGACTGCCAGGGCTGAACCCGCCAAGGTGGCCCAAATAGAAACCCCGAGGCAACTGGAGTTACTGCCAGCGACACCACCCCCACAACCCCACATAGGTCCTCCACCTCAAGCACATGCTCCTGCCCAGCAGCGACCGCCTCAGAACCGACAGGTTCCCCCACGCAATGCACCACCGCCACCTAGGCGAGACAATCAGGCACCGCCTCCTCGACAGGCCCCTCCGGCCCCTCGTCAGGGCCAGGCCCCCAGGGCCCCCTATCCGGAAAGAAGGTACCAGACTTATTCGTTCAACGAAAATCAGGTCCCTGGCTACTTCCGAAGTGCTCTAGAGAAAGGGATTGTGCGTCTGCCTGAGTGCAGAAGGCCGGCAGAGGCGAATCTCACCGATCACCCCAACTACTGCCCTTATCATCGGATCCTGGGGCACACCCTCATGCAATGCTATGTGTTTAAAGACTGGATTCAAGACCAGGTCAACAACAACATAGTCAAGTTAGTCCCAGCACCAGCGCAAGTGGCAGGTGTCGTTGCAGGATCAGAGATCGGCAGCGACAGTGAAGGTGAGTGGCAGCAGGTCCCCAGCCGCGGATCCAGGAAATACGACGACTGGATGGCTCGAAAAACCATCGTCTGTGCCCATGGAATCATCTGGGCGCGCCTGAAGCAGTCAGAACCTTCAGAATAAGTCGATGGTGCCTCTGCATCGTCTTCAAAATCGTCCTCTTCCCAAAAGGGCAAGCAGCGGCGACGCAAGAAGAAGCAACGCGCACCACCATTGCCATCGTCATCCCGCACTCTTGGTGACTTTATGCCCCCTGAAATGGGGATTCCTCCCAGAATCCGCCCAGCGGTGGATGAATCCTCGAGCGACAGCTAGGGGTACGCTTCGGTTAACACCGTGAAGCTGGTAAAGCCCTATATGACCCCCGACGAGGGGGAACGCCTGGAAGACCTCCCCAACGTTTCCAGCCGACGTCAACGTCAGCGGAATCGCAACCGCGCCGGTCATCGAGGTACGTCAGTAGGCACTTTTGGCCAAGACATGCACGCTACTGAGACCAGGCAGCAGGCTCAACGCAGATCTCAGCACGCGCAACCCCATCTAACGCCCTCGGCTCTACCTCCACCGTTGTTTGTGCTACTGGATCGGGGGGAGCTACCTCGTTTGTATCACAGTCAGTCTTGCCCGGCTACAGGCCAGCCTCCACTGTCCGATCCTAGTCCGGCGACTACTCTCCAAGCTTCTACTAGTAGACAGCAAGATGTGCCCAGTACTAGCCGATCACCAGTTCAACCAGCAGGACCCGCTATGCCTCCAAATGCCGAACGACCTCCTGTAAGGAGAGGTTCGCGTTTGGCACGAAGGTATGATGTCCTGAAGCACCTGGTTGGCATTCCGGCGAGGCTTTCTATCCTTGAGGCCCTTTTCCTGTCATCTGAAATGCACGAGGCACTTGCCGAGGCCCTAAGGAGCCCCCTCCAGTTTGAGACGGAGTTAGCAGCTGCAGAAGCCTCCCATAATGAGATGATTGAAAACGCCTAATGTCAGGCGGTTATCTCATTCTCCGGTGAAGATGAGGACCCTCCTATACAGGGGCACATTCACCCGCTATACATAATTGGAAACTTCAATGGTGTGGAAGACCATCGTTGCCTCGTTGACACAGGTTACGGAATCAATTTAATTCCGACCTGGACGTTGCGAAAGATGGGTCTGTCTGAAGGTGATTTAACTCCCTCTGACCTCAGAATCCAGGGGTACAACAGGACAGAGCAAACCCTAGTCGGCAAGATCCGCCTGAAGACCCAGTTCGGTGGCTTAATTGCCAGCACCGAGTTCATGGTTGTCTCTCAGGACACCGCCTATAACGCATTGATGGGTAGTCCATGACTCCATCTGCATGCAGCGGTTCCTTAGTCGTATCACCAGTGCCTCAAGTACTCGCTCAACGGTCGAGTAGGCATGCTCCAAGGAGACACGTCCCCTTTCGCTTCTTGTGAGGCCCTCTATCTGAATGCGGGTTATTACAAAAGTAAGGATAAGAAAATCCTAGTAAGTGAGGATGAACCCGCCCCGGTCACAAGTGATCCCTGGGCAAGCATGGATGACGCCTAAATCCTCCCGATCCACCGGTTGGAGGCCACGACCCCTGACATGGGGCAATGTTTTGTTGTTTCGGGTACGCAAGGAAGGCATGTTATCATGTCCAAGCGACGATGGAAAATCACCTCGTACTCCTACATCAACCAGGCTGAAGTCATCCCGGAACCTCCTACCCCTGTACGGTACCGGGATGTCAAGCTTATGACAACGACGGTGCGCCATACGTGTCTCTTCCGCCGAGCTGGAATCAACCGACTCAAGCCTACACGTCACCACTACTTTGATATTATCAAACGTTGCCCCTTAGGCCGAAGGCCAGATGGGATAGGGTCGACCGCCTTCATTGCTATGGTCTCAATGGCGAGTGAGTCTCCCGATGTGATGACCGTTGCTGCCCAGGATGGCACCAGCTGCCCCTCAGGTTTTGATATCCCAGAAGTATCTTCCGTCACGGGAAGTCCCCCTACGGGTGGGGAGGAAGACTTGGAGGATGCTTCCCCCGCCTTTGATGAAGGCGTCTCTACCACGGTAGATGAACTGGTACAGGTGAACCTTGGTAGCGAGGCAGATCCGAAACCCACATTGATCAGTGCAGCCATGTCCCCCGAGGAGTGGCAGCAGTACATAGACTTCCTCAAACAGCACCATGATGTGTTTTCTTGGAGTTACAATGAGATGCCAGGGCTAGATCCCCAGGTAGCCGTTCACCATTTGGGCCTCCCGGCAAAACATCGTGGGTTTAAGCAGCCTCCCAGGAAGCTGCACCCTTCTCATGGTGCTATGGTTGAGGCCGAAGTTGACAAGCTAATCAAATCCAACTTCGTTAAGGAGGTCCAGTACCCCAAGTGGCTTGCCAACATTGTGCCAGTCAGGAAGAAGAATGGGCAGATCAGAGTCTGCATCGACTTCCGTGATCTTAATCGCCACTGCCCAAAGGATGAATTCCCACTCCCGGTGGCAGAGTTGTTGATTGAAACCATGGTCGGGTTCCAAGCTCTCTCTTTTATGGATGGGTATTCCGGGTACAACCAGATCCGGATGGCCCCCGAAGACGAGGAGTCCACTACCTTCAGGGCTCCCCAAGGTACCTTTTGCTACCAGGTTATGCTATTCGGTTTGAAAAATGCAGGTGCCACTTATCAGAGGGCCATGCATCGCATATTCAGGCCGATTCTCGGGACATTGGTAGAATGCTACGTGGATGACCTCGTAGTCAAATCATGTCAGCGCAAGGACCATCTCAAAGACCTTGAGAAAGTGTTCGGTTTCCTCCGTTCCTGTCACCTGAAGATGAACCCGCTGAAGTGTGCCTTCAGGGTCACCTCTGGGAATTTTCTGGGTTTTGTTGTCAGGTACAGAGGTATCGAGATCGACCCAGAGAAGATCAAGGCCATCAGCCAGATGTCTCCCTCGAGCAACATTCGGGAGCTTTGAGTCCTTCAAGGCCACTTAGCCTATATACGCCGATTCATCGCGAATCTGGCCGACACGTGTAAGCCCTTTTCCCGGCTCATGAAGAAGGGCTCCGCCTACGAATGGGATGAGGAGTGTCAGACTGCCTTCGAGGAAATCAAGCAGTATCTGCTCCAACCTCCGGTCTTGATGCCACCCGTCTCCGGAAAGCCGCTGGTCCTTTATGTGACCGCCCTAGAGAGATCCATCGGTGTGCTGCTCTCCCAGAAGAATAACGAGGGTACTGAGAACAGTCTCTACTATCTCAGTCACATGCTTCTCGATACGGAGGTCAGATACTCCCCTATCAAAAAGAGCTGCCTTATGCTCATCTTCGCCGTGCAGAAGTTGCGACATTACCTGCAACACCATGAGGTGCAATTGGTCTCCCAGGTAGACCCACTGAAGTACATCCTGAACCTCCCCATACTGACTGGCCAACTAGCACGGTGGGCAGTAATTCTCCAGCAGTTCGATATCAGGTTTGTACCTCAGAAGGCCATTAAGGGAAAGGCGTTGGCAGACTTTTTAGCTGCCCATCCAACCTCCGAGGATCAATCCCTGGACCTGGATTTCCCTGATGAGACGATCCTCTCAGTCGATCATGTTGTCCTGTGTTGGAAAATGCATTTCGACGGCACCTCCCGGATCCCCACCGGTAGGAGGCTCAACGATCCCAGGCTCAACAGAGTGGGTCTGGGTATTGTCTTCATTACCCCGGCGCAAGCCATCCTGTCATACTCGTTCCTATTGTCAAAAGGCTGTACGAACAACGAGGCAGAGTACTAATCTCTCATCACCGGCCTCGAGCTGGCCCTTGAGATCCATGTGCCCCATCTACATCTGAAGGGAGATTCCGAGCTGGTAATCAAACAGGTTAATGGCGACTACGTCGTCAGGAAGCCAGAGCTCGCACCGTTGATGGAGTACACCCTCCACCTAATGGCTCAGTTCTCTTCTTGACCAGAGGTTACCCATGTCCCACGGTCGCAGAACAGCCAAGCAGACGCCCTGGCTGGCTTAGCCGCGTCGCTCGCAGAACCCGAGCAAGATGATTTGATCATACATGTGTCCCACCAGAGAGTCATTGCCCCCACCACCCAAGAGGACAATGATGGCCTGCGGGTAAGTCATCTCACCGCCGGACCCTCCACGTCAGGGGTCCCGGGTTCGTCAGATGCAGTGGTTGAAGCCACTCCCGACTGGAGGGCACCTTTTGTCGAGTATCTCCAAAATGGACGCCTCCCAGACGACCGGGCCGAGCGCGAGCGAATCCGACGCTGCGCGCTGCAATTTACCCTCCAATGCGGCCCCAGTCTTGAACAAATCCATTATAAGCGGAGTTTCGACGGTGTCCTCCTCCGTTGCATCCAAGGAGGGGAGATACCTCAAGTTATGAAAGAGGTTCACGCCGGTTCCTGTGGCGCCCATCAAGCTGGGCCGAAGCTGTCCCATCAAATCCGGAGATTGGGGTACTTTTGGCCCTCTATGATCCATGATTGTATTGGATATGCCAAGAGATGCCACGCGTGCCAAGTACACGCCAACTTCTTACATCGGCCGTCAGAGACCCTCCACCCCACCAAGCACTCTTGGCCATTTGCGGTATGGGGACTTGATGTAGTGGGACCGTATCCACCGGCAACAGCCCGCCAGTGTAGATTCATCCTGACTGCTACAAATTTCTTCTCCAAGTGGGCAGAAGCAGTTCCGCTCAAAGAGGTCAAGGCACGTTCCATCGTTGACTTTGTGATCTCCAACATTATCCACAGGTTTGGAGTCCCTCATGCCGTCCTCACCGATAACGACACCAACTTCCGAGCGGCTGAACTAAAGAAACTGTACGCCAAGTACGACATCCGGTCGAACCATACCTCCCGCTATCACGCGTAGGCGAATGGACAGATCGAGGCGTTCAACAAGACCCTCTCTAACATTCTACAGAAGATGGTTGGTCAGAACAAGAAAAGTTGGCCGGACAAGCTCCCCAACGCCCTCTGGGCTTACCGGACGACGACTCGCAACTCTACCCAGGTGACCCCATATTCCTTGGTGTATGGAGCCAAGGCCATCCTACCCATTGAGATCCAGCTGCCGTCACTGCGCACTACAGTTTATGATAACCAGACATCAGATGAGGTATCCGAGATCCGTCTAGCTGAATTAGAAGCACTGGACGAGAACCGGCTTCGTGCCCTGCACAATCTGGAAAGGCATCAGGATAAGATAGCGAGGGCCTTCGACAAAAAGGTTCGTCTCCGCTCTTTTCTACAGGGCGACCTGGTACTGGCCCTTTGAGCGCCAATGATTCTCGGTAGGAAACCACCCAAATTAGAACCCAAATGGGAAGGGCCTTATATCGTCCATAAGGTTTACCCCAATGGAGCATACTCCTTGGTGACCACGGATGGAGAGCGTATAACCCCTCCTACCAATGCTAAATTCCTCAAGCGATACTTTGCTTAGGGCAAAAGGGTCCTGCATGACCCTAAACTACGAGATGGTCCCGCACGACCTTAAACTGCACCCCCGTCCTCTCTGAAAGACATTAAACTACAAGCCAGTCAGGCCTCCCTGACCGAGGCTCAGCCTCAGGCCCCTTGGCCTCCTTGGGCCCCTGGCCCCGTCCTTACTGCAAGACGTTAAACTGCAAGCCAGTCAGGCCTCCCTGACCAAGGCTCAGCCTCAGGCCCCTTGGCCTCCTTGGGCCCCTGGACCCCCGTCCTTATTGCAAGATGTTAAACTGCAAGCCAGTCAGGCCTCCCTGACCGAGGCTCAGCCTCAGGCCCCTTGGCCTCCTTGGGTCCCTGGCCCCCCGTCCCCACTACAAGACGTTAAACTGCAAGCCAGTCAGGCCTCCCTGACCGAGGCTCAGCCTCAGGCCCCTTGGCCTCCTTGGGCCCCTGGCCCCCCATCCTTACTGCAAGACGTTAAACTGCAATCCAGTCAGGCCTTCCTGACCGAGGCTCAGCCTCAGGCCCCTTGGCCTCCTTGGGGCCCTAGCCCCCCATCCTTACTAAAAGACGTTAAACTGCAAGCCAGTCAGGCCTTCCTGACTGAGGCCCAGCCTCAGACCCCTTGGACTCCTTGGGCCCCTAGCCCCTCGTCCTTATTGCAAGACGTTAAACTGCAAGCCAGTCAGGCCTTCCTGACCGAGGCTCAGCCTCAGGCCCCTTGGCCTCCTCGGGCCCCCGACCCCCGTCTTCACCGTGAGACGTTAAACAACAAGCTGGTCAGGCCTCCCTGACCGCGGTCCGGCCCCAGGCCCCCTGGTTTTCTCCAATCTACCCTCTTGTGGGAATGTACAGTATGGTGTAGGACTACGTCCTCATTCACGTCGGATTACTCGTCGTACCATACATATCCCCTAATGGGATGCTTCTCATCATCCCGCATGACGATAAACTGCATCTCTAGAACTATGTGTGGCTTGATTCTCATCTTCATGGGATACGTAGGAACGCTCGGACGCCTCGTCTTGAGCCCAGCCCCAAGCTTTTCTCTTCCACTATTCCCCCTGGGAATAGTTTCCTTGGAGGATCTCTGTGTAGCAGGGAGTAGGCTTTCCTGGCCCCGCTAATGCAACCCCGCTCTCACAAGTATTGTAAGGGTCGCCCCATGTGCCCACTCCCGTTCTTCTACCCTCATACGTCTTCACCGCATGACGCTAAACTGCATGGCCTTCTAGAACTACGTACGGCTTGATTCTCATCCTCATGAGATACATAGGAACACCCGGAAATTTCGTCCGTTGGCCCAGCCCAAAAGCCAAAATCTTCCCCTCGGGTCAAGACATGACAGGGTGCACACTTTTTCCCCAACTCACATCGAGCAAGCCTCGACCCGGCTGCACATCCCCCCTGGAGATGTTTTCCTTTTTCGTGGATGGATACAGCTATGCTTCACCCACTCTTTGACTGGGATTCCATCATTTTTGCACACCCAGAGGGATCCCCAAGAATGGCCTGGATACTACGCCCAAGGGCTCTCCTACCGATACGGGCTAATGCCCCCGAGGGTTTTCAAGCAACAAGTCGATACAAGTCCCTCATTGCGAATTTGGTCAGCGGTCGACGCTCATTTGTTGCTCCCATAACGGGTCACCATAGTAATTCTGTGTTTCGAACATGGTCAATAGTGTCCTGGATCTTCGGGTCCACCCCGAGATGTCCCAGACATCGAGTGCAGTGATTCATTCTGCCCCATCCCGAGGTGACAAACTTCCCCCCGGGTGGTGCTAGCGATCGGGCCCACAACCCCGATCTCTCATAGGGGTGTACGGTGTGTTGTGATACCATGTCCTCATTCACGTCAGCTTCTTCTCCATACCGTACGCCTTCCCTTACGAGGCCCAGCCTCAAGCCCCTTGGCCTCCTCGGGTCCCCGACCCCCGTCCTCATGTAAGATGTTAAACTGCAGACCCGTCAGGCCTTCCTGACCGATGCCTGACCTTAGGCCCCCTGGCCTTCTCGGGCCCCTCCTCCCAACTTCTTACCTGGAGTGTACGGTGTGGTGCGGGACTACGTCCTCATTCACGTCAGGATCATGTACCATGCCGTACGCCTCCCCTTATGAGGCCCAACCTCAGGCCCCTTGGCCCCCCGTCCTTACTGCAAGACGTTAAACTACAAGCAGGTCAGGCCTTCCTGACCAATGCCTAACCATCAGGCCCCTTGGCCTTTCTGGGCCACGACCCAGGTCCTCTCTTATAGGAGTGTACGGTGTGGTGTGGGACTACGTCCTCATTCACGTCGGATTCTTCGCCATACCACATACCTCCCTTGTTTAGGGGTATATTACTCCCATTCTCGTCCAGTATGATGTTAAACTACATCTAGAGAACTACGTGTGGATTGATTACCATCCTCATGGGATATGTAGGACCACCTGAATGTCCAAGATTTGGGTCCAGCCCCATCTCTCGGGAATCCTCATCCCATCTTCGCCCCTTGGCCTATCCTTCCTCCATGAGAGGATTATATGGTGTGGTGTGGGACTATGTCCTCATTCACATTGGTCCCGTAATGACCACGCCATGTACCTCCCCCTACTGATCTGTTTCGTCAATCCCTTTTCGGCGGTTCACCAATGTGCCTAAGACTACTCTGGTTTATTACCTGGAACGCCAAGCTTTACTCGGACACGTCCGCACCCGCCTTCCAGGCTTTGTGTATCCCTGCATCAGGGCTTTCATCATCTTTCACACCCGGAGGGACCCCCAAGAACGGCCTGGATACTACGCCCAAGGTCTCTCCTACCGTTACGGGCCAACGCCCCCGAGGGTTTCGGACATCGAATCGATAAAATCCCGCGTTGCGAATATGGTCAGCGGTCGATGCTCGTTTGTTGTTCCCACCTCAAGCTAACGTGATATGGACGCTGTGTTTCCACCATGGTTAACAGTTTTCCTCTATCGCCACGCCAACCCATTAAGCCCAAAATATCGGGTACATGATTCACACCCTTCATCACTTCATCATGTCCAAGTAGAGTCTCGGAACTCTTGGTACTTTTCCTCCGTGCATGTCCGCGCATTGGGGGAACAAGCTGCGTCAAAGGTGTCCTTCGAGGCTCTCCGCCGACTCCCCTTTGATGGACGCCCCAAGTATTGTGATAAGGATCTTCCCCCCTTGTTTCCCACACCGAGTTTATCTCACATGGGCTTAGGGATTGGGTTGACATCTGTGCTTACTCGGGGAGTTGTCACCATCCTCGGTCCGAGCTCTAAGACCATAAACTAAGATTCTCATCTGGAACTACGTTCAGCTTGATTCCTATCTTGATAGGATACGTAGAAATGCCCAGACCCCTTGTCTTTGGGTCCATCTTCAGTTCAGCTAATTCGCCTCTCAGGTCCTGCCATTGGGACCCCGACCACAGGACCGCGTGGCGTGGGGTGGGACTACGTCCTCATTCACATCGGTTTTGCAATAGCTGCACCACGTGCACCCCGTTCTGAGAGTTAGACCTCCCGTTCGATGTCCCGCATGACATTAAAACAAACCCTTCATAACTACGTGTATCTTGATTCCCATACTTATGGGATACGTAGGACCACCTAAATGTCTAAGATTCAGGTCCAGCCCCACCTCTTAGTGATCTCCTGATCTCCCGGTCACCTAGGCCACTTGGTCTATCCCTCTCCAGGAGGGGGATATGTAGGTATGATACAAGGTTTTGGGCACCATTCCCCCTTCCCCCGGGAATCTACCATCTCTCGATCACCCTCAAAGTTGAGTCCCTTGACTCCTTGCAGTGGTTCACCCATGTGTTAAGAGTACTCTGGTCTAGGGCCAAGAGTGTCAGATTCAACTTGATCAAGTTCCTTCCACTTGTCAAGCTTCGTGTTCCCCTCCATTCGGGATTCCATCACCTTTCACACCCAGAGGGACCCCCAAGAACGGCCTGGATACAATGCCCAAGGGCTCTCCTACCGTTACGGGCCAACGCCCCCGAGGGTTTTGGACAACAAATCGATAAAATTCCGCGTTGCGAATACGGTCTGCGGTCGATGCTCATTTGTTTGTCCCCATTTCAGGCTAACGCGACAGGATGTTGTGTTGCGAACATGGTCAGCTGTATTCCTCTGTCGTCACGCCATCCCCTTCAGTCCTCGAATGTTGGTTGCATGATTCACATCATTTTCCACCCCATCATGTCCAGGTGGAATCTCGACACTTTTGGCGCTATCCCTCAGTGCACCTTTGAATGTCAGGGGGACAAAGATGCAATATGGCGTCCTTCGGGGCTCCCATGGTCCGAGCTCTAAGACCATAAACTAAGATCCATTTAGAACTACGTATGGCTTGATTCCCATCCTCATGGGATACGTAGGACCACCCGGATGCCCTGTCTTCGGGTACAACCCATTTAGGGAGCTAGTCTCTCCCCCAGTTTCACCTCTTACCTCTATATAGGCCCCTCGGCCTAAGGTTTCCCCCTCCGGATGGCATACAATTTGATGTGGGATCATGTCTCCGTCAATTGTGTTTTATAACACTACGCACATTTCCCGCCTAGCATCGTCTCTGCTACTTCTGCGCTGCATGACGATAAAATGCATGCTTGGTCCTATCATACGACCCTAAACTGTGACATTATCGTCCTGGCCGCATGACGAAAAATGACACTGCATTGTGGTGACCTCGTTGTAGAGGACATCCCGTTGGGTATTGGTCACGTGCCATGCCATTTGTCAACACCCATCACGGGTTGATCCTTGTGGTGACATCACGACCTACTATTCTAGGCCTGTCGCTTCACAAAAAAAAACCATTCAACTTAAAGAACAAACAAGATTCATCAAATTCCGCTTCTTTTAGTGCAAGGGCCACGCCCGCACTCCCCTTTTCCCCTGGAACTGGTATCTTACCATGTCACCTTTCAAAACTACGTATGGCTTGATTCTCATCCTTATGAGATACGTAGGAGCGCCCGGGCACTTCCCCGCGGGCCCAGCCTAACCTTTGTGTTCGGTCCCTCAATTCGAGCATTTCCCCAGAGAATGCATGGTAAGTAGGGCTTAGGTCCTCCTTCACGTCGGATTTTGATGCCATGCGTCCCCTACTCCCTTTACCCATTTATGGTCTAAGGTCCATCAAAAACTACGTAAGGCTTGATTCTCATCCCTATGAGATACGTAGGAGCGCCCAAGAACTTCCCCGCGGGCCCAGCCTAACTTTCTCTTTCGGTCCCTTGACCAAAAAACCTCTCCTAAGGAGGTCGTGCGGTGTGATATGGTATTGTGTCCTCATTCACGCCAGGTGTTTGAGTTACTCCACCGTGTGCCTCTTATGTCTCTCCCCATCCATGGTCTGAATTCTACGACCCTAAACTAAGATCTCCCTATGGGAAAGGGCTCTGCTCCCTCTATCTAATACGTCTCATTGTCGTATTCAGATGTGTTTTGACAAAGAGCCCGAAGTGTGTGACTTTCACAGGGACATTCCCCACATCCCATGTCCATGCTTCGTGAGCTCTCTATTTGGATCCTCATCCTCTTCCACATCCAAAAGGACCCTCAGACGACATGGATACTAGGATTAAGGGCTCTCCATGAATGCTGGACCTAAGGGCCCTTCAATCGTTTCGGGCCAACGTCCCTACGGATATTTGAAAACATTTGTGACATGGTCCCGTGTTTCGAACATGGTCAACGGTCGACCCTCATTTGTCTGTCCCCATTCTAGGCTAACGCGATAGAATACTACGTTGTGAATACGGTCAGAAGTTACCCTCCATTGTCACGCCGCCATCATCTTGATCTGAATCTCGAGCACCATGATTCACACATTTCCACTTCCCCATGTTCAAGTGGAATTCCATC
This sequence comes from Viscum album, assembly GCA_963277665.1. Classification (NCBI taxonomy): domain Eukaryota; kingdom Viridiplantae; phylum Streptophyta; class Magnoliopsida; order Santalales; family Viscaceae; genus Viscum; species Viscum album. The sequence goes on from OY728153.1 coordinate 130,007,074, forward strand.
ATACTCGGCTCTTTCTCTTCGCGCATCTAGGTGCGCTTAATGATCGTGTTAGTGTCACTGGGCCGGTATTCACCGAGCGTCCCTTTGCCCTAACCTGCCTCTTTCTGTGTCGGGAAATTCCCACCACTACTGCTTGTTTCCCACACCGAGCACGACTCACGTGGGCTTAGTAGTTTTGGAAGGATGTGTACCAATGCGGCCAGGCTTCTCATCATCCCGCATGACGTTAAACTGCGCTTCCAGAACTACATATGGCTTGATTCCCATCCTCATGGGGTACGTAGGAATGCCTGACCACTCTGCTTCGGGCCCAGCCCAATCCTCACTCTTGGTCCCTCGACCTGAAGAGTTTCCTCCATGGGTATGTGGTATGATTTGGACTCCAAGTCCTCATTCACATCAGTTTCATATCTACCACGCCACACGCTTCCTTCCCTTTTATTCCGCGTCCTATCATATGACGTTAAACTACAGGAGTCTATGTGTCCTCAATGCATGACATCAAACTACGGTTCTACCCTGAACAAGTTCAGGATGCCCCAAGATCCCACTGGGAAGTGACAGATCCCCTCGCCAGAGAGGCCCTGTCTGAAAGAAGGAATGATCCATGATCAAACCGATGCGCCCATCTGGCGTACTCCCACCACGTTGGTGTAACTACCTAAGTGTTGGATTCTGTTCAGACAAACCATCACTCCATATTCCACGCTTTGCGTGCCCCTTATTCGGACCCTCGTCCCCTTTCGTGTCTCACGGGACCCCCTAACGGCCTGGTCTCATGCCGCATCGGCTCACCTACCGTCCTGGGACAACGTTCCGGAAGACGGGTCATGTCTGGAAGAACCCCCTAACAGTATGGATTTTTTACCTATGGTCCGCCAACTGTCCTGGGCCAACGTCCCGAAGGATTGATCAACAACATTTGTGACATGGTCCCGTGTTTCGAACATGGTCAACGGTCGACCCTCATTTGTTGTCCCCATTACAGGCTAACGCAGTAAGGGTACCGCTTCTCCTCCAAGGTTAGCGGTTATCCCTTATTGTCACGCCATCCCCACAGTGTTCCGAATCTTGGGTATCGTGATTCACACCTCCCATTTTCATCTGGTGGGACCTATTTCAGCGCCCCTGGAGTTGCCCCGTTCGTACATGAGAGCACGTTGAAGAAACGGTAATTCGGCTATCCTGAAAGTTCCTTCTCCCATTAAGCCTCTCCCGTCTTTTAGAAATCCGGACTGGTAATCCGAATCCCGGACATCGGGCTCGACCCATGTAGGCCTGGGGAATTGTCGCCGAATGTCCCTCAAACATTTTAGGGATGTAACAAGGCAATTCAAACCGAGGAAATCGTGCGTGCTATGGCATTCAAAACAAAGATAAAATTTTGAAGCACGAAAGTACCAATAAAAGGCTTTTGGGTTTGTTACAATACCCGGGGGTCGACTCCCCCCATGGACGGGTTGACCCCGTCAAAAGAGCGTTGCAGCTCTGCCACCCGTTGGCTTGTGGAATCTAAGGCTTGCTGCCGCTGATTTAGCTCCTGCTCCTCCTCTACAGCGGCGGGGCGCAGTTCGTCAGTCCTGCCTTTGGCCCTCTCTACGCCAGCTTGAACGACAGCCATCTTTCCGGAGGTCTGCCTCATATGCTCTTCTGCCTCTGCCAGCTGGGCCTTCAACCGCACGACCAGCTCAGATTGTGCATTGAGAGAGGATGAAAGCTCATCTGCCCGGGTCTGCATCTGCTGGACCTCGCTCTCAGCCTCCTGGAGCTTCTTGATGTTGGTCGCCTTCCTCCGCTTCCAGCCCATGCTGAGCCCACGATCATGCTCCCGGATCTTCTCATCCATAAGATCGCGGATGAGTGCGTGAGGACGTTGGGCATCCACTCCCCCAGCACACAGTTCTCGCAACCGCGAGCGGAGTCTATCCATTTCGTCCAGCCATTGCGCTTGGGGAGTGTCCTTGATAAAGCGTGTGATCAGCTTCCACGACCGGTGGAAGACTATGCTGTTGTCTTCCTCGTTGGAGGTCATTTCGTCCCAGTCTGCGCGATTGGTAGGCTCTTACGCGGGGTACGCCCGCAAGAAATACTCGGTAGGATCAACATCCGGTGTTCCAGTACGACACCTGGCACCGAAGCAGGCGTGACAAGACTGGGACAGACCAGTTGATCCTCCTCCTCGGAGTCCACCTCAATGACTTCGGGTATGGCCCTGCTGGTGGTCCCTCTAGTGATGATGTGTGTCGCAGCTTGAGGAGATGGGGGGACTATCGCCACCATCACCGGCATTCCCCTAGGAGGGGCACCACCAGACATCCTGACCAGTCTTGCCGCAGCGGCCCACGCCAGTCGAAGAACTGTACGACAGAGAGGGACACACGTTAGTTGGCATGGTCTACATGTGACAACGAGGAGACCGGTAGAGGAGACTTACGGAGATCAACCTCCTGGCTCTGCTCTTAAGCCGGTACTGACGGGACCCCGAGGCGAGGCCCTCCGTATACTGTTAAAAGGTTTGGAGATTCCAGAGGAGCCACCTCGGGTGCTCTGGTCCCACCAGACGCAGAACTGGACGCATCCATAGGCGCAGGTTCTGACGGTCCTACATCATCACCCGCCAAGGAGCGAGAACGAGGTCTGCGAACAAGTTCCTCCAGCATGGCTCAAACATTGGTGACAAGTCCATAGTGACCCAAGAACAGATCGTAAGGAAAGAAGTTCGGAATGATACCTCAAGAGCCTCTACGAAATAGTCGGATTCTGAGCCTCGGTCTCCGACCTCTCCCTCCTCCAACAGGATCCCTCCTCCAGCCTCATCCTCCCAAGAGGAGTCCTCTGATTCTTCCGGCAAGGGGAAGCGCTCCCTCAGATTGGCAGCCGATAACTGTGGGGGGACCGTCTGATTCAACAGTACCCTCACCCAGTCTATCATTGGGCGAGGGACACCACTGGAGTGGACGCAATCCTCCAGCTCGTCCAGGTACTATTCTGCCTCCGCCGGAGACGCCATGAATCCAGCCCGAACTGGGCCTATGCTCGGAAATTCCATCCCGAGGCGATTCAAGTGTGCCCATATCTCGGTTGGGCGGAGGAATTGCCGGTTGACATCCCAAATGTCCCAGGCTTCCGGGAAGACAACATCCTCTGCCATGTTGATATGACGCAGGCGCTTCCCCAGAGCCTGAGTGGATATCCTACGAAACCCCCTCGGTGGCCGCCCCTCCGGATGACCCTACTCTTCCGGAATCACCAGGTCCACCGCTGCTGCCATACCCTCGGCCGGTGTGGGTCTCGCCGCCATGGCAGCCCCGCTACCGCGAGCGGCCCTAGATGCACTCCGACCCCGACCTCGAGATAGAGGAGGCCCACCGTCACCGACCCGGATATTTGGTTTCTTCAGCATCTCCCCTGGGTAGGCAGTCTCCCAACTGATGGCGTACTCCTTCACCAATCTGAAAGCGGCGGTGGATGGAGGCAATGCAATCCGCATCTTTCCATCTTCCCGTGTGAACATGAGCCACAACTGCCTCATCAGACACGGGTGCTCCTCATGACGCACCTCCCAGTAGACCTGCGGGGTCAGCCGCTGGAGGCACCGGAACTGCCTCACAAACCGATGCAGGGTGTACGGTTCATAGAGCGGCTCACGATCTATTCGTGCCACCAAAACTCCACCTCGGAAGGCCAGGAGGTAAGCCCGATGTTCTTCCGTTCCCCGTCCGTCATCATTAAGTATCCCCGTCGGCAATGGGAAGAGGTGGAAGTTGAACTCATCCGCCCTCCACACCCGATTCAGTACCATTGGAATGGCCAGTTTGAACGAGAAGCTCCCGACCGCGTTCAGGATGGAGGGGCGGAAGTTGGAGCCTGGTGGCGAAATGGGGTTTGGATACTCGTAAATCCCCCTCATATGCGCTGTGATCCACCCATACAGGAGGTGGAAGGGCCCGCTTATCCTTGGAGGCTTCTTGCCCTCGCTAATATGCTGCAACATTCTGTACAGTTTGGTGAGCATCAGAATCCTCAGATTGATCTGCTGCCCCATGGCCAACATCGACGCCATGATAAACGAGCTGGTCCGTACCCCCATGCTTGTATCTCTCACCGGTAGGATCCAACCACAGATGAGAGCCGCGATGAACGCCACCAGCCTGACTATCGACTGTTGTTCAGTGCTGACACTGAAACCCCAAGTCTTCCATTGGCTGTCCTCCAAGAACCGCCAATACGAGTGCCCCTTTCCCCGTTGGGCCGCCCTTGGACAAGTTCGAGGCCTCGGAGGGAACTCTCGATTCTCTGGGAAATTCAGGAAGCATTTGAACCACCTCCTAATGTGGACATCCCTCACTGCCTCCTTGTCCTCTCCAGGGACAAGTTCCATCAGCGCCGATGCCAGTCACGGCATTTGCTCCGTATCCTCCCACGCACTGATGACGGGGAGGAACTCGTCATACATGGCCCCCAAGATCGGGACCCCAAAAATATGGTGGACATCCCACAGGCTGATGCCCACCTCCCCGTGATGCAGGTGAAAAGTGTTGGTCCTAGACGACCATCTGCTCAGCAGCTCCGGCATCAGTTTCTTTGGTTGGTAAATGTGGAATTGGGAGGCCCACGCCACCTCATACAACCCCACTCTCCTCAGCTCGACCCCAAACTCCTCGCATGAGGCCCCTACCCATTAGGCCCAGGCCCAGTCATCAGTAAAGTTTCCGCCCTAGCGTAGGTCCCACTCATCGGACCATCCCTTCTTCGAATCCTGTAAAGCCGCCTTCAACAGGGTACGGTAAAGGGGAGGGGACGTCTCCAGTTGTAGTGGCTTCCCGTCAATATCGTTCAAATGGTTGTAGAGACAGTCAGCGGTGACGGGTGTGAAGTCCTCCCGTGCATGACCATCGGCCTCCCTGAACCATTGGTGCTGGCACGGTGTGCTCCTGAACCATCAAGCTAGTTCGTCCCTACTCACCTCAGGGATAAAGACGTCATCCCTCAGCCCGAAGTCGTACAATGGAAGTTTCTTGAACTACAGATAATCCTTCTGACACTCCGATAGAAAATCCGTCAAAGAAGTGTGGTCCGAGTGGCTTCGGATCATCTCCCCCAGGCCTGGACAGTTGGCCATCTCATCCCGACGAGCAGCATCTGCAAGCACCCCCAATACAGCTTCTTGATGGTCCATTTTAACTCTGGCCCTCAGAAAAGAATTTTTTCAGCTGGATCGCGAAGCTCGACCGCGAAGCTGAATCGCGAAGCCAGATCGTGAAGATCGGTCGCGAGACCAAGCCGCGAAGTCTGGAAAAGGCCGACAAGCAGTGATTCTCTTGGCGCGGACGTGGAGTCGGAGACCCGCGGTTCGCTACGAAGCTCGATTCGCAGAGGGCTATTGCGGAGTACGCGGAGCTTCACGAAGTCGAGAGCGCAAAAAGACAAGGAACTCACGTGAAGACAAAAGAGGTCGACCCCCCTATTTATAGGCGGTGACCCCGGAGCATCGTGGCGTGCCTCACCCGCGCGGAGCATCGCGGCGCGTCCGGATCTGTGGCCCCGGTCAGCACCGCGGGCCCCCTTCGCGAAGCTGGTTCGTGAACCGCCGACAATTTTGGAGATTTTCCCTCAGACTTCGACCCTTCGTCCTCCGCGGCTCCAAGTCTGAGGGGGGGGGGCATTTGTTGGCGCCAAAATATGGCCCGAAAGGGAGGAACGAAAAAGAAGGCTGGCGCGCTGCCTCGCGAAGCACCGACGTGAAGCCTCGCCGCGAAGCGCCCTGACCATCGCGGCCTCGTGAAGCTCCAGAGGAGGTAATGCTCCGCGAACACATTTGACATTCGCGAGCCGCCGCGAAGCTCCAGAGGTGGTAATGCTCCGCGGACGACGTTGACGTTCACGAGCGCGCCGCGAAGCACCGAAGGCGGCGTGCGAGTTCTGCTTCCCGGCGCCCCTTCCCTATAAATACTGGACTTCTCCTGAGTCCCGGAGACGGACAATCCGACCTTTCGACTTCTCCTCTCCCGAATCGCGAAGCACTCTGTGCCCCGGGAATCATGAGCTCCGCGAGGTACTTCTACTTCGTGAGACGCCTCTTCCTTGTCTCGTTTTGAGCCCCTCTTCCGAGAGGGATGCCCTTCGCGAAGCTCAAGGGCATTCGTTAAGGAAGGGGATTCCCAAGGGAACCCGGGCAGCCGTGGAGCGTTTATGCTTCACAAAACACCCAACCCATGCTAGTGATCCCTATGCTAAGGCAGGATCGCTACACATCGCGAAGCACACTGCTTCGCAGGACCCTGCTTCGCGAGTCACCTCTTCTTCGCGAGGCAGTGCTCCGCGAACATTGTTCCACTTCGCGAAGCACCTTCCACTCACACCTATGCCCCATGCTAAGGCCAAGGAACTCCACTTCGCGAAGCACACTCCTTTGCTTAGCAATTCCTCTTCCCGTGCAACCCTCCAGGTTTGCACGATGTGATTTCAAATTCCCATGGACAATACCACCCGTAGCGTTGCTTCGCCTAATGCTTCTTCGCATAGGCACGCTAACGGCTATTGCTTCTTCGCATAGCCACGCTAACGTGGACCCCTTGATGGTTCGTTCCACAACCCCCCTTCACCATGGCCTTACTGGTACCTTCCCTTCCCCAAGGGGTAGAGGGTACCAGTTATGTAAGTCCTAGGGGTGTGGAGTGAACCCACCTTGTCCGAGATGCAGGACGTTAAACTGCCAAGCACCACGTCCTCCACACATGACGTTAAACTGTGACCTGACCTCGTGCCCCTCACGAAGGGTCCCCCCAGCTCGAACATTTTTTACACCACTCGTCTCCACGGGAATGGAATCACCCATCCACAAGGGATGATATCCTCCTTATTGGAGTGGTGTATGTTCATGGGAGAAGGGAAACCCTAGTTCCCCAACGGATGGCTGCACCTCTGCATCTCCGTACTTCCCCACTACCAAGGTCAGTGGAGGGCGTGATAGGGAATGAGGCACCTCACATCATTGGACCAAGGTCCATCTTCCCCGAGCTTTGTCGCACCATGGGCCTCCATCCTGGAGTAAGTCCCAGCACTATGGGTCGCCTAACGCATAAGCCCCTCTTCGCTTCTCACGGACGCATCCTTCGCGACGTGATTGTCAGGTCCTTGCAACCTCTTGTTTCTCACACCGAGCATGACTCATGTGGGCTTAGAGTGAGCACTGATCCTGACCCCCATCCCAGCGAACTACGAGGACTTTGATCCATGTCAAGGCATGGTATGTAGGAAGCCTCCATGAGGTTCAAGCCCACCCGTCATTTACTCATGTCGGGTCCCATTCCCGTCCAGCACGACGTTAAACTATATTCTGGTCCAATGGCAAGCCATTGCAACCCATCCTAGTGAACTACGAGGACTTTGATCCATGTCAAGGCATGGTATATAGGAAGCCTCCATGAGGTTCAAGCCACATTGCTCGGTCGTCCATTCACGTTGAGTTTCTCCCTCGTCCAACAAGACGTTAAACTGTATGTTTCTGTCCCGCATGACGTTAAACTGCATGCCCTCGTCCAGCATGACATTAAACTATATGCCTCCCTTTGTCCTGCATGACATTAAACTGCACACCCATTTCCACCTGAACTACAAGGTCTTTGATCCATGTCAAGGCATGCTACGTAGGAAGCCTTCCAAAGGTTCAAGCCCACCACCCATTGGACCAAGTTCCACTTTCACGTCGGTTCGCCGACAAAGCCCCTTTGAACTACGAGGTCTTTGATCCATGTCAAGGCATGGTACGTAGGAAGCCTCCACGAGGTTCAAGCCCACCCATCATCCAATTCACGTCGAGTTCTACCTACGTCCAGCACGACGTTAAACTGCAATTCCAGTCCGACAGCAAGCCGTTGTGACCAAACCGAACTACGAGGTCTTTGATCCATGTCAAGTCATGGTACGTAGGAAGCCTCTAAGAGGTTCAAACCCACCATCCGGTCGTTCCGACCTCATTCACGTCGATTCAACCCCGTCCCGCATGACGTTAAACTGTATTCCCCAATCCAAACTACGAGGACTTTGATCTGTGTCAAGGCATGGTACGTAGGAAGCCTCCCTGAGGTTCAAGCCCAACAATAATTGGCCCAAACCATCTCCTAGTCGGTGTTCCAGGCCCCCATTTTCAGGCCCATTTCCCATTGGACCAAGGTCCCTCATTTACGTCGGTTCACCGACACCCAATGCCTGTCGTTTATTCACATCAGGGTTCACTATCATCCCGCATGACGTTAAACTGTATTCCATCAATCCTTTGAACTACGAGGACTTTGATCCATGTCAAGGCATGGTACGTAGAAAACCTTCCCAAGGTTCAAGCCCACCACTAGAGGACCCGCGGGTCTACTTTCACGTCGGTTCACTGAGGAAACCCTTTGAACTACGAAGTCTTTGATCCATGTCAAGGCATGGTACGTAGGAAGCCTCCCCGAGGTTCAAGCCCATCTCTCATCGAACCAAGATCCACCTTCACGGTGGTACGCTGTCGATGCCCATCGGACCAAGGTCCACCTTCACGTTGGTTCGCCGATGACGTTCATCGGGCCATGGCCCACCTTCACGTCGGTTTACCGGCACCATCTCGAACTACGCGGACTTTGATTCCCTGCCACGGGGATACGTAGGAAGCCTCTTCAAGGCTCAAGCCCAACTTCACCGTTGCCCCTGCGATGGTCCCATTTCACCCCCCTCTACTTCATTCATCCACCAACAGCCCATCCTGATTCTCGCCCGGGCCGTCATATCCCGGTGAGAACATGTCGGTACGCTCTTCTTCACAGCCGCCCATGGGCTGGCCCCAGTATCGACATCCCTTCAAGGAGAATCCCTCAATCTGATCTATCCTAGCTAATTCTCTGGTTGGGTTGATCCGTCTCCGCTGGCCGTTAAAATCGCGGCATACCCTGTGTTAGACACGGGAAGCTGAGGAAAACCTCAGATATGTGTCTATGACATGTAATTCCCCACGCTCGATGTGGGATTCCTCGGGCTTCCACGCCCTCGAGAAGCCTTGTGACCAGGGATAACAGATAGACATGCCAGGTTCCCCAGCATCCAGACATGCTACTGATTCCTCAACGTGACTACTCCCCCGACTGAAGGTTGCTGCCCTGACCGGACCCTTTGGAATGTCCCAACAGAAGTAGTGTAATTAACCGGCGTCTATGGAAACATGGCACTGGGAAGAGTTTCACGAACTACGTATTAAATCTATGAGGGAGACCCGGACTGGGTGACGAGTTCTGAGGAGGAATCCAAAGGAGGAAGATCCGACATCCCATCATCCCGTTTTGATCAAGGAGCAGACGTCCCTGAATAAGGAGCGAATGCCGCCCGCCTTTGGAAAGCGGGAATGCGGGGCAACAAAAGCGCCACGCGTCCTCCTCCGCAGACGGAACGGATGTGCACGCGCGCCCCGACGAAAGCGTCGGAAACAAATGTTAAAATAGGAACTTGGAAAAATGTATTAATAGAACACTAAGATGTTTTAAATGTGTAGAAATATGGCTTCAAGAAATAGAATTCCTATAAAAAAATTATAGGATTAAATCACATGAGAAGGATTAGTAAGGTAATTTGAATAAAGCGTTAGAAATATTATATATTATATTACTAGTGATAAATAGTATTTAAGTAATAAATAATATGTATGAATTATTTTATAAGTTAACATTAAAATAAAATTTAATTAGACTTAGATTGAGTAAATTTTAGATATGATTCATATTTATAATTTTATAAAGAAATTATTATATTATAAGTAAACTAATATTGGTTATTTATTTATGAACGTAGTTTAGTGATTGATGTACCGATGATTTCGGTCTTTAAAATTATGATCTATTGGTATTCATTGATGGTATATTGGCATCCAATTATTATGCCACTAATATTTAATGAAATATTGTATTATAGAATGGTTAGAAAATGCGGATTATGGTAATTTGTGATGAAAGGTATTGATCACAAAAAAGTGTTATTATAATATATGATATTTAGTTAATTATGGGTTATTACAATATGGGAACAAATTTTTTTCATATAGATAACCAAATGATTGAAAACTGATAAATAACTACATTATTTAGGATATTTTATATGAAGATTTATATATTTCTCTTAATCATAATTTGGTTATGGTAATGGAAATAATATTTTATAAAATGATATTTGATTTAGGGGATAAATATTTAGTTAAATTATTGATTTATATGTGTTTTTGTAGGGATTTTATGGTTATTTTAAGTTATTTTGGGATATTTTATGTATATTCTGTAGAATATATTATCAAGGTTACATATGTTTGGTATATAAAATTAAGATATAACCTTTGTTGAATATGGATAAATGTTGGATTAAATCATTCTGATTTTTGGTCTAGGAATTTGGTCAGAAAAAATATAGAGGATTATTTTGGATTTCTATTTCATCCAATGACCTGAAGGCCTTCAAATATATTTTTTATTATTAATAAAGCCCCCCTTTTAAGGTAAGATGGGGAAAACCCAAATGACATCATGGACATAGGACAATCATACCTGAAGGAAAAAAGAGTGAAAATCAAATTTAAAACCAGAGCAGTCCCTCCCCAGTATAATAGATGTTGAATCACTCCAAAGTTGCAATGAAAATTGGTAGTCAAGTGTCCTATGTCAAAAAACATGCTCGATCCGATGGCTGATGTCGTACCTCTCAAAAAACCAAATCTGAAGAGCACTACAAAGACAAAATTCCAACTTTGAATCCTCCTCTAGGAATGTTCTAAATTATCAAGTCCACCTACACTAAATTCCCACATCCAACATCAAACAAAACAACTTCCACCAAACACATAAATCAGAATCCGCAGCCATCAAGGCTGAGATCTAGATTTCACCCATACAACAGAAAAATTTAAACTGCAGGAAAACCAAATCACTAGTAGATCCAGAAGAAAAACTAATGGGTAGGGAAAATTTGATCTCTCCCTCAACAATCACAACTGGAACTAAAACAAGAAGATCTTCATATCGACCACAAGGAACCCTTAGATAACATCATATGAAATAAAAAAAGGAATAAAAACCAAGGAGTACGAATCCAAATCTTCGTTACCTAGGACTATAATATCCAACACCACATCGATGGAGAATCACTGTTGAGGGGGGGAAAGCAGGTCTGAGCAGACAACACCACTTAGGGATGGAGCCGAATAGAACCAAGTCGCAGAAGAACCCACTAAGAATTCCATTTTTCATGAACTGTAGGAGGTAGAAGGCACCAACAGTACACCACAAGAACACCAATAGTACACCAAAATCAAAACAATAGAAGAAAACCCAAACCTCACCCCCTCTAAATCAAGTCAGAGCAGATGTCGAGCCACAATAGAACACACCTAAAGCCAAAGATCTACCAAGACCTGATCCGGAGTCTAAATTCCATTTCCATTCCATGTCGCACCAAATCTAAGCCTAGACCCCGATGCCAAATATATTAACACTCAACGTCAATCTTTACATGAATTGAGATATATTATCAAAATAATATTATATAATTTTGATAATATTTCCATTGAATTGGTGGGTTTTATTATGATTAATTACATTATAATATATATAAAGTTATACTAAAACATATAAATGTATTGGTGAATTCTTAGTAAATATGCACTCAATTTTCTGTGAAGTAATTTTATGCTTCAGAAATGTATTTTCTTCTAATACTATTTTATTTAATTTTATGCATGGAAATTATAATTAATTTCATCCATAATTAGAAATTTAATTTTATAAAATTAAAATAATTTTTTAAAACAAAATATCAAAATTCACATCGACTGAAATGTTTTTATTTTTCAGAAGTGGTTGATTTTTCATTTAGTGAAGAATACAATTTGTTTTTAAAACTATCATCTCTTTTCTTTAAATATCTTAGTTTAAAATAATAATTATATTTTGGGAAAAAATTTTATAATATCCATTTTATTTATAATAATTTATTAAATTCCATTAGGATTAAAATTTTAAGAGATTTTGGTAAACGTTAATTTTTTGTCTTAAAATTATTTTTTTGGGATAATAACTTTTTATCTCATTTTTTGTTCATTTTTAAAATAACATTATTGTATTATAAGAAATTGATTTTATAAAATGTATATCATATTTATAATTATATATTTTCTTTTTTTTAAATAAAAAATTATTATTTTATTTAATAATGAATAGTTACCATGGAAAATTTTATCTGCTCGGTAAAGGGTAAATCTGATGATTATGTTTAAAAATAATCAAATAAAAAATTAAAAAGTATATTCAACTATTGAATTTAATTAAATTTATTATAGTATTTAAAAATTCATATATATGGAATTTTTGTTCCACTTTCCTTAGATAAAGGGAGTTATACTATTTTAATTAATGAAAACCCAAAATGACTCTCTCTTAGATTTAAATTTGTCTTATAAGTTCCCATATTGATAAAAACAATTTGTGAATTAATATTAAAGGTTATATTGTTAGTAATGTGATTATTTTTATGTTATGAATTTATTTATATTTTTAGTGATTATATAATTACTTTAAACGGATATATAATGATGACACAGTTTATGTGCAATTAGTAGAGAACATAATTAAATGATGTTAAAAACATTAAAAGTAATTTAATTTGAATAAATTATTGTTTTTTTGTAAAATATTCCTTATTAATATAAAATATTTATAATTACTTAAATTTTTATATTATAATTTAATATTTTTTTGATTTCTTTAATATCAAATTAAATAAAAATTGTAAAAAATTACATTTATGATATTAAAAAAACAATATTTTATTAAATTATTCTAACCACATAAAAATAATAATCTAGGATAAGGGGATAATATATGTTCTAAAATTTCATCTCATTTGAATTTAGTATCCAATTTCACCTTTGTATATAAAATTATAACCCTTTACCATTGAAATAGTTATTACTATAGATTAAGGTTAAAAATATTTCATGAATGGGTTATTAAAAAAGACAATGTTTAAAATTTCTCTAAAGTAGTATAAATTATATTGGATGGTTAAGTTAATATTATATCCTACATATCATATAATCCATATAATTTTGGAACCACAAGTCCACGAATATGACTTTATTATATTATAATATTTTGAATTATTTTAAGCGTCCCTACCCTCATGTATAAAAGGACACCCCATATATCTTCATAGTACACCAAATTGATCAACATACCTCCAATAAACCCTTCAAAATTCCTATATAAAATTTCTTATTCATTATTTATAGGTTCTAGTCTTCTTAAAAGGAAACTCTTAAGTACCTTAAGAAGGTATTTAATAAAAATCTATTGAAAAAGATCTAATCTTCTTTATCAAATCATTCAAATTTCATTCTTCTTATAATTCATCAAAATATATTTACCCATCCTAAAATAATAACTAAATTATCATTAATATATTTAGATATAATTTTGATTATTTGATAACTTTTTTCTATCTGTTTTATATCCTCCAAAAAATGAAAATATCACTTGTGAAAATGTACGGTTTACCATCTACATGTTTCAGTGAATTTTTTTTATCACTACATTATTTAGATGGTAATAAAGATGAATATAATTAATATAAATGATATTTATAAAATAATTATAATTGCATAATTTTAGAAACATATTTACCATCTTACCTTCCAATCTATTGGAAAATGTTAATATTTCTTATGTGTTTGGGTATACTACAACATCCACAAAGCGATATGATAATTTTTTCATTTCCTCCTTACATGGATAGTAATAAGGATATATTTAATTATAATATATGAAATATATATGAAATAATTAATATTTAAAAATGTTTAATTTTTAATGAACATTCATTTTTTATCCATCGGAATGTGAAATTTGTGTTCATACGTACATAAGGACTACCATCTCTATGAAATATTAAATTCGTTTTTTTATCTCTAACATATATGGATGATTGTAATTGTGTGTATATATATATATTGAACATATATAATAGTGTTTCAATGATTAAAATTATATATATTATATTACCATAATTAATGTAAACTCGCAAGAACTAGAGAGCCAATATTTCATGAAAAAAAGTAGTTAACACCTGAAATAGTGATAATAACAAAAAATTACTAACAAAATGGAGATTATATTTTGGAAATGGATAGTATATTAAATTAATGGTAGTTATAAAGTTCAGGTATGTATTTACAGTAAATATAAAATTATTATGTAGTAGGTTAAAATCACTTACGAGGAATGGTGAACTCGAGGTAACAAATTTCCTCACAATTTACACTCAATTTAGACATATTTGTTACTATGAACCAATTTAAATTTATATGGTCTATTTAATTTCATTTTAATTAATTTAACATCATAATATATATTTTTTTAATTATTAATAATGTCTCATTTATGGTATATTCTTTCAAGGGGTCACTATTTTAATATCAACTTCAAGGTATGAATTTATTTTGTAATATCATTTTTTGGATTGAATGTATTTTCATTAAAAATAATTTTTTATATCCTTCGTAAAATTAATATATTTTCTTATTATATGAATATTTATGGATCCTCTATATTTTTCATCATATTATTCCACTCTTTAGAACATAAATAATGAAAATAATGTTTAAATTAGATGTAAATCTTAATTCTCAATGGATTGAATATATTTTTCTTCAATATTAATATCTTTCAAAAACTATTGTACAAGAGTCCTCTTTATTTACAAAAATGATTTATTATGGAAATTATGTTTTATCCTAGGATTATTAAATTTTTTGAAATGAATCTTTCTAATTTTTTCTAAAATGGTAATATTCATCTTTGTTTACGAAAGAAAAAAGGAATGTTTTTAACATATATGTTGTTAACGTATTTTTAGACCACCATAACAGTTTTATGTTATTTAGATTCTTTTAAATGTTTTAAATGTTTTATCAATGAAAAAATAATTTCATGAATATTATTTTAATTTTTTGATTCCAATTTATTTTATTCCCTAAAATAAATTAATGTATTTTAAAATATATATTTATAATGAAGTGATGGTCATATTTTACATCTTATTAATTTTATGATCCCAAAATTTCACTTGAATCAATAAATTTTATGTGATCAGTAAAAATTTAATTTCTCATAAATATGCATATTTTGTATCATAGATATTGTTATAACCCAAACCTTATAACTTTTCTATATATGATGTTTTACTTTAAAAGTAGTTTTATTAGTTTTTTAAATATTGATATTTTAAAAATAATAGTCAATAAAAAATGTTTTCTTTAAATAATGTTATCTTTAAACTAATTTGACCATTCAATACATTAGGGATACATTATATATACAATTACGGGTGAGTACCGGTTATAGATATCCCCGCATTGCATCAATAATCCTCATGTGAGAGGAAAGTTGGACAGCCTTGTTAAATGGGTTCCATTGTGAATACCTACAAATATATTAATGTTTTGTTGTGCAAGGCATTTATGGTAGTGATATCATGTTGTCTGAGATCATGACATAAAATATTAAGAATTTCATCTATTTATAATTCAGTTATTATTATAAAATATTTTATGACACTGATAATATCCATGGATTCATTCTTATCATGTTTTGGATTAAATTAATTATGTTTTTATTTTTATATATTTCAATATTAATTACAACTTATTCTCTCATGATAACTTCCACATTACATAACCATTACTGAGTATTTTATCTTATCGTTTTTTATTCTCCATGATATGAATAAGTATTTTTTGAATGAGTTCATGTATGAAAAATATTTACATTCATTGTAATTTAATGTTTTTGTTTTCAATTTAATATGGGAGGCATGCATGTATCTGTTTTAACAAGACTACGAAACTACTCATTCCATTGAGATTCAATAACTTGTATAAAGTTTTAATGAAATAAATTACTCACCAACTATCATTTACTAGAGTTATTCTTGTTACAATCATTGTATAATTGATGATACAATAACCTATTTTGATTTTAATATATATATTTTTTATTAAGGTCATGGTCCAGGTTTCATTACATGTAAAAAAATCTATTTCTTTATTTGCAGGGTGTATTATATGTAGTTTTATAATATTTATTATTATATAATATTTAATCTATTATTTTTAATACATGTTTATTCAATATAAAAGAAATTATAATATTTTATATAGATGACTATATTTTTTATGGAAAATTATTTTACGCCAATTATTTATTTGATTAGATGTACCTGAATTTAATATAAATGTGTATATTTCTCAAAGAAAAGGTGTTTCCATGACTACAGTTGATTTGAAGAATGTAATGAATTATGAAGAACTATATAAATTAATTAATTTATCATAATTTGGGAAATAATTTAATAGTTTAAAATGGATTAAGATAGACAATGATATGTTACATAAGCTGTATATCATCTATGAAAATTATAACAAAGTAAAGGAGGCTAATTTATAATTTTATAAATTAATGTATGAATCTAATTTAATCTATGATATTGAATGTATTTTTTCCTTATATATATTATTTAATGATTTTGGGAGAATTTTTATAGGTTTTAGTGAGACTCATGATAATTCATTAGTAGTAAGAATGATACATTGTATCATTCTATAAAAATTTGATGAAAACAATTTTTATCTTAAAGAACATGATCTTGATTCTATTCTATAGGATAGTATAAATAACACATTAATTTCTTATAAAATATGGAATGGAATTACTAATAGTAATAATAATTGTAAATAGTAAATTAAATATGACCTTTAATACTTTTAATTATGAGTTTAGTTTGTGATTTGTGAAATAGGAAGAGGATAATTATTATAATGGTGAATGTATTGAGATAATTTTCTTCAAATGGTGATTATTCATCTCAACGCATGTTTGTAAAGGTTATGTGAAGTACAATGGAAAATATCATTTTAATTTTTTTTAAATCAATCTTTTTGAAATTTTACAATCAATTTTCCAAATGTAATGTAAGAATTATGTGATGATTAACATGAGGCATTAACTATTCATTCAATGAATACTGAGTAAATATTAAAAAAAAATTTCTTTAAAAGAAAAAGTATTTAATTTCTAAAAATTCATAAAGAGAACTTTCATGTCTATCATCGATGATAAATAAAGTCAGAAAGTGAAATCGGATATTGATTATTTATGTAATGAAAATGGTTTTTTTAGTACTGATGTTAATGATGATGGGTTCAATAGAGATATAGATGATAAAAATAACAAATAATAAGATTCATAGTTAATGTTTATAAAGAATAAAAATATATAAATAAGTATTTTTTACATATTTAAAATTTTGATCAATAGAATTAAAATTTGTTGAAGTCTCTCAAGCATCAACTAACACTTATTTTTCTGATGGAGAAAATTAATCATAGCCAATAATTGAGATATGGGATTGTGGGGTATTACTCACTAAAGTAAAGAATATATAGTTGGTTTTGGTATAGGGGATATAATAAAATAAAATGGTTATAAAAATAATGAAATGTGACTATTAATATATTCTTTGTTGGATACACTCAAGAGGTTCACTTTGTAATTAATGTATTTTGGAAAGGGATGAATCATAGTTAATGTAAATGGATGTGGATAATGTGGGAGATGAAATTTTAGAAATTTTAATATTATAAAAACTAAAAATCGAATGAAAAATAAACTAAAGGATACTACTTAAAAATTTCAAGGATGATTTATGATGTGTAGTAGAATGAGTTTGGAGTATCCAATATTTTTAGTTTAAAAAACTCTAATGATATTAGAAAGAAGATGAAAAATAGATATAATGTTTCACATTCAAGAAAACATGTTTTAAATGGGAGAGATAATCTATTTTTCATGTTATACAAGGAAAATAAATCTACAAGTGGGATGTGGTGAACTATAATCTTTTACTGATTTACAAATTTTATTATCCAAACAGTTAATTAGTTGATCGAAAAATATAACATTCAATTATTTTTAGTATCTATGTAATCATAAATAATATAGGAATTGTCTTATAAAACCAAAAATGAGAATTTGAAAGTATTAATACTTTACTAACAATGTAAATTCTATCTTAAACTAAAAATAGAGTAATTAAAAAATTGTACACATTTATAGATAATAATCCACAAATTTTAAAAGTATATTGTCATAAAATAGCTTAGTAAAAACAATTCATTTCATTTAAAATAAAAAATTTGGTGTGTTAGTTTATAAAATCCAAGGTATCTATATGTTTCTAATATTATATCATTTTTTTATATCCCTGGTTGGAAAATGAATGTCAGCACCAAGACTACTTTTAAAATCAGTTAGTAACAGGTATCTCTAGACCAGAGAAATTATTTAATAAATTGTCAATAATTGTAATTCCAAACACCATGAACATCACTATCCTATATGGTTTGGTAAAGATATATTCCTAACCTGAGATCATCAAAAAAAAATATGAATAACACTATATTCATCATAAGAAATTCATTGGTTACAATGTTCAAACAATAAAAAATTATAATGGAACTTATATCATTATAATGAAAACCATATAAAATTTTTTTATGTATAAATTGAAAGAAAAATAAAATTAGATGTTCTAATGAAATTGAGATTGAGAAAAAATTGGAAATTTTTTAAGCATAATCGGGTACAACTCTATTTCTTGAATTCCATGAATCCCCAACATTAATTTTTTGCTTCTATTGAAAAGAACTCCAATGGTAATATTTGGTGCTGTTCAAGTTAATTTTTAATATCAACAAATGGGATATCATATTTTTGTGAGTATAAATATATATTCCAATGGAGAATACATCTATATTACAAGAATGTGAAGCTATACATTACTATAAATCGTAACATTATAAACATGTTCTTAGAATAAGATAGGCTGGCAATGTTAATAAAAACATACAATAAGTAATAAATTCATTAAAACGAAATCGTAAAATAAATAATTATGTTATATAAAAATTAATATAATTTATATTTTGGTTTTAAAATCAATGGTTAAGAAAATCCATTTTCGTCAAAATTCTGACCACTTATTACAATCATAAAACTCACATCGAACTATATGTTTCAAATTAATTTAAAAATAAATCCATATATATCATCTGATAAATCTACCTTATAGTGAACGTTTTGTGATTCAAAATTTTATTCATTATTAAACACATAGTTTTCATAAAAATAAATCATACCCATAAATAAACTCCCATCCTTTTAATTATTCTAAAATTTGAATAATTCTCCCCGCAATAGGGGAAAAATAATAAAGATTTCAATAATTTCTTCTAAAACAGAAACATAGCACCAATCTCACCAACTTCTCCCCCATTTTTATTTTTGATAAGAATATAGGAAGCTAGATAAGAAAAATAATACATTTATTAATGTATACATGTATTACATTCTCTAATTTTCATTAATCCTAATCCATTTGTGATATTAAATGAATTTGTAAGAGTATCCATATATTCTCCTCATAACATACTCTTTCCAAAATTTTTATTTTTTACATAAATTTTTGTCTCTCTACATCTTATGAAAATTCATATTAAAAAGGAATAATCATTCTATAATTTTTCATAATTGAAAATTAAAAGATATCTAGTGATAATAATCAACATATGAAAAGAATAAAACAAGAAGACCGCATAGATATTATCAATTGATCCCAAATGTGGCCTTTTTTTAATAAAATTGATCAAAATAACATTAAATTTTGTTTATTATATTTGATGAAATGTATTAATATATATTTTTTAAAATGATTAAAAAATCATCCAACTATAACAGAATAATCATATATGTATCAAATTTTCACAATGAAATCTTATGTATAAGTGACCATTGTAAAATTATAGTATTTATAATATATAAGATAATTAGAAGTAAAATTTTCATCCATAATACATTGATGTAATTGATTTATAGGATTATTATATTAATATGATAGGAAAAAATTTACATAGAGAAAGAAAGTGAAATAAAAGAGTGGGCCTTCATATATAAATAATTAATGAGGTAAATGTTACCTATAGAATCATCATTTCTATTAAACTCAAATTTCAATGGTAACATAAATTATAAATTCTTATGTTATATATTAAACAATTATTTTAAAACTTCCAATAAATAAGATTTATGATAAAATTGCATGCCAAGAAAAACAATATCTCACATAAAGACAATTGTATATCAAGCCTTATCTCTAAAGGTGATGTATTCCCCTTATATTTTTTCATGATCAAGAAATTGTACTTATCTCTATTAATTTTATCATATAAAATATTTTTCATAAACAAATTTTCATCTATGGGTATTGAACCTACATTCTTAAAATCAATTTGTACTAATATTTTTCTACAAAAATATACTTTCTTTCAGAAATATAATCGATTATGAACCAATATATGTACATCCCTATGTTGTCCAATAGTTAATATTTATCTTAAAATATAATCCCTCTGAGTTACAATGGATGGAAACATATTCAATTAATAATGTTTTCTCACATTTATACCTCTCTGAAATGTTTTACAAATTGTAATTTTTTTAGAACACAAATATCTTATTTGAAATGTATGGTTTCAAAAATAAAATTTATTTCTGAATATATAAGAGTATGTTTCAATGTTATAGGATCATATAAGATATCCCCTATTGGATATAAAAATATATATATATAAAATATTGAAAAAAACCATTGGATATTAGTTTTCTAATTAATTTAAAATCATCATTAGATGAAATATAATTTTATTTGACATATAATAGGATAATATGACATGAAACTATATAATTTCCTTTTTCTAATTATTATATATCAAGATTAATTTCATTATTGAGTTATTATATTACTTTTATATATATTTCACATATCAATATATCTCTTTGAATAATGTAATATTACCCAAAACTTTCAATGATGACTTGTTTTTGTAATCATCTAAGTTAGAAGAAAAAATTTCATTAATGGATAACAATGAAAGTTAACTAGATGTTACCTTTAACAAAAATAAAAGGTTAATCCAATGATACATTGTGAATAAATTGGTTATTTATTTCTATAACACATTATAAATCCCTATTTATTTCATATAATAGACCCACAATAGGACCCCTTATATAATTAGTACATCTGAAAGATTTTATCTCTTTCCACATCTATAGATTTCTTATCCTTATTCATTTTTTTACCTGAGATAATTATGTTAATCATTACCATGTTTTTTCACTCATAATAGGTAATTTATGATTATTTCCTTTATCAAAAGTAAATTTTCTATTAATTTGGTATCATATCAGATATTTATCTTACAAAAATTAATATCCATATATCTTGCTACCTAATAATACTCAAATTCACTAGATTCAAAATTATTAGATTTTGAAATAATTTTATATTTATTTTTCAGTATAGTATGATTTGATGTTTGAATACTCAATTTTTATGTAATGGATTTTATGTGTAATATTGTTACATAATTTTTTTCCATCTAATTTATAGCTCACTTTGGTTATTTTCAAACTATAAGTGCTCTAATAATTCAATCTTGACTAAGATTTATCATTTAATTAGTATCAATTTTGACTATCCACATTGATTACCATTCCTTCGATAGAATGTTAATAATTATATTTAAATTATAGTAATTTGAAATATCTATTTGAAAATTTTATTTTATATAGATAAAAACTATTATATAATTTTAGTTCACTTTCACCACTTATTCAAAAGATTGAAACAAAATGAACTGATAATCTTCATATGAAACCTCTATTCAATCTTAAAGAACATGGATATTATGAAATGTGTAATTTAAAGATATTTTAAATTGAAAATTTTTATGACATAATGAAACCCAGTTGCATATATTTTTATTCATTGGGAAATTTAATGTATTTTTAAAATTTTAATTACCCTGATATTCCAGTTTCTTCACTCAAGTAGACATTGATATTACATTTTATATAAATTTTTAATTTTCTATCATCATCTTAAAATTATTCATAAAAATATCTATAATAATGTTTTTTATACTAAACCTCATATAAATGTAATCAAAAATATCAAATATCAATGGTCATCATTGATTTAATTCACCTATAATTTTTATTTGTATCTATATTAGGGTAAAATAAAATATTTTATATTAAGCATATTTGTGTAAAATAACTAATTTATGTTTTGATAAAAAATAAAAACCTATATGATAATTTTACGCTATTGTTACCAAATTATAAAATCAGACATAATTAAAAGATATTCTTAGATAAAAAATGTATCATAAAAACTCAAAAAAATGTTTCTCTTATGAAATATATCCTTAAAATACAAGATATTAGAATATAAAAGGGGTAAATTATTATTAAAAATAATTATAATAGAATTTACTCAACTACTCAAGTAATCATTTGACCATAAATTATAAATAATAATCCACTAGATAATGAATGTAATCATATAAAAAATATAACATAATTTATGAGATTTAAAATAATACAACCAAATGATAAACACATAAATAATAATTATAAAAATAAAATCACTATTATTATAACAAAAATAGTGTTTATCATACTAGTTTTAAAAAATTAATTGAAATTATTACTAGATATTCCATTGATAATAACACTTCACTTTTAATCTAATGTCGTAGGTATATTAACAAAGTATCAAAAAGTTTAAAAAATAGAACTTCATTGATCCATTTTCAAAAAGAGAAAAAAATTCAATAATAAGTTTTATTTGAAAATGTAAGGGCCCATATCCTTTTATATATACCATTTGTGTGTAATTAAAGGTAGTTGTATATGAAGGAGGCCTAGACAAGGTTTTATGGAGTTTGGGAGAAAAAATATTATTATAGTATAATTTGATGACGTGAACTATAGTTCATGAAGTGCGAGTGATATCCACCCCATGAATATAAAATTCATAGACTTAGAAGGGTCGTTCTTTTTGTGTGATTTATTACATGAAAATTGTTTTATGATATAAAATGATGGAGGACTGGATTTGATAAATCATTCCTAGAAAATTTATAAAATTAATATAATGTTCATGATGTGAATTGATAGATGAATTTTGTGTTTAGTGAATATGTTTTTTAATTATAATTAATTATATAACCATTGAATAAATTCATTAAAAGTCCACACAATAAATCTATATCTATAAGTTTGATTTTGAATCTCACCCAAAGATTATTTTTTTCTGAAATACCACTGAATTCTATAGAACTGTAGGTGACCATAAGAGCTCTCTCAAAATATTTCAAATTTATTTTGAAATGGATTGATCCCCAGCTTCCCATATTGGATACATTGTTCCATAGAGTGTGTCTTCTATATTTCCCATTTGTTTATACTCTCCATGTTATCTTTCCATTAAATAGTGATTGATCTTTTTCAATATTATATAATTCCCTTTATGTTTTTTGTGGTAGTTTTTGAAGGAAATCCTTACAGGGCTATATATTTCTTGTGGGACAGGAGATCAGAAGTCCATGGTTTTTTACTATTTCTATTTGAGGAGTGTTGAAAGAGATGAGCTAGGTGATTTATTGCCTCTGCAATAAGTTTTATTGTGAAAAATTAATGTTATAATGATTAATATAATTGGGATATCATGTAATTAACATTAATAAGGATTATAGATGATTAAATAATAATCATGGTTTTTGTTTGTCAGGATCACATGATCATCTTCTTTTATGATAGTTTGCCTCTTTATTTTCAATATAGTATCAAAACTAGGTTTACTATTTTATTTATGATGATTTTATGATTATTATGGTAAAATATAGTAATACTAGTAAGTTTTATTGGATAAGGAATTATTGAGGAATCCTAGAATGAAAGTATTCATTGAAGTTTTTGGAAAATAATGTTTCTTAATACAAGTTTAATTAACAATGTTTTTTGGATAATGTAGTTGGATTAAATGTTTGAAAAAAGTATGATGGTTGATGAAATAATAAATACACATATTTGAATTCAATTTTATTCCATATTGTTTGTCTAAATTCTATTTTATTCTTGAAAAAATGTTAAATAATTTTTATCTGTTAATACTTAATGGATTAGGTTTCCTGTTGTCATATGTTTTGACAAATGAATCATTTAATAATAGATAGTAACAATCTAGTTTCTTGATAAAGATAAATGCTTATGGTAGAGTGAGCCTTCTACTGGGAAAGGATGCTTGTGTTTTTTAGGACATAGATACCACTTTGAATTTTATTGTTTTCTTATCCCCTTTTCTATTTACTTTTCATGTGATCCTTTTTATGTGACGTGATTAGAGCATGTAATTGATTATGGCTGATAATATATTGGATGGAGACCCGGTTTTTTGTCAATATTTTAAGACTGAGTTTGTGGAATGCATAGTTATATCCTTGGTGATATTCCTGCTGGTGTCGAGGATGGAACATCGACTGATGGAATGGGTTGGAGGTAGAACTTCCTACTATTATGCTAAAATATGTGTTCTAGATTGATAATATTCAACTTTAATGAATGTATATCCATGTTTCTTGATAACCTACACTACTTCTCCCAATATTTGAGGGTGGAATTTGTTCTTGTTTGTTCATTTTTTATGTTTTACTAGAATGATTCATCGAGTACCAAGAATTTTGTAATTTTAAGGAATAATTCATGTTTTATCCCTTAAGGTTAGTGATTTATGGAATTATACAAATGATTATAATATTGAGAAATAATGAGATATGTCTTTTTATGCCTCTAGGGGATGGAAACTAGTTGGTGATGTTGTAAATCTTATAATTAAAATTTATTATTTATTATATGAAAGAATCAATTTATTATATAATTATTAAGGGAGTGAAATGAATGAAGTTTTCTTGAATTCATATATTCTTATAGTATATGTAGTTCTTAGAAGTAACATTTGGATCTCAAAATGAATAAATCTATAGTATATATAATAACAATGATAGTTTTCATTGTGTGGTTGTGAGTTATATTATATCCTTTATGTTTAAAGTTTTCATATCATACCCACCCATGATGGTTAGGTGACTATAACCATGTCAATTCTTTGAGGATGTTTTCCCCAATATTTAGGTTGGTGAGGAATGGATAAATAACTAACCCCACATACTCAACTCCCTTAACCAAGTAGTATTATGTTTTTATGCATGTTGGTAACACTCCCCTTTTATGTTTGTAATGGGTTGTAATAAATTGTGGTTATTTTAAACAAATTTATTAATAGGTATAGTATATTATGGATTACAATAGAAATTTCATTTATTGACACAGATGGATTGAATTATTATACATGAAATATAGGCTATGGTGGCTCTCAAAAACTACTCAATAACTATCTGAAGATGTTTCATGGGATTATGATATAATGAGATGCATTGGGTGCATAGAATGTGATGAGAACATGTGATGTGTAGGATGAATGAGGTTTTACATCATCTCATTTGTCTTTAGGGTGGATTACAATGGAGAGTGAATTTTAATGATGTTATGTGTTGTTTTTTTGTGGTAGACTAGCAGGTAATTGGTGGTTGGGAACCTTATTTTGATATCATATTATTTGATATCTTGTATGAGATACTTTTTAATAGATAGACATTGTGAGGAAATGAATATAGATTTCTATATTAGGTGAGGATTTAGCTTCACTTTTTTCCGTGTGGATTTATTATACCTTATCATTTTCATGAGAGGATCAAGGGAGCATCCTATATTGAATACATGTTAGGATCACACTACACTGTTAAAAATATTTTTCAGGTCCACAGATGTTGGATGGAGATCTTTCTAGACATTACTAGCTCATGGGGATTATTCAAGAGCAGGATGCACTTTAGGGTAACTACTAAGTATACCATTTGGTATTTCTATTTTTTTAAAGAAATCAAATAAATGAAATTACATTAATGTACATGGGATTTTTTATGTTTACCTTGGGAAGAAGTTGTTGGGTAATTCTATCTTATATATTGTTTCTATTATCGTAGAGTTTAAATCCACACATTTATGTGTATGGAATACCCTCAATGCTTGACTGCAATTGTGGCCTATTTAAGGTGGGATTAAAGAGTCATTATATCAAGTATTTTATTTCTATCCTAATAGGGGTATCGTTCAGAGGATGAAGTCATGAAATAGTGGAATTAAATGTTTTGATTAAGATATATAAAAGAGATTAGAAATCAGATCAAGTGAGAACAACTTGGGTTGGTAAGGAGATGATTTTAACAAAGATTAGTATTTGATCTAAAAAATTGATATTGTGTAGAAAAAATATATATAGGGACCCCATATAATACATTTTATGAAACTTTATCTTCACTAAGACAATATAGAAATGTGATGTTGGTTACAAGTTAGAGACCATGAAAATGATCATAAATCATTATTGTAAGATCCCCAACCTGAGATAAGGTTTTTTTCAAATTAATGTTTTGGTTAATGAAATGTATCTAGTTAGTAGGATAAGTACCAGGATATTTTAGTGGTTTGGGGCGCATGAAAGAGTAAAAATGTTCCAATCTATGATGATATCATGGTTGGTTCATGGTTAGTAGAAACTGATTCATATAACCCTATATCTTGTTGAAGGGGGCTACACGATTGAGGAAACTGTGAGGGGTGGACCAAGAGACCTTGAAACTTGAGACCCCCCTTGGAAAGTGGTGAGTGAATGTACACTGCCTGGTTTTCAAAACCATGGGGTGTCAAGCTAAACTATTTGTCTAGTTTTCCTCTTAGATAGAGGGAACTGCATGTTTGTCGCACAGTTTGAAAAATCATGAAGTCAAAAAATACGCCAATTAAAATTTTGATTTTTACTATTTTCCATCTCAGTCATATTGTTTTATTTCTTGATTTTTTACACCATTTTACCCCTACATCAAGGGTGATGAACTATGAGCTCCTCCCTCTTCCATGGATCTTCCTCCCCCATATCATAGGTGTTTGGAGTGTCATTTGGTGTGAATTGAATCTATGGGTAAATCATAGACTCGGTTTCCTTCCCTCTTCTCTAAGAGAAATAATTGGTTGTCTTATCTCCTTTTGAATCCATAAAACCTCACTTTTCTAGAATCTTTCAAGTTGGGTCATTGAAGGCTGTTTGAGTTTGAATCAATAGTTGAGATTAAGAAATTGGTTTCCAATAGAAATGAGGTATGTGGTCTTAATTATTTTTCCCATATTATTGATGTGGTATATGTATATGTTGTGGTTCCAATTCAATACCTTTATTCTTTTTAATTCATTTTTTAAGGAAAGTACTTTGGGACTTGGTTTGAGGTGAGAGACATTTTATAGACCTCGTTGTGTGCATTTATGATGTGAAACTTTCTAAGGATACCCATGGAATATATCTAACCCTTTAAAATTGTAAAATGTGTAGTGACTTGGGTTTTTTACTTGTAATAAATTGGAATATTTCTAAGAATAGTTATGATGTAATGCGTAGAGTCGGCATGGGAATCTAGGGCCTGGAGAGCCTCAGGGCAGTGATTTTAAAAATATTGAAAACATTCCATCATGTTCATGTAGTTTCACATGAAACATAAGTAACTCTTAAGAGGATCCTTTGATAGGAAATCTATGTTCGTGGTTTATTTCAAAATATCATGTTTACCCTGGGTGTGACCTAATGTTGTTAGTTCCCAACATTTTGTTATGAGGCGAGTTAGTAGGGATTTATCAGGTGGATTAAATAATGAAATGAAACATTAATTAAAAACTATCCTAATACATCCCTTACCTCATGTTGGGAACTTGACACCAAAGAGGAGAAACATCTCCTCGTATCTCCCTCTTTGGATGATGGATAGAAATACGCCAAAATCAAAATGATGAAATATTTTTTATTTGATTTTTTGATGCATATTGTTATCATATCGAGGAGAATCATGATTCGAGCGTCATTATTCACCTAGATCTTTGGTTTCTTACCCTCTGGGAAGGATGTTTTTGAGTTTTGGTCTTGTTCCCCTTCGTTTATCTTTGTTTTAAGGTTTTAGAACACTAATATTGTTCTTAGGGATCCCACTTAGGTATATATGTATGTTTCAGGGTAAACCGGGGTGAATCAAGCATTTTTAGAGGTGATTCCTGACTAGAATTACGGCCTACATTTTTTTTAGTCTATTTATACACTCTTTTTGTCCCTTCTTTTTCATGAATTATGAATTTTGGAGTCTATAAGTCGTGTATCAGGGTTACACCCCATGTAGTGACCCAAACCATGTGACCATGATACATGGATTGGGATAGCCATGTAAAAGTGCATAGTTGTTTATACATGCACTCCCAAAGTAAATGAACATGGTCAAATCACAATTCGAGGTGGGTTTTTAGCCAGAACACACCATGTGGGATGACATACTTGATGTTTAAGGGACATGGCTGGTCTGGCCATGCGAAGAAAGAACATGATCAGGGGCTAAGGGAAGTGGGAAATGGAGTGTACCAACTCTGAATGCCATGTACCCCTAAATGGGTAGGGAAAATGTGTGGAATGGATACACTGCCAAGTTCTTGGGTGGTTTAACACATTGTGTGAACCCCATTCCACATCATGTACTCCTTGAGGATCTTCTTGAGATCTTTCACCTTCTATGTCTTATTATCTAGGACATAAATTTGGGATTTTGAGTTTCCTATCCTGAGTGCTTTTATAAGTAGAACATGATGGTTTCCTTATTTTTGAACTACGAAATTTGAGGTCATGTAATTAAATAATGACACTTGTGTGGAAGTTCTGAACTAATGTTGTAGATCGGTGAGGTTTGTAAGAGAGATGTTGGGACTAGTACTCCCTTGTGGAATTAGAGTGCATGATTCCCTTATGTATCATTTCTGTTAGATACGGGACTCCCCATGTCATGTACATGTGTTTTATACCTTTGGGTGGTTATTTAGTGGTGGGTACACCCTTTATGGTTTATGTCATGTGTTCCTTGTATCATTTGTATAGTTGGAGACAATGCTCCCCTACCATTTTAGGGCATGAGCCCTTCGTACTTGTTGGAAAGACAGAGTAGTCACTCCCCTATTGGGATGGGTGGCCGGTCCTCTATCCTTGTATTCAGTACTCCATATCATGCCAGGGAGAAAGTCCACCAGACATGATGTATAGATAGAGTGGGTACTACCCTATCATGTTTGGATGTGGGTCCTTTTTCCTATGGGTTGGAACTCCCCTATCATTTCAGTATACAAGTCCTATATATGTGTTGTTTCGAATAATTTGGTACTCACATGTATTTCTAGGGTGTCAGTCCTCTATCCTGAGGTTTGTACTCCCCCATCAGGTCAGGGTGAGGGTCCCCCATAGTAATTGTGCTGGCGGAGTGGAACTCCCTTATCGTTCTAGGGTGAGGGACATCTAGACATATAGGGGTACTTCCAACATTATGGGTGTGCGTCCTCTATCCCTTGATTTTCACTCCCCAATCATGTCAGGGTTTAGGTCATCAACAACATAGTAGAACTCCTCTATCATCAAGTAGCATCAGTGATTTGGTCCTCTATTGGTGTAAGTGTTCTCTCATCTGCAAAGATTAGTTAAGTGGAGAAGACTTATCCACTAGTTACGTATGATACTTGGTTAGGAGTTAGTGCACCATTGAAGGATTGCGGTGTGGGCCACTCCATACAGAAGTGGCATAGGTTTCATGGGATGGTTATTAGATAGTACTCCCTCGACTACATGGAAGTGGAGAGGTGAAAATCCTTCCCATCTATCACATTAGAGAGGATTCATGTGGTGCATAGTATATATCAATGCTCCCTCAACTGGGTGTAGTGGCGAGAATCGAGACACTCCACTTGGGTTTCTTTAGAATTGTGTAGGGTGCAGGTTAGCAATGGTAGGACCTCTGGTCCTAGGTATCAGAACTGGACCTAGTGGGTTGTTCACCATGGAGTGTATCTCCTGGACATGTTCTATCTGGGATGGCTGAGCTCATGAAGTGTGTTATTTTGGTTTTTTATACTATTATATCCTTTTGTAGAATCATGTTTTTGTCTATGAGGTTTGAACATCCTGAGACTTGGAGTATGAGACTATAGAATCTATGTGTTTTTTGGGATTCATTGTGGTGTTGTCATGTGTCTGGGTTGACACCCTTAGGGAATGAGTTGACCTGTCTAGTATAACAAATGATGGATCTATATGCAGTTTCCCCCTCAATTGGGTTCCCTCTGACAAGGTTGAGATGGATGTTTACTTTTAGTTTCTCAATTTTTTTGGTTTTGGGGGCTCCTGCTTAGTATTTTTATACTCAACCTTGCACAGGCTTTTCGAAATGTGTTGTTTTGTGTACAGACCATAGTCCTTTTGACGGAGTCCATGGAGGATCTAAGGCAGGTGAAGCATAGTGAGCTAGACTGACAGTGTTGTTTACTATAGCTGGGCTAAGGAGCTTTCGGGAAGTTCCTTTTGATAGTGATCCCCTACTTCAGAGTAAGTTGTAATTTTCTATAGTTTTTTTGGTTTGGGTGTGTTTTTTGTATTTTACACTTTCAGTGTTGTTGTACTCTAGTTTGGGATAGATGTATGCATGAATTTTAGTAATCCATATTTTTATATCTCATCACTGTTTCCTCAAAGTTTTTGTGGGTGCATGCACACAGGTTCTTTTGTAAAATGCCTCCCCAATATAGTTATGCCTCCAACACTTATCGCCACCACCTCACCTATAGTGGTGGTATTGGGGTACTTGTAGCTTGAGCCTCGACTTGGTTTGGGTTTTGACATATTGGTATCAGAGAATTTACATTTCTTGGGATGTTTTTAAGATGTATCTCACTAAGAGGATTTGGTTGGGTTGCAAAGAAATATTGTTATGGTGTTTCGAGTTCGACTCTCATTCCAAAGGTTCCATTGTAAGTTCGAAGGCTAAAATATCCATTCACCAGGAGTTTCATGACCTGTTTTTTTACTCTATATATTATGGAACTGGTTATAGGGTAAATAAATGGTACATTCATCATATATGACCATGTTTTAGTATTTACTTTTCCTTTTTGATTCATCTCCCATGATATTCTCTTTTACTATGATAGATCATTATTTTATTTTGGTATGCCTCGATAATGACATCTAGAAAGGGTTCCTTGATAGGATTTGGGTGAAAATATACCCCCTGAAAAGGCATCAGTGCAGGGAAATGGTTTTGAGATAGTACCTTCAGGTGGTCATCTAGTTGATCCACCGCCCATTGATTTGTAGGTTATTCCATTAGTTTAGGATGAGGAAATTCATAGGATGAGTTCATTAAATGAGTTCTATAGGCAATGAAATATGAGGTACTGGGGTGATATAGACCCCCAGGTAGATGATGACTAGCTCTAGGTAGTCACATGTGTTTTCTACCTCATAAAGAAACCTCCTGATCATATGTAAATCTTATAAATGATCCTTCTTCATGGTTTGGTCGGGAGATGGTGGATTTTTGTGATGAAATCCCACAAAAAGGTCATGATAACTTGGGTGGAGTTCAAGAGAATCATTAGGAATGATTTATTCCAAACCACATTGAGATTAGTGCATATCTAAGAGATTCTATAGATTTGGGAGTGTAGCAGGTCTATGGATGAGTATTCAGCAAGGTTCACCAACCTGTCGCATTAATCCTTGGATACAGTTAGAGACTCGTTCTTCAATGCTCGAACCTTTGGGCATGGCTTTCAAAGATACTTCTAAGAAGGTGTGGTATCCATGTTTCTTCCATCTTATGTGGGGTTACTAGAGTGATATCTGGTCATAAAGAGCTTCATGACTGAGGGATAGGAGGATGTATCCCACAGTGGTGGTTTTGAGGTTGAGGTATTTACAATGGCTAGTTGACGGATGATGATTAGATCATGGCACAGGAGGGATACCCATGCCCATCCTCAGGCTCATGGGCCTATAGTATAGAAGAAACATTCAGGATCATGTCAACTGCATGTAATTTAGTGTTACACTTACAATGATTGAGGAAATATTGTTAGATATTGTCTAAAATGTCTTACTATTGAGAGGGATCTGCTCGACAATCCTCCTTGGCAGAGGCAGCATTTGGAACAAGGATTTCCACAAGACAATAGATATGTAAGAGGAGATGGGATGATGGTAACAGGTGGTAATCAGTTTGAGGTTTCCTCACCAACACCCCCAGGTGGTCCATGCCAGGCATAAAGAGATATAGGATGCAGAAGAAGATAGTTGTAGGTTGTATTGGCCTATTCCCTAGATTCTCCAAGGATGAATAGAGGTACATTTCATGTCCTTCCTACATTCTATAGTAGTATTTATAGACATTGTTAAGAGGTGCTCTTTTTTTATGCTTCTTTCATGAGGTTTTATTGGGATGATGCAGTAAATTGGTATAACCTTGCGTGGTTATTATTCATTTAATCTTTGAATAGATGAGAATTATTTTTCATTCCCCTAACAAGAAAGAGTTTTTTAAGCGAGTGAAAACTACGAGGTCAATTCAGTGCCTCCAAAATATGATAGTATCAAGGTGCAGTGGATGAGTCCGTCTGAATTTAGTGTTTGGTATTGTTAATTATATTTTTGGTGGTGATTGAGGGCTTGAAAATACCCAATTGAGTGTTTGTATAACCCTTTGTTGTTCATTGGTACCCTCATATTCTTGGTATAAACTTTTATATGTGAGATGATCAAGGGATGTGATGAAATTTGACATATCTTTGACTCAATAAGAAAATGGATTCATTCCCCTCTAATACAAATTCATAAAAAAAACTATTCAGGTGAGTCAGTGCTTCCCAAAAGGGATAGTGTCGAGGTGTGGTCGATGATTCTCATCTACTTGTGTGTTTAGAGCAGTGTTTCTAGTTTTTTTACTCTCCTTCCAAGAGAGGAAAAGATGCACTGGGTAGGTCATGTGATCTCTGTGTTTAGATACTCAAGGTTTAATGAGTCTACTCTCTTGTTTTATTCATTGGTAACCTCACATTATCGGTGTAAACCATGAACACAAGACACTTGATGAGGTTGTAGTGCAGTTCATCTAGGGGCGGACGTGATTTGTATGGTTTCATCGATATATTCATAAGGTTAGCGAGGTGGTGTAATGTTATACTCTATGATTGTAGGGGGGGCCATGGTACTTTCTTATTTTGATACTATTGTAGTTGAGGAGACATGTTCTTACTTGTTTCATGATGTTGACATAGTCAGTACTGGATGTGACTATGATTTACACTTCATGTTTCCCCTATGTTTATTCTTTAAAGAATCATGGGAACCCTTGTTGAGGTCACGAGTGTGTGAGTTCCAATGTAGATCTTTGTATACTTTCCCTATAACTATTCATTTTGATTTTTGGGGATGAAAATATTTAAAGTTGGTAGTTATTTTGAAACATGTATTTTTACTAGTAAAACATTAGAATAATTCTAAAAATATTTCTGAAGTCATGCGCTGAGTCAGAATGAGAATTCAAGTCTCGGGGAGCCTCATCGCTGTGAATTTAAAAATATTATACATATTTTTTCACACTTTCATAGTTTCACTTGAAATTTAAATAACACCAAAGTAAAACCATGGATTAGAAATATGGGGCTACAGTTGAGTTCGGAGTGTCGTATTTTCCCTGGGTGTGACCTAAATAATTCTACACCAAATGTTTTGGTTAGAGGTGAGTTGGTGGGGAGTTATGAGGTGGATTAAATAATTAAAAGAAAATTTAATTAAAACATAACATAATCCATATCCTCCCACATGTTGGTCACATGACACTAAATATGATAAACATCTCATCTTCACTCCCTCTTTGGTCGACAGAAAGAAATGATCCAAAATTGAAACGAATAAGTGTTGTCGAACTCAGTTTTTAACACATATCATCATCAGATAATTGAACGATCTGGACATCATTCTTCACATTAAACTTCAAAGTTTCACCCTAGAGGTAGTAATATCTTGAATTTTGGTCCTAATCACATTGTTTCTCATTTTCTAAGGTTTTGGATCCCAAATACAATTTCTAGAGATCCCTCTTAGGTAGATCTGCTGGTTTCAGGGTAAATTAGAGTGAATTGGGTATTTTTGAAGATAATTATCTGCTATAATTACCATCAACATTTCATGAAGTGTAGTTATACATGTCATGTAGCCCTTCCTATTTGAGGAAGATGAATTTTGGGGTCAACATGTCATGTACCGTGGTTACACATCGTGGAGTGACCCAAACCGTGTAACCATGAGACCTTTCTTGGGATATCCATGTAAAATTACAATTCCATGTGTAACTACATGGAAAAAGTATACAAACATTGGAAAACACACATCTAGGTAGCCATTTATCCTGAACACATAGTGTAGTATGGGATACATGGAATTTAAGGGACACGGTTGGGCGGGCCATGTGAAGGAGGAACATGGCCAAGGACTGGGTGAAGAGAAACATGACATATATAGAATATACACACCATGTACCCCCACATGGGTTGGAAAACCATGTATAAAGGATACAAGTCCAGGTGATCAAGTGGGATCACACACCCTATAGACCCTTGTGCACATCGTGTACTCCTTGAGGATCTTCTTGAGATCTTTTTTCATCTATATCTCCTTATATGGGACTCGGATTTAATCTTTTGAATATCCTATCCTAAGTGGATTTTCTGGTAGAACGTGATAGGGGAATCTGTTTCATCCTATGGGGTGAAAGGTGGAATAATTCAATCATGATGCTTGTATGGTGGTCCTGAGTTGATGTTGTAGATTAGTGAGGTATATAAGAGAGATGCTGGGAATGGTACTCCCCTATGGAATCTGGGTGTGATATTCCCATACCTCTCTATTTTGGTAGATATTGGACTCCCCACATCCTGGGTGAGAGCTCTATACCTTTGGTTAGTTCTTCTGGTGTTGTTACTCCCCTAATGGTTTAGGGCATGGGTTCCCCATATCATCCAAATAGTTGGAAATAGTTATCCCTTTTCATTCCATTGATTTTTCCCTCCATAATCATTGGCCATATAGAGTACTTAATACCACATTGGAAAAGGGTATATGTCCTTTATTTGGGGATTTGGTACTCATTTTTTCATATCCTGGAAAGGGGTCCACCAGACGTGATGTATGGATAGATTGGTTACTCCCCTGGTGTGTTAGGGTGTGGGTCCAATATCCTTGGAGTTCAAAATCCACTGTCATTCAATAAATCAGGTTTTACATACATGTTGCTTTGGTAGAGTTCATACTCTCCTATCTTTTTAGGGTGCAATTCCTCTTTCATGGGGTTGATACTCTCCTATCATGTTAGGGTGTGGGTCCCCCATAGTAATTGATCCGGTGGAGTGAACTCCCCTTTCAATACAAGGTAAAGGTCATCTAACCATATATTGGTACTCCAAAAGCCATGGTCATGATCCCTCTATACTATGAGTTACACTAACATGTCATGCTAGGGTGTGGGTCCTCACCTATAGAGTAGAACTCCACCATTCCCAAGTATCAGCAGGGAGTGATTCCTCCACTTGATTCAATTCTATCTTGTCTATTGAGATCAATTATAAGGATTGGAACTCTCCACTAGTTACATACTATACTAGGTTAAGAGTTAGTTCCCCTTTATGGACTAATGTATGGTCCACTCCATAGTTGAGTGACAGAGGTTTCACAGGATGGTCAGGAGCAAGGACTACCTCGATTGTAGGGAAGTGGATAATTTTGGGTCCCTCCATTCATTCTCATTAGAGAGGATGAATGTTGTTCATAGTCTAGAGAATTTCTCCCTAAACTGTGTGTAGTGGCGAGGATTGGGCCTCTCCACATGGGATTATTTATCCTTGCATAGGGTGTAGGTTAGTTATGGTAGGGACTCTAGGGATGGGAATCAGTACTGAACCTAGTTGGTTGTTTCTAATAGATTTTATCTCTTGGATGGGTGACATATAGGATTTATGATCTCATACAGCGTGTTCTTATAGTTTTTTTATACTACTAGAGCCTTTAGTAGAATCTTGTTGTTGGCTATGAGTTCATAAAATAATGATACATTGAGACTAATATGATTATATCTGGGTGATTTTTTGGGAGTCCACGTGGTGTTGTCACATGTTTACGTTGAAACCCTTGTGTACTGAGCTAACTTTTCTTATATAGTATAGGATTGTTTGAGATGGAGTTTCTCTCTCTATTTGGTTTCCTTTGGCTAGGTCCAGCAGACCGTTTCTTTTTTATTTTGTTTTTTGGGTTTCCTACTAATTATTTTTATATACAACCATGTATGGGATTTTCTTGCATGAGTAGTGTCTTTTTCAGACCACATGCCTTTCGATGGAGTCAACAGAGGACCCTAGGTAGGCAGATCTTAGTCAGATGGACTGAATGAGGTATTTACTAGAGCTGGGCCGATGATCTTTCTAGTATTTTCTTTTGAGAGTGATCCCATCCTTCTGAGAATGTTGGGTTATTTTATCATTTTTTTGGTGGGCACATGTTTTTTACCTTTTACTCTTTCATTACTATTGTACAGTCATTTGGGATAGATGTATTCACGAATTTTAGTTTTCTATCATTTTATATATTTGCATGATTACATTGAGGTGTTTTTGTATGTGTGAAGGTTATTTAGGAAAATTCCTCCCTGAGTTAGTTATGGATTCGACTCTTTTTTCCACCCATGGTCTATGGAGGCGGTCTTGGGGTTGTGATATCCCAGACCTAGATTCCACTTAATGGTTCTCCAAGCGTAGTGGGCCACATGACCTCAAGCACATCTCCCAGAACACTAGACGCTACCGACTAGCAGCGAGGGCCTATGGTGTGTCTATGGGGAGACTATTCACTCATTAAAAATGTCACAACCCACCTTCACTAAGATGAGAGAAGGGATAGTAGGTTGCCAGACCCTTCCTTCTTCAAGTTGAAGGAGAGATAATGACCCCTGATACCCGCCTTCAGTAGGTCCCGGAGTGGCGACTAGCACCAAGGGTATAGAATCGCACACAAGATGGAAGGCATTACCCTTTTTATTTAATAATACCGGGAGATAAGATAGTAAATACAAACAACACCAAAAGTGTAAGTACATGTAAATCCAAAAAAAGCCATTCTCATATGCATGTTCCAAAAGTAAATGATACAAAAGTAAAAGAAAACCCCTAAAAGAAGTACAAAAAGAAAGAAAAATAGTAACAGTAACTGTCCCAACATCTGAACTAGTACGACCCTGCACAATCCCTGATGTCCTCATGGAAACCTGAAAATAGTTTTATATACGTAGGGTGAGCATACAAGTATACTCAGTAGGGAAAACCAAATACTCTCGTGCATAAGTGGTAAGGCATTCTAATGACCTGTGAGAAAAGAGATAACCAAAGCACCTAGCAAGGAAAACTATCAACCCAAGCCTCACCATGTCACACTCCCCAAATAACGCAAGTCAAGTAATGTATAGTAATGGAACATTGATATTTGGGTACCCCGTGCCACTTTACAATTGGTTATTGAAGACATCCTACACATTGAACATCTCCCTCCATTCTCACCATAGTCCCACTACCACACCCCTCCTGCACACACCTGGGCCACAACCACGTATCCCACCCGCAAAAACCTAGGACACAACCACCATCCCTCCCAAAAACACCTGGGCCAAAACTACCATGTGTAACCATGCCCGCAACCACCTAGGACAGAAAAACTACTTCGATGACCGAAGGAACCTGGGCCTCATCCCAAATACTCTTAGGAAACTTCATGCCCGCACACACCTGGGCCAACCACCACAACTACCTTGACCGAAGAATCTTTGGTTATAATAGACCTCAGGCCATCACAACCTTCCCGAATAGTCTTGGGATATTCGGGAGAGGGAGCAAAAAAGGGTCAAATAACCAGCCACTCATAAGAGTGTTGGGGAAAACACCCTCCCCCCATGAAATGGGGGTTTTCAGCACTAAGTTCTCAACTTGGGAGGGGCGCGAATAAGAAACAAAAAACTACAATTATATTTATAGGTAACAAGCACTCATCCCAACCTAGGGTTTACAAAGACAACCTAAGCATAAAAACACTCATTACTATTCATTCATAAAGGAATGGTACAACACTCACGACCAAGTCACAACTCATTCCCAAAACCAATTCCCCATTTAGCCCATTCTTGCATTAATGTCCAAGTGATCCCATTTAT
Organism: Viscum album; assembly: GCA_963277665.1. Classification (NCBI taxonomy): domain Eukaryota; kingdom Viridiplantae; phylum Streptophyta; class Magnoliopsida; order Santalales; family Viscaceae; genus Viscum; species Viscum album. The sequence continues at coordinate 130,045,310 of OY728153.1, forward strand.
GTAAATTATGATCTACTGGGAAAATAATAGGCATAACCACAATCCAAATAAATAGAAACAGCCAAACATCAATTTAAGCATCCATAACCGGTTCTCTGGTGAAGTCACAATAACAAAGGGATCAGTGAGATCCCACAAAGTACTGGAACCAAACCAAGCCTCGAGATACAGCCCCACACAGCTTCATATTCACAACCAACAACTGTGCCACAATAGAGGATCCCATCCCCATCCACTTCACCCCATAAGCATCAAGAATAACAACACACCTACTACCAAAATATAGTAGGGAAGAATCCAGGTTCAAGCACATCATTCATTAGGTTCTTCTTTTTGTTGGTTAATTGGGGTGACCGCACAAGGATTTATGTTCACTAGGAATCCATTTAACCAACCGAGTTTAGGTTATTAACCAATTTCCATGTTATAGTCATTTAATAATCATAGAAGACAAGGGTTCATTAGTACACAAGGAAGGACCACCAATGATCATGATTTTCAGTGGGCATAAGCCCATACTGTTCACAACAAATAGAAATCAGAAAAGAGTACAACAGAATTGTCAAACGCACCCCATCATTCTTTAACAGTCTGTTTATTATCTTTTTTATGGCTTGGTTTCATTCATTCCCATAGTAACAGTAGAGTACCCACCCCGCATGATACACAATAAGGAGAGATGAAGTAAAATCCCTACTTGGTTGACCATGGATCGAAGTTCTTCTCCACGCGCCAAGAACAGGGGCCGCATGACTTGTAGGGGAGGAACGTCGGGGACTCAAAGGGTGAGAATAAAGGCTCTGGTACAGGCTCACCACTTATCTCAGGAAAGGGAACTCCAAATGAACCCAGAAGAAAAAGAGACCATCCAAGAGGAAGAAGAAGAAGGAACTCCCGTGAAATATAAGGATGAGATCTCATTGTTACGGGATATGGAAATTTGAACGGCTTTAAAGTAAGATCGGGGTTCCCCACGTGGTTGGGTAGTTACGCACGATGGAATTAATTGTAATTTAACAATTCTCCTCATAGGGGTGGTCATAACGGCTATGCGTTAAATAGTTTTCTTTAACCATAAGGAAATGCATAATAGGGGTGGAACTGGAAGGTACGGGGAAGGGAATGACACCAAGGAAAAAACACATGTTTTGGTAAGTTAAGGGTTTCCCAGCTCTTGGGGGATTTTATATATTATTTATGGGATTTAAATGGCTTTGAAATGAGGCATTAAATCATCTTTACGTAAAAAGATATGTTGTGGCGGAAAAGTCGAGAACTGGGAATACAACAAAGACTACTCGGTGAGGACACGGTGCCACCCTCACTATGCCACTGTCAGAGTTCCACTGTCACGGTGCCACCGTGATCCATGTGCGACTATCACAGTGCCACTGTAACCGGTGCCACCATCACGGTTACACCATGACTAGTGTGCGACCTTCACGGTGCCACCCTGACTGGTGGAGACGTGTTTTGGAAAATTAATGGACCTGGTGGGTCTGGGTCATTACATCAGATACCTCTCATTCTATTCTCACCCTCGATAATCAAAAGTAGACCCAGAGAAAGAGGGGTTTCGACCAACCACATCGAAAGGTACCTCTCAAGAGAAAACCTCATCGACATATAGGAACACCTCTCCCTCAAGTAACCAAGAAAAACTCGAGGGTCAAACTGTCCATTCATATGTGTTAGGGAGTTTCTTCCTCCATGTCAAGATATTATCCTCTTTGGGTGGCACTGACTCGCCCGCAAGGGTTTAATCGCATCCATCTTAATGCGTCTTGATTAGGGATCGGTTCCTCCCCTCCCCATAGTCAAGACACTTCACACACATCCACAGAATAAGGAAAACTGAATGTTACATAGTTAACAAGGTAAAGAGTTCCAGCACAAACAAGTACAAACAAAACAGAAAAAAAACTCAAAACAGCTCTGGGTACTAGGCACGCATCTGCGTCTCCCATTCCCAAGTACTTTCTTGGAGCCCGCCATGCCTCCAAAACACCCGAACCAAAGGAATGGTCCATCCACGGAGAACCTTCTCCTCATGATCCTCGATCCTCACCGGTCTTTCCACAAAATTCACGTCGTCCTTAATATCCAGATTTCCCCAGTCGAGGACATGTGAATCGTCGTGTACATATCGTCGGAGCTGAGACACATGGAATACATCGTGCAGTCTCAGTAGTTGAGGTGGTAGAGCTAGATGATAATCCACTTCACTGACCCACCACAACACTTCAAACGGTCTGAAAAACCTGGGAGAATGCTTCCTCCCCCTGTCAAACCTCTATTGCCCACGCTGAGGGGAGACCTTCAAGAACATTTGGTCCCCGACCTCAAACTCCAAGGGTCTCCTCCTATTATCGGCATATAACTTTTTTTGGTCCTGGTCCACCTTAATCCTCTCCCATATAAGCTAAACCTTCCCCGTCGTGATTTTCACCACCTTCGGGCCAAGAACACCTGCCTCCCTGACCTCTGTCCAGCACACGGGTGAGCGACACGGCCTCCCGTACAAAGCTTCAAATAGAGCCATGCCAATGGTAGAGTGATAACTATTATTGTAGGAAAACTCCACCAGAGGAAAGTGTCATTCCCATGATCCCCCAAAGTCCAGAATACATGCTCGTATCATATCCTCCAATGGATGGATGGTGCGCTCTGTCTGTCCATCTGTCTGGGGGTGGAAAGCAATGCTACGACATAGATGGGTGCCAAAAGCATGCTTCAATCCTCTCCAGATCCGTGAGATAAACCATGCATCCCTATCTGAGACTATGGATCTCGAGACTCCGTGAAACTGCACCACCACATCCACGTACCTTCGTTCTAGGGCATCCACTGTACTTGACTCCTTGATTACCAAGAAGTGGGCCGATTTCGTCATTCGGTCCACCACTACCCAGATAGCATCGCAACCCCCTTGAAATCTTGGTAGTCCTGTGATGAAATCTATTGAGATGTCATCCCACTTCCACTCAAGGACATATAATGGCTGTAACAGACCCCTTGGGATGTGGTGTTCAGCCTTTACCTGTTGACACACGAGGCACTTTGCTACAAACTCTGCCACCGCTCGCTTTACCCTAGGCCACCAAAACGGACACCTCAGACCCTGGTAAATCTTGGAAACTCTAGGGTGCACTGCTTGGGGTGAGTTTTGGAACTCACAAAGAACCCTCTTGCACATCGCCTCTAGAACAAACAACTTCCCTCGAAAAAGCATCTGATTCTGACCATCCTCCATCCACCCTTCTAGAGCATCACAATGGTTAACCTGGTCATGCATTACTTCACTCTCTATGTCTCCCCACAAAGACTCCTCCACCTGCCATAGTATTGAGGATTGAACAATCATCTGAAACAGAAAACCTCTACCACCATCATCCCTTATATCCAGGTCCAGGGCAGCCAACTCCTCCATCACCTTCCAAGCATCTTCCAACTCCCGAACTGCATCCTTCTACGACTTCATTCTCAAGGAATCATCCACCATATTCCCTTTTCCTAAGGATTAGGAAATCTCAAAGTCGTAGTCCTGAGAGAACTCCATCCACCATCGCTGCCGTAAGTTCAGGTCCCGCTGGGAGAAGATATACTTCAATATTTTGTGATCCGTGAAGGCCACGAAGCACTCCCTGATGAAGTAATACCCCACACAACTTTAGTGCGAACACAACCATCGAAATCTCTAGATCATGGGTGGCATAATTGCGCTCATGGGGACGAAACTGTATAGACCCATAAGAGATCACCCCTTGTCATTGCATCAGCACACACCCAAGGCCTTATCCTGAAGCATCACAGAACACCTCATATGCCACCCCTTCTTCTGGAAACCTCAGCACTGGGCACTTACCAACTTCTCCTTTAGATAGCTAAAGGCTGCCTCGCACTGCACATCCCTTATGAAATCCTGGTCCTTCTTGGTCTAGTTTGTCAAAGGTGCTGCAACTTGTGAGAATTTTGGTATGAACCTCCTGTAGTAACCTTCCATTCCAAGGAAACTATGAACCTCTACGATGTTCTTGGGTGCTTCCCAAGAAACAACTGCCTCATCCTTCAATGGGTCCACCGCTATTCCCTGCTCGGACACTATGTGCCCAAGGAAGTTCACTTCTCGCATCCAGAACTTGAACTTGGAAAATTTCCCATAGATTTGGTGTTGTCGGAGGGCCTCTAAAACTGTTTCAGGTGTTCTGTGTGATCCTCCTATGACTTTTGGTAGATCAGGATGTCTCAACAAACACAACTACAAACCGATCTAGGTATTCCCGGAAGATGGATTTCATGAGTCCCATGAACACAGCTGGTGCATTCGTAACACCGAACGACATGACTACAGACTCAAAGTGTCCATACCTACACCTGAAGGCAGTATTTGAGATTTCTCCCTCCTTCACCCTCAACTGGTGATATCCAAACCGTAGATTGATCTTAGAGAACTAACCTGCTCCCCTTAGCTAGTCAAATAGATCGTCTATCCTCGGGAAGGGGTAATGATTCTTAACCATTACTTAGTTCAGTCTCCTGTAGTCTATGCACAGCCTCAGACCACCATCTTCATTCTTTGAAAACAAGACTGGAGCACCCCATGGTGACGTGCTTCGTCGAACAAAACCCTTCTTCATCAGATCATCAATCTGAATCTGCAAATCCCGTAACTCAGAAGGTGCCATCCGGTAGGGAGCCATTGAAATCGGATAGGCGCCAGGTTGCAATTCTATCCCAAACTCAACATCACATCGAGGGGGTGGAGTTTCCACCTATTTAGGGAAGACGTCCATAAACTCACCAACGATCCATGGGACTTCCACCATTTCTGTATTCGCCGACTCCATGGACAGTTCATCTAACAAGGAAAGTAGAGGCTCCACTCATCGGTTACCTTCCTGGTAACCCCGATCACCGATGAAAGTCACATGTCGGCCGCCCATGTATGAAAACACGATCCTACTTCAGAAGAAGTAAATAATGGCACATACATAGAACAACCAGTCAATTCCTAGGATGACATCGTATGGATGTATTTTCAATAGTAGAAGATCCCTGATTGACTGATGTGGCCCTATCATCAGTCTACACCCTCAATAAACATAAAACAAGTCGTTCTGACTTCAAACTGGTGTACTCAACACCAGGGTCACTGGAAGTCTCTTAGCATCTAGACCGAGAGCACGGGCCAGACTAGGTCAGCAAAGGAGTGCGAAGTTCCTATATCGAACAAGGCATAGTCAAGATTACTAAAAAAGATGACCGTACCTCGAACAACTTCCGGATCTACTGGAGTTTCTGCCTCTATGGCATGCAACTTCCCATGCCCAGCTCCCCTTCCCCTCATCCATCGACCGCCTCCACGACCGCGCCCTAGTCGAGGTCCCTGGGGAGCACCCTGAGGTCAGCCTCCTCCTATGATATCTTCCCTTAGAGGAGCGGGAGCTCGCTGTCCCTACTGCTGTTGAAAGAGCCTGGATGAAAACTACTACGGTTGGGGTGGGTGCTGCACTGGCCCACCCCCATTGTACTGTACTCGATCCAGGTACTGATTCTGAAGGTTCCCATGGCTGCCACAGATGAAGCATCTCAGTCCTGGGCCATAAAGGAAAGGGAGATGACCAGGGGATCGGAACTGGAACTACTGGGGCCTTCTCCCTACTGGTCGAAACCTAAAGGGAACTGATGCTTGAGGCCTGCTACTGATGGATTTCCCCTTCAAAGATCCCAACTAGATTCCCTCTTGCGATACACCTCCCAGCGTGTGCATCCTCTCCACCACTTCTTCTTTCTTATGGTCCTACAAGTATATCGGTAAGGTGAAGGGAGTAACATTATACTGGAGAGAAGGTCGAAGTGCCTCCTCCAAATGTCTTGCTCGAGACTCCTCATCCGGAAAAAGGTCCAGTGCAAAGAAAAGCAGATCCTTGAACTTGATCCCCAACTCTCTTACTGACATACTCCCCTACTGGAGGTAGATTAGCTCCTTCCTCTTCTTAACCATCATCATAGAAGAGAGTAATTCCGCCCGGAACTCCTTCTCTAAGTCTTTCCATGTCACCTCAGCCTCCCTCTTCTCCCCAAGATAAAGCGTCCACCACAGACGCACTGCTCCACACATCTGGCTTATAGCCAGAGGAACCCAATACTCTGTCGGAGCCTGGATCAAGCTGAAAGCTATCATCAGCTCCTCTAGCCAGCTCTCTGTCTCCACGTTAGAGATGATGCCCTCATACTTCTTGAGGGTCTTCCACTGAAAGGCACAAAGCATCTTCTGCCACTGATAGTCCTCCTCCTCTCGGTCATCCCTCTGTCGATCAGCCAATTCAACCTCCTGGGCCTCGATCGCCCGCACTACTCGTGGTCTTCTCACAAGTGCCATAGGTGCAAGGTAAACAAGGAATTACTAAGCCCGAGTAGTGTAGAATATTGTTCTTAAATTTTCTTAGACTTAATATTCATTTTAAATTCCCAAAATACCCATGAAACACAAGAACACATGTCATTATGATGCATGTACCTTCCCTAGGGTCTCTACCCTGCAATCAGTGTAGCCTTACTTGGTCGTTCGGTAGGCCCAAAGTCCTTGTATCGAATCACGGGGGGGGGGGGGGGGGGGCTAAAATCCCATGTCCTAGCCGTTCTTCCCTGGCGTATTTCACACACCAAGATCATCCAACACTGTTTCCCTACCATCCCATGCAGTCCTCCCTGTGCCGAACCCCGAACTCCATCATATCACTCAACCTCCCCCTTTGATACCATTCTGTCATGACCCTCCTTCACCAAGATGAGATAAGGGACAACCGGTTGCCACAACCTTCCTTCTTCAAGTTGAAGGAGAGATAATGACCCCTGAGACCTGCCTTCAATAGGTTCCAGAGTGGAGACTAGCACCAAGGGTACAGAATCACACATAAGATGGAAGGAATTACCCTTTTTATTTAATAGGATCGGGAGATAAGATAGTAAATCCCAACAACACCAAAATTGGAAGTACTGGTAAAGCCAAAACAAGCCATTCTCATATGCATGTTTCAAAAGTAAAAGATACAAAAGTAAAAGAAAACCCCCAAAAGAAGTACCAAACAAAAGAAAAATAGCAACAACATTTGTCCCAACGTCTGAACTAGTACGACCCTGCACGATCCCTGAAGTCCTCCTGGAAACCTGAAAACAATTTTATATACGTAGGGTGAGTATACAAGTATACTCAGTAGGGAAAACCAAAGAATCTAGTGCAAAATTGCGGAGGCAATCTAATGTCCTTTGAGAAAAGAGATAACCAAATCACCTAGTAAGGAAAACTATCCACCCAAGACTCACAAAGGCACACTCTCCAAATAACACAAGTAAAGTATTTTATTGTAATAGCACATCGATATTTGGGTACCCCACGACACTTTCCCACTGGTTATTGAAGACATCCGACGCATCGAACCTCTCCCACCATTCTCACCGCAATCCCACTACCACACCCCGCCCGAACACACCTAGGGCACAATCACGCATCCCGCCCGCAAACACCTAGGCCACAACCACCATCATTCCCACAAACACCTAGGCCACAACCACCATGCATAACCATGACCACAAACACCTGGGCCAGAACAAATACTTCCATGCTCGAAGACAATTGGGCCTCATCCCGAAGACTCTTGGAAAACAACCTACCTGCACACACTTGGGCCAACCACCACAACTACCCTTCCCGGAGAATCATGGGCTATAATGGACCTTAGGCCATCACAGCCTGCCCGAAGAGTCTTGGGCTAATTGGGAAAGGGATCAGAAAAGAAGCTAATAACCAGCCACTCATATGAGTGTTGGGGAAAACACCCTCCCCCATGAAATGGGGGTATTCGACACTAAGTTCTAAACATGGGTGGGGCTCGAATAAGAAACACAAGAACTACAATTATATGTATAGGTAACAATAACTCATCCCAACCTAGGGTTTCCAAATCCAACCTAAGCACAAACACCCTAGTTACTATTCATTTATAAAAGAAAGGCATAGCACTCACGGCCAAGTCACAACTCATTCCTAAAACAAATTGACCATTTAACCCATTCTAGCTTTCATCTTCAAGTGATCCCATTAAAGTAAATTCTGCACTACTAGGATACTAATAAGCATAACCACAGGCTGGTGGAAGAGAAACATCCAAACAAAAATTTAAGCATTCACACCTGGTTCTCTAGTGAAGTCGCAACAATAAAGGGATCAGTGAGATCCCTCAAAGTACTGGAACCAAACCAAGCCTCGAGATACAACCCCACACAGCTTCAAATTCACAACCAACAACAATGCCACAACATAGGATCCCATCCCCATCCACTTCATCCCATTAGTTTAAAGCAGAAGAACACACCTACTACCAAAACAGAGTAGGGAAACTTCCAGGTTCAAGCACATCATTCATTAGGTTCTCTTTCTATTGGTTAATTGGGGTGACTGCACAAGGATTTATGTTCACTGAGAATCCATTTAACCAACCGATTTTATGTGATTAACCAATTTCCATGTTACATTCATTTAATTATCACAGAAGATAAGGGTTCATTAGAACGAAAGGAAAGACCACCAACGGCTATGATTTTCTGTGTGCATAAGCCCATACAGTTCACAACATATAGAAATCACAAATGAGTATAGCAGAATTGTCAAACGCACCCCATCATTCTTTAACAGTCTATTTATTATCTTTGTTAAGGTTTGGTTTCATCCATTCCCACAGAAACAGTAGCGTACCCACCTCACATGATACCCAATAAAAAGAGACAAAGGAAAATACCTACTTCGCTGATTAGGGATCGAAGTTCTTCTCCACGTGCCAAGAACTGGGGATGCGCGACTTGAAGGGGAGGAACTTTAGGGACTCCATGGGTGAGCAGAAAAGCTCCAGCATAGGCACACCAATTGACTCGGGAATGGGAACTCGAAATGCACCAGGAAGAAAAAGAGACCAACCAAGAGGAAGAATAAGAAGGAATTACCGTGCGATATAAGGATGAGATCCTGTTGTTATGGGATATGGAAATTTGAATAGATTTAAAGTCAGATCGTGGTTCCCCATGCAGTTGGGCAGTTACGCACGATGGAATTAGTTGTCATTTAACAATTCTCCCTGGAGGGGTGGTCATAATGGCTATGCATTGAACAGTTTTATTTAACCATAAGGAAACGTGTAACAAGGGCGGAATTGGAAGGTACGAGGAAGGGTGTGACACCGAGGAAAAACCACATGTTTTGGTAAGTTAAGTGTTGCCCAACTCTTGTGGGATTTTAGATATTATTTATGGTATTTTAATGGCTATGAAAGGGGAAATTAAATAATATTTATGTCAATAGATATGTTGCGGCGGAAAAGTCCAGAACTAGGAAAAGAACGAAGACCGATCGGTGAGGACACGGTGCCACCCTCACTGTGCCACCATCACGGTGTCACCATCATGGTGCCACCGTGATCAGTGTGCGACTGTCATGGTGCCACCGTGACCGGTGGAGCCATGTTTTGGAAATGTAATGGACCTAGTGGGTCCGTGTCATTACAAACAATGTGTAGTGAAACCGGTGGATGAAGCATTGGAAAATCATAACACCAATTATAATTTAGGCAACATGGTTTTTACCCAAAACATGGGTTCATGATTCCAAATCACGGCTTATGACCAAGTACCAAGCATTCATGATCTATAATATATTGTCTATAAATAGTAAAGGAAGAAAAAAACCTCCTTTGATACCACTTTGTGACGTCCCAGACCCGGGTACCACATAGTCAGTGCCCCGAGCCCGGTGGGCCACAAGGCCTCAAGCACATCTCCTCGAACTCCAGAGGCTGCCGACTAAAAGCGAGGGCCAAGGGTGTGTATGTGGGGAGAATATGCCCTCTTTCCCAAATTTAAGTGCAATGGATGAGTATAAACATATGTTAAATAGTAAAATAAATATAAGTAAACAAATGGAATAATGAAAAATAGAGACAACAGTGATAATAACTGATATAACTGAAATAATATCCAAGTAGACAACTACTGATGATGATATTTAATGTCACTAGAAAAATATAAAACATGGATTGAAGACAGTAGGAATAATATGTTCATTAAAGTATAAATGAATCAAAAGTCTATCCCAAGCATCCCAAGTTCCAAATCGGTCCTCTACTATCAAGCTCTATAATAAACATTAATAAATCAAGTGTTTGAATCCATATGATTCCCTTTTTCAACACCTACAATAATTTCATCTGCCCCAGGTACCAAACGGTGCCCGAAGAGGGTGTGATATAAATCTTACTGGGCCACCACCAATGGTGTCTATAACATACGGACCGTGTAACAGAAATTTAATAGTGTATAGGCATGAATATATTAAGTAAAGAAGTACAATGTAACTAAATACCCAAGTAACTACTTCATCCCTTATCTAGTGTCTGAACATGTATCCATTTCATTAATTTTTCAATTACATGTTTATATTTATAGGTCACGTGAGGCATGGAAAACACTAACATAGTATCATGATGTGTAGATAGTGAAAATTCCAATGTAATAACCAAGGAAGCAAAGACCTCAAGGGTCACCAACTCAGTAGTAATTGTAGCCTGGATAAGGATATGATTGTAATACAAGGATAATATCCATGAAATTCCACAATAATGTGCCTACATCATCCAAGGTGATCGTCCATGATAAGATATGGGTATGCAGAGGCAAGGACTTAGGGCATGTAACCATGGAACCTACTTGTCAATGATGGATCCAAGGAGATTATCAAAGGAATCCTGTAATAAAATGAAGGGATCCAAGAGTATCATACCAGGAATCTAGGAACATAAAAGGATCGAGATCTATGTGGTTCTCAACCTAAGAAATATGTATCCATGAATCGAAATGGGGTTCCCGAGTGCTCATGGAATTCCCCGATCAGAATCCAAGTTGAGCTCATGTCAGGCCATTCTTATTTGATTGTGAGGTCATGTAATATTTCATTTGGTTCAATCCATGCCTTTCATTAGTTTGATATGGTCAAGTATCATAAAACTGTTTATTCAATCCTTGCCTCTCATTAGTGTGATAAGGTTAAGTAGTATGAAAGCTTTTAATCAAGTCATTTGGTTCAAGACTTTCCTTTAATTAGTGTGATATGGACAAGTAGCATACAACCATTCATTTAATACTTTTAAATCATATTCCATATTCAAGGACCATTTCACTACCATCCGTTAATGTGGTGAGGGTTGATATGGATATGAAACCTACTATTCATTTATGATTAAGTCCAAATCATATTATCGATATACTTTCAAATTCTTATTACACATTTCATTGTTAAATTGAAGCATACACCTTAGGCCGGTCAAGTGGTATGGATACATGGTACTTATCATTATTAAATTTACATTATATATAAACCATTAATATTGGAAATCATACCCTTAGAATGGACAAGACAAGGCTCACCATAATGGTGGAAAAAACATGTCAAAACACTAAACAAAAATTATGGCATAACCATCGACATGGAAAGAACATATATAGAAATATAATATACATATAGTTCTAATGATAATAAGCATGAGTTATAAATTCTATAAATAGAACCCGATGAAAATGGTGGGGCCCACACGACAAATCCAAAATCAATGAAAATTTGGGATGAGTTCTAGACCAGCCACCATAGGGTTGTATGATCCTCATCCACCAGTATTGGCCATTTATTTGACTTAGATTAGAATAGATTTAAGCAAAGGAGAAAAACGATCATACCCCGATAACTTAGTCGAGATCAAGAGAGAAGGATAACATCTCAATAAGACTCTATTACTTACTGTTATGCATCCAACGTGATGAACAGAAGCTCGATCAGATCCCGAATGAAGGAGATATTTCAATTCTTATCTTTGGACTTCAAAAAGATCCAAAATTAAATCCATGGTGGTAAATCCCACATAATCTCAGATTTGGTAAGAAGAGGGGAGGTTAATAGATCACTAAGGGAAATTTTGTAAAATTACCAAAAATATTATCCTATTTAAGGTTTTTTCTCATGACCAATCATGATAATCTAGATGAGACTCAGGAAAGAGGGCTATAAACTTCTATTCCTCACTGGATTCTCATACGGCATGTTCTTTATTTTTCCAATATAGTTTATCTATAACTACATTTCCCTACCTAGGCATACAAGAAAGCTCAATATCAATGTATTATAGATATTTGACCCCTAAATTCACTAACTAAGGTTCCAGTCACACTATGATATATAATATTTGAGGATAGTGTGGTATTTGTACTCTATAAAGTGCTCACCCAAAAGATAATGTCTCCAGTGACTTAAGGCATGGACAGGTACTGCTAGATCAAGGTGACACATCTGTTAAATTCTCTCATGAGTCCTCAACTACCGAGATCTGTATGCAAAAACTTTTTCTTCATGTATCAAAATTACTCCTAGGTCGATTATTGATGCATCATAGAAGACATTATAACCTATACGTGGCTCTGGAAGAGTCAGAATATGTGTCAATGCAAGCCTCACTTTCATCTCCAGAAATGATTTATCACATTCTTCTGACCATATGTACTTGAAACCCTTCCTTTTTTTAATACCATAAATAGGGGAAGAAAGGTGAGAAAAGTATTGTATCAAACACCTATAATATCCATCTAGACCTAATAAACTTCATATATCAAACACATTCTTGGGATTCTCCCAGGACACTACAGAACTAACCTTTTCTTGGTCAATAGATACTCTTGATTTCGATATTATTTGAACCAAGAAGTGAACTTTGTCGATCCAAAAGTGGCACTTAGCATGATTGGTGTAAATATGATTCTGTCTTACTGTACTCTGAATGATCTCAAGATTTTTAGCATGGTCACTACGAGTGTGAGAATACAGCAAGTTGTCATCCACAAAGACAACGACAAAAAAATCTAAAAAGGGTTGGAACACCGTATTCATAAAAGCATTGAAAACAACATGGATTTTCTTTAGAAAAAATGGCATAACAAGGTACTCATACATACCATTTCTACTACAAAATGTTGTACGAGGTATGTTTCATGGTCTGACTCACACCTAATGATAACCCGATCTCATATTGATCTTGGAGAAGACCTTTTCTCCTTAGAGTTGGTCGAAGAGATCATCTATTCGAGGAAGTGGATATCATTTCTTGAACATAATCTAGTTCAACATTCCTTAATCCACACCTAGATGTAAGATTCCATATTACTCATGATATAAAATCACGGGCGAACCCCAAGAGGATGTACTAGGCTGTATAAATCCTTAGGCCTCTAGATCCTTTATCTACCGCTTGAGATTTTGAAGCTCTATTGGTGCCATCCCAAACGGAAGAATAGACACTGGGGCTACTACTGTAACAAGATAAATTGTAAACTCCACCTATCTCTCAGGAGGTAAGACATAAATATCATTGGGAAAGACATCCCTGAAATGGTCCACTACTGGAGGAAAACTGACATGTCAAGAAAACAGATTCTACATGATGATATTTTGGATCGATGAGGGCACTCCACCTAGAACATGATGCTCTAGTCTAGTTCTACCATCTTGGACATCCCACTAACACTTATGTAGATAATTTCTGCCCATTGGTGTTGTAAAAGATACCCTACAATGATAGCAGTCTACGAAATTATGATAGTAAACGAACCAGTCCATCCCAATTATGACATTGAGTCCCCTCATCTCGAGAACATAGGTTCCATAAGAAAGTGTAATTTCCTACCTACAAGGGATAGTCCCTACACCGGCATATTCCCTCTATTCATACTCCTAATAGCATATCTAGGTTCATTAAACCATAGTAATATTGTATCTACTATCCTAGAATTTCCACAATATATACATAGAGAAAAGAGTTTGAATCACCTGTATCAAATAAAGAAGATACTATGGTAGAGGCTACAAGAATAATACCTCGTACTATACATGGTCCTGTATCCTGATCCTTGCGTATCAACTATAGTGCATAAATCATGCCTGATCCACAACCATGTGGAACAGATGGACTATCATGATCATGACTGATCTATTGGTGCTACTGGAGAGCAGGGTTCTGGCTAACACGACCACGACCTCTTCCTCGGACAAACCTACTGGTGATATTTGAACTCCTTGCCTAACACAGTGTAAAAAACCCACTCCTGAAGGTAAAGCTAGTGCATATCCTTTTCCACTCGAATCTGGTGGAATATTCCTACAAGAACGTTGAAGATTCCCCTTACGACTGCAAGCCCGACCCTCCAATGGATCTCTATCGCACTAAGGCTTAGAATTCCCCCATTATCCACACTGATGACACACTTTAGATCTATAAAAATTAACACTCTAGTTGGTACTAACCTACTGAGAAACCTTCAAAGAACGTTTCCTACCACCAGAATAATTACTGGCCTAACATGACATAGATCATTTAAACCTAGTACTATTTCCATCCCCCAGGTCACACTCACTGATAAGAGTTTGATTGACTATCATAGAAAATTATGGTAGGTGAAATACATTCACATGCATATAGATGGTGTATGGAATCACATCCTCGAAACTTCTAGCATGTGAAATATCATCATCATCATCTAGAATTAGTGAAAAGAACTGAAACTCTGTGAAACATGATGAATATTTCATATTTGACAAAGAATGCTACTCGAGATGCATGAACTCTCTGGCTCTATCATCTCTCAATATGTGGGGAAGGAACTTATCATAGAAGGTAGTCTAGAAATCAACCCATAACATGCCCTAATGACGATCATCATGGGTAATCACATCCCACCAATGCTTGGCCGAATCCAGAAGAATGTATGTAGAAAGTTTGACACTCTTCTCTGGAGGCATCTCCAGATTATCAAAGATAGATAGGGTGGATTCTATCCAAGACTCAATAGCCTATGGACCACCATCCCCTGAGAAAGTTAGAGTATGTTGTTCATGGATGTCATGATTCATATCATCCATCATAGGTTCAAGTCATCGAAAACCATTAATGGACTACATCAGATGTATGAAACTATCACGAACATGGGAATCGGTACCCAGATTAGTTACAGTAGATAGTTCCTCAAGTAGAACTCCTAAAGGTAATAGTGGTGGGTCTGGGCCCACCATGTTTGGAGAATGGTCGTCATCACCCTCCTAGATTACGATATGAGGAATTCATGGAGGCATTGGTCTACAATATCCAATAAAACACATTATAACAAGATTATAAGAATAAAGAGCGCATCACCAGTGGGTGTTGAACAAAAGAAAACTCACTACACAAGAAATACTACCCTATATGATTTAACAACCACGTATGAGTAAGTTATCCTATATAAGTTTCAGTTCATTTAACATTTAATTACTAGGTTCACTCCATTACCATTCATAAACATGAAAAACTAGGATAAGGATGTGAAACCACTTGCATGGTTTGTTCATGGTCATACAGCCTAACTGTGCAATGTGCCCCTTCTACCTAGAAACCCTCACATAGATTGTGAACGGTTTTTCAAACCATCTAGACAAACGGTGCATATGCTAATTTTATTGATAATTTACAAAATTTACCTTAATGATCTATTAACCTACCCTCTTTTTCCCTAATCTTAGGTTAAGTATGATTTACCTACATAGATCTCATTTAATATCTTTTTGAAATCCAAATATAGGGATTCAAATATCTCCTTCATCAAGGATATAATAGATCTTTTGTTCATCACATTGGATTCACAATGGTAAGTACACCAGTCCCCTTGATTTTTACTCCTTCTCTCTTGCTCTCGACTGGGTATTGGGGTATGTTCATTTTAACCTTTTCATAGATCTACTCCAATATGATTCAAATCAAGGGCCAATACTAGAGAAGGAGGATCTCATAACCCTAAGATGGTTGGTCCAAAACTTATACATAAATTTCTTTGATTTTGGATTTATTGTTTGGGTCCCACCGATTTCATTGGGTGTCGTTTATATAATTTATATTCCATGGTTATATTCATTAGAATAGTATAGGTATTCTCTTTCCATATATGTGATTAATTTTTGGTGGTTATGACCACAACTCTATCCGTTCCATGTGAAAGTTTATTCCATAATAGTTTTTTAGTGTTTTGACATATTTGTGCCACCGTTTGGGTGAGACTTGGCTGACCATTCTGATGGGTAATCTTTCCTATATTAAATGGAATATTTATAATGTAAATTTTAAAATGTTAAGTACCATAAATTTGTACCACATGACCCACCTAAAAAAGAATACTTCAATTTTACAATGAAATGTGAATAAGAATTTGCAAGTATATTGATAATATGACTTGGCCTTAAACATAATTTAATATTAGGTTGCATTTCTCTAGCACCCCTTACCACATTAATAAAAGGTATCCAAATGAACCTTGAAATGGAATATGCTTTAAATTGATTAAATGAACGGTTTCACGCTATTTAGACTTATCAAACTAATGAAAGGCTAGGCATGAACCAAATGACTTGATTAAAAGGTTGATGTTACAGTACCTTATCACACTAATAAAAGGAAAGTCTTTAACCAAATGAAATATTATATGACTTAATAATAAAATAGGAATATCTTAACTTGATATCTCCGTGGATTTTGATCGGGGAATGCCATGAGAACTCTGGAACCCCATTCTGATTCAAGGATATATCTTTCTTAGGATGAGAACCACCTAAATCCTGTTTCATGTTTGTTATTAGATTCCTAGTATGAAACCATTAGATCCCTTCGTATTACTACATGATGCATCATAAACACTCCTTGGATCCATCATTGAAAAGTAGGTTCCATGGTGGAAACTCATAGGGACATGTCTCTGCTTAGCCCCATATTAACTTGGACAATCACTTCGAAATCAGTAGGCACTTTATTGTGGAATTCCCTGGACATGATCCTTGGATTACACTCTCATCCTTATCCAATAAATCGTTACTAATGATTTGGTGACTCTTGAGGTCCACGTTGCCCTAGTTATTACCATATAACTATAACTATCTACACATCACGACCCTATTTCAGTGTTGGCCATGCCTCACAAGAAGAATTAATATAAACTGTTGATTTATTGATTAATTAATTACTTGGTTACATGTTCAGATTCCAGCTTAGAGCTGAAGCATGTAATTGTGTATTTAGTTACATTGTACTTCTTTACTTTATATATGAATGCCTGCACACTATTATATTTCCATTACATGGGATTGATGTTATGGACACCGTTGGTGGTGTCCCATTGAGATTTATCTCACACCCTCCATGGGTGCCATTTGGTACCCGGGGAAGATAACATGGTTGTAGGGTTGAAAAAGGGAAGCATATGGATTTGAATACTTGATGTCTTTTTTTAGTATGGAGCTTGATTGTAGAGGAATGATTTGGAACTCAGGATTATTGGGATAATATTTTGATTCCTTTATACTTTATTGAACATATTATTCATCCTATATTATATCCATGTTTTCTAGTTTTCTAGTGACATGAAATATCATAATCATTTGTTGTGTGCTTAGATGTTATTATGGTAATTTCAGTTATTGTCTTTGTTGTCTATTTTCAATTTTTCCTTCTATTTACATATATTGATTCTAATATTTTACACTTGTGTGTACTCATCCACTGTGCTACACTTTGGTAATGAGGGTATATTCTCCCCATAAAAATGGCATATGCCCTTGCTACTAGTCGGTAGCCTCTGGAATTGAGGAAGATGCACTTGAGGCCATGTGTCCTACCAGTTTGGGGCATCGACCAAGTGGAACCCAGGTCTTGGACATCATAGGGTAGTCATGGATTTAGCCCTGTCTTGGGTTGGGTTACGATAAAATTAGTTGGTAAATGTCAATTTAGGGTAATTATAGAAGTGATTGAGTTTAAATTGTTAGTTTTTTGTTTTATTTTATTTAATGGGTAATTGAAATGTTTTATGCTATTTTTTGTGAAATTACTAGGCTGCCTTTTTAATTGTTTAACTAAAATGTTTTAGATGATTTTATAGGTATTCTTCTCAAATATGGAATAATATTTTTTAAAATTTACTAATGTATTAAAAAATGAGGTGTTGACCTTAAGGGATTTTGGAATGGGGTTTTCTTATTATATTTCAAATGATTATTCGAAATCTATGTGTGGTTCCCCTTTAAAAAAAGTTTAATGACTGTTTTTAGTGGTTATAATTGGGAATGAAAGCATTGGGTTATGTTTTATATTTTCAATTTAGAATACTCAGTTTTTAATGTGTGTGTTCCTGAAAATTTTAAATGAGTATTTTGATTTGTGTTTTATACCATTATTTCAATTTATAATTAGGTTGAGAACATAGTAATTGAAATGATATATTAATAAATGTGATAAGTGGTTAAGTAACCATGTCCATGTTGTAATTATTAAGAGTGGGGTATTGTAAAAAAGGCTCTACTCCCACAGCATGGGCTAGACCAATGCTCTAGTCCCCACCGATCTATTTCTTGAGTTAGGATGCCGGACCAAGGATTTATGCTCTATATATAAGTATCTAGGATCCTTAGTTTTAGTTCAAGATATACATATTATCTAAGAACATTAATGTTTTCTTGGTTTTGGATGTTGAACTATGGTTCCATGCCCCAAAAATTGGCACAGTTTGGGATTTCTGAGTAAATCTCTATCCTCTATAACGTATGTACATACCTTGAATACCAGACCATGAATCTGGGGTATGTTGATAGATTATTTGGTTAGTAAACACCATTTCATTACTAGAAGTTTTTTGTAACCACTTTTATCTTATGTATTAGGCTCTCAGCATGACCGGAGTCCGTTTTTTCATTGGGTTGATAATATGGAACCTACAAGATATGAATGGATAATTAAAAAAATTAGTTGTGAAGCATGATTTACTTTGTTTACTTTCTTATTTATTTCACCTTGATTACCTTAATACACGTTTTCATGTACTGTTTAGTTATTTATACACCATTGGTGGTAGCCTACTGAGTTGTACTCACACCCTACACAGGCCACCATGGAACTTGGGAACCCGATCATATGCTACTTTTTTCTATCACAAGACCAACATAAGGATGTGTTTGTTTGTAAGTTCATGGTATGATGGGTTGGAGCATGGTATTCTAGGACCAGGCTGGGACATGTGACTGTGTTCAGGTTATTTTTTGGTTTTAGTATTTTGGGACTTTTCTATATGACTATATGACATGTAGTGTGTTCATCATATTATTATCACATGGTTTATTTGGTTACTTATTGTCTCTTTCCATATATTGTCCATTTATTGTTACTGCTGGTTATTGTATCTGTTGATACTAATTCTATTGTTATTCTACTATTTTAATTGGTTATAGTCTTCCCATTATACACTTATAGACCTATTCTTTTTTATATTATCCTATGGAATATAAGGAGGTGTGCCTTAGGTCATGGGGTGAACCCTCTCAGGGTACCAGTTATAGTAGCTCCTGGGATAGGGCATTAAAAATCTATATTATAGGATGTGTATTTTGTCTTATTATTTGGTCATGATAGATATGAGTCTAGGATATTTTTTATTATTGGTAATGATATCATTACTAAGTGCCTGAAACCCCATGTATGAGGGAAAGTCAATGTTTATTGGGGTGAGAATTGATGTTCTATATTTTGATTTTATGGTTTGTTGATACTTCCAAATTTATTAGTTCACTTGTATATAATGATATTTATTGATGAGTTTTTATCTCTTGGATTGGTATGGAAAGAGATTGTGTGTAGGTTCATGCATCTTTATGGGAACATGGGATTGATAAGTCATTTATATATTACCTATGATGGATTTGTGAAATTGAAATCAATTCTAATAATTTTTAAAAATATATTCAAAGAATTTTTTTAATAATTTTTTTGAAATATAAATTTGAACAATATATAATATTATTTAAATTTGGGTTATTAAAATGGTTTTTGAAAGGATAAATCATTGGGTTTTAAAAATGAAGTTTTTGAAATGTTAATCCTCAAGTTTTAAAATAGTAATCTTTAGTTAATAATGGAAATATAAAATTTATAAGATGTTAGTGATGCTGGTGTAGGTATCCCTAGTATTGAGATCAGACCTTGTGTATGGGTGTTTTAGGTAGTGAGAGTGACCTAGTTTGAGACCGTGGTTATGGGTCATGGTGATTTTTTGGGTTTTGATGTGTGGTTAGAGGGTTGTTCTTTTTTATACCTTCGATATGGTTTTGGACTTTAGGTTATGATTTTTTTTATGGTAGTGTGGGTGTGGTATCTATTGGGGGTTGTGATCATCCATGTTGCGTTTTGGATGCATGTGTTATTGTTTGGATGAGAGTAATTATGTATGTGTGTGGGTATCATAAGTATGAATCCTAGGGAAAATGGTTTCTTGGGTGTGTTAGACACAATGCATTTTGGAATTCAAGTAGGAGTTCCACCCATGCGCAGTAAGTTTTTTGAGTTTTGATGTGTGTGGCTTAGTATGTGATTCCAGTTTAGGTAGTTAATATCATTTTATCTTTGAAGGTAACCATGAGTAGGTTTAGTCTAGTGTTTTTTCTACCTTGGAATGTAAATCATGGGTGGGTTCCTGAGATATGGGAATGATTCGTGTTTGGTGCTATGTACTTTTTTCTAAAAAAGAATGAACTTGGCTAGGTTACTTTGTAGGAGGAGAACATGAGTGGTTATGGTTTGTTTTAAGGGTACTTTTCAATGTCATCATAGTTCAAAAACCTAGCTTGGTGGATTTGATGGTGGTTTATGTGATTGTTGATGTTGATTTTTGGTAGAAAAGAAAATGGAACCCACGGTGTGTATGGATAATTCTTTTATGATGGTGACACCTGAGGTGACTGGTGGTCATGTTTCTGGGATTGTTTATATGAATATTTGGGTTTTGTATGAGAATGATGAGAATTCCTTGAAACCAATGAAGATGATAGACCTCGTGGCATGGTTAGTTTTTAAGGGGATTTTGGTACTAGATCTAGCGATTTATGACTCATGTGTTCTATATTAGATTTTGGTGTGTGGTTGCAGGAATGTGTGATAACTTAAGATCACTTTTGAGTTCTAGATGTGGTCATATGCAAGGAAGGAATAATGTCATTTAGGATGGGTGAATAGGTTTCTTGGGATAATAAAGTGTTGTTTTTTATCAAATAAATATTGTAAGAGTGGTTATGTGAGAGAACATTTGGTTTTTTGTTGGTGTGATGGATCACTATATTTTTATAGTGAATCATCAGGGAAAAGCACGAAGAACTCGAGTGGGGTAATGGAAGTAGTTCCTGAAGGGAATTTTGGGTCTTGACTTTTTGGTATAGTGTCATGAAGTTGTAGAAAATTTTTGTTGGAAATCCCCCTTGAGTGGTAGTGGTTGAGGGTGGATTAGATTATTTTGGGCATGGAATCCCAAGACATTCATCAAGTTAAGGTGCACCAAAAGTATATTTGACATCAAGAATAGAAAACTTGTGATGGTATTCATCGATGAATTCTTAGCATAATCCTAGTTAGTTATGATCATTCCCATTATCTTGAAATCATCCTGTGTACATTGAGATAGAATTGTATTTATTACTTGCTCTTAGATTGTTTTTGGGTTGTATATGGGGCCTATTGGATGTTAAACTCATAGAGAGGTGATTGTGGATCTGTTTTGTGGGAGGTACACCATCAAAAGTTTAAGGGTGAGCTCATTGGGATGGACTAGATATCAATGAATGTTGTGAGTTTCATTCTTAGAAGTTGGGAATGTGTAGCAGTTGATGATGGTTTTTTGTTCTATTAGAATCTAGATGACCATGTAAAAATTTTTGGGTACAACTTGTGATCAATGTATGAGTTTTGGTGGTTGTAATTTATTGAGTAAAGCTATAAAAACTATACTCCTGAGATGGTGAGTGATATTTTTGTTATGGATTTGTGGAGAAGACCATGGAGTGGATGTGGTGGAATTATAGTGCTAATGAGAAACCTATGAGGTACCCAATTAGATTTCTTGTGGAATCATAACTGGTACATGGATATGTTGTTTGATAGATATGACCATTAACACTGTTTTTGAGTTGGTTCTCAAGGAAACGAAGCATGTTTGTATTAGGGAAATTTTGGTCACTGTTATATAGAATGAAAATGGTTTAGGATGTATTGGATTACTTGATAGTGGAGTTTTTCTAAATGTTAGGGATAGACTTTTTTAGCTATGCTAACTGATAGTGAAATTAATTAACTTTAATGTATCTATGGATGGGTGAAGTTGTAGCATGACAATAGGAGTAGTTGGTCATTTTAGGTTGAGTTGGTTCTGAATGGTCTGACATGGCCTGGAAATAGGAAAAAAATTGGTGAGTTATAAACCAACTTCGGTAGTTGTTTTGAAATTATAATTGCCTTAAGGTAATGGGAATTAGTTTTTAGTAAGAACCATGTTGTCCATAGTTGATGTATGGATGGTGAATGTGTGTACAATCCAATTGGTTTCGATGGAAAATGTGGATACTGATATTGGATGGTGGTCTTGTGGATGTTAGGGAATGGTGAGTTAAGAAATGCATCTGGTATGTTCTGGAAGTTCAAGTTGAGGCTCTGGTGGTACATTATGAATGCGAAAGTTCCTAGCATCGAAAGATAGTGGTGGTGAGATATAGAATATGGTGAGGATCACCATAGAAGGAAATCGGTTTTTTATTATGTTACTAGTGTCTTGGTTTGGGTCGACTAAAGTAAGATCCATCTTGGTGTTCAGTTTTGGTGATGGGAAGTAGATCAGTTTTTGTCCTATTGTGTACCTCGAGATGAAGGTTATTCTTGGGTTTTTCATCATATGTTCTTATGTGTAATGAGGATTTGGGCCTTGATTTTTCAACCAACATAGGTGGATAAATGTGGTTTTAAAACTTTGTGTTCCATTGGGTGATTCCAACTATGGATCGTCATTAGAACTTTGAACGATAGTGTATGTTGGCATCCAGTGATTTGGGACATGAGCTGTGGAGAAAATTGAGCCAATAGTGTGATGATTGTCTCTTTTATAATAGAATGATACTACCCATGAAATTTCATTATTTTTTATTTATGTAGTGTACCATTAGCATCCCTATGGGGTTCTTCTTGTTGATTTGGGTTTTGAGATTTTTTCATCCTTTGAGGAGCATTTGGTTCATGATTATGGATCACAGAAAGAAAATTCATTGGGGTAGGACTATTTCATTGGTTCGATTTTGGTGATGGACTGGTCATGTTGAATAAAAATGTTGGGTTATAGATGTTGATAGGTATGCCTTGTGGCTCGACCCTTCTTCATGGAGGCTTGGTGATACATGGGATTATGGATCTAGGATAAGACATTATAAGGTGGGGAGATTGTATGTTCTTTAACCTGACATAAGGTACATACCATATTAATTATTTGGTTTATGTAATTTATCCTATTTATAGGATAGGTCTTGAGGATTATCCGAGGGTTTAGGGCCCAATTAACAGAAAAATGGGTTAATCTATGCTAAGAGAAAATTTTGCACACAATTATTTGATACTGTGAACCATATCCATGTAGCCTATTGATGGGGGGTCATGGTTGTGGAAACTATGTGAGGTGGCCCAAGGGTCTGTGAAGCTTGAGATCCCCTATGGATCATGTCGAGCACATATCCACCGCATTATTTTTCCAATCATGTAGGTGGAAATCCAAATCTTTTTAGTTTACAATTTGACATATGTAACAAAATAGTTGGTGTACGGTTTGGAAAACCACATGGCCAACCCCTACACCACATAAAAGATTATGTTTACCATTTTTTCCTCCTAAACCTATTTATTTCATCCTTGGTTTTCACCCCATTAGACCTCCTACCGCAAGGCTGATGAACCATGATCTCCTCCCTCCTCTGTAGAAGTTTTTCAGTCATTTATTTGATGTTGGGATTTCCATTTAGTGAAAATAGAAGCATCAGGTAAGTCATTGTCTTTGTTTCCTTCCATTTTCTGGAAAATCACTCATTGGTTGTCTTCCCTCCTTTCAAATTCCTAAAACCTCACTTTTCCAGTATATTATATGTTGTGGATTTGATGGTTGTTTGAGTTCTAATCCAAGGATACAATTAAGAAAATAGTTTCTTAAGGACATGAGTTAGGTGGTTTTAAAGATTTTTCCCAAATAATTGATGTGTTATGAGTGTATTTAGTTATTCTATGTAGATCCATTGTTTTATTTTAATTCCTTTGGTTATGGAATGTAATTTAGGCCTTATATTAAGGCGAGAGACATTTTACGAACAACGTTGTAGTCATTGATGATGTGAGACCAAACCTAGGGATACATGTGGGGTAATTTGAACCCCTAAAATGGTAAAATGAGTTGGTAAGCATCATGTTAGGGTAATTATGGAAGTGAGTGGGTTGTAATTATTAATTTTAGTGTTGGATCTGGTCTAAGGGGTAATTAAAATGTTGTATGCTAGTTTTTTAATAAATTACAAGGAGGTATTTGAAATGGTTAAAATGATGTGTTTTGGATTATTATATGGGCATGGTTTTCAATGATGGAATATGAATTTTTGAAATTGGTTGACATTTTAAAAGGGAGTTTTTGGCCCCAAGGGACTTGAAAAGGGGATTTTATGGTCACATTTAAAATGATGGTTTGAAATGGTTTTTGGTTCCTCTTTTTTGAAAATTATTAATGAGTATTTTGAATCATTGTATATGGAAATGAAAGCCTTAGGGAATTTTTTAGTTTTCAAAGAGGAAGTACTATATTTAAAGGGTTGTTTGAAGATTATTTTAAATGAGTAATTTTATTTTTGTTTTATTCTATGATTTGGTTTTACTGTTCCATTGAGACCATAGTGATTGAAATGATATATGGGTAAATTTGATAAATCTAAAATGAAGAATTTTCATGTGGAATATTGTATGAGTGGGGTACTGGACTAAGGCTCTACTCCCATAGGATGGGCTTGACTAATGATCTTTTACCCACTAATGTATTTCTCAAGT
This sequence comes from Viscum album, assembly GCA_963277665.1. Lineage (NCBI taxonomy): Eukaryota > Viridiplantae > Streptophyta > Magnoliopsida > Santalales > Viscaceae > Viscum > Viscum album. The sequence continues at coordinate 130,070,347 of OY728153.1, forward strand.
AAGGATTTTGGACTGAGGCTCTATGATCTTATCTTAGAGACTAAGGCTCCTCAGTTTAGGCTCATGCTAGACCAATGATATAAGTGGAACAATGTTTTCCTAGTTTATGATGTCAATCTAAGGTGTTATGTTCTTAATGTTTGCATAGTTTGGGATGTTGGAATGAGGCTCTCTCCTCCCAAATGTATACACATGTCTTGATTACCAAAAATAGGCTTTAGGGTAAGTTGATAATTTGTTTTTTTAGTAAATTCTCCATCATATCTAAAAGTGCGTGTAACCCCTTTAATTATATGGATTAGGCTCCCGGCATTATTAGATCATGTTTTTTGTTTTGTAGACATTATGGAACCTAAAAGATAAGAATCGATAACTAAAAAGTATTTGGATGGGAAGTATGATTTCATTTCTTTCCTTGCTTATTTATTGAACCGTGATTACCTACATATACAATTTTGAAAATTGGTTATTTATTTTGACACCATTGGTGGTAGCCTACTGAGTTGTACTCAAACACTTTTCGGGCCTCCATGATACTAGGGTAACTAAGCCGATGCTACTTGTTTTATGGAACATGTTAATGGTCGGGACCTTGTAGTTGGTTTTTCATGGGATGATAAGTTGAAACATGGGATATCTAGAATGGGTTGGGACGTGGGATGGTGTTCGAGTAATTTTATGGTTTTTGTAGTTTGGTACATTACTGTATGACTTACTGGCATGTATTTTATTCATCATGTTATTATCACATGTGTTACATGGTTACTTATTGTCTTTTTTCATATGTATTCCATTTATTGTTTTTATGGTTATTAGTTCTATTGATACGAATTATAGTATGGTTTTACTATAATAGGTGGGTATATTATCCCATTTATATCTATATAGACCCACACAACTAGTTTGGAGCCTCTGGTGTATGGGGAGGAGCATCTGAGGTCATGTGGTGAACTGACATAGGAAACTAGTTATATTGGATCTCTGTTTAGTGATTTATAATTTCTATTTGTTTAAAATGTTGAGTTACAGACACTGGGATTTTGATAAACTATAATTTAATAATTTTTTATTTAATCATAAATATTACATGTCACATGTTTAGGAAACCCTAATAGTTTTTTCTTTTTTAGGTATTCCATGAGGTTGATGTCCCAACAAGGTTAAAATGAAAATACTTAGAAGGATTTTCTATAATATCACAACATTTTTATAGTCTATGAGGATGGAACATATAAGACCAAACTAGATTTTTAATTCTAGAGTCTACATAAGTAAGATTGATCAGTTTCAAACTTGTGGAAAGAGTACATGTAGGGATAGGGGAGACAGCCTTCAGTTTCATCCATTTATGAAAGGGGAAATAAGATTCATTATTGATAGAGATTCTATGAAGAATAGTGAGGAAGTTGTGGTTTATTTTCCATAGGTATCATGATGATACAGCTCTCTCATTGGAGATGTTTCAAGTCTAGTTTTGATCATAGTTTATTTCTTCAACTATAACTATGACCCGTCAGTATGAGCTACTTAAATTTTTGTTATGGTGGTCTAGAATGAATCTATTTGGGCTAAATTTTAGGATCCTTCTCTAATATAATTCAGACATTTCTATTTGATGAGGTGAGGGAGATAAATTTCGAGGAGTATTTTTATCCGTAGAGGTAGAACTTGTTCACCTAGTTTATGTTATTGATAAATCTCAAGGTACTAGTGATACCCTAGGTCATTGGGAGGGTACTATATATTACTGAATTGTGATGATAATAGAGTTTTTTGGATTCCCTATATATAAAATATGTGGCATAATGTTCCCAATTACCTAAATAGAATGGATTTTAGAGATTATAGGGTAGGTCCCAGCCAAAATCATCATGTCTCTACCAGAGTAGAAACTCTAAAAAAAACCTCCACAAAGAGCATCAATATATTATTCATGTAGAGGCTGAGGTCAATTCATGGAAAATATTTTGTCCCAAAATAATGTATCCTTGGATCCTTTGAAAATCATGGAAATCATTTCATAGGATTCTCCCAAGATTTTTATTGAGGTTTGGAGACTAATTGGTCCTATATAAACTTAAATGAGGATCCTTCTTGAATTATATAGGATTTTGACTCCAATGATAATCTTGACTATATTGGATCTAGAATATTTGTGGATTGAAATTTGTCAAACATAATTCAAGAATCTAATGGAGAATCTAGGATCCCTCATGTTCTTCATTTTATAAAAGTCTATTCTCTATTTGAGGTTTTATATGATGCTTCCTATCATTCATTAGGATGTTTCTTGGAACAGAATTCAACAGTTTTTTCTTATTTATATTATTAGTTACATTCTTGTGGGAAAAACTATGTCATCCATGAAATCAATTTGGGAAAAACCATGTATTCATGGATGTTTTAGTTAAATAACCTCATCAAAAAGAATTTTTTGGATTTCACCAATCACAAGATATTAGGGTATGTCTTCTCTAAGATGGACTTATACATTTAACAATAATGGTTTATGTAATTATTACAGGAATACAACATTAATATTTGAATTACACTAGGTGAGTGTAAGGTTATAGTTGATTCATTGAGTAGAAATACTCACAATGATGTCTTGTATGAGTATGGATATTCATGGAGAGTGATTAATGAATTTTTAATGATTCATATTGATATTGGATAGGTTGGGTGAAAATGATTTCTTCTTCAGATGATAGTGTAGTCTCCTTATGTACATTTGGTGGAGTAGTCCTATTAGTGGGATTTTGAGGTGGATTATGGAGATGGAGATATGTCATTGGTGATATGAATGTTGATTGTTCAAAGGATGAACAAAATAGAGTGATATTTTATTATAGTTTGTTATTCCATTGGTGATGTGTGCGGTGGTTCCCTATAACACCCAGTGATCTAGTTTTGTAGTTTATTCTAGCGTGAAAAAAGATGTAATGTTCTCTAATAGTTTGGTTTTTATGTCCATTGTTGAATTGTTATTTTTTTAGTTTGTTTCCTTATATTTATTCTTAAAAAAGGTGTAGTCTAAAAACCATATTCATATAGTTTACTCTAGATGTAAAATGATCCTCAACTGAGGTGGGAGGGAATTTTAGTATAGATAATCACTAATTTACCCCTAACCTAAGGAATATATGTTTCTATAGAGTTGATTATATCATTTTAAAATTTTAGTTCACTTCATAGAAATCAATGAATCTTTATTAGTGTAAATTTTGTTGAGGAAATATCTATATTTGGTGGTGAGGCTTCCCAATATCTTAAAGAAGATTAACTTTTCTCATGATCATTTTTACTTCAATGTTGTAGAGAGGTATCGATTATGATACTGGGTCTTATTTTATCCTTAGATCATGTTTTCATCCATAGATAGATGGTTGGATAGATCATACCATCAAAACTCTTGAAGACATGTATTTCTCTTAGGTCCTAGATTCTGTAGCATTGTAGATCAATAACAAACCATTGGTTGAGTTTTTTACAACTAAAATTTTCACTAAAACATTATTATGGGACCAATTGAATAATCTTAATGTTGAAATTGTTTAACTCACTTTTTCGGTATGGGGGTTAGAGTGTAATAAATTCTTGGGCCGAAACAAGTATAAAAATGATATATAAGGTTCATGTAATTCTCAAGGGGACTAAGTCACCATAAGATCATCAAAACTTTTATAACAATCATACGAGAAGAGATTCAAAGATAGATGTTGGAGATTATATATTCGTGAAGGAAAATCATTATCATGGGAAATGAATTTCGAATATGGTTTTATTCTTTCTACCAGGTTTTTTAGACTTTTAAGGTGTTGATACATGTTTTATCCAAGTTTTATTAGATATAACTTCCCCCACATATGATCTAGATATACGATGTATTACAAGTGTCATAATTCATGATAACTATAATGTCATCGATTGGTGTGATATCTATGTAGATGATGATACACCCTTTGATAAGTAGGCATTGGGAATGCAAGACCACCAGGAAAAGGTGTATTTGGGTGTTTTATTCCCTTGGTTTATTTATTTTGGGGAAACTTTGTCCTAGGGGGACTACCTAGGAACTTGATTCCTAGATACATTCTTAGTATCCCATGATATATTATGTTTCGAAAATATTTTGAATTTGTTTTTTGTTAATGTTATTTTATGAAATATTGAGTTGGGATTATCGTATTTTATTCCTTTTTATTGATTATACCTTTTTCGAGTGTCATATTCCTTGAGAGTGTTTCGGGAAGCTAGTTTTTAGTTTTTCATAAATTTTCTCCAAATTTATTAGAGTGAGGTGTTTGTGCTCCAGTGATGGTGATTTTCTTGAGAGGTGTCACATGCGGTGGATTTTCAAAATAACCCCTTTTAATTCCCTATATCCAAATACATTTTTAAATTTTAAAGGGAAATAATTATTTGAGTGTTATTTTATGTAATTTATTGGATTCTTGTTTTTGATAAATTTATATTTTTCTACAAATTTTGGTCCCTAGAGGGGTAATAAAGTGGGTTCAGTGGAGTAAGGGAGATGAAAACGTGTTGTGGGATAGTTTTACACTATAATCTATAGTTAATGATGTGGTAGTGTAATTCGCTCCCTGAATAGTAAATTCATATCCAAGGAATGGTGGTTCACAAGGTTTGACTCCAGACCTGATTCATGAGTTCATGAAATGAAATGGTAGAGGACTAGATTTTCTAAATCCATCCCTAAAAACTAACTACATGATATTAATTTTCATGAAATGAATTGATATAGGTTTATTAGATTGGGGATACATGTTTTTCAATGAGTCTTAAAACTCAAACCATTCAAGACAATAATTACACATTCACATTGTGAATCTTCCTCTAGAATCGTTCCTATAAATCTAATTTCATCCAGGGTTTTATGAAAGGCCACTATTTTTTCCCTTACCATAGGTGGCCCAAGGGTATCTATAAAGGTTTTTCCGAGTCCTTTAGATATTTGTTTACTATTGGTTTACCATATTTGATCCATAGTGATCAGATGTGAGTTTTACCCCTTTCTCTTAGGGTTATTCTATGATTGTATTTTTTCCCTCCATTGTTATCATTCCATGTCATGGAATTTGTTCTCTATTAATCTTATATAGTTATTTTGATTTTTTTTGGAGAGGTTATGGAAAAACATAAATGGAGGTCCATATATTAATTGTGGGATAGTATATAGGATATCTATGTTCTTGTTTCATTATTGTTTGTGGAACATTCATGTCCTTGATATAGAGGATTCTATTCTTATATTACTATTTTAATTACAAATGTAATATTATAATGATCAATCTATTTGGATCTATTTGGATGATTTTTTAATTAAAATTAATTAATATTACAATAGATTAATTAATGATCATTGTTTATCATTATTGTGAAATCATGTTCTTTTACCATGATAAGGGTTTGTACCTTCATTTTATAGATGATGTGTCAATTATCATTATCTTTTGGTTTAACATATAACTATGATTAATATTTTTAACGAAGAAAATATTGTTAATGTTTATTAGATATAGAATTAAAGAGGAATTTTATATTGAATACATTAATTTTATTTGAATTAAATAAAATGATTTTTGAGGATTGTTTAATTCATAAAATAATTGTTTTAATTGAACTGGATAGAGAACGTGAAGCTGGTATGTTTCTTGATGAAATAATGAAGTGGTATTATTTAATTGAATTTTATTCCTTAACATATGATGAAATTTAAATCTATGATTGGAATCATGATTAAATAATTTGTTTCTTTTAAAATATGATGAATTAGGTTACCCATGTTAATATTCTGTGATAAATGAATTAGTTAGTCTATGATGAAAAATAACTAGTAGTTCGATAAGAATAATTATTTAGGGAAGAGTGATCCCATTTTCTTATACTGGATGGTTTCACATTTTTTGGGTCCTACATGTGCTAATGAATTTTATCCTTGAAAATACCATGTGTGTTTTATTTTGATCTGATTCATTACATGTGATGTGATTTTATTTTGGGATAGATTATGGTTGAAGAGACATGGCGTGGGATGATCAGGTTTGTGGGAGAAGTTTATGCATGATATGGTGGGATGAATGGTCATATTATTAGTGATAATCCTTGGGATGTCATGAATTATACCATAAGTAATGTAATGTGTATGGTCTAGGATTTCCCACATTTGGGCTAAATGTTTGACACCTTTTTGATAATATGTTCTTCTTTAAATTCTAGATGGACTATGTTACTTCTCTACATTTATTCATTTCCCTACATTTTGGGGTAGCTAGTCATTCATAGTTACACAATTTTCATGATATCTTACAAAAATTCATAGATTACCAGGAATTATGGAATGTTATTTCATAATAAATTTTTTAACCAATGGGGTTTGTTATTGATGGAATGATGAAAAATATGATAATTTTGAGAATTTTTAGGATCAGTTTTTTTATTCCTAAAGGGTATGGAAATCAGTTGGTGATGTGATAAATATAATGATAAAGAAATGTTAATATTTAATTAAACGAATAATAATAATTTGTAATGTTTAATTCAAACAAATAAATTAATTTCACTAGTATTATAGTATTCCAATATGATATATAATGTATAGTAGTGGTAGATGGGTGTTAGAGTGAATGTTGTTGTAGTTTAGCCTATGAATTGATTGATTCCCATTGTGTGTTTGGGAGATATATTATATCTTATATGTTATTAATTTTCATATCTTATCCCACCCATAATGGTAGGGATACTAAAACCTACTAGAATCTGGGAGGATTTTTCCCCAACCTTCATGGTGGCATGAAACGAATGGTTGACTACCACCTCTATCCACACTCTCTTCTCTATATATTATTATCTACTAGTATTTATAGTAGTTACCATTCACATATATGTTTCTTAATGGATATAATTGATTTTGGTTATTTTAAAAATATGTATATATAAATATAGTATCCAATATATTATAATTGGTATTTCATGTATGGGTAGTGATGGATTGATTTATAATACTGGAAGTACTGGCTTTGGGGGATCCCAAAAACTACTCGATTATTAACTAGAGTTGTGGTATGGGGTGATGATATGATAATATGAACATGATCAATTGTATTAAATAATATTATTTAAATTAGGATATTCATGTAATGTTACATTAGACCTAGTGTACTTGGGAAGGTCAATTATAGAGAAATATGTTTGAGGACATGTGATGCTGGTGAATATAATACAACTTGTGAGGAAGAGGTAATAAGGTTCCTTCTATTGATATTATGTTATATGACCAATTTATGGAGATATTTGGTGATATGTAGGAATGGTGAGTCTTAGAAAATAGTATACCTACTAAAGGGAAAACTTTGATTCAATTGTTGTTCACTGGGATTTAATATTCATTCATTATCTTTTAAATGAGAGGCTATAGGACGTTTTCTACTAATTATTCCTATTATGAACAACCTAAATCATTATAAAAATATTTTCATGCCTATAAGAGATTTCTGATGATTGGGTTTTAAATTACTAGCTCATGGGGGTTATTCAAGTGTTATTTGGTCATTGTGGGAAATATTGGGGATATCTTTTGGTACCAAAATTTTTCATACATTTTCAGATGCGTGACATTACATTTATATACTATGGATTATTTTAAATTTTTGTTGAGTGGGTGTTTTTGGTTGTTTCTATCATATCTCTAGTTTCACTAACCTTATAAAGAAGTTCCTCCCATATATGTATATAATATACCATCAATGCCTATCTGTAACCCTTGTTCTGTTAGATGATGAAATCATGAATCATTATCTCACTTCACTCATTGTTATCTAACTATGAGTACCACTTGGGGGAGGGTGTCATTATAAAAAAATAGTTGAAAATATTTATATCTAGACATGAGTAATTCAAGAATACACAATTATAAATAACTAGTATAAGAACCAAGGACATTTTAAAACATCATGGATCATTAGAAATCGACTCTCGGACCATGTGCCTCAATGATGAAAATGATTATTAGAAGAAATTTTTTCAGAAGAATCTCTTTGATTATAATGATTAGTATAAAAATGATTCAATTTAGTATTAATATTTATAATGAAATCCTCAAAATAAAAAATATATATTCACACTATAATAAAACTACAATTCAAAGCTCACATGGAAAATTGATAATGCACAACATAAACATGATTAAAATGGATTCATGTATGTTGTTCCTTATTTTTTTTAAAAAAATCCATCAGAAAATTCATAACATTCATTGTATAAAAACTATAATGGATTATATTGAGTTATTTGGGTTCAGTTGCAGTATCATCAGAAGGTACACTACCTACAAATTACTTTATATCTATCTACATATATGGTTTAGCAATATCTTAGGATGAAGAATAGTTATATATTCTGATAAAATGTTACTATATATTCCAATGGAACATTTAAAACACCATTTCTACATTAGAATAATTTCCAAGATTTAATTGGTCAAGAAAAGTTCATAAGAACATAAAATCAAAAGTTATATCAGAAAAAAAAGATCTTAATAAAAATCATCAATTTATCAAGAAATTAATGTAAGTGGTATTTTTATTTTAAAAAACGAATATTATTAGTCATTTGACTGGCCATTTTTTTTAAATTAATATTTAGGGTAAGACAATGGATTCGTATATAGAGAATTATGATTTTGACCTATTAAAGGGTATATAATGGGAATATGACTACTTGTATAAAGTAGTTTTAGTGGTAGTAATCCACCTTAATTATGAATTTATTTTAATAAAATTGTAATTTATTAATTGAAAATGAAAAAAATGATGGATGATAAAATATTATTGTCTGTAGAGTAACAAAACAAGTCATGAAAATGAGAATTGTATCACTTTCTTATCATATGATTTTATTAATAATTTTATTACCCAAATGGTTTATAATGATAGTACGAATGGGAAAAAGAAAAAAAATTTGATGACATTTATATTCAAGAATTCATCAATTTAAAATCCATGGTTTCTAAATTGTATATATTCATCTCAAATAAATGTTTTATAGAACTTTTAAAATAAATTGGAAATTTTAAGAAAGGTTTAATTTTGTTAGAAATGATAGTTCAATAAAAATTAAACTATTTTAATCGATTAATATTAGAGAGAATGTGTTATATTTTAAGAAAATAGTTTATATTTAAAGGTGTAATGTGTTTCCCAAAAACCTCAATATTATTCCTATTTTTAAAAATAAATACCTATTGTTAAACAAGTTATAATGCAAATTTTATTATAATTTTTCCAAATACAACTTAAAACTATATTTTAGAAAAATTCATCTTTTAAGCATAAAATTGATTTTATTCTAAATTCATGTATAATGTAGATTAACCATGAATTATTTGGATTTGTTAAATATAAAGAGGATAATTTTACATTTATACCTTTTTGATAATGAATCGGATCTTCTGAATACTTGATTAAATGAAACAAAATTAAACATTTTTTATTTGAATAAATGCTATATTTATATTTTTAAACTCCTAGAATAAATATATAAATTCAAAATTATATTTTTAAACTAAAATTTATATTTATAAGAAGTTTAGTTCATTAAAAAAATTGTTTTATAAAAATTAATTTCATTATTATATAATGATAATTTCATAAAAGTGAAATCATCAATATTTTTCACTATTCATAAAAAAACACCCCTTTCTAAAAAATATGTAAAAATGACCATGGGATATTTATAATATTATAAAATCTTAAATGAAACTAATTTCATAAAATTTAGAATTTTAATTCCAGAATTTATCTTTTCATTAAATTCTTGAATAATGTTATGTGCATTATGCTAGCTTTTCTTTATAATGAAATAATTCAATTATACTTAAACCTTACTAACCATTTTATCTTACCCTTTTATTTTGTTTTACATTACCCTAAGATTTGAGGAAATGTTCATTGAATGAAATTCATATATAAAGTAATTTTTTCTTGATATAGTTTATTTTTCCAATGTAATATTGAAATAATTATGTATCTAGTTTTCCAAAACTACTAAACAAATTGAAACTTGGTATTAATGACCCTCATGTTTTATAGTAATAAAATAATGTAAACACTGACTCTATGTCCCTATAGATAAATTGTTTAATTAGTATTCTTGGAATACTATATCCTCTTTTATGAGAACCCAAACCTTATGCATGCTTTGTTTTTGAAAATTGTTTTTCTACAATCCCAGAAATAAAATTAATGTACCTTGATGAGTAGAGTCTTTAGAATACTAGAAGCAAATATATCATCATAGATTTAAAAACTACATATTTATTTAAAACTCCATATATTTATCCTAACTACTATAGATCTTATAAATCTGAATTTTATTCCATAGAAAAATTATATAAGTTAAAGGGTGAGTATGAAACCCCATTATGTAAATAATTAAAGCAAACCCTGAATGAATATATGGGTTATGAGTAAAAACATGAAACTATAAGTTTGATCATAATAATAATTCAAACATAATATAAGGGAATGAAAACACATGATTATGGAATCATAATCATATGGAAACATCATAAAGTATGAAATCCAAAAAAATTATCAAGACTAACCACCATGAAAAAATAAACTAGGTTAACCAACATCATAATAATCATATTCTCATGAAAAAAACCAAACATAGATTGGGTTATTAGAATAAACATACATGCACACTAAACATGGTATCTCACGTGAAATTAAAATTAACCAATGCATTGGAGGGACATTAATTTACATCTCATCACATAAATAAAAATTATACATATTAATGCCACATGAAGAAAAGAAACTAGTCCTTAATTAGAATAATGATCAAACACGTGAGAAATAATTGGGTTTCAAAATTATAATTTAAGGAATAAATTAAGTATAAATAACAATGATTCCAATGAGAAGAATAAATTATTAAATTTAAAATATTCATAATTTCATAAGTATTATAGGTCTTGAATATGGAGTTTCAATATAGAAAATTCATTAAAAGGATATAATAGAATAATGTATAAAAACATACCACTTTTATAAAGTATTATGTAATCTGTAAAGGATCTTGTTTAGAAAATAAAATGTAATATTTTTATACATGATAATTGGTATTTAACAATATGTTTTATATTATATATTGATTATTTTTAGAATTAATTCGTGGTTTTAAAACAATTTGAAGCAGTGATGCTTGACATGAGATAATAAATAGGAAAGTTCCCTTTAATCTGGTATACCAAAATGTCGGAATATTAAAGGGAAGAAAAAAATTTTATAACCACATAAATAAAAATTATATATATATATATATAGATTTATTTATATATTTAAGGGATATATATAAAAGATTTATAATATAAATTAGATGAATATATCATAAAAATGTAGAAATAAAAAATTAAATTTGCAAACAGAATGCCATGATGGTGGTTCAAAAGATCCATCATCATGTTTTGAAACACCATTATTGAAATTAAACATCTATAAATAAAATAATAAAACATTATTTCACTAATATGATATGATAAATATGATTTTAACATGATTAACCAATTATATTTTTTATAATTAAAAAGGATATCATTAGCGGGATGAAAAATTATGGGTAATGAGGGGAAAAGGTCGATTAAATTGATTGAAATTATAATTATCATAGATGAATTTTAAAAAGGATTAGAACTCACCATTATGGAATAATGGGATGAAAAGTGATATCATAAGCTATAATTAGGGTATAAAAAATGAAAGGAATGGGGTAATTCAATGAAATACATTAAAAATAATGAAATCATATTGAGTTATAAAAGACCCATATATTTTATAGAAAGCATCATTCATTGGAAATGAATAGAAAGCTAATTAATGGTGTTTTAACAATTTTAAATAAATATTAATGATATTATAATTCATGGGGTCAGTAAATACACCATAATAATGAATATTTTTTGATAATATAAAAGAATGATTTATTGAAGGGTGACTGAGACAGAACCCTTACAACATAAGAAACATTCTAATAGAAAACCCTAGAAAGAGATTGGTATTTTTAAGACTTAGTTAAAACACTATGATTAAAAAAATATGGTATTAAATATCCAATTAGAATTATACAAACCATTTAAATTAAATTATGTTTATAAAAGAAAATGTGCCTTGATAAATGAATTTTTTGAGTGAAAGCCAATCCTTGTGTCTGAAATCTCTCTAATAATGCCCTTACCTTATTGAATAAAAAAATTGTTTTTATAATATATATTAAAAATATACATATTCACCTATATTTATTTTTATTAGGACCATTTATTACCAATTATTACTTATATTTAATATTTTTTCTTATATTAGTTACTCGGGATTGTTTCGATAATTTCTTTATAACAATTTTAGTTTTTTGAACTTTTGAAATGGTGTTGTAAAATAGATTCAAGGTATATAAAATTATGTATGATTATATAATTTTTTATTCCATTAATTAAATACTTATATATTTTATAATGATATCCCCAAAAAATATTCAAATTATGAATGGTAACTTGACATGTCTACTTAATGTGGTTTATTATACTATGATTGTTTCTTATAAATAAAACAAACTAAACATAGAATATTATTATTATTGAGTATTAATTGCGTGAAAAATATAGTATTAGTAAATTAAAAAACCATTTTCTACCGACCAGTTAGAGTAGTGATTGAAAATTGATCATTTTGTTCAAGGAGGTGATAGTCAACAAACACACCTAATGAAATTTTACTTATTCTTAATGATTTCAGAGGAAAGTTTAATATGGATATTAAATTACTATAATAACACTTAATTTTAGAAAGATTGATAGTTTCATTATACCTTCAAGTATATATTTTATTTTCTGGGTATATAAGATGAATATAAATAGAGAAGTTATGTTGAGAGTATTGCCTCTCCCTTGAAAGATCTCCCTATGGTATATCCTAAAGGCACCATACCATGGTTTATTAATGAGAATAAGGAATAAAAGGCATTGAGAGGGTTTTTAGGATATACTAAGTTAGAGTATTTATTATCAAAGGCATTGTAATTGATGCAAATTTTTTGAATATTTTTTCTAATTTTATATGTGAAGAAAATGGTACTTTTATAAAAATTTATTATTTTTACAGAATATCAATCAATTTTATCAAGGAATAGGGATTAAAAAATGGAAAATAATTGTGTGGGGAGAGAGATAATTATGAGACTCTGTACACCATCCAAAATTAAAAATGTTATCTATACTTTTTATCCACGTTCACTATGAGAAACCAATTTTATGATGCTTCAACATTACCGTGGGAAATCCACATTCAGATTTGGAAACAAAGTTTAATAAAAAATGGTTAAATTTAATTTTTATATTAATTAAAAAATTATGATAAAAATTTAAATAACTTCATAAAATATAACTTTTATATGTTATAGAAAATAATTTTTGTAATAGCGCACATAACCTACAATAAAATGTTTCATAGAAATATTGCATTTTAAAATTAAAATTTATGTATTGAATATAATTATCAGTTATCTTAATTATCAAGACAAGATTTGGATTATTCTTAAACCAATAAATTTTATTTTTCTTTAAAATCAATCTAAACTGTATTTTTTCAAAAATAATGTTTAATTAAATGAAAAGGGCAAACATATTTTTGGATTAGAGGTAGAATATTATAGTAAAACATGGGAATTATGAATTTAAAAGTAATATATTTACATTTGATAATATTACAACATGAATAGGTATTTTATAAATAAAATGGTTTTATAAAATTCTTTCTCTCTCTTATATTCTAGTAATATTATAATAGTTATCATTTTTGAAAAAATTGTATTTTTTACTATAAAAATAAAACATTATTTTAGTAAAATCCTGTAAAATAATATAAATATAATTTTAACATTATGAACACATGATATAAATAAATTTAATTATATTAAACATATATAAATGATAGAAATTAATTTTGAAATAAAAATTTTATATTGTATTAAAAACCATTTTTTGAATGACATAACTTTTATTCAATAAAGTTAAATATGGGTTTGTAAATAAGAAAAAAATTATAAAGTTACAAAGACGCATATATAATTTAAATATATGGTCTTATAAAATGATTTCTTGAATATACAATTCATAAATTTTTTGTAATAATTTTAAATAATTCATGTTATTTATAAAAATATTATTTTTCAATACTTTCCAAAAACCAATAATTTTAGAAAAAAGCCCAAAATAAAACCTTAAACTAGAATTGAACATATAAATTTAAAAATTTAATTTATTTTTCATTTTTTATTTCTAAAATTTTCAATTTTAAAATTTATATATAATTATAAAATATACACTGAAAATCTTTTTATATGAAGATTAATTTTTTTTGGAAATTATAATTTTTCTTATTCTAAAATTATATATAACACCAATAAAGTAATATTTAATCAATAAATATTATATTTTATTAAAATTATCATGTAATAATAATATACATTGTTTTTTAATGAATATATACATCACCTAAATAGATAGATTCATAAACAAAATAATGAATTATGATAATTTGTAAAAAATACAGCATCTGTATATGTACTAAAAAATTTCATAATTCAATTCCTCATATTCCTAAATGATAATTATATAAATATGTCTCATGTTATAATTATACCATAGATTCATTTCATTTCATTATTACTGGTGGAGAATTTTATCAATCATTTTTGACATAATTAGATGAAAAAATATATTAGAATCAGGGTTCATTAGATTCTCCCACTATAAATAAATTAAATCTTGGAAATTTTAAAACTCAAATGATGGGATTAATTTAAATAGGTAGATCCTAATTAAAAATACACTTTTAGTTTATCATGGTTCAATTTTGATTGTGATGTCAAATTTCCCTAGAATTAATTTTGTAATACACCATAATTCAATGATTTTTTTGAAAACTAAATTGGATTATTCCGAGACTAGGTGCTGAGACAGAATTCTATTTCGAGGTATGATGTGCTAGGAATGGTCCGTCAAAAAAGATTTAGTTTTTAAATAGTGTGCATGATTGGTTTTCTTGAAAAGGTAGAATAACTATCAAATGGTTGTCTAGATCTGAAATCTAATGGCAATGTTGCATTCAAGATGGCGGGTTTACCATGGGGAAATCATAAGTTTAGTCAGAATGGGCCTCTAGTGAGAAAACCCAAAAATGGAATAACCATAAATAAAATTATTTTATTTTTCAAATCCTTGTAACTCATGAATGGTAACTCAGATTTAAAATCTGAGACCATGGTTGAGATCATGAGGGTATTATTTCCTTAGATAAAGCCTAACATTGGTCAGAGCAGGTAAATAGTGGAAAGTAGTTTTTGGCTGTAAATAAAATAATTTATATAAAATATATTTTATTTTCAAATCCTTATAACTCATAAATGGTAAATTAAATTGGAAATATGAGAGTACCATTGAGTCCATGAGGGTATGTTTACCATAGGCAGAGCCTAATATATATCAGTGCAGGATAGCTATGAAAGTTATTTTTTGGGATGTAACCATAAATAAAATAATTTAAATAAAAGTTATTTTATTTTTGAATCCTCATAACTCACAAATGGTAACTAGGATTGAAAATTCAAGACCACCGTTGAGTTCATAATGAGATGTTCTCCTTTTGAACGACTTAACCTTGACTTGTGTGGGTCGAGGGAAAAAGACAAATTTTGAACTATTTTAAAGTTCATTTAAATAAACATGTGATCATGGATTTCTAACTTTTAAACTGGGGATCAGATCAAAAATACGAGGGCACTTCTGAACTCAGAACATCGAGATTTACTTAGGAAATACCTAACATCAACTAGCGAGGGTCGACCGAAAAAAGATTTTTTTCGGACTTTTCAGAAAAAATAATAATATAAAAAGTTATTTTATTTGTTTTATTCGCCATTAAGAAGGTTGTGGTGTAGCGACGAGGTGAAACTGAATCTCATTAATGAACCTCATTAATGAATCAATGTAATGACACTGCAAAGTAATGGTAATAGAAATGTTTTCCCCCTTTAATGTTTTAAATTGGGGTGCATCATTGATGTGGGAGAAACGATCTGAATATCTGGAGGATCACCATTTATGAACGACTAATGAATAGTGATGATCACCGTCAATGTTGAGCACTTTCCACTACTCCTTAATATATCTCACCTTTTATGTCGGATAGAGTGTTTCCATGGATGGATTTCCATCAACGAAAAATCCACTGTTCAATCAAACTTTCACTCTAAGTAAGGTTTTATCTTTTGAGAATTTGAATGCCCTATTTTTTTTTCAAAACAAAAAACATGAATCAACCCATGAACAGGTTGATCCTTGGGCTGCTAGTTCTTATGAGATGTTCTTAACTATGGATGATTTGGTGGAAATGAGTTTAAGATTTGATTTAATTCTTGATCCTTTTAACGGGAGCGGATTGACACCGTGATGAACGATGGAGGAGGTTCGTTCCTTGAATTGTTGTCTTGTTTTTCCTCTCTTCTTTATCCTCCCACGTTCTTCTTTCTTCTAGGGGATATGAATGAATGATCATCATGCATTCACCTTGTGGCACAATGATCTAATATCACAGATTGTAGATGAACATGGCATAAAGGTAAGGCGATAATGATGACGGTAGTTGGATAGTAGCAGCGCATGAGATACCATCAATCAAGTGCTTTCTAGAAGAAGGGATCACAATGAAGTTAAGATCCCACAGCAGGGAAGTGGTTGGACTAAGGGATCCAAAACAACATTTGAAATCGAAATCGTACCACTGGAGAGAGTTCAGTGGACCATGGAAAAACCCCATCAGCGTGTTGTGGTGGCAGCGACAACTGCATCCATGTGGTTGTCCACATGGAGGAGGTTGCGGCGTTGAATCTGTCCCATGGTTCAAAGTCAGAGACATACTAATCTAGTGGCTAGAAACAACCAACTATGTTTCATGAAAGGGCACACGACGGTGGATGCCATGCCCCGGGCAAGCACCACTGGCCTGCTCCGATGTGGGTCGGGCTGAAGCTGGCGAGCCGAGCCCAACTAGGCGGACGGGGACAACAATGGGCCAGACCGGGGCCAGCCAGTATGGGGTGGGCCCAACGGGCCAGGTCGGACCCGGTTCAGGTTAGATCTGGTTTGGGTCGGTTTGGTGGGTCCTAGGTCGGTCTGGGTCGGACCACACCCAGACTCGGGCCCAATAGTCCCTCTTTTCGCTTAAACATCCCTAACTCTCAAATGGAGCGTCCATTTTTCAATCCGCATGTGGCGTTGGGACCCTTGAGATGAAAAGTTCCTTTTGAGATAATCTAAGTGGGTATTTTTGAATGTTGGAAGTCGGCCAAATGGTTTGAGGTGTAGGTCCTTCCGGTACAAGACTACTTTAGCGGGGATCAACGTGTTTTGTAAAACAGGACTCCCCAGGTCGTGGGAGCAAGTTCATTTAATTTGAGTAGCTTCTTCCAGGGTTTTCACTCCTCTGAAGGACTACAATGTGGGTTCCTAGAGATTTTCAAATAGTCAAACTAGGTACTCCCCTGTGGATCAGGGAGTTGGTCCTCTATCCGTGGAGTCTGTACTCTCCTATAACACTAGGGTGCGGCTCCTCCACCTCTAACACACATAGATTCATTACTCCTCTACTGCGTAAGGTGGAAGTCCTATGTGATATGATTCGATACTCCCCTTCTGTTCCAGATCATGATTCCTCTATACATGATTGAGTAGAGTTGGTACTTCCCTATCGGGTAGGGTGCAGGTCCTCTACGATAGGAGTCGGTACTCCCATGTGGTTCCAAGGTTCCGGTCCTCCACACGTGAACTGACAGACTCAATAATCCCATATCATACTAGGGCACAAGTCCTCTAGTCACCAATTAGTACTCCCTTATAGGGTAAGGTTTGGGTCCTCAATTATATTTTGATCTCCCTTGGTTTTCAGACACAGTAGTGAGGAGCGGGCCCATCCACTTGATGAAAATGATGCCTAGATAGGAGCCAGTGGTCCCACAAAGAACTAAGGTGAGATACACTCTTTACAGAAGAGACAATGGTTTTGCGAGATGGTTAGGAGTATGGATCCCTCTTTCATGTACAATGGTGAGGTTGGGGCTCTACACTTGTGTTTCTTTAGTCTTGTGTTGGGAACTAGACAAAAATGATTGGACCTCTGGTGATTGGCAGTGAAGTTGGACCTAGTATAATGTTATCGATGGAGCAGGTTCTCTTAGATTTACCATTTGGAATGGTAGAATTGTTCCCGATGGAGTGTACCTCTCAGATGGGTGCTATCGAGGATGGATGGGCTCATGGAGTGTGATCTCCTAGTATCATGTGTTTCCTCTCAAACCTAAGATAAGAATCCTGATGCTAGCTATGATGTTGGATCCTTATGATTCCTAGTGTCTGAAATGAGTATATATGGATGTTATTAGTATATGAATGGGCTTATACTAGTGTCAATATTACTGTTCTATTCTTATGGGTTTTCACTTGTACTTTACCATTGTGGTTTTATGGTGTCCTACTGAGTATTGTTCTACTCACCCCTGCACGGGCTTTGCCCACACATGTGGTGTATTGTGATGACAATAAATACTTTGACGAAGTCTAGGGAGGACCAAGAACAGGTGGTTCTTAATGAGATCAGACAGATGATACATAATCATACAGCTATAGGTAGTTACCCATCACCTACCCTTCGGGTAGGGTTGTTGGCGGACAAGCTTCAGGGACTTGGAGTTTTACTTGTGTTTTGTCTTTCTTTTGGTGGGCTTGTATACTAACCCAATTTTCCACCATGTACAATACTTTTCATTTAACTCTAGTTGTTTTATACGTAGAGGCTTGCATGAATAGCTTCATTGGCATTTTACTTTTCAATACCTTTTTCTTGGAGTTATGTGCATGTGTACAGGAACTTTGTAAAATGCCTCCGATTTGTGGGATATGCCTACTCGGTGCTAGTTTTCATCCCCTGAAATATCAGAGTAAGGCTTCGGGTATTCATTGCATGGGCCTTGGGGAAAAGGTCATGACGGAGTGGTAAAAGAGGCATATGGTTCTACCTTAGTACCTTAGTGGTGTGAACTTGGTTTGGGTAGCATAGCGGTGCTGTTAATATGTTTTGAGATAGTCTCTCATGCCAGAGGTTCTAGTGTTAGTGTGGTGGCCGATGTATGCATTCACTGGGACTCTAATAAATTTCTTTTCAACATGGTTCATTAGAACAATGTTCACCATGAAATAAATGGTACATGCATCATATAAGAATGTTTTGTGTTTTCCATGTCCTTCTTGAGGCATCTCTACATATATACTCTATTAACAGTGGTTCATATTGATCAATTTTGGGATTACTCTATTATGAAATCCATATAGGATTCTATAGCATGATCATGATGATGATATGCCCTATGTTGAGGCTTTTGTGCAAGGAACTGATTTTGAGGTGTTTCCTCCGAGTGGTCTTCCGGTGGTTCCACCACCCATAATCAGCATGTTTTGCCGATAGTTCAGACTGAGGATTTTTTTAGGTTAAGTTCGTTATAGGAGTTCCATAGTCAGTGACATTTGAGATACTGTGGTGATTCATACCCCTAGGAATTAGATGACTGGAACAAGGCAGTTACTCATGTTTTTCAATTTTTGAGGACACCTCCCTGTAAGATGGTAGTCCTAGTCGAAAGCCTCCTTCAGAGCTCAACGGGATATTAGTGGAGCAAGGAGTTCTGGAAGATGGAGGTGAGGCAGAGGATTTGTAAGAGAAATAGGTGGTCCACACCAGGATCAGGGAGCTGGAGGACATAGTTGAGGACAACTACATGTAGTAATCGGTATGGAACTATTCAAGGTACTATATGCATGACCATGCTGGTCACCATTATGCTGGACAGACCCATGGAAGTCATCACTCATGGGTCCATAGATGGTACGGGATACCACTGAAAAGGTGAAGGTCATCCTAGAGAAGATGAGGACTATGTAGAGATGACATAATTCTGATGTTGATAGGAAACTGAGAGCCTTGGATTTTGAAGAGGGGGGGGGGAGGAACATATTCCTACGGGTCTCTCCTACATAGGGGATACATATATTTGGTCAGGGTGAAATTCACAGAGTACCTAGTGGAGATAGAGGATCATCAGGAGAGGATCCTTCATGATGGTTGATTCCTCTAGCATATGTTCATTGGTATCATGGGGATCTCCCATAGATCAGATGGGAGCATGAGGCTTATATTCATTCTCAGTACCCCTTTTGTTTAATTAACCCTTATTTTGGATTTTGAGGACGTAAATCCCTAAAGGAGGGAGTAATGTAATACAACAGAATTCTAGGATTTTTTTTTGAAATTAAATGGGATTATTCTGAGACCAGGAACTGAGACGAAGTGAGATTACGAGGCCTAATGTGCCAGGAATGGTCTGTCGGAAAATGATAAATTTTTAAATAGCGCAGGTGGGTGGTTTTTCTGAAAAAGTAGAATAACTCCCAGATGGGTAATCGGGTCAAAAATATGAGGGCACCTTTGAGTTCGGGATACTGATTTTACCCTAAGTGTGAATTAAGGTCAGTTAGTGCGAGCCTCGAGTGAGAAAACCCAAAAATGGCACAACCGTAAATAAAATAATTAAATATTTTTTTATCTTACAAATCCATATAACTCACAAACGGTGAATCAGATTGAAAAATATGAGACCATAATTGAGCTTGTGAGGGTATTATTTCCTTAGGAAGAGCCAAACAATTTCTAGAGTGAGTCAATAGTGGAAATTAGTTTTTGGCCATAAATAAAATAATTTAAATTAAGGATATTTTATGTTCAATTCCTTATAAAACATAATGTAACAGCCCAATTTTTTTCAATGGAAATTCAATTCTTATAAATATGTCAAAAAATCAAATGAAAACACAATATACTGAACTTAAAAGTTCTAAGTGACCTTCAAACATAAGTTTGTCACTTCTGTATTTGAAATTTCAAAAATCTGACATGCATGGTTGCAATCAGTAAGTTATTTGGAGTCCGATAAGAAAAACATAATTTTTGGTGAATAGTAACAAGCCCTTATGGATAGTAACATACCCTTGTGAATAGTTATATAACCTAATTAATATTAACCTTACCTATGATAGTATTAAAATAATATTCAAGTTGAAAATACGATATACCTATATTTTAGAATAATTAAATGAATGTTGTAAATCTGGTTTTCGATAATAAATTATTATTTTAATTAAATATTAAAATAATTATATATAGAAAATTATTTTTGAAAAATGGACTTTATTTTTGGATTTTACACGTCTAAAAATGGTTAGTTTGAATTTTGGAGATTTTTCTGAAATACATGATTTTTTTATGAATAACAAAATGTGCTAATTTATGATAAATGCTAAATAAGAGATTTATTGAGTCATTGATGGTGTTGTATGGATGTAAGACCAATTGGTTTAAGATCAAATGATAAAATTACTATTCTTGGTCCTGGAAGACTCACTATTCCTCGTCTTGTGAGAAATAATAAATTAAGGAATTATATATTGAGAAATCTCATATCTCTTTCACTATAAAACCCCCCCTTCACTCCCTCTTCTCTTCACTTCTCTCAAGCCTTTTTCCTTGCCAATATTCTTCCCAAATATCTCCCCAAGAACCTCTCCAACTTCCAAAATCTCCTATACTCTTCAAAATACTGAAACCCATCCCCTTAAGAGGTTCTAAATGGAGGAAGTCTCAAGAGGTAAATTCCTCTTTCCAATTCCTTCATTTATTTTAAGTTGTTTTTTTTCTCCTCACCTCCCTTAACCATAATAGTATGATAAATCCAGTAACATACAAGTAATGGAATGTTTTCATGCTATTTGGATATTACATTATCTTCTCTTCTTTCCCCATCCTTTATTTGAATGAGTTGAAACCACTGTTTAAGATATGCTAATTTATCACATTCAAAGACAACGGTTTATCAATTTGTATTATAATATTTAATTTTGGTCGTGAAACCATTTTTGTTATGGTTGAACCAGATTATTATATATTTAATATATCTTTTGTTTATTTTTGTAATCCTTTTGTACAAATGGTATTATGTTATAAAGCAAAACATGTTCTTTGTAATCAAATCCACCGATTAACAAAAACGGATGTCACTATGGTTTTATATAATAGTTTGAATTAAATGTAAGTAACAAAATTAAATTTAAAACCATGTAATCCCCTGTATGTTAAATTATAGCATATAACTTTACTTCTGGAAAACCACTTCCATCTTTTATGTTTATCCTAACTGGAATATAAGTGAACCAATCTTTTAAAACCAAGTAAACAAACGAGCCCAAACAATGAAATTAAACCTTATAACTAATACAAAAGACCATGAATGAACTAAAAATGGTTATAATAAATAAATTAAATATATAATAGGTTTTAAACATAAGAATTAATAAGCCTAATTTTTTTATTCAGGTCTTTAATAACAAGTGCAGAACACAAACAGATTTAAGGTAAGGGATCCTCTCCTTTTCACTCTTAATCAAGATTTTCCTCTATAATATGCCTTTTTGTGTGTAATAAAAAATGATGGGATAAGTTTAAACACCTCCCCATACTTCCCTCTTGATTTATAGGTGATGAGAAGCACATTTTCTCTCTCATCAATCCCTCTTAGTTACACCTGACATCATGTCGATAAAACCGTTACGAATTCTACGCAAACCTTCTTTGTTTATTCGGGTTGCCTTATCTTTATTTCAAAATGGTGTTATATTATCCATTTATGTTAATATTATAAAATATGGTTATTTGTAAAAAAAATTCTTATATCAATACCCTTTCATCACTTTCTTTCAAGGATATACATGTTTTTAAAAGATTCCCTCCTTAGAACTTTCTGATAAGCAAACCTGTTTTAAGGGGACTTCCCGAATTTTTACCCAAATTTAAAGTGTACTCTATTATATGTTTTAAGACACCATTGTATTTATAATATAATTCTTTTATTATTAAAACCTTATTGTTCAAATTCTGGTTTTTATATAAATGATTTCCCTCTTTTCTATTTTTAAAATCTCTATAGTATTTTCCTTAAAACCGCACAAAAATTTTTTAATGCTAATGTTTCTCAAATATATTTATTATATGTTTTAGCTTATATTTGAAACAACCTACCATGTTATATTCCAATTTTATCCTACTAACATAAATGTATGTTCTAATACTTTTCTTTCATGGACACTTTCATTATACTCCCATTGGTTATGATTTATGTCATGTTTGTGGTACCCAATTCATTTTGTAAGTACCGTTATGTTTTTGTATGGTTGATTATGTATGATTATTTAAGTTGAAAAAATATTTATGTGGTAATAATATTTATGTGGCAATAATATTCATGAAAATTTTTACATGGGTGCGCTCACATAGCGATCCAATGCATTGGGTAAAGTTGAGTCTCATGAGATGCGATGTGAAACACGATTGGAGAATAGACATGGCCCATACTAAAATGGGAAATGGGATCATTAGTTATCCTGTAACCATACTAAATAAATGTTTTATGATTCTTAAATATTTATATGATTCCATGTTTATAATATCATATACTTATTTGATACACTTTTATATGTTCCATGCTTCAGATATCATTAAGTCATGCCTCCTAACTCTTGTGCCTAAGATGCATCATTATGTTCCTTACCTTACTGGGCTTTTCAACTCATCCCTTTGTTCATCTGTTCCTCAGGTTACCCTATGAAAATTTAAGGGCTCAATTGAAGTTAGGATCTCATTATAGAGATTAAATAAATAAGTGTTTTTTATCCACATGTTTTATGTTTTCTGTTTTATGTACCTAGTCTTCCAAGAAACTAGGCTTAACAATCCCGGGCTTTCACTCTGATGTATAATTATGCATAAAGTCATGTAATGATATATGAAAAAGGTTTGGGCCTCTATATTTGGTATCAAAGGATGGTCTAGTTATTTTTGGAGATTATGAATAGAGAACCTTAGTGAGAACCTTAAGGATGGGACTAAGTATAAGAAAATAGTCCTAAATTTTGGTGAGTATTGAGTAAGTGGTTTATCAAGAAAATACATCCTAGTATGGATACGAGTAGGTAGAGGCATCTCTAGAACTAATGTACCTAGGTGTAAAAACTCCATCAAGGAGTTTCGGGCTTGACCTGTGGTATCCTAGTACATGACAATGGGCCTTGTTGCACTGTTGGTTACGACACTCCCCGGGGATATGGTTTGGTAGATTCATGAGATTATTATAGACCATTATTAAGGGACAAAAAATCCCCAAGGAATATAAATTAATATATAGATCGATCATAACCTAGATATAAACCTAAGAAATCACAAGTTAGTATATACTTATTCTTTATATTTTTATACTTTTTTGTTCAATGTTTCCTTTTTATGATTAATAGTTAAGAATTCAAGACCTCTAATTATATGATCTTTTTCTTAGTTAATGGAGGGAAATAGAATAGCACATTCCAACAAACAATGTGATAGGAAATGTGAATAATTTCTTAATGATATACCTGATATGACAGGAGTGGGTGCTCAAAACTTCATAATATTACTTGCTAACCTATCTCAAGTTATGAATAATAACTTGAATCATGTAGAATTCCCTCCTCCTCCTAGGAAAGAGAAAGTTTCTGTAGAATCATTCATGTGGCAAAGGGATCCCATGTTTAGCAGATCTTCTAATCCCCTCCTTGTAGAACAATGGATTAACTATATTGAAAAGATATTCACTATCCTCCAATTCTCAAAAGAAGAGAAATGTGTACTAGTGGATTATCATTTTTATGGGGAACCTGATCAGTGGTGGAAACTGTTCAAGAATACAATGTCCCAAGAAGAAATTGATTCTATGGATTTGGAGGAATTCAAGAGGATGTCTTTCAACAAATATTTTCCTCAAACCCTCCCTCTCAAGATGGAAAGAGAGTTCCTCAGAATCAAGCAGAAGAAAGATGATTCCATTGGGGAGTATAAAGAAAACATTAAAAGTATTTCAAGGTATGCCTCTGGCTTTTTCAGAAACATTGAAGGTACGGTGGATCAATTCTTTTGCATACTAAAGCCAAGTCTTCTAAAAGTGTTGGTGATTTGAGACTTTGATAGTTATGAGAATATTTTCTATTGTGCCCTCAAGGTTGAAATGGATATTGGATACTCTCAGTGGTCTCATGGGCCCAGTGAAAAGAAGTGGAAAATGGAGAACAACATGGGTGGTTCTTCAAACAAATACCTCGATGGAAAGAAGCCTGACTTTTCCCCTTGAAAAAATTGTGGGAAGAAGCATCCTGGTAACTGTCTATAGGGAACCAATAATTGTTTCAAATGTGGAAATTTTGGTTATCTATCCAAGAACTACTGAATGGATATAAAAAATCTTGCTAATATTGAGAAATAAATGAAGGTTCAGACGAAAACTCAGCCGACAGTACAGTGTTACAACTTCAAGGAGCATGGGCATTATGTGAACAATTTCCCTATGTCGAGGGTTGTTAAAGGCAATCCACCACAACCACTAAGTCAACAAGGAAGGGATTATGAAATCACTACTGCTGAGGTGGATCTAGAAAATGATGTGGTGATAGGTACACCTGTTATTAATTCATAAATAGAGGACGTACTATTTGATTCTGGATCTATGGATTATTTCATATCTTGCAAGTTTAGTAGCACTATTCAAACACCACCTCAAAATTTGAAGGAAAAGTTATCTGTTAGAACAGTGAATGGAGAAATCATTGTATACATGGTTTATAACTCATCCCCAGTTAATGTTTGTGGATTGAACCTCCCATAAAATCTTTACATACTTCCTTTAGTGGAGTTTGATGCTATCTTGGGCATGGATTGGTTGTCTTTATACAAACCCAACATCAATTTTTGGGAAAAGGATATCACTTTTCACATCCCGAAGCATCCTCCGATTCCTTACAAGTGTAAGGAGGAAGATGAATCTCTTTTATAATAATCATCTCAAGTGTGGATATTGTTACCATGTGATAAGGTATATCTTTCTCAAATGATTAAGACAAAGGAGACAATCTTTCTTGAAGACATGCCTATCATGATGGATTACACTGATGTATTCCCTGAGGGGTTGTCTAGTATTCCTCCAGACCGAGAGGTTGAGTTCTCAATTGAACGTATCTCTAGATCTCTACCTATCTCAAATACAGCTTACAGAATGGACATTCTAGATCTAGAAGAGCTGAAGAAGCAGTTACAAGAGAATATGGAGAAGGGTTTTATATGACCGAGTGCTTCACCGTGGGGTTCTCCAGTCCTATTCTTCAAGAATAAGGATGGATCAATGTTCCTTTTCATTGATTATCATGAGATCAATAAAATCAAGATAAAGAACAAGTATCACCTACCATAGATAGATGACTTGTTCGATCAGTTTCGTGGGGACAGTTATTTCTCTAAGCTGGACCTTTGGTCAAGATATCACTAATTAAAGGTGAGGATGGAAGATATTCCCAAGACTGCCTTTCAAATGAGGTATGGACACTATGAGTTTATAGTGATTCCCTTCAGACTCACTAATTCTCCAGTAATTTTAATGTATTTAATGAATATAGTCTTTAGATATCACCTCAAAATTTTTTTGGTAGTCTTTATTGATGATATTATGATATACTCCATGAGAAAAGAAGAACATGAGGAGAATTTGAATACTATGTTAAAGACTTTGAAAAGGGAGAAGTTGTATGAAAAGTAAGGTAAATGTGGGTTCTGTATGGAGGAAGTATTGTTCTTTAGGCATGTTGTCATCAGTAAAGGGATATGTGTGGACCCTTCCAAGACAAAGTCAATCGAAGCGTGGCCCAGGACAAATTCTGTAACAGAGATCCATAGATTTTTGGGTCTAGATGGGTATTGTTGACGATTTGTGAAGAACATTTCATTATTGTCAAACCCAATGACCAAGATGACACATAAGGGAGTAAATTTTGTCTGGAAATAGGAATGTAAAGACTGTTTCAAGGAGTTGAAAAGGAGGCTTATCACTACACCAGTACTCACACTCCCTACAAGTGGAGAACTCTTCGTGGTGTATAGTGATGCTTTTAATAATGGATTAGGTAGTGTGCTAATGAAAAATTATAAAGCGAGATCCTATGACTCAAGGAACCTAAAAATCCATGAGCAAAACTATCCCACACATGATCTGGATATGGCGGCTATGGTCTTTGCGTTGAAAATCTAGCCGCATTATCTCTATTGGGAGAAGTGTGAGATATATACTGACCATAAGAGTCTCAAATATATATATTCACATAGGAAATAGATTAATATGCGCCAGTAAATATGGATAGAACTCATCAAGGATTATTACTGGTCAATCCACTACTATCCTAGTAAGGAAAACAAGGTGGTGGATGCTCTAAGAAGAAAAGATCTTGCATCTTTATCCTTGATGAGAATTGAAAAGGATCTAATATTAATAGATTTACAAAAGATGTACATGGGAATCATTAAGGGAGGAACATCATCAATCCTTTTGAAAATTATTTCTCAACCATCCCTCTTGGAGAAAATAAAGGGTATTCAAAGAAATGATGTGGAAATTCAGAAAAGGGTGGAAGATGTTAAAAATGGGAAATCCTCTGATTTTAAAATTAACGAGGAAAGAGTTGTAAGAATTGGGTCATTATTATGTGTACCAATAGATCCAGATATAAATAAGGAGCTATTGAATAATGCACATAGCTCGACCTTCTCTATACATCCAGGGAGCACAAAGATGTTTCGAGACCTCTGAGAAAACTTTTGGTGGGACAATGTGAAAAGGTAGATTGCTGAATATACATCAAAGTACCTGGTATGCAAGCAAATGAATCCTGAGAGACAAAAGACAAAGGGGGTGAAGCAACCACTAACCATACTAGTATGGAAGTGGGAGAACATTACCATGGAATTTGTCACTCGATTTCCAAGTACATCCAGAGGAAACAATGTTATATGGGTCGTTGTGGATCATCTTACAAAGACAGCTCACTTTATCAAGATTTGATAGCAATTATCACTAGATCAACTTACACGGATTTACATCAAATAAGTGGTAAGGATTAAAGGATTACCACCATCTGTTGTATCTGATCATGATCCAAAATCACCTAGAAGTTCTATAAAAGTCTCCAACATGCTATAAGCACTGAACTAAACTTTAGTATGGAATATCATCGTCAAACTGATGGCCAATATGAGAGGACTATTCAAACATTGGACGACATGTTGAGAGCATTTTCTATGGAGTTAAAAGAAGAATGGGACCAACATATTCCACTGGTTGAATTCTCCTACAACAATAGTTTCCACTCGAGCATCTGAATGGAACCATATGAAGCCCTTTATGGGAAATGGTGCAGAACACCGGTGTGTTGGGATGAAGTCATTGAGAATAAGCTGCTAAGACCTGAAATGCTCGAAGAAATGATAGAGAAGGTAAAAACCATTCAACATCATATCAAGGCAGCCTAGAGTCAACAAAAGAGTTATGTAGATAACCATCGACAAGACCTTGAGTTCAAAGTCAGAGACATGGTATTTCTACTCATATCTCCATGGAAAAGTTCATGAGGTTTGGAAAGAAAGGGAAGTTAAGTCTCAGGTACATAGGCCCCTTCGAGATCCTTGATCGAGTCGGAGCTATAGCTTATTGACTTGCACTTCCACCTACGATGTCGAAAGTACATAATGTCTTTGATGTATCCCTCTTAAGAAAGTACATACCAAACCCTTCATATGTACTCTCTTCAAAGGTGGTACAATCGGAGGATGATCTCTCTTACGAGGAGTAGCCAGTGAAGATCTTGGATTGTAGAGACAAAGTTATACAACACAAGACAACTCATTTGGTCAAGGTACTATGGTGAAACCACAAGTAAGAAGAGGAAACATGGGAACTAGAGGAAGCAATGAAGGAAAAGTACCCACACCTGTTTTTGTCTTAAAATGTAAAACAAAATTTCAAGGGTGAAATTTCATAAGGGGGGAAGAATGTAATGACCCAATGTTTTTAAATGGAAATTCTCATCTTATAAATATGTTATAAAATCACATGAAAACACATCATAATGAACTAATAAGTTCTAATTGACCTTTAAACATATGTTTTCTACTTCTTTATTTGTGATTTTGAAACTCTGACATACACGGTTGCAATACGTAAGTTATTTGGATTCTAATAAGGAAAATATAATTTTTGGTGAATACTAACATAATATTATGAATAATAATAAACCCTTATGAATAGTGATATACTCTAATGAATATTAACCTTACCTATTATAGTATAAAAATAATATTAATGTTGAAAAATATGATATACCAATATTTTAGAATAAATAAATGAATGTTTTAAAACTGGTTTTCGATAATAAATGATGATTTTAATTAAATATTAAAATAATCATATTAAGAAAATTATTTTTGAAAAATGAGCTTTATTTTTGGATTCTACATGTCAAAAAATGGTTAGGTTGAATTTTTGGGATTTTTCTGAAATACTTGAATTTTTTAGGAATAGTAAAATGCGATAATTTACGATAAATGCTAAATAAGGAATTTATTGAGTAATTGATGATGTTATGCTGATGTAAGATCAATTGGTTCGGGATCACATGATAAAATTACTATTCTTGGTCATGTAAAACTCACTATTCCTTGTCTTGTGGGTAAATAATAAATTAAGGAATTTTATATTTAGAAATCCCTTCTCTCCTCCACTATAACCCCCCTCATTCCATCTTCTATTAAATCCTACCAAGCCTTGTTACTTGCCAAAATTCTGTCAAAATCTCTCCCCAAGATCCTCCCCTACGTCCAAAAGCTCCTAGCCTCTTAAAAATACCAAGACCTCTCCCTTTAAGAGGTAAATTCTTCTTTCCAATTCCTTCATTTCTTTTAAGTTATTTTCTTTTTTGTTTCTTTCCTCATCTCTCTTCAACATAATAGTATGATAAATCCAGTAATTTACATGTACTGGAGATTTTTCATGCTAATGGGATATTTCATTATCTTCTCTCCTTTCCCCACCAATTATTTTAAACAAATGAAAGCATCGTTTGAGATATGCTAATTTAGCACATTCAAGGACAATGATTTATCAATTTCTATTATAATATTTAATTATGGTCATGAAA
Source organism: Viscum album (assembly GCA_963277665.1). Taxonomy (NCBI): domain Eukaryota; kingdom Viridiplantae; phylum Streptophyta; class Magnoliopsida; order Santalales; family Viscaceae; genus Viscum; species Viscum album. The sequence continues at coordinate 130,100,618 of OY728153.1, forward strand.
AAATTTATGTTATGGTTGAACTAGAATATTATATATATAATATATCCTATTTTTAGTTCTTCAATCCTTTTTTATAAATGGTATTAAGTTATAAATCCAAACATGTTCTTTGTAATCAAATCCACAAATTAACAAAAACGGATGTCACTATGGTTTCATATAATAGTTCGACTTCAATCTAAGTAACCATATTAAATTTAAAACCATGTAATCTTTTGGATGTTCAATAATATAATATAAATTCATTTCTGGACAACCACTCTCATATTTCATGTTTATCCAAACATTAATATAAGTGAACCGATCTTTTAAAACCAAGTAAACAAACGAGCCCGAACAATGAAATTAAACCTTATAACTAATCGAAAAGACCTTGAATGAACTAAAAATGGTTAAAATAAATCAATTGAATATAGAATAGGTTCTAGAATTATGAATTAATAATCCTAATTTTTTTGTTGATTTCTTTAATAACAGGTGTATAACACTAACAGATTTAAGGTAAGGGATCCTTTACTTTTCACAATTAATCAAGATTGTCCCCTATGCTATACCTTTTTGTGTATAATAACAAATGGTGGGGTATGTTTAAGAACCTCCCCCATACTTCCCTCTTGATTTATAATTAATGATAAACCCATTTTTTCTCTCATCAATCCCTCTTAGTTATACCCGACACCATGCCGATAAAACCGTAACGAATTCTACCCGAACCTTCTTTGTTCTTTTGGGTTGGATTATATTTATTTCAAAATGGGGTTATATTATCTATTTATGAGAATATTCTAAATTATTTTTAGTTGTGAAAAATTAATATATCAATAACCAGTCATCAATTTCTTTCGAGGATATACATGTTTTTAAAAGATTTCCTCCTTATAACTTTCTGATATGAAAACCTGTTTTAGGGGGACTTCCTGAATTTTTACCCAAATTTAAAGTGTAATATATTCTTTTTTTTAAGCCTCCAATGTCTTTATAAAAAAATAATTTTTATTATTAAACCCTTCTTGGCTCAATTCTGGGTTTTATGTATATTATTTCCCTCTTTTCTATTTTTAAAATCTCTATAGTATTTTCCTTAAAACCACACAAAAATATTTTAATGCTAATGATTCTCAATTAAATTTCTTATATGTTGTCACTTCTATTTGACACCACCAAACATGTTATATTCCTATTTTACCCTATTAATGTCCATTTATGTTCTAATACTTTCTTTTCATGGACACTTTCATGATATGCCGATTGGTTATGATTTATGTCATGTTTGTGGTACCCAATTCTTTTTGTGGGTACCTTTTTGTTTTTGTATGGTTGATTATGTATGATTATTTATGTGGAAATAATATTTATGTGGTAATAATATTAATTTGTAAATAATATTTATGAAAATTTTGAGATGGGTGTGCCCCGATAGTGCTCCAATGCATTGGGTAAAGTTAAGTCTCATGAGATGCAATGTGAAATGGGATTGGTGGATAGCCTTGACCCGTACTAAAATGGGAATCAGGATTTGTGGTTATCCTTGACCCATACTAAAGAAATGTTTTATTATTCTTCCACATTTATATTATTTCATGTTCATAAGATCAAATTCTTTTATGATACGATTTAATATGTTCCATGCTTCAGATATCATTATGGCATGCCTCCTAACTTATGTTCTTAAGATGTAACCTTATGTTCTTTCCCTTAATGGGATTTTATACTCATCCATTTATTCATGTGTTCCCTAGGGTACCCTATGAAAATGTAATGGATCTAAGGATGTTATGATCTCATTATAGAGACTAAATAAAGGAGTGTTCTTTTAGCCCCATGTTTTATGTTTTATGTACCTAGACTTCAAAGACACTATACTTAACGATCCATGGCTTCTACTCTGATGTATAATTATTATTAAAATCATGTAATGTTATATGAAAAAGGTTTGGGTCACTATACATAAATGGTAACTCAAATTGGAAATATGAGAGTATCGTTGAGTTTGTGATAGTATGTTTCTCTTAGGGAGACCCTAACATCGGTCGGCGCAGGCTGACTGTGAAAGTTGGTTTTTGGGACTTAAATGTAAATAAAATAAGTTAAATAAAAATTATTTTATTTTAGAATCCTCATAAATCAAAAACCATAACTTAGATTAAAAATTTTAGACCAACATTATGTTTTTAATGATATGTACTCTTTAAGAAGAACTTAACCTCGACCAGCGAAAGTCGAGTGAAAAAATTAATTTTCAAACTATATTAAAGTTTATTTAAGTAAACATGAGAGAGGGTTTTTTCTATCTTTTAATGTAGTGCTCAGATCGAAAATATAAGGGAACTGTTGAACTCAGAACATCTGGATTTGCTTAGAAAATACCTAACATCGACTGGTGAGGGTCGACTAGAAAAGATAGTTTTTTGTCTTTTCGGATGAAAACTTAAATAACATAAAAAGTTATTTTATTTTTTTTCTACACTGTTAAGAAGTGGAATGTCATCACTACGGTGCATAAATAAGGAAAACTATATCTCATTAATGAACCTTATTATTTAATTATCGTAACGACATTGCATTGTAGTGGAAACAAAAAGACATTCCCTCCTTTAATGTTTTCACCCAGGGGTGTGTCAATGATGTGGTATAAATGCTCTAAATATATCAAGGATCACCATTGTTGAATAAAGAATGACAAGTGATGATCTCCAATTACATTGAGCACTTACCCCCCCCCCCCCTTGGGAGATCCCTTCTATGACGTCAGATCAAGCACTTTCGCGGACAGATCACCATCAGTGAAAAATCCCCCCTTCAATCAAACTTGCTCTCTTGGAAGGGGTTTATCTTTTCATAATTTTAATGCCCCATTCCTTTTTCCAAAACAACAAGCATGGATCAACCCATGAACATGTTAATCCATGGGTATCTTGTTCTTACAGGAGGTTCTTAATTATGGGATGATTTGTGGAAATGAGATTATGTTTTGATTTTATTCTTGATCCTTCTAATAGGATCAGGTAAATGCCATGATGAACGATGGTGGATGTTTGTTCCTCATATTTTTGTCTTGATTTTACTCTCCTCTTTATCCCCATAGGTTCTTCTATCCTCATGGGGATATGAATGAATGATCATCACACATTCACCTTGTGGCACAACGATTTGATATAGTAGATCGTAGGCATACATGGCACAAAGGTAGTGTGATGATGATGACAACATGTGAATTGAAGAGGCGCGTGATATACCATCAATAGAGTGATTTCTAGTAGAAGGGATCATAATAAAGTTAAAATCCCAAAATAGTAAATAGGGAGGCCTGAGGGATCCAAAAAAACATTTGGATTTGAAAACGGACCACCTGAGCGAGTCTAGTGCCCTGTGGCGGTGGCCGCATACCGGGTGGCAGAGGCGGTGCACCGCAGTGGCAGCGACAACTGCTTCCAAGTAGAGGAGGTCATGGTCAAGGTTGTGGAATTGACTCTTTCCAGTGGCTCAAAGCCACAGGCATGTGGATCTGGCGGCCAGCAACATCTGGCCATGTTTTATGAAGGGTTACGCGGCTGCAGCTGTCACGCCCTGAGTGAGTGCCACCAGTTTGCTCCAATGCAGGCTAGGACGAAAGCGGGCAAGACTAGGCCCAGATGGTCCAGGGTGATCCCAATGGGCCTGGTCAGACCCAGGTCGGGTCTGTAGACCTGGGTCAAGTCGGTGGGCCCGGGTTGGGTCGGTGGGTCCCATGTCGGGTTGGGTTGATTCGATCGGATCGTACCAGACCCGGACCCGACCGACCTTCTTTTCACTAAAACATCCATGACTCTCAAACATAGTGTCTGTTTGAAGATACATCTATGGAATTTGGAACCTTGTGATGTGATGATACTTTTGAGATACTCTATGTGAGTCTTTGTGAAAGTTGGAAAATAGCCCAATGGTTTGAGGTGTTGGTCTTTCCAGAACAAGCATGCTTGAGCGGGAATCCGCGTATTCCATAAAGATAGGACTCCCCAGGTTGTGGGAGGGCGTTTGTTTACTTCGGGTAGCTTCCTATGATGTTGTCACTCCCCTGGAAGACTAGGTTGCGATTTCATAGAGATGTTTGTAATGGTAGAGTAGGTACTCCCCTGTGGGACCAAGGAGCGGGTCCTCTATCTGTAGAGTCGGTACTCCCTTATAGGAATAGGGTGTGGGTACTCCTCCTCTAACATACATAGAGTCAGTACTCTTCTATTTGGTAGGGTGAAATTCTTCTATGACAGGAGTCGGTACACCCCTATTTTTCCAGGGAATGGGTCCCCAATACATGATAAAATAGATTCGGTAATCCCATACCAGGTACGATGCAGGTCCTCTATGATAGCAGTCGGTACTCCCCTGTGGTTCCAGGGTGCGGGTCCTCTAGTCAAAAAGTATTACTCACATACCGGGTAGGGTGAGGTTCCTCAATTAGAGTTGGATATCTCTCGGCTATCGGTCCCAGTAGCGAGGATAGAGCCCATCCACTTAATGAAAATGATTCCTAGATAAGAACATATGATCTATCAATTGATAGAGGTGTGGGCTACTCCATATAGGAGCGACATAGGTTTTTCAAGATGTTTAGGATCAGGGCTCCCTCTGTCATGTATATTGGTGAGGGCTGGCCTCTCCACTTGGGTTTCCTTAGTGTTTTGTTGGGCGTAAGAGAGCAATGATTGAACCTTCGGTGTTGGGCACAAAAGCTAGACCTAGTAGATTGTTTTTTATGGAGCACATTCTATCAGATGTACCATTTAGAATGGTAGTGTTGTTCCCAATGGAGTGTACCTATCTAACCAGTGCCATTGAGGATGGCTGAGCTTTGGGAGTGTGATCTTTTGGTTTCATGTGTTTCCTCTCAAACCTATGATGAGAATATTGATGCTGGATTTTAGGCTGGAACCTTATGATTCCTAATGTTTGAAACAAGTATATCTTGATGTTTTTGGTATATGTATGGGAAAATACTTGTGTCGATCTGAATGTGCTTTTCTTTTGGTTTTCCCCTTATGCTTTACCTTTGTGGTTTTGGGGTTTCCTACTGAGTATTATTTTACTCACCCCTGCACGGGTTTTTCTTACACATGATGTGTCTTCTGAAGATGATTGACACTTTGACGAAGTCCAGGGAGGACCAAGACCAGGTGGTGCTTAGTGAGATTATATAGATGAGGCATACTCCTACGGCTATAGGCAGCTACCCATCACCAACCCTTCAGGTAGGGTTATAGGTGGATGAGCTTCAGGGGCTTGGATTTTTTCTTGTGTTCTGTCTTTATTTTGGTCGGCTTGTATATTGTCCTGGTTTTCCACCTTGTACTTGACATTTTGCTGCACTCTGGTTGTGTTATACTTAGTAGCTTGCATGCATAGCTTACTTGGCCTTTTACATTCCAATAACTTTGTCTTGGAGTTGTGTGCATGTGTACAGTTAATTAGGAAAATGCCTCCCATTTGTGGGATATTCCTACATAGCACTAGTTTCCCGCCCCTGGCCTACTAGAGGTGGGCTTGGGGTAGTCATGACACATTCCCTGGGGGATGATTCGTGAGAAATTTGGTATGAACCCTTTGTATTAAATGATATCCCATTAATAATAGATTCTTAATAAGTGAATAAGAGACAATTCTATAAGTGTTAACTTATTTGAAACACAAGTAAGATTCAAATTCCATGTATATAATAATTATAACACTCAAAAAATTATGTATACCTTAACACAAAAAATGTAAAAACTTATATGACCTAATAAATTAACAAATATTGTGTGAAAAATCACTATCTTCCTCAATATAATATTTTTCAGAATATTTTTCTTATACTCATGACCTATTTTTCAGTTAGTGTTGATTTTACACTTTATCACTTTGACTATAATTTTATTGAATAGATACTAAATTTGTTACATCTAAAAAATCGAATCATTATAGGATCCTTATGATTAACATTTTATTCCTTTATTATATCATTATTCTTACCTCAACATGCTATTTCTTGATACCCACATTTACAGAAAGTAAATCATATTATACTACACTTGAATAAATTCACATGGTGTTTCAACCACTATATTTTACATATACGTGGTTGAATATCCATTTTTTCATCAATTTCATTACATTAATTTTCATGACCCTCCATCATTCTCTTCTTTGGTGCACTCAATATTTAAAAAATGATTACATTGTTAATATTGTATCAAAATAGTCCATTAGGAAATATCAATAAATTTATTTTTCAATTTATCATTTTATTGAGTTGATCATTGAGTAAATAATTGCATTTTTTTGTGTCAATGGTTAACCTGTTCTCTTCCACTTCCATCCATCACTAAAACAAAATGTGTTTACATGAGTGGGGAAAATTTAATATCATAGGGGATTATAAAAAAAGGGATTTAACTATAAAACCCATTACATATTTACATCATAAAATTATCCCCTATTTCCTATAGTTCAACATATTTGTATTGTAGTTTAACCTATTTTACATTAAGATAGATTATCTCATACATCAAAACATAATCCCTCAAAGTAATATTAAATTCAATACTTCATATTAGTTCAAAAATATAAAATTATTAACCAAAGCGTATCCATCGTGAGTGTCTATACATGTTTATTATTAGGACTCAATGTCGTTCACTTGGTCATGGTTGAGTTAATACCCAAAACACCATCATCGAGGTTATTACACCTAGGAAAAATTGTGATAGATCTTGTATACACATTCTAGTATCCGTAACTTGATGTATTTTATGTGAAAACAATAAACCATTGTTTAACTAAATGTTATGACTCTTTCCAATAAAAAAATTATTCCCATAGACTTCTCAACGAGATTTTTACAATGGTCTTATCATCCAAATATCCAAAAATAAACAGACCCTTATCTGATAAAATCTATAGTGGAAAAATCCTTATTTATAAATTATTTCATGATTTATAACATGCATTCACAAAAAATCCTAGGATATAGAGTTATAGTACCATTATATTAATATATGAACAAACTTATCATCTTTAATGGATATGAATCATATTTTTATAAAACTACACAAGTTCTTTTAACTCTCATAGATAATAAATAATTTAGTATGATACCCAAGGTAAAATATATATGGAAATGTGTGAGGTATAAATATCCATAATGTATTACCAATTTAAATCATAAATGTATAAATAAGTTATGATTAATGACATGATACCATATGGAGGATAATAACAAGTATGAAATCATGGAATGGGAGATTGAACTCATAAGATCAGGGAATAATAAGTAGGTGGAAACATCATAATGCATTAAATCATAAACATATATCAAAGAAAAATTCTAAGATAACATGTCACATGTTTACTGCTATCATAGTCAACTTATGACCAATCTAACCACAATCATGTCATAGTTTTCTTAGGCTATCCACTAATACATCATACAAGGTATCTCATGAGACATTAACATTTAACAATTTATTAAAGGTATATAATGGAACCAAACATTACATAAATAAAAATAATATATTTTTCCAACTTAATGAAATGAAATTATACATAAATTATAGTTTTGGTAAAACTCATTAAAAGGAAGAAAAATCATAATTATTGTTAATGGAATATCTAAAGTCTAAATCATAAAGATTCACATAATAAGATTGAATTAAATTTTTTTGAGATTTCAAAATATTAAAAGGAAAATATGACTTGTAAGTTGAATTAAAATGAATAAAAATGATAATAATATAGAATAATAAATAATAAACATGTGTTGAAGGTTTTATGAGTCGAACCATCGCTGTTGGGGTCGTCACCCTCTTGGATGCTTTGCCATCTCGGCTAGGAACAACTCCTTCCCAGGTGGGGCTCTCTCTAAAGTGATTCATTTTTGGGGAGGGGAGTTTCTTAGTGTGGAGGGTTTGAAAATGACATAGTTTAGAAATTCCATTTTCTAAAAAAAATAAAGAATAAACATGTACCATTTCAGAAAATCATTATGGAATAAGAAAACTGTATCTTTAAAGAATGAAAGAGAATATTATTTTCCATAAAACAATAATTCAAAAAATATTGTTATACATAATATAATAATGGTTTTATAAATCTATAAATATAATAATAACATTTGATGATGGTAATTCTTGGCCTTATAAAAGAAATTGGAATGTTCCCTTAAATTGGGTTTATATAAAATTGGAAATTTTTAAAGGAACAATAAATATTTATAAAAATATAATTTAAAATTATATTCTAATAAATATATATTTAAAGAAAAATATATAGAAAAAATATAATAGTTACATTATAATAATATTGATTAATAATGGAGAAAAATGAAGGGAAGTTATAAATTGTATGTCATAAAATAGGTATGAAAGATCATTTTTTATTTATTTAAACCTATATAGAAATAGAAAATTATAAAATACTTTTATAAATCATTTATTTGAAAATAATTTGGGGTAAATAATATTATAACATGAGATAAATATTAGTTAGTTTCCCAATTTAAAGGGATTAAATTGATGGGATAGGAAATTATGGACATGGAGAAGAAACTATCATTTAAATGGATGGAAATTATTCTTAACATAATTGAATTTTAAACATGATTGAAACTCACTAATAAGGAATAAAAAAATAAAAATAGGTCACCCATCATATAAATAGTACATTATATATATTATAATAAACAATATTAAATGAAAAAAATTATAACTCAATAAATCAAATTGAGTTATAAAAGGATCTTATATTATATAGAAGACTTCATTTATATCCAAAATTATGTAAGAACACGAATGAAAGTGATGATTCCATGTAAAATAGAAGTTATATTAATATATTTCATGGTAAAATTAGATAATAATAAAAAGGATGATTGGTTCATAATATCAAAATTTCTCTTAATAAAGGGTGATTGATATAGAACCCTTACGAAAATTCAAATAAAAATGCCTATAAAGAGAGATAGAATGAATTAAAGTATAAAATAACATGAATAATAATAAATCATTATATAAAATACCCATTTAGAATAATACACACTATTTAATATAAATAATGTTTGTAAAAAAAATGTGTTTCAAAAAGGACATTTTTAAATGAAACCCTTACCTCATTTCCAAAAGTGCTCTTCACTTGAACATAACATCCTCAATAAATTAATTAGATTCATCATATTTTTATAAAATTAAATTAATAATTTATATTTTATTTTATAATTTGCATTTAATATTTATTATTATTTAATTTTAAAATTTTTTCCACATCTATTGGTTATTTGGGGTTGTCTGGTTAATTTCATTGTATCATATTTGGTTTGATGACCAGGATGAAAATTTTTGTAAAATAACTTAGTGATCTCTATAATTATCAATGTTTAATTCCATTATTCTCTAATAAGGAAAATAATTAAATAATTTTATATTTTCCCCCAAAATTGAACTTAATTAAAAGAGGATCCTTTGTTAAGTCCAATTAAGGATGTTAATGTCACTATGGTAGTTTCGTGTTAATATAAATTATATAATTCAAAATAATATTCTTCAAAAATATTAATGGTGTGAAAAAATATATTTTTAAAAATAATATCATTTTTGAACTAACCATTTATGGTTGTTATGGAAAATTGAACACATCATTCATAGAAGGGGTAGTACACACACCCAAATGGTCATGTTTTCCATTTTCATAATTTTTTTGAGAAATTATAAAATGGATATTAAATATTATAATTAATCATTATAATATAGAAAAATATGTTATCACACCTTCATTAATAGATGTTATTTGTGTGGTTTGGAAGGAGAGAACTAATAGGGATGTAGAGTTGAGAGTATTAACTCTCCCTTTAAAGTTAACTACTTGCTAACATCTTAAAGATCCTTACAATGGATGTTTGTGTATACCAAGGTATCAAAGGTGTCAATGTTGTTTTGAGGAGATACTATGGGATATTTTACATTAATACAAGGATTTGTAATGGGTGGAGAAATGGGGAGGAGGTGGTCTACTAATATAAGTGAAGAAAAGGATAATTTTGTAAAAACCAATAATTTATCAATAATATCGCTCCATTATTCAAGGAAAAAGGAATAAAAAATTGATAATAAGGGAGAAAGAAAATTTGTACTTTTGAGAATCCCTAAACTATAAGATACTAACACATTAATGAGGTATGATTATATTTAATGTTTTTTAACCCCTATTAAATTTTTATATGAAATATTTTTTTGGAGTAGGGAAGGTCTCCACTATCTCCTAGGACCATTCTTTATGGTGTGGGGGTGGTTCAAGATTTTTAAATCATGAAAGGGGATCCAAAAAACATACAACCATGGACATATAAAAATTATAAACTACTAAATATTTTGTAAAATAGTCTGGGATCCCCATAAAACCATGTTACCCATACCTATCATAGATATAGGAGGTAGTATTGTTAGTTCATGGTGAGAAAAAATTACGCTTCCAAACAAGATACCTTTTTAAAATTTTGTAAATCACTATTTTTTCATCCTGATATTTATGTTATTTCCAATGAATTTTCACTGCATTTACTCACTAGTATAAAGTAGTGTGAACCAATAGATCCCTACATATCCAAAAATAAATATTCATCATTTCTTATACTTTTTATGTAGCATTTAGTGAGAATTGAAGCATTGGGTAAGTCTATGAGTAACCTTTATTTTATTTTTTGGAAAAACCATTTGTGGTTATTCTTATTCAACTGAATCTCATAAACGATATATTTATCAAGGGAATTCCTTGTTTTGGACTTAGTAGTTATTTTAGATCAAGTAAAGGGCCTCGGTGGGGTGATATATTTCCTATGGGATTAAGGTAGGTGATCTACAAGCTTTATACATTAGTATTGATTTTACCCTTGTGTATGTGGTTATAATAATGTAATGCCTTGTTGGGTTTTTTATGTATTTAAGAAAATTTTATTTTTTTCATTTAATTTCTACGTGTGACCCCTCATGAACTGAATTGGATCTATGGGGGATTTTTTAGATCAGGCCCATGGAAACCCACCAAGTCTACATATCCCTTAAAAGAAATGTAATGAAATTATAAGTGGTAAACTACAATTCTATGAGAGTAAACTGATTTTAATTGTATTATGTAATATTAGAATCAATTAAAGGTTTTTTTATAATTACTTATAATTAAATGTGTTATGATATAAAAAAAGAGTTAATAGAAATCGAAAAAAGTTGTTTGTTATGTTATTAAATGATTTTGAAAGCATTTAGGTGGTGAACTAAATGGGTAAATAATTAATTGTGGGATTGGGCCAAATAGGATTAGTGTGTCCACCGATGGGAATATATGAATATAATGATGGGTGAACCCTTAATAAAATTTCTATGTGTGTAAGGCATTGGAAATTGTGTAAATATTAAATGGTTATAAATTATAGATATGATGGTTACATCTAATGTGTAAAAATATTAAAGAGGTGGACTCTCTTACATTATTTAGGATGGATATACATGACAATTGGAATCCATGACTTTACATAATAGACTTGATTATCCATATTAAATTCTAGGGTGTTAGCATGATGATTCCAAAAAATAAGATATTTTGATATGTAATTAGTAAATTTTTCAATCCTATTGGGTTCCAATTACATTTATATGCAAAATAAATGCCTTAATTTGGATAAAAGCGTTTAAACCTATGATTAATAATCATTTTTTAGAAACATGTTTCATTTATTATCCTATTTTATATTTCATTCAGACATTTTCATACACTTTGATTCTACTAGGGCTGGATAATTATTCAGACAATGTTATTGGTGGCCTGCTGAGTGGTACTAAAAACTCTTGTTGCTCAGTTGGTGATACCAGAGATAACTTCATGGTTAATGTTCATGATAAAGGGAAAAACCCATTTTTAGATAGTGGATTCAGGATCGGGAAAGATCACAGATTAGGGAAACATACTCGATGTCGGGACCTGATATGGTGATTTTCAATGTGTCTTTATTTTGAGTATTCCATTAACATATGACACTGGTATGATAAGGAAGATTTACTATATATAGTTTTAGGTAATTAAATATTATTAGATTTGGTTTTGTGATATGTGATTCATGGATAGTTTTCATTATTATTTATTGTTATTATTCTTTATGTTTTCTGTTATTTCATACTCTGTTATAGAGTTTATATACACACCATGTCCTCAATTCACCCTTTCTTCTTTTTGACAACATATGGAATATGGGGAGGAATATTTGTGGTTGTGTGGTGAACAGCCTTCAGGTACCATTTAATGGGACCCAAAATAGGACATTACAATTTGGTATCAGATCATTTTATTTTATTTTTCCTTACCATATGGAAGATGTACATGTGAGACTAGAAGTTTTTGGACCTTTAGAAATGATCTTTTTCATGGGTGTAGTAAAACCATGTGTGGGGAAAACATGAATTCTGAGGGTGGTAATTTTGTTCTTGATATTCTCCTATTATAGTTGGATGTTATTTGACCTTGGGTGGTACACATACTATGTGATTTTATTGTTTTATGATATTTTACTCATGGAATAAAACTACATGAGGCTTTTGCATACATGAATAATTTTTGGCACTCAATGAAAAATGTGACATATATCAAGTTAGGAACACATTGAAGAGTATGAATGGTTGTGTTGGGGAAAACGAAAATTCCTTTCTATTTTTCTATTTGGTTTAAAGAAACCTTTCACAATTAAGAGATTACAATTTTTAAAAATTAAAAAGATATTAAATGGAATCAATTATAATAGTTTCTTATGAGTAAGTTGAAATATTTTAAAATTTTAGTGATTTTAAAATGGTTTCAATTTTGAAGATTTAAATTTAAATGTCTGGTTTACCATACGATATCCACGACCCTGGATAGGTAAGGTTCAAGGTATTGATTGTTCAGTTGTTTTCACCCATTATGATGATGTATGTGGAGTAGTTTTTCTATGGATAGTTTCGACCCCTATTTTTTGTATTTTTTTAAATGATTTTTATGTTCCTTGAACATTTGTTTGGAATTGAAGAGATTTTACACCATAGTGATGCTTATTGTAGGATGAAAAAAGGAAAATACTAAGAATACACCTTCAATAGTATGATTAGAGGCCCCATTGATTCTATGTGAGAGGAAAAAAGATAAGTTCTTCAATAATTACAGTAATTTTATGATATTTGTGGAAGAAGACTCAAGGTGGGAGGCACTAAGTATGTTTGATCTTACTAGGTAGTTCTAGATGTTTAACCCTATAATTTTTTATATAGACAATGGTCCTGAGGTAGTTTGTTTTTTGATTGAGTATATCTAGAATATTCTAGATCACTAGGAGAGTCCCCCAAAGAATATGGTTATGTTAGTGCATACATTTTGTGAGGACCAGTGATGCAGTGGTATGATATTCAGGTCCATAATAAGTAGTTGGGGGTATGACATGGAAGAATTTCCGAAAACAGTTGATGGATTATTTAAAACTAGAGAATCTAATGAACTAATGATCTCGGGAGTTTATCATTTGTAGAGAATGATACCGCTATATAAAAAAATATGATGTGATTCAATTTGAGATCAATTCCTAAGTCAATATCATCTAATAAATATGTTTTATAAGGTATTGAATTATCCTAACATTTATTAGGGGAACATTAAGTATGCTACTAGTTTCAAAAAGGTAGGATCGTATGGATGATCCAGTTGTGAATCCTTCAATATATAGTAGTGGTATTATTAATGTATTCACAAGGGTTGTGGTTGGAAGAGAAGAAAGTGTATAGGATCTTCCTCTTAAGAAAGTGGTCCCGTGATTTTCTATCCCAGTGAAAATGCTGGTCACATATGAGGTCAGTGATGTCAACCACCAATGGAGTAATGATCTTTTGGTTAGGTGGGATACCTACAAAGGTTCTATTGGATCCCTCAAATTATAGTCATTGAAGGAGGACCTAAGAGAGTAAAAATCATATATAGGTGATCTACATCCCTATATCAGACCTACAATAAAAGTTCTATAGGATAAATTGGCCAGGGTGGAGGATAGAGTACTTTAGGAATAGATTTTTCATATAAGGAGAGTAGTGAAGTGAATGAGCCACAGATAAGAGTATAGGGTAATGGGATAGGTCAGCATCATACAATTTTTCTTAAAACAAGTGGTAGTGATGTTGGGATATCAAATGTTCATGGAATGATTCTTATATCTAATACACTTGAAAACAAATATTTTGATCCTAGTTCTACACAATATTTTATATCTTCTATGTCTATAAATGTTCTGGGTTAGGTGATGGAGTTCATGTGTTGAGTTATGTTGATCGACATTCCTCTAGGGGTTCAATAAGATAAAATTCACTATTTTCAGAATTTTTCCATAGATTTTGGTGGGTAAAACATCATTTGAGAGTTTTTAATTATTAATATGTCATGTTTTACTATATGTTGGTAATATACTAGTTGATTTAATATCAATATCATATTGATTATTACCATTTATGGGTAATGTTCACATCTCCTGAGGGTGAAATCTATACTCTTCGTGGATAATGGGATATCTAGGCAGGCCATGCAGGGCCTAATCCTTAGTAGTTGGGTGATATTATAACATAGTATGTGAGTATCATGCTTGATGATGATGAAGTGTAACATGATTTTTTCATGCCTATAGTGAATCGGTTTTTGGATTTGTTTCCTAAGGACTTCATAGGTTTTCCACTAAGGAGAGAGGATGAGTTCTTCATTGAGATGATACCTAGACTAAATCGTGTTTCTATTTACCTTATATAATGATACAAATATAGATTTATGTTCTAAAGTAATAACTATAAGATTTATAGGATATTATATTCATTAGTAGGAGTACATCACCTTGGGGATCTCCGAATTTCTTATCTATGATGGTTGAAAAAACCACAAAATTATTTTTCGATTATCAAAAGTTGAACTAGATGAATATTAAGAAGAAAAATCATATTCCACGTATTAATTATCCTTTAGTCTATTTAAGGGGTTTCTCAGTGTTCTCAGTGATTGATTTATGATTAGGGTGTCATTAGTTAATGATGAGGCCTTATAATATACCACATACTACATATAAAAGTATGTATGAATTGTATGAGTATTTTGGGTTGTCGTTTGGTCTAATAAATTCTCTATTTACATCCATGGATTTGATAAACAATATCTTTTACATGTACCTAAATTATTTTGTGTCCATGTTAATTGATGACATATTGTTTTAATACCAAACATTAGATGATTTTTCTAGACATATTTACATTGATATGAGTGAACATGGATATAATTGACAATACAAAAATCTATATAAATTGAATTTATTAAAAAAATATAAATTTCGAAGGTCACATAATCTCTGATGAAGGAATGTTAGCAGACCACAAGAATGTGAAAGTATTTGTTTCTTGGGAGTAGATGAAAAATGTTTTATATATCCAATGTTTTTCGGGTTTGGTTGGTTACTACCTAAATTTCATCAATGAATTTTCCCATTTGGTAGTCAAACTATCGAGCCTAACCCAAAATTTTATAAATTTTGGGTGGTCATGAGTATGTGAGAATTATTTCTGGGAGTTTAAGTATATTTTGACCACAACACCAACTCTGATCATTCTCGATAACAGTTAATAACATACTATGTTTTCTGATGCATCTGGTATTGGTAAGGGGACACTGATGGTGTAGAGTAATAAATTCATGGGGTATGAAACATTATTATTTAGGAATCACGAAGAAATACTAGGTATAGGATATCTAGTTAAATGTGGGGGTTCATTATTGATGTTTTGGTGGGAATACCTTCTAGGTGTGATTTTTATAGTTTATATTGATCAAAATATCCTCAAATATATCTTTTATATAAATAAATTAAATCTACAGTAGTAGTGATGGGTTTCGAATATGTAATCTTCTGATTTATAGATATCATATATGATGGGGACGGGATATCGTGTTGTTAATTACTTGAGCTAAAAGATGAAGACTCAAGAAATCCAAGAGACTATTTGTTAATGGAAGATAATGGACTTATTCATTGAGATTCTTATCGGTGTTCATCAGGAGTGGGAATAGATGAAACTTGTGTCTTTATCTATTGATCCTTCTCTTTACATCCAGATTAAGTGGAGTTAGTATAAGGATATGGAGTTCTTGGTGTTGAGGGATAGATTTGATGCTCGGAAGATACCACCCAACCAATCCATTAATGAAAATAATATTATCCATGTTCAAGGATTTTTTTTCATGCCTACCTATATATGGGATAATTTGATCCATGAATTTCATGCATAGATGTGGTAAATACACCTTGGATTGACCAAAATGTGTCATATTATTTATAGATAGTAATTGTGTATAGGAATGTGGAATGATAAATATGCTTTTATGATATGATGTTTTACTTTTCATCAGTTGAAAGAGAAGAATTAGTGGCCTTCTAGACCTTTACAAACCATTCCCATTTAATAAGGTATGTGGGATGATGATATGATGGATTTTTTTGTTGGGATTACCGAGGAATCCTCATAATAATAATTCTATTTGGGTGATTTTGGATTGGTTGAAAAAATGTAGCACATTTCTTACTGATCAAGGATACTTCCACCATAGATCAGTTGGGAGAATTTTATGTTCATGAGATATTATAGTAACATGGGGTCCTATGTGTTGAAGTAGTGGGTTCCCTAGACCCAACTATGAAGTACTTTTGATTACCATATCATGTGTACAGTTAGATATGGATGATGATTTCTTACCATTATAGTGAAGATTTTTTCTGCGTCCACTATAATAATGGTAATATCCAAAGGTTAGTTGTTGTGTCGAGAGGTTATAGCAGATCCCAGGCTATAATGAGAACCTCAAGATACAATGACATTGATCTTAAAGATATTTTCTATAGTCTAGATACATCTTACTGACTGGACACAGTAGATGTCTGACTATCAGGTGATGGGGGCTCATAAGCATTGAGACTTCTTCTCATGAAGTTCGCACTTGGTGATCTCTAGTAACGAGATCATGAGGACAGACCCGCCAATAGGAACACCACATGTTTTTAGTGTCATTGGTTGTTCCTATCTACGGACATGTGTATTGGTCTCCGGACTTGAGACTATTACCAATGTATATCATTAAATAATGTACTTTGATGCAAGGAGAAAACCATGGAAGTAATGTCGTGGCCAGGTAGTTTGTGTCGGGTGCGTCATTAGTTTTATGACATTGGTTGAATGGTCAAGAAAGGATTTTTCGCTTCCAAGTTTAGGAAGTTATGTATCTCAGGCCTAGATGATCATGATGGTGCCTCCTTCATAAGTCTCTGGCCAAAGCAGTAGAAAGGTGAATCCATTCAGATACATCAAAAAATGATAAAGCAAGATAAGGATGATGATATAAGAGTGCGTCCAACTTTATGAGATATTTAATGACAAAGAGACTATAGTACACAGTTAGTGTTCGTAGGATGGTAGTCGTTGCTATGACTATCCTTATCTCTTTAGGGGCCATGACGGGTTGCTAGACCCCACTCTTGGTCTGTGAATTTTATTCACTGCTATCGAGATAAGGGCCTATAGGGTCACACACAACAGCGTATTCAAGAATCCGAACCTATTCAGTTGAATGGGTATATGGACATAGTGGGCCCCACCACGGGGTCCGAGCGTTGTCCAAGTTGTTGATAACCAACTGAATTAAATAAATTCATCAATATTCAAGTTACAAATATTTGGGATTGAATTTATTTAATGTATTTATGAGTTTAGTAAATACAAGAAAATATTAATCGAACGAATATTATTTTAATATTCAAGGTTCGTTTAATATTAAGCGGGACAACGAGTCGAGTTAAAAGGTTCAGATTTTATCACGTAATATATTTTATATTTTAAAAGTATGTGATAAAATTAATAAATAATATTGACGCTGTTATAAGTCGTCATAATTCTTTATTTAGAGAACATTGATATTAACGGGGGTCGGGGAACCCTACCGGGTATTTATCCACATGTCTATAAATAAGAGAGGAGGCTCTCTCACTTTGTGTGCAAAACACTATTCAATCATTTGCATGGAATGACAGTTGAGAGCCTCTTTATCCTCCCGCTTCTTAGAGAGAGAAGCACTCGATCTAAGAGTTTGGATCATGTTTCTCATCATGCATTGCAAGATCGACGATGCGGTGATCGTCGGGACATCGATGATATCGTTGAATCGCTGCGCTAGCACCCAGAGTTCGATGATCGGCGTTCCCCTATATTTTTTAGGCGCGTGTGGACGACCTAGAGGGATCTTGCTATGGATCCTTCATGCAACGATCGTCGTCGACAAGTAGCGTTCGACAACGGCTTCAGATATGCAACATGCATGTTTTTTTTAATTTTTGTACTCTTAACAATCTACGCGAGATACTCGGACCTCTCCGGGGCTCGGATCGTCGGCGATGACAAGTACCGTCGTTGCGCCAACGGAAATTTTAAAATCCCCGTCCCACCGACTTCCGCTGCGGGCCCCAGAAACCCAACGGTGGTATCAAAGGGAGCGCGTAGATTTTCTGAGCCAAATAAAAATTAATTTGCATAAGATTAAGTACAGGGTTCGAAAACTGTCCCAGCAGTTCAAACCTTGCTTCGATCCGATCTCAAAAGACCAAGATACGGTCAATTTAAATTTTTTGGATTGGATCGAACATGCAGTTTGATCTCAGGTACTAATATTATTTCATCCAACCGAACCGATCAAGTTGAGATTGGTTCGATTAAAATTGTAAAAATTATAATTTGTCAAATTAAATAATTTCCACAATAATTATATTATTTTAATAATATTTATATTATTATTAGAATAATTTAATAATAATAAAATTATTATTTTATTATAATAATTTTATTATTATTTAATTTTAAAGGCTATTTAGCCTTTAGAAAATTTTGGGTGACTTGACTTGTGGTAGCAAGACTTCAAAGAAGTAGTTAAAAAAAATAAAAACAAATAAAAGAAAGGGGCTGGTGGCTACTGCGTGGAAGAGAAGAAAGCAAAAAAAATGGAAAGGGGGTGAGAAGGGAAACTGCCTGGTCAAAAAAAAAAATGGGAGGCCTGGTCTTGTGCGTGGAAATGCACAGCAAAAAAAAGCCTTGCGCATGGAAACAAGATAGCAAAAAAATGGAACATGCAGGGGTCCGAGCGGACCCCTGCTCTCCTCTCGCATGGCTCACAACAGCGCCGCCAGGAGTCCTCTTCCGCGCGCTGGAGTACCGGGCTACAGCAGCACCGGGACAGAGCCTCTCTCCCTGCGGACCAGCATGCCGCCGGCGCCTCATCCCCAACCGGCCTCCCTGCTGCTCCCTCTCGTGCGCGCTGTTGTAGCCCGCAGCCAGGGCTGCCGGCAGCCCTGCTACTTCCTCTCCCGCACGGTGCATGCCACCTACTAGTCGCACCCTCCGCCTGGCCTCCTCTCATGCGCGGCCTGCAGCAGCTCCAGCCGGAGCCGCACCCCTGCAACCGCCTCCTTCCAGCAGCCCGCTGGCCACTATGCAGCGCGCACTGCACCTCGCCTCAGCCCGCTATGCACCCTGCCGAGCACCCCGCGCCCCAGGGACCCAGCCCGACCCTTCTAGCCCTCCGCCGGCACCGCTCCCTCCAGGTCACGACCCCCGCGCATAGCCGCAGCAAGCCGGAGACCCCGACTCTCCCGGCGTATCTGACCCCAGCCGAGCCCCAGGCTGGCCTGTCGGCCTTCCTCCGCTGCTCGGGCCGCCTCCGTCCAGCCGTATGGCTGCAGCCTGAGGATAGCTCCCCTCTACACTGACCTCCTCCCTTGTGCACTTAGCCGGTCATCCCACTCGGGCATAACTAGGCACAGCGCATGCAGCGCCGCGGAGCCGAACCGCCGCACTGGACCCGCACGTGAACCCGCCTAGCGCATGCACAGGCAGCGCAGCCACACCCGGCTGCCGCCCGGTCCTCCTAGGGGGCAGGTAACCTCTTGGGTTTAATTAAATCATTTAATATTATTAATTAATTAATATATTAATTGTATTTAAGATTATTATTAATACCAGAGGATTAAAATTAATTTCATTTTTGAAATTAAATTAATTAATTAATTTAATTTTGAGTATTAAAATTAAATTAATTGACAGACCAGTAATTAATTAAGTTATTTTAATTATTTAATTCATTTAATTTAATTAAATAAACCCTCGTACATAATTATTGCATTTTAATATTATCGCGCTTTAATTACCCGTCGTCTGGTCTTGAGCATCGACCCATGTATGTCTTCTTTTAAATTATTTATTTAATTAATTATTTAAATTGTGTGCGATGATATTAATTAATTAAATATGGTCTGTGCATCATCTATTTTCGGTTAAAATTTATAAAGGCATGCGCGCCTAATATTTATATGATGTACATTTATTCCCGAGTTCCCCTCGCCTGCGCGCGAGTATCTTTGTACTTCGGACAAAGGCAATGAGCGACGTAGACCCCGC
Source organism: Viscum album (assembly GCA_963277665.1). Lineage (NCBI taxonomy): Eukaryota > Viridiplantae > Streptophyta > Magnoliopsida > Santalales > Viscaceae > Viscum > Viscum album. Next base: position 130,121,149 of record OY728153.1, read on the forward strand.
CAAGATGAGGCAGTGTACGTCGATGCAAGACGATGCATGGATTCCACCAAGTCAAGGTGGTATTCCAAGAAATGACGTCGACCCCGCAAAGACATGGCGACACTGCAGAAGACCAGCAAACATACAAGACAAGTGGCAAGCTGCATTTGATTTAAGCTTCGACTCAGGTAAGATGCGCTTAGGTCGTTTAGATGCTCAAGACCAGTTAGGTAGTAGTTTTTCCTTTATGCATCTATTTATTATTTTAGTCATTTTTAGAACAGCGGGAAAAATACATAAAATGATAAATAATAAAATGCATAAAGAATCGAAGTTTGATTTCTATTAAAGTTCAGTCGTGAGCACAACAACATAGATGAACAAGATTAATAGAAATGGATTACATTCGTCGATAGAAAAACATAAAACCCTCAAACAAAATATTAAGTCACAAACAGCCTTCCATCATTCATGTTTGAACAAAATCGGGTGTTCGAGGTGTCGGTTCAGGCCTTAGCTGAGGGTGCCTCTTACTACTGGGGAGTTCTTATTTGTGTGGTGGGTCGACTTAACTAAAATTTCAGTAAGGATATAGCCTTTGTTAGTTTTTTGTAATTTTATAGGCAAGCGTTGAGTAAATCAGTAAATGATTTTTAAAGCTGGGACTTCACTCAACAGATCAAGGAACCACGAGCTAATGCGGTTGGCCAGCCAAAAGCCTACCTTGGACCCTCCGAGTAGTGGCGTAGCCCTAGCTTGTAGACTATGAGGGAGGTTACGGGATCCTTGCCACTAGAATACTTAAGAGTATTCCGATTCTAGTACAGAGGGTTCCTAGAATTCAAAAAATTAGTGGGAGACATTTAATGATTAAATAATCAGTAATGTCAGATTAGGTAATCACATAAAAGTACAATCAGCTAAAGTTTATTTGTAGATAATGACAAGTAATACCACAATAAAACTGCGATAAATATTAGAAAAAGTTAATTTCTAAACTAAGCATGGATTTCCAAAATATAGTATAGGTTCTTGCGCACATTACTACTATAATGGAAATTCAAGGTGCTTATGTCCCAACCTGTTAATCCAACTTATGAAGCAAGGGTGTAAAACTGCTTTCAGGAGACTCGTGAATAAAGCATGTGATGGTTCTTTCATAATTCTATCATCAACGTCTGATGTTAGTTGTTGTCGCTACATCAAGACTAAGTTGATGATCACATGTAGTCACATCTCCAAGATCCTTTCATGGAGAAAGTGAAGCAAGATTTGAATGTGATGGTCTCACTCGGTTTGTGTAAAATAAAAGACGGTTCACAATCTTTCATGCCATCCCATTTCTTATACATTTTACACCCAACTACTCTAGTTTTGTTAAAAGGTTATAAACGAACCTCATAGAGTAACCGCTTCATTACCGTTAAGGTAACATTCCCCAAGTAATAAGAATATAGGAGATAACGCCATCTTTTATTCTTATGGAGAATACATTGAATGACAAGGAGAAAAGGATTATGGCAAGTTACGCCAAAGGCACCTTCGTCATGTACTTCAAAGAAAAGTGGTTGGTTATTTAACAGGAGGTTATTTTCATCACATAATGAAATAAATTCATGGAAGTTAAAAAAAACTGAAATACTAGAAGGAAGTACCTGCTTCTAGTTTAGTTAATATTCATCAAATAAAAATATTATTTTCTCTCATAATTCTTGGGTATTGAAAATACAATATGATTTTCACATATTTGTATTGAAATAAAATAACCAAGCAATAAGAGAAACATTACTAGAAGTAAAGTGTCTTCTCCAAGCAGCTGAGAAAGGGTGATTCCTAAGTCAGTAGGGAGAAACACATAACTTATAATTTCCAAGTGATTGATTCAAATTAAAAAAGTTTTGGAGTATAACAAAAAACATTTATCTCATGTGCCCATTTGTACATGATGAGACATTATTCCATGTTTTGGAATGAATGTTGTTTGAGGTGAAATACTCAACAAATAGTTCACTACTATTTAAATCAATGGCAATACATGATGAATATGAAATGTAAGACCTACCCAGTTGTGGAAATGTGATTCTTTGTCAAGTAAAACTAAAAGTGGACGTCAACTATATACCCAGTATGGTATTTAGGCTCGGAATAGCTAAACACCGATTGTATAATTGACATCTTTAGTTTAGACAAAGAAACATTTGGAAATAAAGGTATGCCACAAAGCTTCCGAGGTTAGTTCAACACGAGAGTGTGAACTATTCCAAATAAAGCTAGAGGTAAATATACTTCATAAGATTATTTTAAATCATTAAGGAATGTACCAATGAAGTATAAGTTTGGTCAGAAGATATGAGTTGCTTCGGATCGGCATGCCGAAGAATATCTTGACCAAGCAATCATCGATCATGATAATATAGCGTGGAGTAATTCCAAAACGCATGTTACCTTATCTACGTCACTGTATTGATGTTCATAAGGAGGATCCATGACGAGTCTTACATATTAACATTGATCAAAAAACATGTAGCATGGAGCAATTCCTAAACGCATATGTTACACATCAAAGTTATGATGTATCAATGTTGCAACTTGTAGAAACTTCCATCATATTTCAAAATGTGATTTGCAAATAACGTCTTAATCCCATAACCAATATGCCAACTAAATTGACAAATGTATATCATACGAGTCATAGTATGATGGAAAAACCATTATGTCATAGGACGTGTTTAGATGAAAATAGTTTTAAACAAACATTCATCAAGTTAAACACGTTGTGCATATAAGGTAATCATACTAACAGTTGCTTAAGATATTACCTAAATCCCTAAGATAGAAAAGATGTAGTCAAGTATTAGACCAAATTTCTATACAAGGGTGCACATCTCTATTTGAGATAGTGGGAGCTAAATTGACTTGGACTTAGTTAATTCTCGAGATGCACAATTGGTTGGAATATGGAACAAGTTCCACAAGTACATGTGGAATAGGAATGTTCTAGAGACACATACTGCGTAAGAAGAATAAAACCATGGTGATGGTTTTATAGTCTCTACGGTCGGTGATATATTATTCATTAAGAATAATAAATCCTATAAGTAAGCAGTATAAGGCAATGAGCTAAGATTGAAAAGATCAACTAAAATTCAATAATGGATTCCATGTATCAAATTGCAAAGGGGATTATAAATTGAATACTGCGGTGGGTATTCAAATTAAATGATACATAGATGGTACAAGTATGGTACCAATAAGGATCTATTGGTTATACCAAGTCAGTACGCCTAAATCTATTAGAATTTTAACTTTCATAGCTAAACTTATAAGATCCTTTTATTTTTCATTCGATGTCAAGATCATTTTTCGTGGAAGGTGTCTATACGACGCAACCAGAAAGAGATGAAGACATCAAATGATGCCAATAAGGGTTTCAAGTTACTGAAATCCAATTCTGGATTAAAGTAAGCAACAATATATTAGAGCATTCATTATAAATGAATATTTTCCTTGTGTCTACCAAAGGTTAGTGGGATCGCCAATGTTTTCAAAGTGATATATGTTCGGAAACATATGGAAAACAGATTTTGATCTTACAGTTAGATAAGATCAGGTTAAAAGAAATTCTCCAATGATTGACTTCATGTAGAAACCTAAGTTATAGGGAATAGGATATACTGAGGTAGATCCAAAGGTTTCTTGGTCCTAGTCAATCGTACATATAGTGACATTGTATTTATAAATACAGGTTGTAACAATTCAAGTTCTGAATTGTTGCCTATGTCACATGGTGTAATCTCTACAGTTGAACATGTTCGGAGCATGTGAGGATATTAAAGTTTTGAATTGATACCATATGCTTTAGTGATGGATCAATCACATATTCCATAATATGTACAATAATTGATACTACCGGGATATAATTTATTATAGGCAGATATCAATTATATCCAGGAGCACAAAAAGTGATGTAATCAGAACTATCATCTTGTACTTCGGCAAGTATAAATGATATGTACCTAGAATATGGAGAGGAAGGTATACTAGTTATGGTGGGACACAAACTAGTAATCCTTAGATCAATTTGATCTAGTATCATAGTTAGGCAAATGAGATGAGCGAGTCAAGCTCATAAAAACTTGTGGTAGCCACACCTACAAATACCGAGTACGTTGCAGCTTCTAAAGCAGCTAAGAAGAAGTTATAAATTGCAATGAGTTGTTCCAATTCTTGGATTTGCACCTAGTGAGAAAAGTATTATCATAACGAGAATTATGATATTATTACTAGCCTAGTTGTCAAGTTATGAAAATGGACAAAAGTAATACTCTTGGGGATACCTAGTCTTGAGAAGTTTTACTCAAGTCGATGAGGTTTCATATATCATATATGCCACGCATTGAAAACGTGGCAGACCCATCAGTTAAAGCCATTACTCAATAGAAGCATGGTATTTATCATGTGAGTAGCTAACCAGTTCAGTTAGCAAGTTGGCTCTAGTGCAAGTGGGAGTGTTGAAATAGTGGGTGCCCTAGACCCAACTATGTAGTACTTTTGATTACCGTATCATGTGTACAGTTAGATATGCATGATGATTTCTTACCATAATAGAGCAGATTTTTCTGTGTCCACTATAATAATGGTAATGTCCAAAGGTTAGTTATCGTGTTGAGAGGTTATAGAAGATCCCAGGCTATAATGAGAACCTGAAGATACAATGACATTGATCTTAAAGATATGTTCTATAGTCTAGATACATCTTACTGACTGGACACAATAGATGTCTGACTATCAGGTGCTGGGGGCTCATAAGCATTGAGAATTCTTCTCATGAAGTTCATACTTGGGGATCTCTATTACTGAGATCATGAGGACAGACCCGCCAATAATAACACCACATGTTTTGAGTGTCATTGGTTGTTCCTATCTACGGACATGTGTATTGGTCTCCAGACTTGAGACCGTTACCAATGTATATCATTTAATTATGTACTTTGATGAAAGGCGAAAACCATGGCAGTCATGTCATGGAGAGGTAGTTTGTGTCGGGTGTGTCATTAGTGGTATGAAGTTGGTTGAATGGTCAAGAAAGGATTTGTCGCTTCCAAGTTTAGGAAGTTATGTATCTCAGGCCTGGTTGATCAGGATGGTGCCGCCTTCATAAGTCTTTGGCCAAAGTAGTAGAAAGGAGAATCAATCCGGATACATCAACAAATGATAAAGCAAGATAAGGATGATGACATAAGAGTGTGTCCTACTTTATGATATATTTAATGACAAAGAGACTATAGTATACAATTAGTGTTCGTAGGATGGTAGTCGTTTCTATGACTATCATTATCTCTTTATGGGCCATGACGGGTTGCTAGACACCGCTCTTGGTCTGTGAATTTTATTCACTGCTATTGAGATAAGGTCCTAGAGGGTCACACACAACAGCGTCTTTAAGAATCCACACCTATTCAGTTGAATGGGTATATGGAAATAGTGGGCCCCACCACGGGGTCCGAGCATTGTCCAAGTTGTCAATCACCAACTGAATTAAATAAATTCATTAATATTTAAGTTACGAATATTTGGGATTGAATTTATTTAATGTATTTATGAGTTTAGTAAATACAAGAAAATATTAATCGAACGAATATTATTTTAATATTCAAGGTTCATTTAATATTAAGCGGGATAGCGAGTCGAGTTAAAAGTCTCAGATTTAATCACGTAATATATTATATATATTACAAGTATGTGATAAAATTAATAAATAATATTGACGCAGTTATAAGTCGTCATAATTATTTATTTAGAGAACGTTGATATTAACGGGTGTCGGGGAACCCTACTGGGTATTTATCAACATGTCTATAAATAAGAGAGGAGGATCTCTCACTTTGTGTGAAAAAAACTATTCACTCATTTGCAAGGAATGAGAGTTGAGAGCCTCTCTCTCCTCCCACTTCTTAGAGAGAGAAGCACTCGATCCAAGAGTTCAGATAAAGTTTCTCCTCACACATTGCAATATCAACGATGAGGTGATCGTCGAGACGTCGAATATATCGTTGAATCGCCGCGCTAGCACCCGGAGTTCGACGATCGGCATTACCGTGGATTTTTGAGGTGCGTTTGGATGATCTAGATGGATCCTGCTATGGATCCTTCATGCAACGATCGTCGTCGACAAGTAGCGGTCGACAATGGCTTCAGATATGCAACACGTATGTTTTCATTTTATTTTTGTGCTCTTAACAATCTACACGATATCCTCGGACCTCTCTGGGGCTCGGATCGTCAGCGCTGATAACTATCGTCGTTGCGCCGATGAAAATTTTAAAATCCCCGGCCCATCGGCTTGCACTGCGGGCCCTGAAAACCCAACACTATGAAGAGTATTTTTAGACATAAAACCCTATTTTACATTAGTATTCTAGCAGGGAATGATAAAATTATCTTATTTATTATGTTTTATTGAGTCTATATTTCCACTTATAGATAAATAGGAAAGTATAATGCACTATCATAGTGTCATAGGACTAGTTTATAGCATGCATCATGAACATAAGTGGAACTTGGGAGAAATACCAAGTGCATATTGAGTTATCATATAGAAATAGTTATCATCTGAACATTCAAGTAGAATCACACGAGGCTATCTATAGTATGACTTTTAGATAACCTTTTTATTGTATGGATGTAGGAGAATCACAGTTATTAGGGTCGAGTCAAATGTAGGAGGCATTGGAGTCTGTTAAGTTGTTATATATGCATATGGATATGTCATTTAGTATAGAAAAGACATATTCTAACTATATGCATTAAATTATTTAGTTTCTAGTGGGTGGACACATATTTCTTCAGGTGTCTTCAAGATTGTGGGACCATAGGATTCAAAAATTGGGATATTTGAGGCCTAGGTTTTTTGTTTCATTTTATATTGTTGAGAGGACCAGTCTACTAGAATATCGATTGGATTTTCCACCGTAGTATAGTTCTATTCATGATGTTTCTACTATGTCACATATTTAGTAGTATCACCCCAACAAATCTCATTTGATTTTTATTGAGCTCATCCATTGAGGGGAATCTAATTCATTTTGTGGACCATAGTGGGAAAATTATTTAGGTTAATATCATGTCTTTGGTCTGAGTGTTGTGGATACATGGTTTTGTTTAGGGAGAAACATGGAAGATTGAAGCTAATATGCTATCCTAGTAGACTAACTTTTATACCATGGAGGCATAGTGATACTAGGAAGGGAATATTATGGATGAAGTATTATATGGGTGGGTGTTCGTATGATCCTGACCTGATAAAAATGTATGACTCAATTTAAATTCTTTTTATCCCATTTAAAATGGTTAATGAAATGATTTGAGGGACTAAGGAAGGTCATGGGAGTCTCCATGGGGTTTGGGATAGTAATAGAGGGAAAATGGGAGCTAGTTAGTGCATGGAACACAATTAGTGCAGGGTTACTACAAATTGTGCCCCAGAACCATGTGCCCTAGAGAAGGGGGTGAACCATTTGTAAACTATGAATGGGGATCCTTGAATCCATGTGACCATGGAAAAATCCCACAAAAACACTTTCATATGGTTTTCTAAATCTTTTGGGATTCCCAAAAAACCATAAAACTTGTTCCTCGCTTAGACACGGGAGGCCAGATGGTTAGCACATAGTTTGGAAAATCATGCTGACAAACCCTATGGCTCATTAAAAGCGGGTAGATGGTCATTTTACCCTCACATTAATTATATAATTTCCACCAGATGTTTACTCCATTTCTCCCCCAGATTAAAATGGTGTTAACTAGGAGATCCCTCCCTCTAAAAAATCAATATTATTTATTTATTAGGAATTTGAAGTGTCTTTTAGTGTGAATCAATGATCCATGAAAGGCTATAAGACCCCTTTCTTCTATTTTTTAGAAGAATCCTTTTGTGGTTATTCCACATCTTTCAAATCCCATTAATCCAACTTTTATGTTGGGAATACTTATATTTTATATTATAATTTTTCTAGTTAAAATCAAAGGCCATGGTAGGGTGAGTTGTTCTCTATGGGCTTAAGGTAGGGGGTCTAAAGACATTATCCCATTTTCTTTGTTTTACCCTTCTGTATGTGGTTGTTTCAATGTTCTATCTTCCTATGTTTTTATGTCATTGATTGAGAAAAGTAATTTAGGGATTTAATTTTATGTAATACCCTCCACAAACTTCGTTGGGTCCATGTTTAAATTTTGAGATCATTCCTACAACGACTCATAGGGTGCACCAATCCATTGAAAGTGATTTAATGAAATTTTAAATGTTAGAATTTATTGTTTAAAAAGGGAAAAAAATTATATTTTTTTGGAAGGTTATCATGACATAAATGGTAATTTTTATTTACACGGTAGGTCAATGATTTATGATATGAAAATGAGATATGAAGGGAATCATGAAAAAGGGTCAGGGTTATGTTATTAAATGATTTTGAGAAATTTTATGCCTTGAGATAAATAAGTAAATTTTTATGAATTTAATTAGGCCAAATAGGTGGATTGTATGAGACCATGGGAATAAATGAATTTTTAATGGTTTCACCCTCATGGAAAGGTTAAGTATGTTGGACCATTAAAATACATTCCACTCCCTATCCTGTATATTAGATGGCAAGACATTGTTCATGGAATCCGTAACATGACATTATAGACATGAAGCTCATTATTCATGGATTGGGTTTCAATATGATGATTTTTTAACTAAGATTTTTTTATATGGAATTGGTAGATGGTTAATTTCACATTGGTGTTAATTAAATTAAAATGTTCAATAAATATGTTTATTTTGATAAATGTTTTTCACTAAATCATTAATAATAATTTTTGATAAACATGTTTCATTTATTAACCTGTTAATTAATTCCTTCATAGTTCTTCATACACTACTATTGTTATTTTACTAGATAGTTTTTAGTCAAAATTAGTAGTGAACAAATGATTTGTACTCCAACATTACATGGGATGTCGATGGTACACCAGAATACTTCATAGTTTCAGGTTAGGATAATGGAAAATTACAATTGATAAAAGGTTCAGTGAAGATTATGATAGATCATTGATGAGGGAACCATACTCAATGTTAGGTAATGATATGGGGATTATTAGCATGTCTTTATTTTGCGTCTTACATTTACATATCACACTTGTATGATATGAAATATCTAATGTATATAGTATGTTGGAATTCCATAATTCAAGATTTGATTAGGTATTATGTGATTCTCAGTAAATTTTCATTATTGTTTATTGTTATTATTCATTATTTTTTCTATTGTTGTTTACAATGGTAAATAGGGTATAGTTTTTACACATCCTCATTAGACTCATACTATTGGTCGGCATCCTCAAGGATACAGGGAGGCACACATGATTCCCTTTGGGGAAGTAAATTAGGGAACTGGTTATTGGAACCTGGGGTAACTTGTTACATGCACCGTCAAAAATTAGATATTTTTTTGATATGTTTTTACAACATATAGTACGATAAAAAAAACTTGTAACCAAATCTATCATTTTCACCCCAACTAGATTGTTATACTTGGTGAATAATTCTAAATGAAAAAAATGAAATTGAAATTATCTAATAATTTTATCATATAGATTTTAATCATTTAAACTTTTTATTGAATAAAATTTCTATGAGTTATAAAATAAATATTATTATTAGCTCACATAACAAGTAAAAACGGTTTCTTATAAAAAGATTGTTTAGTTATAGAAATTATGTTATGTTTATAATTATAAATGTTTTTTATTTCCAAGGAATGAATTTAGTTAATAGAAAAACATTGAGGCACAAAATTCCATTCAAACCATATTACCACAAAATAATGTTTAATTAAATCGAAAGTTCAAAAATAGTTTGTAATGACCCAGACCTATCCAGGATATTCCTTTGTAAAATCCAATGTCTAAGATGTTTTGGGATGTGTCAGTGACTCATTTCAAGAGTTTTCTAATAAAAATCTATTTTTTCTATCGGTGAGTCATTTTGTATTGTCGGTGTGGGTGAGTCATTTTTGAACTATTGGTGTCAAAGATTCATTTTTGTAGTGTTGGTGTTAGCGAGTCATTTTTTACTTTCGGTGTTGGAAAGTCATTTTATACTTTTTGGTGTCTACAAGTCATTTTGTATTGTTAGTGTCAGAAAGTTATTTTTTTACTGTCAGTGTTGATGAGTCATTTTTGTACTATCGGTATCGGTGATTCATTTTTATAGTTGGTATCGGTAAGTCATTCTGTACAATCAGTGTCGTTGATTCCTTTGTGTACTTCCAGAATTGATGTTAATGTCAATGGTGGTGTCATCATTGGCTATAATGTTAGTGCCAATGTTGGCATCGACATCAGAATCAGCGTCAGCATCAATGTCGGCATCTACGTCAGTGTCAGTGTCGGCGTCAGTGTCAGTGTCAGTGTCAGAATCGGTGTCATCATCAATGTTAGTGTCATTTCTAGTTTTCCCAGTTTTTTTATTTTTCTACCCCCTTATGTGTTTTTCATTGTCAAATGAGAACCTATCAACTTTTATACCTTTTAATGAACTTTTCATTGTTTATGAGAAGAAAAATAAAATTCCCAATATCTGTAATATCCCGCAAACCTTGTAATCACCAATCCCCATGGTCAAACCACAATCTTATTTTCATGAACTTGGAAATTTTCTCCCTAGTTATTATGATCTCACTCTTTCTTAAGCATATATGTCCTAGTTCCATATACTCTTTCTTTCTCTCTTAGTGCACTTGGGTTACCTCTTCCTCAAAGAGTCATGCGCCTGTGCTATAAAACCCTCCCTATTAAGTTTTCTTGGAGTCCTCTACTGCTCATGCGACCCCCTGTTTTGGGTGAAAGGAGGAAATTTGATCCAGTTTTGATCCAAGAATGGATTTTCCTTCATCTCTCTTTAATTTTCTATCATGTCGGGTGGTTGTAGTAATTATTCTAGGGAGATAATGGATGAATTATTTCATTAAATAGAGTTATAAATGAGAGGGGAAGATGATGATAAAAGATAATAGGACGTGTTATGATAATGGTCAAGAATTGAAGATGGATGAATTTTGAGTGTTGTTTTATTTCATTATCATTTTTTCCTGTTATAACTTATAGTGGCTGTAAGTCTTCTGAAAATCATGGTTGTTGGTGGCCTTTTATTATGCACTAGTGTTGTTCTTATTTTTTCTGATGATACTCTATGAATAATCGCAAATATCAATCCATTTAATCACCAACAGTTGGTTAAATAAATTCATTCCCCAAGATCAAACATGTTCTTTGATCACTGGTCTTATTTAAAGTGGAATTAAAGAATCCCTCTCCCTAAATCTAAATATACTTGGATTAATGGTGTGGTTGTATGATGTGTTTGGTTGGATTTTTCAATTCATGTGGGTTGAGTGATGTTTCTATTGGTTTCCTTGTTATGAGTAGGGTTGGATAGAGTGAATGAATATGTGTTTGGGGCATGGCATGTTTGTGCAGCGGTGCTGCTGTTTGGTGGTGTCTTGTTGTGGGGGTTGTGTTTGGGGCGGTACAAGAGGTGTAATGGAATCTCAAGTTAAGAGATTGATTGATTTTGGAATGGATGATCTTGTAGGTCGTGGGACTACCTTTTTTGTGTTGTGGTCATCAAGCGACATTGTGTGGTGTGATGGGGAGGATGTCCTAGGCGGCTCGGCCGGTGCAGGCATTGGGTGTAATGTTTCTGAGATTCATACTCAACGGGTGGAGTTGTGGCTCTATTTGGTGTCTTGGTTTCGGTTTCTTTCTGGTGGTAACAGTGGTACGACATGGATTTCTATAGCGAAGGCTCTTTGGGTGGTCTCCGGGTTCACGCTGGTTTGGTGGGTTCTGGTAGTTGACGTTACTGGCTTTTTGTTGGTTTGGGGCTGAGGTGATTGGCGCTTCAGCGTTTGCTGCTCGTGGAGCTTCTCTGTCGAGCTTGTGCTTTCGGTCACCTTGGTGGTACGTCGACTCTACCTTTTCAACAATAATGAGATTTCTTGATGGTGATGTTGCCAATTTTCTCAATGAGGACGGATCTCTAGTTCTCGTGGGTGATGACGATGTGTTGCAACTATGGAAAAATGTGGAATTAGTGGCAGTTTTTTTTGTTTCGCTGCGGTTTAAACCGCCGCTAAATCAATTGGCGGCGGTTTTGAAAAACCGCTGCTAAATTGTGTGTCGGGAAACTGTTCGTGGCGGTCTTCAAAACCATCGTAGAACATTTCGTAACGGTTTTTTGAATTTTTTTTAAATTATTTTCTTTATTTATTTAAATTATTTATTTATTTATTTATTTTTTTCTTTATTTATTTAAATTATTTATTTATTTAAATTAATTAATTATTTATTTATTTATTTATGTATGTATTTATTTATTTATTTATTTATTTATTTATTTATTTATTTATTTATTTATTTATTTATTTATTTATTGATTTAATTATTTTTTTATTTTTTTTATTTTTTTATTTTTTTATTTTTTTATTTATTTTATTTTTTTATTTTTATTTTTTTATTTTTGTTATTTTTGTATTTTTTAATTTTATTTATTTTATTTATTTTATTTTACTTATTTTATTTTATTTTATTTTATTTTATTTATTTTATTTAGTTCGTATTTATTTTATTTATTTATTTCGTATTTTATTTATTTATTCGTATTTATTTTATTTATTCATATTTATATTATTTATTTCGTATTTTATTTATTTATTTCATATTTATTTTATTTATTTCGTATTTTATTTATTTATTTCGTATTTTATTTATTTATTTCGTATTTATTTTATTTATTTCGTATTTTATTTTATTTATTTCGTATTTATTTTATTTATTTCATATTTATTTTACTTATTTCATTTAATTCGCATTACTTTATTAACTTTATCCATGCGTGCGTGCTCATGCCCATGCACATGCTCATGCAAATGCCCATGCACATGCCCATGCAATATAAAGAAATACTGCGTTTGGTGAGATTTGAACCCCTAACCTCTTGCATATTTTCCAAAGACTTTACCACTCCAACAAGCTCGTCATATGGTTAATAAAAAAAAATTAGTATACTTATATATACTAATTTAAAAAACAAACAATACATAACTAATAGATATAAACTCAATAATAATTAAACAATAAGCAATAATCAATAATTAATAACCAATAATTAATAACCAATAATGAATAATTAATAATTATTGATTTATTAGTTATTTATTGAGTTATTTATTATTATTTATTGTTTATTATAATAAAAAAAATTATAATAATATGTCATAAATTATAAAATTATGAAAATAAAATAATAAAATAATAAAATTATGAAATTAAAAGAATAAAGAATAACTAATAATGAATAAATAATAAATAATAAATAATAAATAAATAACAATAAATAAAAAACAATAAACAATAAACAATAAACAATAAACAATAAATAATAATAAATAATAATAAACAAATAATAAATAATAATAAATAATAAATAATAAATAAGAAATAAGAAATAATAATAAATAATAAATAATAAATAATAAGAGAGAATAAATAATAAATAATAATCAATAAATAATAAATAATAAATAAAAAATAATAAATAATAAATAATAATAAATAATAATAAACAAATAAAAAATAATAAAAAATAAATAATAACTAATAAATCATAAATCATAATAAATAATAAATAATAATAAATAATAAATAACAAACTATAAATAATAATAAATAACAAATAATAAATAATAAATAATAAATAATAATAAATAATAATAAATAATAAATAATAAATAATAAATAATAAATAATAAATAATAAATAACAAATAACAAATAATTAATAATTAATAAAAAATAAGAAATAAAAAATAATAAACAAAAAATAATAAATAATAATAAACAGATAATAAATAATAAATAAAAACAATAAATACTAAATACTAAATAATAAATAATAAATAATAAATAATAAATAATAATAAATAACAAATAATAAATAATAAAAAACAAATAATAATAAATAACAGATAATAAATAATAATAAATAATAAATAATAAATAATAAATAAAAATAAATAATAAATAATAAATAATAATAAATCAAAAATAATAAATCAAAAATAAAAAATAAAAAATAAAAAATAAAAAATAATAATAAAAAATAATAAAAAAAATAATAAAAAAAAATAATAATAATAAACAATAAACAATAAATAATAAATAATAATAATTAATAACACATAATTAATAATTATAAATAAATAAATAATAAATAATAAATAATAAATAATAAATAATAAACAATAAATAATAAATAATAAACAATAAAAAATAATAAATAAATAATAATAAATAAATAATAATATAATATATATAATATATAATATATAATATATATAATAAATAAAATATTATTATTATTAATAATAAATAATATATAACAAATAATAAATAACCAGTAACAATTATTATTATTATTATTAATAAATAATAAATAATATATAATAAATAATAAATAATAAATAAATATAATAATAAATAATAAATAATAAATGAAACACAAGAAAAGTATGAAAAGACATGATAAGGGATGGAAAATTATGAAAACGCATGAAAACAGATGGAGAAACATGAAGAAGGAAGCATTAGAAAGCATTAGAATGCATGAAAACTCATGAAAACTCTGGAAAACCCCTTAAGAATTCAACATAATCATCATAATAACCCACAAAAAAACATTGACAGAGATAACAAGTCATGGAAACCCAAATAAACAGTAATAAATTGAGCAACGGTTAAAACCTGTCAAAACGGTCATAAAGTGACAAAAACATTAGACTCACATTAAGAGAGATAACTTATGATCCGAGATTCTGTTCCAGATCTGCAACCAGTCAAATCAAAGATCCTAAAATGATCTTTGAGCTGATAGGTGAAAGAGAACGAATGGACCCACGGATCGGAAGTGATGACAATTTAAAAAAACTGACAGGGAACGAGTGCTAGAAACGAGGCATCAAAAACATAACAAACCTGATTCCTACAAAAAAGCCATAACATATGATCCAAGAGTCCATTTGGATGACATGACCAGTCAAACTGAAGCTCATGGAACGAACTACAATTTGGCTGGTGGAGGAGTCCAAACTGACACGCGGATCGAATGTTAGGTCTGTTTGAAGACAAGCTTGACGGGACACCGGGGACAGAAATGGTGTTTCGGAGGCCTTTGGAGGGGGTTTTGGGGTCAAAAAACGTGACAGAAGTTTACTTCTGTCGAACTGGTACGTATCTCTCTTCGTTAGCTTTGATTTGATATGTGGTAAAGCCCAAACGGACATCGGGAGTGAAAGTTATGGCCATTTGAAGTTGGATAACTTTTTCCAACTTTTGTATAACTCTCATATCTTCTCCACCTTAAATGATCTCATAGTTTTGATTATATATGCCTCTAAATCTCTTCATGAGATTCGATTTTACAGGTCGTGGTGCTCCAACGGACACCTGGATCAAAAGTTATGGTCGTTTTACTGATTTCGGTTTTTTATTTTTTCTTTTCATTTTGCGGCGGTTTTACCCAAACCACTTCTGTTTCTCGGTGGTTTTTTAAAAAACCGCCTCTACCCTCAAAAAAATTTAAAAAAAATTATTAAAAAAATAAAATAAAATAAAGACATTTCGCGGAGGTTTTTAAACCGTCGCGAAATTACTGTTTTCCTGTAGTGTGTGCGATGACAGTGGTGATGGAGGTGATGTGACGTTGGCAATGATGGTGTTAGCTTGGCAATGTAATTATGGTAACTAGGTGGTGTGGATGGCTCGATATGATGGTCCTTTGAAATTAAAATTTTGAAAAATTTGCATCAAGAGCGGTTTTTGGTTCGTATGTGACGTTGTAGGCCGGTTCGTGGGAGGCGCAGTGATGGTGTTGCTATTTGAAATTTTTGAATTATTAAATATGTATAGTGAAATTTTCTTTTCAAAGGTCATGTGTTATGATGCGTTAATGGTGTTGTATGGTTCCCACTATTCCTTAAAGTGGCCTTTTAATAAAAAAAATGAATTTTTAGGGTAATGATAGAATTAATTATAGTAAACTCCATAAAAAAATAATGACTAGTGATTAAATGAAAAATAGGTTGGGTTTATGCTTTGGTTGTGGGTGTTGTGTGGTTGTGCATATAGGTGTAGTAGCAAAGGTGGTTCTGTGTGGGATGGTTGTTTGTTTGAATCCCATATGTTGAGTTGAGTTCTTGTTTACCTATATGTATAAATTGTAGTTCTTTGTGATTTTCAATACGCACCCCACCCTTGTTGAGAACTATGTGTTGAACACCCCCATTTTATGGGGGAGGGTGTCTTCCCAAATATCCCGATGAAAGGATGGATGGATTGTTACTGACTGTCTTCCTCACAACCCATTTCAGGTTCTTACAGCTCGAGCGTATCCAAGAAAGCTATAACGGATTGAGATTTACTGTAGCCCACGATCTATTAGGCAGGTTGTGTTGTGGATGAGGGGCCTAATTGTCTGTGGGTGAGGTTTGGTTCCCATGTGTTTTCGGGATGAGGCCTTGGAGTTTTTGGGCGAGGGGTGTGGTTATTGTGACCCAGGTGTTTATGAGAAAGATATGTGTGGTTTGTGTCCCAGGTCTGTGTGGGCAATTTTTGTAGTGGAACTACATTTGGGTAAGCGCAGTAGGGTCAAGATATCGGTCGTTGGGAATGAACAATTAACTAGTGGGAAAAGTGGTGCAGGGTGCCAAAATCATTGATGTTATTATATTATTACGCTACTTGAATTGTGTTATTTGGTGAGTGTGCCTTGGTGAGGTTGGGTTCGTTATTATTTTTCTTTGGTAGGGGTTTTTTATTTATGATGTTTTTATAGGGGCATTAGTATGCTTTTCTCACTTGTGCATGAGTGACTTTGGTCCCCCTACTGAGTATACTTGTATGGTCACCCAACATTATAAAATTGTTTTAATGTTTCTAGGAGGATATTGATGATCATTATAGACTTTACTAGCTTGGGCATCGAGATACTTGTTGTGTTGTTGCTTATTCTCTTTCTTTAGGTGCTTGATTTGGTGCTCTGGTTGTAGTTTTGTCATATTTTATATTTAAATCATGCATGGGTTGGATTTTGGTTTCCTTTATATGAAAGTTTGGTGTTATTTGGTATTTTTACCATCTTATATCACGATCATGTTTTCATTAAAAAGGGTAATGCCTTCCATTTTGTGTGAGATTATATACCCTTGGTTTTAGTCACTACTCTCGGGCCAATTGAAGGTTTGACTCAGGGGTCATTATCTCTCCTTCATCTTGAAGAAGGAAGGGTGTGGCACATTTATGTCCCTTCCCCCATCTTGAAGGAGACGGTTCGTGACATAATGGAATCATATATGATGGTTGAGAGATAGGATGGAGTTCGGAGTTGGGCATAGTGAGGATTTCATGGGATGGTAGAGAAACAATGTTAGGAAATATTGGTGCATGAAATAGGCTAGGGAAGACTTGCTAGGGAACATGATTTTATGTCCCCCATGATCTAATGCAAGGACTCTAGGCAACCAAAGGACCATGTAAGGCTATGTTGATTGCTGGGCGGAGACCCTAGGAACGGTTCAAGCATCATAATGGCTTTTTTTATTGTGCGTATTTCATTATTTTGGGAAATTAAGATAAAAAATATCTAAAATAAATATTAAAAAAATTTGTACTACCTAGGAATAGGAGTTCCTTGTTTACCTTTTCAGCTATGGCACCCACCTGTCACCCACATGTGGTACAAGCTGTTGACGCCCAGCAGGACAACATGGTTGATCATCAGAGTGTTGATTGAGAAGAGGAAGATGACTTGTGTCAGAGGGGCCATCATGCTTTCCAGCGGCATACCCTTGGGAAGTACGAAGAAAGTATTTCAAACATAGATATGGGAGGATGGCTCGAGGAGCTTGCGATCACCTTTACCTTGATCTAGTCTTCAAGAGAGTAAGAGGTTCTTCTAGTGGTGATCCAAATGCAAGGAGCATCACATTAGGGGTGGACTCTTTGCCTCAGAGATAGGAAGGAGACCAATGTTTCCTAGGTTAACTTTGAGAAGGAGTTTCGAGTTGAGTTTCTCTCATGACAATGAAGGATGATAAGAGATGGGAGTCACACTCCCTTCATCAGGGGAGTATGTCAGTGAGGTAACTGGGGATCAAGTTCAAGGATCTCCTCCATTTTTCTCTGGACATCATTCAAGATGAGTTGCCTCGAGCGATATGCATTGAGTATGACCTTCGACCTTCTCTTTAGTATGCAATTACCACCTTCACTATACTGATATAAAAATTGGTTCATATTAAGGTTGATGTATTAGAGTGGATGTACTCTTGGGGAGGTATACCATATGAGGGGATCTAGCCGAGTTCATCAAAGGGGAAGGCAGTTTGTAGCATGTCTCTAGCGTTATGGCCTTCTCAGTTTCGGCCAGCGGGGAGTATGCCTCAATAGTTCCACTTCTGATCTCATAGTCCTAACCCTTTCTCCATGATCCTTGGAATGAGGTGCTTTGTCTTTGGAGCTCGTAGACATCTTACGATATAGTTCATTTTTTGAGCTCAGTATGGTGGAGGTGGGTGGGTTCAGCACCCACCTCAGCAACACTTGGTAGCCAAACCTTTTTAACCGAAGGGACTGTAGAATCATATTACACTGAGGGAAGATAGTATGGGAGGAGGCCAACCTCAAGGTTCTCCTCAAGGACCTTTAACATGGCATGGTTGGGGAGTTGGTCGACAGCCAAGGGGTAGAGGATCTAGGTATGGGTAGTTTCACATAATCGAGTCAGCAGTTCAAGTATGGTCAAAGGTTGTTTGAGGTACGATTAGTATATTTAGCACTCTTGCTTGTGGTTTATTTGATTCAGGAGCTTCATGATCTTTAATTGAACCCAGCCTGGCCCATTCTTTGGGACTATACATGGAGAGACTTTCCATGCCCCTGGATTTGAGAACACCAGTTGAAAGTCAATCTAGTTTGTTTGATATTTTCCATGGATGTATACTGATGTTGGGTGTGCATCTATCTAGTGGGGATATTCTTCTGTTATAGATAAATTTTTACGATTTCATCCTTGGCATCGACTAGTTTTATTTGGTGCACACTGTTATGGACTGATTCTAGAGAATAGTCATGTTTTTAGATGTGGTTGGGCAACGTGTAGCATTTGTTGGTGAGTGGAGATTTCAGGTGGGCAGTCTGCATGTGGAACCTCTTCTCTCTTTTTTGTCTAAGATTTTAGTGTAATTAGCATATATAGAGATGGTGGAGGTTCCATGGGTTGTTGGAGAGTTCCTTGATGTCTTTCGGGTGGAGGTTGTAGCTCTACCCCCATGACATGATGTTGAGTTTAGAATATACTTTCAACCTGATGCCCGCCAAATTTTGATGGATCCCTATCATATGGAACCTTCAGAGTTATGGGATTTGTGAATTTAGATCAACGATATGTGGAGGTAGGGCTTCATCTAGGTGAGCGTGTTACTATAGGGGTGGTCCAGTATTGTTTTCAAAGAAGCAATATAGTGTTATAAGGTTTTTTATCTTCTACCAGAGACTGAATCATGTAATAGTTATGAACTGTTACAAACTTCCGATGATAGATTATCTTTTCAACCTAATGAGGGGTTAGGCTGGTTCTTTAAGATCAATCTACGGTTTAGATATCAAAAGTTGAGATTGAAGGAGGGTGATATCCTGAAGATAGTTTTCAGGTGCAAGTATGGTCACTTTTAGTTTGTGGTCATGTCGTTTGGTGTCAGGAATGCACTAGATGTGTTCATGGTTCTCATGAACTCTATTTTACATGAGTTCCGAGACTGGTTTGTTTTCATGTTCATCTAATACATCCTGGTCTACTCAAGGCCATAGTAGGAGCACACCAAGCATCTGAGGATTGACTTAGAGGTCCTATAACCCCTCCAACTCTATGGGGAGTTTTCCAAGTGAAATTTCTATATTTTATAGGTTCACTTCCTTGGACATGTGGTGTCTCGGAAGGGGATAGCAGTGGACCTATCAAATTTCGAAGTTGTTTTTTCTTGAGTAGCATCGAAGAATTTGGTGTAGGTTTGTTGCTTCTTGGTACTGGGGGGATATTACTTGAGTTTTGAACCTAAATTCTCATGACTTGCAGCTCAGTTGATAGACATGACCAAGAAAGACTAGGCCTTTATCTGGATTGAGCAGTGTTAGTCATCTTTTAGCTACATGAATGGGAGGTTCGTCAGTGCACCAGTGCTCAGTTTTATAGAGGAAGGGGTGGTGTTTTATGTGTTCAGTGACACCTCCAATCTTAGGTTTGGGGTTTGTGTTGAAGCAGAAACAAGGAGTGATCTCTTATGGATCAAGTCAGTTACATCCTCATGAACGTAACAATTCTACAAATTATCTAGATAATGAAATAGTCATTATTCACTGAATATATGGCAGAATTACTTCATCAATGAGCACTTTGTGGTCTTTATAGGCTGCAAGAACATTAGGTACATATTTCCCCAGTGGGACTTGAGCTTATGACAGTAGAGGTGGATGGAGCTTGTCCAAGACTATGACTTATATATATCTTAAATCTAAGGTGAGGTAAACATTTTTTCTCATGCCGTGAGCTGGAAGTCATAGATGAAAGTGGTTTTAAAATCTTATGATGCTTAGAAGATGATAGAGGAGTTGGATTACTTGTACCTAAATGCTGGGGTGTATAGTGTAAGAGTATATCTATTTGAGATTATAGTACAACCTTTCATGATGTTGTAGATGGAGGAGTCTTATTGGGGAGACTTAGAGGCTCAAGTGATTCAAGATCGCATTGACTAGGGCAATACCTTGGAGGGATGGTTGGAGGATGGTCATAATCGTATGCTCTTCTATGGGAAGTTTTTTTTCCTAGTGGTGATGCATGTGGGAGTTCTATGTGAGTTCCATATCTCACCCCTAGTGGTACACCCAGGAGTTTCCAAGATGTATCGAGGTTTGAGGAATAGTTCTGGTGGCCCTGGGTGAAGTGGGTAGTAGAGAAGTTTGGGGAAAGGTTTTTGGTGTGTCAATAGGTGAATTTTGGGAACCATGTTCCTGGTGTTCTATTGCAGTATTTAGATATCCCTGAGAGGAATTAGGATGACATCTCCATGGATTTTTTTCATAGGGCTACGCAGGGTTTAGGGAGGCTATGATGCTATCTAGGTAGTGTTGGACCGGCCAAAGAAATTGGATCACTTCCTAGCGATCAAGGAGTCGAGAATAGTGTATGACTTGGAAAAGAGGTATGTGGATGAGGTTTTGCGGCTGTATGGGGTTCCGAGATCCATCATCCCATATCAGGATTCACGGTTTACCTCACAAGTCTGGAGGGGATTAAAACATGATTTTGGAACCCACTTATGCCTTAGCCTTACTTTCCACCCTTAGATGGATGAGAAGACAGAGAAGACCATCCAGACATTAGAGGATATACTTATTGCATGTGTTCTAGACTTTATAGGATCTTGGGTGAAACACTTTCCTCTATAAGAGTTTCCCTACAATAATAGATATAAATCTTACATTGGCATGGCACTGTTGGAGGCTTTGTACAGAAGGCCATGTCGTTCACCCTTGTGTTGGACAGAGTTTGGGTAAACAGCTATTCTTGGATGAGAGGTAGTGTAGAGCATGAAAAAGATGGTTAATCTTATGCGTGAAAGGATGAAGGTAGCTCAGGACCAAAATAAGTCATATGTTGATCGTAAGATGATTCCCTTGGAGTTTTAGGTTGGTGACCACATGTTCTTGAAGGCTTCCCCTCAATGTGGGCAGCGATGGATCGGTAATGGAAACCCGCTTTCTCTTGGGTTCATCAGGACCTTATAAGTGTTTGGACAAGTTGGTGAGGTGGCATATTTGCTAGCATTACCACCACAATTGGAGAGGGTCCACAAAATATTTCATTCCTCTTAGCTTTGTCAGTATCTACCTGATTACTCCCATGTCATTGACTGGGGATAGATGAATATTGAGGATTATATGATATTCGTGGAGTGGCTAGGAGATCCAAGACCATCAAGATAAGGTACATCATGGATAGACCATTCGTTTGGTTCGTGTGTTTTCGAGGCATAGTGGCCTAGTGGAGAGTAATTGAGAGCGGGAGGCACATATGCATTCCCTATACCTTGAGTGGTTTTTAGTTTTTCTCTTGTCTTTTTCTTTATATTTTTCTTTTGTTGTAATGATTGACCTTATTTATATGAAATGATATGTTTCTATTTATCTAATGTGTGATAATTTATGATATATGTGGAGGGGAGGACCTAATTCCTAATCAAGACACATTAATGTGAATGTAATTAAACCCATGCAGGTGAGTCAGTGCTGCCCAAAGTGGATAGTATATTGAAATGGAAGAAGGAGCTACCTAATCCATGTGTTGGGAATGTGTTATCATTGAGGTTCATGTGTTTGTTTTGGGTGGTAGCTTCTATGGAGGTTCTCTTGTATATCTAGGTTTTCAATCAAGTTTTGGAACAAAAAAGAGTGGTTTTCCCTTGAGAGGTAACTTATGGGGCGGTTGTTCAGATACCTCTTTCTTCTGGTTTGGTTTTGAATTATTGAGGGAATGAATAGTTTTAAAGGTGTATTATGTAATGAATAGGACCTCTTCATACCATTCCTTTATGAAAATTCAGTGTATGGGGTGTTCAAGGAGGTTTTAGTGACTCATTTTCAGTGTTTTCCAGAAAAATATAGTTTTTCTGTCGGTGATTAATTTTGTATTGTCAGTGTCGGTGAGTTGTTTTTTGTACTATCAGTGTCAGAGAGTCATTTATGTACTATCAGTGTTAGTGAGTCATTTTTTACTATCAATTTCGGTAATTCTTTTGGTACTATTGGCATCAATGAGTCATTTTTAACTTTCTTTCTTGGCAAGTCGTTTTGTAAGGTCAGTTCCAGCGAGTCACTTTTGTGTTTTCGGTGTTGGTGAGACATTTTTATACTATCGGTGTGGGTAAATATTATTGTACTTTCATTTTTGGTGAGTCATTTTGTACTGTTAGTGTTTGCAACTATTTTTTGTACTGTCTACATCATCATCAGCATCATCATTAGTGTCAATGTCGACATTGGCGCCAGAGTCAGCGCCAGTGTTGACATCGGCCTCAACGTCGGTGTCATCATCAGTGTTAGTTTCAGCATCGATGTTGGTGTTTATTTCAGAGTCAATATCAGCGTCATCACCAATATCATCCTGGGTTTCACTGTTACTGTCGACATCAGCGTCAATATCAACATTAGTGCAAGTTTCATTTCTAATTTTCTCAGGTTTTTTCCCAGTTTCTCCCCTCTTACATGTTTTTGATCATTAAATGAGAACTTATCAACTCTTAGCCCTTTTAATGAACATTCTAACATCTTTGATGATAATAATTATATTTTCAATATCTGTAATGTCCTAAAAACCTTGTAACCCCCTAGTCCTGTGGTAAAATTGAGATTCAATTTTCATGCACTTTGAAATCATCTCCCTGATTATTAGGGTCTCTGTATTTCTTAATTCAGGACCTCCTATTTCCTTAGACTCTTTATTTCTCTCTTGGTGCGCTTGGGGTCACTCTTCCTCAATGATTCATGTGTCTATGCTATAGAGCCCTCCCTATTTGGTTTTCTTGGAGTCTCCTACTGCTCACACAACCCAGTGTTATTGGTGAAAAGAATAACTTTAATCGTATTTTGTTCCATGTAGAAATTTTCCTTTATCTCTCTTTAATTTTCTATCATACGGGGTGGGTGTATTATTTCTTCTTAGGAGATAACATTTGAATTATTTATTTGAAAAAAGTAATAAATGTTGGGGTGAAGATGATGAAAATTAGATAATAAGACCTATTATGATAATGGGAAAGGAATTTAAGATGGATGAATATTGAGTACTATTTTATTTTATTATCCTTGTTTTCCTATTATAACATGTTGTAGTTGTAAGGCATTCTAAAAATAATAGCCTATCGTATCCTTTTCTTGTGAAATGTTGATGTTATTTGTCTAGGTGTTGATACACTGTGAATAATCCCAAATATCAATCCATTTAATCATGTAAACCTAGTAAAATAAACGGATTCCCCAGGATTAAACTCATTCTGTGATCACCCTTGTTATTTAAAGTGGAATTGAAGAACCCCTCTTGCAAAATAATAATATTCATGGATTAATGGTTTGGATGTGTTTTGTATTTAGTTGGTTTTGTACTTTATGGGGTTGTGTAACGTTTCTATTGGTAGCCTTGTTACAGGTACGAGGGTGTACAGAGAGAATGACTTTGTGTATGGGTATGGCTTGTTTGTGCAGCGGGGCTGCTGTTTGGTGGTGTTTTACAATGAGATTTGTGTATGGGGTGGTACAGGGCGTGTGATGGAATATCAGGTTGAGATATTGATTAATTTTCGAATGGATGAACTTTTAGATAGAGGAACATCCTTCTTTTTTTATTGTGGCTGTCATGAAACATTGTACTATGGGACTACAATGTGGTTATGTGTTGTTTTTGAAGTTAGAATATAGCTTGAATTTCTTGTTGTAATGAGAGTGGTTTCAGATAGTGGTTTCATAGGTAGTGTTGGAATTAATTTCAGTGAAATCCTTGTTAAATAATGACCAGTGATTTAATGAAAAATAGGTTGGTTTATTGTTTGGTTGTGGCTGTTGTTTGGTTTTGCATAAAGAAGTAGCAGCAAAGGTGGTTCTGTGTTGGATAGTATGTTTTTTCAAACCCATAGGATGGGCTGAGTGCTTTTTTACCTATATGCATAAATTTTAGTAACTTGTGATTTTCAATATGCACCCCACCCTTGTTGAGAACTACATGTCGAGCATCCCGATTTCTTTTGGGAGGGTGTATTTACCAACATCAAGGTGGGAGGATAGATGGATGGTTACTAAATTTATTCCTTGTGCCCCCTTCTAGGATCTTACCTCTTGAGCATATCTGGGCAGGCTATAATGGCATGAGGTTTACTATATCCCATGATCCTTTGGGAAGGTTGTGTTGTGGATGAGGGGCCCCGGTGTCTATAAGACAGGTTTATTTCCTAGGTTTCTTTAGGATGAGGCCCAAGTGGTTTTGGGTGAGAGGTGTGGTTGTTGTACCCCAGGTGTCTGTGGGCAAGATATGTGTGGTTTGTGGCCCAGGTGTGTATGGGCAGTTATGGCAGTGGTACTACATTTGGGGAAGGGTGGTAGCGTCAAGATTTTAGTTTTTAGGAATGAGCAGTTAACCGATTGGAAAGGTGGTGCGGGGTACCCAAATAATCGATGTGATTATATTATTACCTTACATGACTTGAATTATTTGGTGAGTGTACCTTGTTGAGGTTGGTCTGGTTACTATTTTTCTTTGGTAGGTGTGGTTGGATTCTGTTGTTTTCATAATGGAATTAGTCTACTTCTCCCACTTATGCACTTATGAATTTGGTCTCCCTACTGAGTATACTTGTATGCTCAACCTATGTTATAAAACTATTTTCAGGTTTCTATGAGGACTTTGAGAACCATCCTGGATTTTACTAGCTTGGGCATCAGGATAGTTGTTGTACTGCTGCTTAGTCTCCTTCTTTAGGTTCTTTCTTTAGTTCTTTGGTTGTTCTTTTGTCGCTGTTTACATTTAAATCATGCATGGGTTTGATTTTGGTTTCCATTATATAATATTTTGGTGTTGTTAGATATTTTTACAATCTTATATCCATAACCTGTTTTCATTAAAAAGGGTAATAACTTCGATTTTGTGTGAGATTCAATACCCTTGGTGCTATTCACCACCCCGGGGCCTATTGAAGGTGGGACTCGGGGGTTATTATTGAAGGACCCCGGGACACCCTGAGAGGGGAGGGGTGAATCAGGGTGGCAACTTTTTCTTCTTAAAGTTGTGGATCTTGTTCCCACGTTGGCAGGAACATCTTAAACCTGTATGAAGGATATGATCAGCAATTAAACATTCACATGCAGAGAGATGACACAACAATTTTTACTTGGTTCACCACTAAGGGCTACGTCCAAGGAGCATACGCCGATAGATTGTCGGTCGTACCTAAATCCACTATGCTTCACTAGCTGCGGATACAAGAGTTCGGGTACAGACACTCTGTCCCAGGCTCACTGCCTTTACATAAGGTTTAGGGATAGCTCACTGCTTCCCTCGGGTCACTCCCGTTGACTCCCCCTGGCTCACTGCCGTTGGTGAAGTCTCACTTAGTTTATAGACGTGAAGGTCTCTTCAATAAATTTGCATTGAAGTCTTTGCCTCTGCTCAGCACGAGACTCTGCTTGCATCGAAGTCCGGAAGAGATGCACTAGAACGCACAGAACCACTGAACTGGATAACCAAAACGTGCAGACAAACCTTACTGAGAAATATGCGAAACATCAACCATTTGCGCGCAAAATCATCCTATTGCGCGCAACATTTTCTTTTGGTGCGGAAAAATATTTCGCGCAAAAATCCCCTTTTTCGCGCAACTCCAAATATTTCGCGCAAGCTCCTTTACGCGATCCTTTTCGCGCATCAGACCTCAGATCTTCTCTAAGTCTTCCAAATCCCCAGAATGAAGGGGGTCACCTCATATTTATAGGCGACTGAGACCACTGCGCGCAAAATCCCCTTCGGCGCGGAAAATCTCTCATCTGGCGCGTAATCTTTCGCCCAGCTTATGTATTTCGCGCATAACCCTTATTTTCCGCGCAGCCCATGCCTTTTCCATCTTTCACCAAACTGATTCTGAAACAGCATTTGCGCGAAAAAACTATTTCGCACATCCCGCTGTTTTCCGCGCCCAACTTAAGTATTTCGCGCACATCCCTGATTTTCCGCGCAGCCCATGCCTTTGCTATTTTTCACCTCTCTGAATTCGAAACACTGTTTGCGCGAAAAACTATTTCGCGCATCCCGCTGTTTTCCGCGCCTAACTTAAGTTTTTCGCGCAAGCCTCTTATATTTCGCGCACCACTTCCGTTTTCTGCGAAGCTCCTTTTGCAGACAATCCATGTCTTCATTTTCCGATTTTGAGGCCCAAAAAATTGGCAAACACTGGGAAACAGCGCCACCTTCAAAACTGTTGTCTGCTTGAACTGTATGATCACTTTGCTGGAACACATTCGGAACTTCCACTGAGGATTGACAACAAACACAAACCATACACCAAATCATGCTTTGAAGAACCTGGTTCCAACAATCTCCCCCTTTGGGTTTGTTGGCAATCAGAATAAATTCAATAGATCTCCAACCATGAGCAAATCCAAAACGCAAGAATCAACTCACCCAACACTCTAAGTCTACGTGAGCAATGCTCGGTGTAGAAAACAAGAGAGGAAGCTTGAATTGGGTCTTAGTGTTTTGAAATTCTCCATGACACCCGATGTTATCCTTATTAAACTTCTCATCACAATCTTACACTTCCATCACAGAAGAATTTCTTGCCGTAAATTTCTTGCCGTGAATTTCTTGCCCATGAATCTCTTGCCGTGAATTTATTCCTTTCTCCCCCATTGACAATAAAACCAAAGACCGAAAAGTTTGTTCAACGTTCAGCTCAAGCCATACTCCCCCTGGATAGTATCTCCCCCATAAACCTGCATCACAGCCATAAGCAGATAAAAACAGTTAAAACAAACGGGGAGAGGGGAGTTTCGAAACCTCCTTATGCAGCAGGAGGTGGTTGAACACCTAGGTTCAACCGATGCTTTTCAAACACAGCTGCTGACAGTGGCTTTGTCAGGATATCAGCTACCTGCTTATCAGTTCCCACATGGTTCAGTCTAATCACCCCTTGTTCAACCGTTTCTTTGATGAAATGATACCGTATTTCAATATGTTTTGTACGAGAATGCTGAACCGGATTTTTTGTGAGATCAATTGCGCTTTTGTTATCACAGTAGATCACCATTGGCTGCTTTACCTCATCACCAATATCTGTTAATTGTTGCTTCATCCATAGCAGTTGAGTGTATGACTTTGTGGCAGATATATACTCAGCTTCAGCAGTACTAAGAGAAGTACTTTCTTGTTTCTTGCTCAACCAGCCAACACAATTATTTCCGATAAAGAATGCTCCACCACTGGTGGACTTTCTGTCCACAACATCGCCAGCCCAGTCAGCATCAGAAAATGCGGATAATTCACTATCCCTTCCTACAGCAAAGTATAATCCATACTTGTAAGTACCTTGAATATACCTCATGATTCTTTTCACTGCTGTCATGTGTTCCTCTTTTGGATTACTCTGAAAGCGGGCAGAAAGACATGTGGCAAAGACAATATCTGGCCGTGTCGCTGTCAGGTACAATAGGCTCCCAATAATTCTCCTGTACAGGGTGGGATCTACAGATTTCCCATCCTCATGCTTCCCAAGTTTGGTTCCAACTGCAATCGGAGTTGACATTGGTTTGGAGTCTTGCATGTTAAACTTCTTCAGCAGCTCTCTTGCATACTTTTCCTGAGAGATAAAAGTGTAGTCTTTCCTCTGAGTCACTTGCAGTCCCAAGAAATATGTGAGCTCCCCAATCATTGACATTTCAAATTCTGATTTCATATGATTGGAAAATTCATCCACTGATTTCTGTTTGCTGCCACCAAATATAATGTCATCGACGTAAACAAGAACCATGAACTGATCTTTTGGAGAATTCTTCACATAGAGATTGTGATCAACTCCTCCTCTTTTGAATTACAGCTTTTTGAGATACGAATCTAGTCTAGAATACCATGCCCTTGGTGCCTGTTTTAATCCATAAAGTGCTTTCTTTAGCTTGCAGACCTTTGATTCATCAGCACCAAGAAGAAAACCCACTGGTTGTTCAATGTAGACTTCTTCTTCGAGTACACCATTTAAGAATGCTGTCTTGACATCCATTTGATATACTTTATATCCTATTTGGAGAGCCATGGAAAGGAATAGCCTGATTGACTCCAATCTAGCCACTGGAGCAAAGGTTTCTTCAACATCAACACCTTCAATCTGAGAATACCCTTTACATACCAGTCGAGCCTTGTTTCTGATAACATTGCCATGCTCATCAAACTTGTTCTTGAAAATCCATTTGGTGCCAATCACATTGTGACCTTTGGGTCTCTGGACCAAATCCCACGTCTGATTTTTGTCAATCTGATCTAACTCTTCATTCATGGCTTTCACCCAGGATTCATCCATTGCAGCTTCTTCAAATGAGGTTGGCTCTACAACTGATAGAAATGCAGAAGGTGTGTTATTTCTCATCCTCCTTGTTTGAGTGGGTGCATTCATGTCCCCAATTATGTTGGATGGATCAATCTCAGCTCTTCGGTTTCTCCTAAGAGATTCAGTAGCATTCTTTTCAGCTATAGGTTCTTCTTCTGATTCTTCTTCTGAGTCAACATCATGATGTGACTGCTGAGAGTTTTGAAAAACTTCCTCTAACTCTGTGTTTGTGTTTTCTTCACGTTCACTTTCTTCCTGATTGTCCATCACATCCGCATATGGCGTCCTTGAAGCATTTGTGGTTTTCTCTTCAATTATCTTAACATCACTGCTTACCACAATCTTCCCCAAGCGTTTATTGAAACACTTGTAAGCTTTACTGTTCATTGGATACCCAAGAAAAATTCCTTCATCAGCATTGTCACCATACTTTCCTTGGTTTCCTTCTTTATTCCGGATGAAACATTTGCTTCCAAAAACTCGAAAGTATTTCAAGGAAGGCTTCCTTCCATGCCATAATTCGTACGGTGTCTTCGTTTCTCCCATGTAGAGCCCTGTTCGATTCTGAATGTGAACTGCAGCTTCAACAGCCTCCTTCCAGTAATGGCGAGAGATACCACTCTCAATCAACATAGTCCTGGCCATATTGTTGACCTGTCGATTTCGACGCTCAACAACTCCATTTTGTTGTGGAGTTCTCACAGCAGCTACCTCATGCTGTATTCCATGTTTCTCTAGATAGTTTTCAAACTCAATGGATGTGTATTCCCCTCCATTGTCCGATCGTAGGACTTTTATTGACCGTCCAGTGTCATTCTCTGCAATTCGGCGATAAGTTTTCATGCAATCAAGTACTTGTCGCTTCCTGTGAATCACCATTACACAAGCCATTCTACTATAATCATCAATGAAAAGGACGAAGTACCTCTCTCCATAGGTTCCAGCAACATTTATTGGGCCACATACATCAGTGTGAATGAGATCGAGAAGATGTGATCCCCTTTTCTTCTTTGGACGATACGAATTACAGACCATCTTCCCACGAATACAGGCATCACAAGATTTTTCCCGTTCGCGTTTTAGAATGGGAATATCCATGACTATCTTCAGCTTAGATATCTTTTCCATGTCTTGTTGGTTAATGTGCCCCAGCCTTCGATGCCATAAATTGTTTTCTTCGTCAACAGACAAGTAACAAGAGTTCACTTTGCTGTCAACCTGATATAAGTTTCCATCTGTTCTACAACCTTTCATAAGAGAATTCCCTGTTTTTCCTTTTATAGTGCAGCCTTTTTGATTGAAGGTTACTATGAACCCTGAGTCACAGAGTTGACTTACACTGAGGAGATTATGGCGTAGACCGTCCACATAAAGAACTTCAGTCTTTTTCAGCTCTCCGTTGGCGAGAGCAGTATTCCCACTGCCTTTAATCTTCAAAGCACCATCGTTACCAAACCGTACTGTTCCATCAACCTTCTTTTCAATGTTCTTCAGAAGGTCAGCATTTCCTGTCATATGGGAAGAACATCCACTATCAAGAATCCAGGTGCTGCTACTCTTTGTAGCTTTGAGGGCTACTTCCGCAAGATTGGATTTCTCGATTTTCTTCTTTTCTTTCCATGAGATATTGGATTGAGCATAAGAAACTGATGGCCTTTTAAAACTTTCTTCCACATAATCTGAGTCTTCATACCCATAATCTTCTTCCAGAAGAGAAAAACTATTTGTGAGAACAACATCATCAGGAGGATGAACCCTGTCCCGTCTTTGGGTGTTGTATGAATTTCTCTTGTCATACCGCTGCCTGCAAAACATAGCTTTATGGCCAAAGTTAGAACAATTAAAACAGTAACCATAGAAGATATTTCTTCTATAAGATGGAGGATAAGAAATCGGTCTCATTTGTTGATTTCCCAGATCTTCTCCATTAAAGTAACTCCTTGCCTCTTCCCAATATGACATAGTATGGCCCAGATAGCCACAGAATTGACACTTCATGTGAGGGAATGCCTTCACACCTGAATTTCTCCTCATACCTTCATCCCTGTGAGAGTAGTTGAAATGCCTATCATTTCTAAATGTTTGATGGTAATTGTCAGTTATCCTTCTAGTTTGGATTGAGGGTTCCTTTTTCAGCACTTCAGAAAATGTTTCAACATGTTCAACCTTCGTTTTGTCTTTCTTTTGAATTTCTTTATTTCCAGCAGTTGATGTCTCAGCTTCACATCCAATTCCACGCTTTCCCATGCAGGCGGGTCTTTGAACGCTCAAGATTTTTTCAACTCCATCAGAACCACATTTGGCTCTTTCCAATAATTCAGCATCTGAGAATCTTCTAGGTTGTATTTTCTTCCTTGATTCTTTTGAAAAAGATTCGGTCTCAAGTTTACTCCTAAGAGTAACAATTTCCTCCTCAAGACCCTCAGTAGTCTTGGACTTTTCTTCCAGTCTTGAGGTGAGGTCATTGATGACCTTTCCCTGCTCTTCAATTCTTATCTTAAGATCCAATACATCATCATTGCTTTCAATGATTTTAGACTGAACTTTCACAAACTCTTCCAGACGTTCAATTTCAGCTTCAAGTTCATCAACAT
This sequence comes from Viscum album, assembly GCA_963277665.1. Classification (NCBI taxonomy): domain Eukaryota; kingdom Viridiplantae; phylum Streptophyta; class Magnoliopsida; order Santalales; family Viscaceae; genus Viscum; species Viscum album. The sequence continues at coordinate 130,153,012 of OY728153.1, forward strand.
ATTCTGATGAATCTTTGACCATTTCCTTCCACTTATTACATTTCTTACATTTACTCTCAATCCTGGAGAAAGCATCCTTAATTTGAACCTTTGGATTATCAAGGGCAGTACTCTGATTATTTATGCCTTTATTGATTGAAGAATCTGATATTTCAGTGGTAGCCATCATGGAAGCATGTTTTTCAGTTTTAAATTCTGGTTCTTCTTCCTCACAGAATTCAATATCATCATCTTCTTCCTCACAGACAAAGCTCTTCCTCTGCATTTTCTTTCCAGATTTGAAATCACCCTTTTTGAAAAACCTTTTCCGAGGCTTTTCAATGTCTTCAGCTTCGCTCTCATCATTATCCAACTTTCTTTGGCACTGAGAGGCAATGTGCCCAACTCTTCCACAACGGAAACATGCAAGAGGTAACTTACCTCTAAATTTACCTTTACCCTTTTTCAGCTTCTTCGCGATGAGGGAAAGAATTTCTTTTTCTTCGTCATCATCACCACTACTGTCTTCTGAAATTTTCAGTTTGTCCATGGCTTTGAATGCCATTTCTTTGCTCACGCGAGTCGTGGCATCTTCAGGTTTGACTCTCATCTCATATGCCACTAAACTACTTAACAAATCATCCAGAGAAAGTTTGGATAGATCTCTTTCTTCGAGGGCTGACACCTTTGCATTGTACATGGGAGGAAGTCTTCTCAATATTTTCTTAACAATATCAATGTCTTTGATTTCTTCTCCAAGACCTCGAATTGCTCCCACTACTTCAGTAATTCGATTAAAAAATGAATCTGCATTTTCATTGGGATGCATCTTTAGGTCGTCAAACCTGTTATGTAAAACCTGAAGTTTTGCCTCCTTTACCTTGCTATCTCCTTCATAAATGTTTTCAAGTTTATCCCACATAGACTTTGCTGAAGTGCAACTCATCACCTTTAGATATATCTGATCAGAAAGAGCTGCGGTGAGTGCATTTTGAGCTTTAGCATCTGCATCAAGAATTTTCCTGTCTGTGTCAGTCATAGCCAGTCCTGTTTGATCAGTGACTTGTATTCCTTGCACAATAGAAAACAAAACTTCCATTCCAAGAGATCTTAGATGAGATCGCATCCTATTCTTCCAGATCTGAAAATTATTTCCATCAAAGAGAGGGACTCCCCTCACATTGGCTGCATTCTCCATGGCGACAAAGGACAGATTCAAGACCAGCAACCTCCCTCTGATACCACTTGAAGGACCCCGGGACACCCTGAGAGGGGAGGGGTGAATCAGGGTGGCAACTTTTTCTTCTTAAAGTTGTGGATCTTGTTCCCACGTTGGCAGGAACATCTTAAACCTGTATGAAGGATATGATCAGCAATTAAACATTCACATGCAGAGAGATGACACAACAATTTTTACTTGGTTCACCACTAAGGGCTACGTCCAAGGAGCATACGCCGACAGATTGTCGGTCGTACCTAAATCCACTATGCTTCACCAGCTGCGGATACAAGAGTTCGGGTACAGACACTCTGTCCCAGGCTCACTGCCTTTACATAAGGTTTAGGGATAGCTCACTGCTTCCCTCGGGTCACTCCCGTTGACTCCCCCTGGCTCATTGCCGTTGGTGAAGTCTCACTTAGTTAATAGACGTGAAGGTCTCTTCAATAAATTTGCATTGAAGTCTTTGCCTCTGCTCAGCACGAGACTCTGCTTGCATCGAAGTCCGGAAGAGATGCACTAGAACGCACAGAACCACTGAACTGGATAACCAAAACGTGCAGACAAACCTTACTGAGAAATATGCGAAACATCAACCATTTGCGCGCAAAATCATCCTATTGCGCGCAACATTTTATTTTGGTGCGGAAAAATATTTCGCGCAAAAATCCCCTTTTTCGCGCAACTCCAAATATTTCGCGCAAGCTCCTTTACGCGATCCTTTTCGCGCATCAGACCTCAGATCTTCTCTAAGTCTTCCAAATCCCCAGAATGAAGGGGGTCACCTCATATTTATAGGCGACTGAGACCACTGCGCGCAAAATCCCCTTCGGCGCGGAAAATCTCTCATCTGGCGCGTAATCTTTCGCCCAGCTTATGTATTTCGCGCATAACCCTTATTTTCCGCGCAGCCCATGCCTTTTCCATCTTTCACCAAACTGATTCTGAAACAGCATTTGCGCGAAAAAACTATTTCGCGCATCCCGCTGTTTTCCGCGCCCAACTTAAGTATTTCGCGCACATCCCTGATTTTCCGCGCAGCCCATGCCTTTGCTATTTTTCACCTCTCTGAATTCGAAACACTGTTTGCGCGAAAAACTATTTCGCGCATCCCGCTGTTTTCCGCGCCTAACTTAAGTTTTTCGCGCAAGCCTCTTATATTTCGCGCACCACTTCCATTTTCTGCGAAGCTCCTTTTGCAGACAATCCATGTCTTCATTTTCCGATTTTGAGGCCCAAAAAATTGGCAAACACTGAGAAACAGCGCCACCTTCAAAACTGTTGTCTGCTTGAACTGTATGATCACTTTGCTGGAACACATTCGGAACTTCCACTGAGGATTGACAACAAACACAAACCATACACCAAATCATGCTTTGAAGAACCTGGTTCCAACAATTATCTCTTCGTCATCTTGAAGAAGGAAGGGTGTGGCACTTTTTTGTCCCATCCCTCATCTTGTAGAAGGTGTGTAGTGACAAAGTTTTTTAATTAGAAGTAAAATATTACAGTTAAACATAGGTATCTTAAATTTTAACAAATAATTAAAGAATGCATATTATTAATATTTAAACAATTATTTTATCAATTATTTTTTTTAAAAAAATTCAATGTCTCATTTATATACTGATAATGTAATAATATTCATTTTTTTTCAAAACTTCTATTTTTTACCATTCATCAAAAAATATATTGTATTACAAATTTATTAAAAAATAACCCTTAGTTAATTTTCCCATGTAAAATGAAGATGAATATTTTTTTATATCCATATTATATAAGTGATGGGAATTGATTTTAAAATATTAAATATATAATGTATTAAAACCCATTTCCAAAAAAATATAAATTATGTTATAAAATGTCAAATATATCTGTGTAATTTAAGACAAAGTTTTTAAAAATACAATCTCACTTATATAATATATATATTTTAATTATTAAATAATTTTCTGGACTTAAATTCAAATTTATATACTAATAATTTCAGAAAAATATTGTTATTTATAAAAACAATATTTTTCACTATTCTCTTAAAAATTAATCATTTTATGAAAAAACCTAAAATACATCTTACTTTAATATTAACAATATACTCCCAAAAATAATGTTTATATTTTCAAAATAAATTCTTTTAAATTTTAATTCTATATTCCTAATAATATATTAAAAGAAATATAAATATTATCTATATATATAAATAATTTTTTAAATACTAGTTGTTCAAAGCCTAAATTTATATTAAAATCTAATAAATCTAGCATTAATAACTAAATATTTTAATTTTCTAAAATAATTACTTATTAATTATATAATTGGGTTTCATTAATAAAAATTAAAATACAAAATAAGATGTATTCATAGTAGAAATATTAAATTAAATATATTTGTACAAAATAACCATTATATATATATATATAATATTATTAACTCAATTACTCCTTTTAAAACCCAATAATTCAATGTCAATGTTTTAATGGTAAAAAAAATGTCATGATTTTGATCAGTGTTTTATGTAAGAAAATATATCAAAATAAATTTTACTAATTTATATAGACAAATTTATTAAAATCTCAAGTTGTTACATCTAGGATATGGCTAAAGATGTTGGGAATATATTCTGGGGGGCTTGGTTGAACTAAGTTGAAATTTTGTATCCCTGAATCCATTATCCCATATATGTTTTTTATGTTTTTATTTTTTAAAAGATATATGGGAAAATATTACAAGTATTAATCATTTTATAATTCATGGAAAACTATATAAAAACATGAATTGTATAATAAATTGAGAAAAAATTAAATATAGACTAATTTTTTTTATCCTTGTAAATCATTAAAATTTTATTTATTAAAATCATATAGAAACAAAAACAAAATAAATGGGTAAGGATATATTTTTAGCAACAGTTTCATACAATGGAGGCCATAATGAGTAGATAAGTATAACAATATGTAGAATGGTGGATAATCAATACTTATGTTATTCATAAAATAACATCAACGTAAAAATAAAGACTAACCCATAGATAATAATTAGTTAATTCCTATTAAAGGAATTAGTAACATCATTTTTCATGATCTTATTATCACGGCCTCAAACCTGGACATCGTGAACTATAATGCTAGAGTATTGTTCAATAAAATTTCAATAAATAAGAATATATACACAAAATACCCAACTAATCTGGCCCACAATTTGTCTCATGAGACCTGTCAATGAATCATGGAATTATCTATAACCAAGATCTATCTTTCAATTACATATTCCCAATGAAATATTTTTATAATGAACCAATAATAAAATATATAATAAATATAAATTATTAATCAATAAATATATATCTAGTAAATGACGTCATAATAAAGAAAATAGAACATCAAATTTTACCTAGTAAATGACATAACTTTTTTTATAAAATTCCCCCTCCTAACATCATATATTGAAATAATATACGGATAACAAAATATTGAATTAGTATAAATAATACCAAATATATCCACGATAGAAAAAATATGTGTATGAAGTAGAAAAATAATGTGAAATGGATAATGGAGAGTTATATAGATCATGAACACATGAATGTTTTTTATCTATAAATAATATTTAGTTAAATAGTAATTGAATATAGAAATAAATTGGTTCCTCTAAAATTAAGAGTGGAATTAAAGGAAATTATATTGCTAATTTGAGAGAAAAAAGGATCCAAAACATTAAGAAAAAATATTTCTTGAAGATTTTGTAACATTGTATGAAAAATTACAAATCATTTCAGAAAATATTTACATCCTTTTAGAAAATAATAACTATTTATTGTATGTTAAAGAAAAAAATTCATAGAAAAATAAAATGATATTTTCTGAAAAACCATAAATACTTGTAAAGAATTATAAATGTATAATAATGGATGTAGAGATGGGAAAATAATTTCATCATATACATGTTAAAATGATCATTCCTATTACACTTTTATAATTAATATTAAAATGAAAAGTTAGGAAAAAATAAAAAAGATTCATTTTAATCATTTTAAAAAATGTCAATGGTTGTAGAAAAATACCTTTACAGATGACATTAAAGTAAAATAAAAAACCATAAAAAATTTGATGAATATTTATAAAGAAGAGAATGATTCCAATATATATATATATATATATGGAAATATATTTTTAAAAATATTATTTTGATGATTTTGTGTGTGAAATAGTGGATACGTTGGACAAAATCATGGAAAAATATAAAATAACTCAAGTAAAAGAATATATATGGGGTGTAATAAGATAATAATATTATAAAGATTATTATATTAATTTAAACTAAAAAATATTGAATAAAAGTGTCATTGAAAAAAATATTATGACTTTAATAACATCTAAATCAAAACCCCTTAAAAGATAAAAATTGAATTGAAATATAAAATACCAAAAATAAAAATGATATAATGATATAATATTTTAATATGGTAGTATATACATAATGTAAAAAAATAATTTCATAAATAAAATATATCTCAATTAAATGGAATTGATAAGAAACCCCAAGGAATCCTACATGATCAGATTTATTATATCCTCTGATTACATAAATTAAATTTATTAAATGATTAATTAGAAATTATTTTCCTTTTATGTCAAATTTTCTTGGTCCACTAATAATAATTTTTCATTTCTTAATTGTATATTTATTTCTTATATCAACCACATAAAGTAGTTCAGTTCATTTCTTTAAAACTACCTCGGTATATAATCCTTGATTAAAGGAATTATGAAATGGTTCCATCATTTAGAAAATTTTAAAATTGTCAGGAATATATTTTTTTATGAATTTAATACACATTTATAACTTACCCTAAAATTAATTAATTGAAAAATAAGATTCATCATTCACCGAGGTGGTATATCCTATGTGTTTCATGACGATGTCTCCATTTACCTTATTGTTAAAAAGTAAATAAAGTAAAAATTTATTAATCCAAAAAAGATAATATTTTATCCGAAATAACATATATATTAGTTAAATATATACTTTTTATATTCCATGAAAAATTAATCTCATCGCCTTATGGAAATGAAACTTCACAAATCCACATAAGTGATGTTATCATTTCCTAATGAATGGGGTTTTAAAAGATATATAATATATAAATTTAACTGAATCATAACTATATAAGAAAAATAATATTTATACATTAAATGAAGTATAGTTTTAGTTATATATATGGTGATCATAGTTCATTAGCAAATGCTCTGTCGAGTGGGATTAGAATGGCATGATAATACCCCAATTGAATTAGTGAATTCAATGGTTGATGATGAAACCTTGAGAACTCATCATAATGTCATAGGGGGTCGAAGGAAAGGATATAAAATAATATTTTAATAACACATTGACTATTGAACTTATTATTCATTCCAAGGTGGTGAGAGTGGATGATATGTTTTTCTTTAAAGTCATACCAGATGATATTGATAGTATATATGAAATGGAGATTCCTATACCTCATATTAAAGAAAATCCAAACGGACCAATACACATTATTTCATTATAATATTTTTAATTTATGAAGTGAATATATTTTTTGAGGATGTCCTCAAGACCGAGATCAAGTTGACTTCTCTTTTATGGGGAACTCTTTCAAATATAATCATAGATAATGAATATTGACATCAACTGAAGCTTACAAATGTACGAGGTTCTAAAAGGTTTAAATTCTTATGGAATGATTCTATTTTTTCAATTATTGAAAAATTATATGTAATATTTTATAATTTCTTATTGTGGGTAATTGTTTTATTTGGGTTCTATTTAACCCACAAAATTGCTTTTGTGAATAAAATAATAAATGGAATTTCATTTTATAAAAACTCCCATTTTAAGCATAAAAATTATTTTATACCAAAATCATATAGAATTTTGTTTTAAATAGAATTTATTGGTGTAGGTTACATCAAAGAATGATTATTTTATATTGAGATGAAAATAAAACAAAAAATAAATGTTATTTGAATAAAATCATTACACAGATTTTAGAAATGGAAATCAAAGAAATCTAAGTTAAAGATAATATTTCTACATTAATTTCATTAAATATTAAGTATTTTTTTTCAATAAAAAGGATAATTTAAATTTCAACTCATTATTTTTTCTTGTTAATTTTATATGACTAAATTTATCTGTATTTTTCACTATTCACCAAAAATCATATATTTCTAAAAAGTCTTTGAAAATAACTATATGATAATTTTTGCATGATTAACTAAATAATGAATAAAAAGTAATTAAATTAAATTTATTATATTTTTAAAATTTTATTTTAATCACAATCATGAATAATTCTATATGCATTATTATATAGTTTCTTTATAATGAAATTGTTACGTATAATATTTAATGATAAGAAACTAAATTCTCACCCCTATAAAAATTTAATAATAATATATATACAATTTAATCACTAAAAATTGTTGTTATTTATTAATTATAACATCCATTGGTTTCCCAAATTACTTCCCATATTTTAGGTATCCACTAAATTTCCTTTACCAGTAGTGTCTTCTATTTCTACAACACTTGTTCTCAAGATTAAAAAAATTAGATGGGCTCTTCACAAAATTATAAATATATATCCAATTATATTTCATCAGAGGAGATTACATAGGCATGTTCTATCATATAAATCTTTTATAATGAGATATGGGATACATCAAAAAAATAGAGAGGCTTGGTTGAACTTCAAATTTGTAATCCATTGTTCAAATTATTTTTAATATCTCAAAATTCTTTATTTACCATGGGAATAGTTTCTTTTTCTTTTCAAACCACAGGACACCCTACCATGGACATTAAATCATGAATAAATGATCCCCAAAATGAAATTATAGATAATTAATTGGATTATCAACATAAATCATTTTCCTTCTTTGAGATACCTTGATATGACTCTGAATAGATTTTAGTTTAGAAATCATCTCGTCAACATTATATTTTCATGAAAGCTTTATTACAACACCTTCATCCCAAAAAGTTAATGAATGATATATTTTTCCTTAAAATGCTTCATGATGTTTTACTTTAATGCTTTAGTGGAAGATATTATTATATTAATATTTCCAAATAATAAAATATAAATCCTATGTACCTTGAAATTCATGTGATAATGACCTCATTATGTATTAAAATGTTTGAATTATCCTTTCAAACTCCCCTCGATCTGAGGAAGTACTTCTCAGATGTATCTTGGTGTTGAGATACAAATGATTTATTTAATATTATTTATGTAAAATTTTGTATAAATGGGAAATAAATAAATTAAGTTAACCAATAAGCCTCAATACATTATTAACTTAGAGTCATGTGAGGATCAGAAGAGAAACATCCACTCTAATAGAGGAAACTTTTTCAAAAATAGTAAGGTGATAAAAAATAAGACATGTTTCATCCTTTATTTTTTAGGTATTTGGAAAATAAGTGAAAATTATCTGTTAATATCATCCTACATATTAATAAAAGTGGAACATTTATGCATAGTCCTCAATTTCTTACTTTAAATTATCCAACCAAAATAGTTTATCTTAAATAAATGTATATCATTATGTTACAATAGAGTATACTTAAATTTGAGCCATGGGATTCATCAAGTAATTCCCTCTCCAACACTTTTTTTGATACAATACATGGAATCTTCCTAAATTTTATAACACTATCTTTATTAATAATGTCTTAAACAATTGAAATATTCTCAATATTATTTTTCTTTGTAGACTCTAAACATTAAGATATGAAATTTTTGTCTTATCTAATAAATAGTATTTCAAGATCCTTTGGAGAAGGTGTGGTGATTTCATATCCCTAACCATTATCATATCCAATATTATTAAATAAAGGAATATAAGATCTCATTCAATTCATATTTTTGAAGATGTTTATAATCTTCCCTACTCAATTCATCAACCACTATATTTTCCTTCTAAAGGTGGAATTTTATATAGAAATAATCATATATTCTGAGGTTTATCCATCAAATATATATCATATTGATTTATATTTCTATATATATATATATATTTGATATACATATATCCATTATCTTTCATTATATAGATAATTCATCCATCTCATCAAGGGAATGATTATGTATTCTAACAAAAGATCACGAGTTGTATAATTTATTTTAAATAACTTTACTGATCCAGATGCATAGTCAATAAATCTATTATTATTTATTTATACTCATCAGTGTCCTTTCATTAATAAATCAATATATATCAAAAATCAATCCCCTAAAATGGTGATATCATTATCGATGCATTTACCAATCTCCTTATTTATTATATAAATAATTATGTACATTGTTCGATTTATATAATACTAACCCATTTATATGTAATCCTACTTAATGTATTATATAATCCTAAAATGTTTTAAATAATATCAATAGTAACCTGAAAATATAAACAAACTTCATACCATATTTATATTCATCTATTTAGGACACTCATTAAATTCCATTTCCTTTAAATGATCTTCTCATATTTCACTATTGGGAACAATATAGACATCAAACAAAACATCTTGATGTATAAATTTTAACCCAAAATATATCCTATATAAAAACCTTCCAATAAGTTTATTAATGGTAATTATCAAATAGAAATTATTATATTTAAATATTTCAGTTTATAATAACATATCAATTGAAAATAATAAAACATGTTTATCAAGGTAATCATTGAATTCTCTATTAATCAAATCCAAATAATAGAGTGGGTATTATAGAATATAAAAAGAATATAGTAAACTCATATTTCCTATACCTATTGAAAAATTTCATCTATCTTATACCATCTTTCCGTACTTATAAATGATGATATCTAGAAAAAATAAAATTTTTAAAAAATATTGATCTTCATGAATTCGATTAAAAAACATTATTAGGATGTATAGAATTCTTATTAACTATATTAATGGTATTTATTTTCTTTTAATTGATTCACAACCTCATATACCCATCCTTCTTCATAAAAAACAATATGCACTCCCTTATTTGAAACAATATGGTAAATGAATCTATTATTAAACAAATCATGTATTTGTTTCTTACGATCCCTAATTCCACTATGTCCACTCTATAAGTATTAATTGATAAGGTATAAGCATCCGAGATGATTCCAATATTAAACTAAACTTCCGGATCATGTGGATTTCCATATAAAACATCAGTAAAGACACCATAATATTCCAGTAGAATATTTATTTATTCTAAGATGTGCTAATCTTTCTTATCTATAGGTTGAAACTCCACTTCTTCTCCCAGAATTTCATTAATATATACTACTATAGGTGGATCCAAAAATCATTTGGTAGATGAATTATCCCATATAAGTTAAAATTATTCCACAAATCCTTCAGGAGTCATGATCTCTTCCTATTTGAAATAATTATTATCACTATAATTTGAAACCAAATTCATATAAAAAATTATATAAAATTCTAAAAAAATATCATAACCATGTTTTAAATAGTTTTTTTTATTTTCATCACAATAGGGATTGAAAAGAATATCCCTATTGTAACTAGATTTCTAGTTGGGTTCTTTAATGGAATCCTCTTTCTTTGGATGTTATGGGATTATTTAATGATTTTAGTATACATTGAAGATATAAAGGAGTGTAATAACATCGAATAGAATAAATCATTATCTAGATTTTTTTATGATCAATATACCAATAACAATATATTAATTCACTAAAAAATCAGATTTAGTAAATCCATATTCTTGGCATTCACTGCCATGGAACTTTTTTTAACAGGTTCCCCCGAAATATGTACCATTGATTTTAATAATTCCTAATTTCCTCATTGTCATATAACTATATAGTAATGGATTCTTTATTTCCATTTCATTCCTGATAGAGAAAACCTTATATCAATACTTTCAATAATTCCCCTTATCTTTTATACATTTACCATGATGTTTTATTTACAATTGTCACTTTGTGTAAATTTCATAATTCCATTTTTATTATTTGATGAATTTCATTTTTCCACAGTGCTAAGATAAACTCTTGTTTTATTAATTTTCTCTAATGATATAAGATATATAACATTTTCCATTTTTTATGGAACATGATAATATATCAATATATGATGAATTTTTTATGAGTAAAGTACATTTAGAATATTAGATTTATCCCATAAATTTAACATTCAATATTTCTTTCTTTATTATTTATATTTTTTATTTAATTTCATTCTAATAATTTAAATCTGTCCTCTTATACAGAAACTCATTCTTTATCGTTTTTCACTAGGATGATGAAATTTATTCCAATTTTAATTTTTTTTATATTAATTAAAAAATATCCCAAAGAATATATTTTCATTAGTTATATAGTACATACATTTTTTGAAATAATATTCCTTATAATTATGGACCAACAACCACAATTTACCAGTTTATCCCATTAATAAAAATAACTACAGAGTAACTAATTCTCTTTAATTACTTCTAAAATCATGGAATATATTTTCAAGGGTCATGATATTATATTAATATAATAATGTATTAGTGGTTTTATTTAATTATACATGATCTACTTGTGTGAAGTGTTCTAAAATATGTTCATAATGCTATGGATCTATAGGTTTCTTTATACAGGCAAGGCTATTAATCTTAGCATTAACCAATTCCCATAATATAGAAATGATCTCATTAACTATAACATTATCTTTATTGGATTAATCTTAAGGTAAATCCCTAAAATTACTACGAGTGTTGATATGATTTCCCTATCTTCGGATAAAAACAATTTCTAAAAAACAACAAACAAATAATTAGCCCATAATATCATGAATATTGAGGCATAACCTAAAAATTGAGAAATTTTATATATCAATGAAGATGGTTTTATTAATTATTATTATGGATATATTATTTTTGAATATTATTCCTTAGGTTCCCATTGAACTTTCTCTAAGACCAACTATTTCAACCCCAACTTTAGTATCGTAGAGAAAATGTTTATTTTAGTGTATTCGTATGAGATACAAGGGACAACATTACAAATAATAAACTAATTTATCATTATTTTTAAAATATATAAATACATTAATATTTTCAAATATCAAAAATATACCTAAGTTTAATTGAAAATTATAGGTTTTAGTCTAAATTATTTTATAAAAATTGTTTTTCAAAAATCTAGTTCCCATGGGTCCCAAATAACTTGATCTGATACCAAATGTGATATCCAAATACAGAAATAACCAATATAGTGCGAAAAAATACTTATTATTTTTTAATAAATAGTGTGAAAATTTAATATTAATATAAGTTTCCATAATGTAACAAAAATATTTTCATAGAAAAAATATTTTTTTAATAATAAAAATGATTTTATAACCAAAACATTTATAATATTGATTTCCAGGGAATTAATTAGAATATTTTAAATTAATGGAGACTTTTTCTACATTATATACAATCAAAAAAAGAATGTGACATTATGAATATTTTATTAATAGAGAATATCCAAAATAATTTTTAAATGATTAAAAACTTTACAAAGACATTCAAAATTTCAAACATGAATATTAAATTAAAACACTATATTTTTATATGTATTATATAACATATTAATAATGAATTCAATGTAGAAAGATATTTTATATAAATTCATGTTATTCATATATCATTATAATTCTATTAATGTTAAAATATCATTTTTTCACTATTTGTCCAAAAATTATCCAAATTTTGAAAATTCTAAAAATTTCATCCTGTGATAATTTTGACATGATACATTTAAAAATAAAATTATCTTCATAAAATTAAAATTTGAAAAAAGTTAAACATATTTTTTAATAATTTTATTGAAAAAAAAAATCATTGTTCTTTACACGAAAAATTACATGGAAATAAAATCATACTTATTATAATTGAAGCTTGAGTGTTACAATGAATCAAAATTTATTTATTGATTCTATAATTTTTTATGACTGAAATAATGTTTTTTATGAAATAATGTATATCTTAGGAGAGGTTAATGAATCATTTTCATTGTATTGTTGGATTATAAATTGGATATATCTTTTTTCAAGTAAGATATATATAAAATTATTTCAATTTGAGTGTAATGTATGCTAATGAGTTATGGTATAAAAGACTTATCCACTACTTCCAAAAAAATATGAACATTTTTAACAAAATAGAAAATGTTTATTCTATTTATTTGATTAAGAGTATAAGGGATTATAATTATTTGACATAAAAAAAGTGAGAATATTTTAACCTTTTAAAATAATAAATCGCAAATTTAATGTTCAAATATATGAAGAATTAATCATTAAATTGTTATTGATCCAAATAAGAAAGAAATATATAAGTAGTGATATGTATTTTATCATTTTTAATAATAACATTAATTTTTTATCATGTATCATGTTTATGATGTAAAAACTTATATTCCAAATAGAAATTTAACCGTTTATAGTAAATTACACAAAATAAGTCACTTTTCCTGTTAAAGAGAATCATAATGGATAACCATGATGAGTATACAATTATAATGACTGATGATTATTTTGTTGTAAATTTCATCTAACATTAGTTTAGTGAACAATTCACTTTATAACAAATGGGTTTCATCAGATTAAAATTTAAAATCATTTTGGAGTTGGATAAAAATATGTGGGTGGATTAAAATACTTCATGATTGTTTTAGATTATTGTGATTAAAATAATGGTAAATATTCAATTACATTGTTTGTTTAATCCAAGTCAATTAATGCATCCAATACTTGTGTACTATAAAAAATTCAAAGATTTATAAACATAATGGTTCTTTAAAACCATTGTATCGTAAAATTATGTGACAAAACCTAAAAATATTTTAGTAATGGGATGTTGGAATGAATGTCCATGGTTTATATTTGAAATATAAGGGTATATAGCTACCATAACAAGTAATTATAAATAATAATTGATAGTTTAGTAGTGGAGAAATTAGAGTACTCATAAAATAATACTGGATTGAAAATGATATAATATAAAAGTGAGATAGAATATGAAAAATTTATTCAAAAACACAATAAACGTTTTTAAAATGTAGGATATTCAATGGATCTAAAATATAATTTGGTGATTCAACCTTATAAAATTAAAATTAATTATAATATTTAGTTCATAAAATTTTAATCAAAAATTATAGTTTTAACATATTATTTCTTCCATCAATAGGTTTTTCAAACATCGATAACAATGAGGATAATAAAACCAACCCAATTATTTTCTAAAATTGAACAGGTGCGTGTGATTGAATAATTGGAGCCTTTTGAATGAGTGGATTTTCTACACCAAGATTTTTATTTTCATCCTCTATTCCAGCATATCTGTTGGTTATTAGTTTTTCCCTTGAGTTACAGGTGTTCCATTATTTATTTTTTGGGTCCCATGTTTATTAATTAGTTTTCCCGAGAGTATAGGTGAAAAACTGGAGATTTTGGGATTGAAATCGAGGGGGCGCAATGTTGGCACATGGTTAGAGGAAACTATGTGACATGCTCCCAGAAAATGTTTGAACCTTGGGATGTCTTGTATCGAGGGCACATAGACTAATCATGGTTAGGAAATCCATGTGGAAGGTGTGAAGATGGTTTTATAATTTTGGATAGAACCATGTCATGGGATTGGTGCACAGTTTACCAAACTATGTGGACAAACAGTGAAAGTTTCCAATTTTTTTAGTTAGGGACGCATGGTTGGTGCACAGTTTGGTAAACTATGCAGCTTAACTGTATACAGTGCCCATTTCATTAAAAATATTAAATTATCTTTCTACACACTTAGTATTTTAACCTTCAAATTCCCATTTTCCTCCTCTACTAGTTTATACGAGCCAAAGGGATATCTTTCCTCCTTCACCAAGCTTCTCCTACTCTCCCATGTGGTGGATTTATGGTTTATTCAAGAGTTTGGGGTGATTTATTAAGTTAATATTGTCATATATTCTTCCTTTTATTCTTATCCCATTTTCTCTTGAGCTCCCATGGTCTTATAGATCTAGGTTTCATGTTTCCCTTGGTTTATGTTTAGTGTTTCTTCTTATTATGGTTTCTGTTGGTTTTTATTCCTCTTGGTACCTTCATGGAGTTGTTTTGTGTTCGATTTATTGAAGAGAATGTGATTTGAGGTATGTTTCCCTTTTCACTTATACTTTAAATTTAAGAATCATTTATTTAATGTTTTTCACACCTTACATGGATATAAATTAGCTATTTTGATTTTTAAAATAATTTTTTAATGTGAAAATAAATGATTTATATCTTTTTTGATGTAAAATAAAAAAAATTAAGTTATTCACACCAACTGTTTGACAAAATGCTTATTTGGCTTTTATGAGTGATTTGTGATTTTTAAACCATGGTGTGACTGTAAATGTAATTGTGTAATTTGAAATGATGGTTTGGTTTTCTTGAAAGGGAATTCCTAGTGGGTTTGGATTTAAAATAGCTGTTTGTTTGTCTTATGAAAGTGGATTTACTTGTTAAAGAAATGTGTTGGTTTTCCTTTGAGAAATAGGTGATTTTTTAACGGTATGTGGTCTATATGACATTTTGATTAAAATTTATTTGGTTTGAAAATGTGGTTTGAATGCCCTAATATAATTTTCTAAATGGTTTTGAAATAAAAAATAATGTGTTTTCAAATTTTTGGAATGGTGGATTTGGATCATTGATAAAGTGCGGTTTCTCGAAGGGTGTTTGAGGATTGTTTTCATTTTTTGTGAAATTTGGTAATCTTGAGAACTCTCTTTGGATAATTATATTTCTTTTTTTATGTTGATTTTTACGGGAGGCCCATGCTGAGAGGATCCTTTGAGATCAAATGGTCGAAAGGTAAGAGGATGTTCTTTGGGGTGGATAGGGGGTGAATTCTAATGTGGTTTCTTATATATATGATATGTGTTAATATGATTAAATCCTTATATGGAATTGTTGTCTCCCCCCCCCCCACCGATTTTATTCTTTACATGAGAACCATTCATATTTAGGGGATTTTGGGTGAATAGTTACTAAACTATATAGGAATTTACTCTTTCTATTAGCCCATAATTGGGGATTAGTTTTTTTGTTGATATGGGATAGTTCTCCTCGATCTGACTAAATAGGGTGTGATCAAACATGTGGATGAGAATTGATGTCATCGAGTGAGGTGTGTCTTTAGGATGAGTCAACATGTATATTATTTTAAAGATTGTTCTACTAAGATACTAGGTTATCCCATGTATTTGGAACTTAGTTGTTTGTGGTGGATGATTGAGATGCTCGTTGGATAGTTACTCTTTCATTATTACTTTCCACTACCCTTATTATATGAACATTGTTGTTTCTATCTTCTATAGTGTGTTTCTTTTCAAAATTTATGTGTTGGAATTCAAATTTTTATGAAAAATGTTTTTATTTTTTTTTGAACTCCCTCTTCCCCTTTAAAAATGAAAACATTAGTTTGCTACATGAAATTGGAAGTATCATATTCATGGTAAATAATCTATGTTTTGATGGAAAAATGATAATGGAATGTGTTTTTGTTATGATGGAAATCTGTGAAAACCCTATTTTTCTATATTTTATTTCAAAACCTAAAGTTAATGTTAATTTTATTTAAATGTAATTTCTTTGGGATTATATTTTTCTGAGCATGACTGATGAATTTTAATACTCACACCTAGAGTTATTTCTTTTTTTATCTTCTGGTATAGGTTTTATCTTGGTTTTGATCAACGTGGGTGATGGTTGGTTTTGGTATCAAAGAGTGTCCCTCGGGGTCACATGGAGATGTTGTGGTCATTAGTTATGTTGGGTTTTGTTGTTCAGTTTATTTTATTTTCATAATTATATAAAATGTTTATTAGATTGGATATTTATTTATTTATTTATTTACATTGGTCTACTCTATTTTTTAACTATTTATTTATTTTTATTTGGATAAATTATTACCTTGATTGCTCTGTTTATTCCTAAAAATTGTTTCCATCATGGGAGGATCACGAATGCCTCTCATCCCTTCCCACGAGCTGCCTCTTGTGACCAGTTCGGGGTTGAATTGGGTTGCTTCATGAAAATGGTATCAAAAAAGGGTTTTTCTTTATAGGACCTAGATTTCATAGTGCTTGATGTTATTTTTCATATCTAGGTAGATGGAGTAGGACTGTCGGAACTTGGGGTGAAGGTATGAGGATGTCTCTGGCCAACACATTCTATATTGAACCTTGGATTTCTAGGTAAAGTTCAGTTACATTTGGATTCATTAGTTATTGGGGTTCTTTTGATGACTGGGATATGAACTGGGAGTTAGATCAGTGGTCTTAGTGATCTCATTTGGCCTAAAAAGTCATGTGGAGTTGAGGACATAGTATTAGAAGACACTTTGTAATGGTGATTCGATTAGCATATGGTCACCAACCATATAACCAAGTCACCCATGGATAATAGTTTCCCCTTGTGGGTTATTTGGGGTCTTCCTTGATTATTAAAATTCTTATGAAAACCCTTATATTAAAATTGTGTAAAAAAACTAGATTTAAAGTTGTAATGGTTTCGAATTTTGGAAGATGGAAAATGGATTTAAAGATTTATTTTTATGAATTCTTAATAAAAATAGTTTTTCATAAAAATGAACTTTCGGTAAAATGGGGATGGGTTTAATGAGATTATATTTCTATAATAAACCTAGGGTTTTTTGAAATTATTTTCTTGGGAAACAAGATCCCCTTTTAAAGAGGGTATTGGAAAAAAACTTAAAATGAGAATAAATGAGTTCTTAATCAAATGATTTTTGATGGTATAGGTTTTTTGAGTTTATGGGAATGTTTTGAATAGGAATATTGGGTTGTGGATAGAACTAATGGGATTTTTATTTATGAATGGAAGTAAATTAATTGAGTGTGTATTTTTGAAATGGTTTTTGGTTGTGTGTTTAGTGATATTTTGAAATTTTTTGTAAAGTTTGAAGTGGGAATTAAATTAAGAATGTGAAAACTTGGGTTGAATGTTTTTTTTGGAATGTGGAATTTTTTTTTGACCTTTGGTTTTCTTATGAGTTATCACATGCATGGATGTGTGTTTGAGGAATTGGATCATTGATGTCATGGGTAGATGAGTGCCCAGATTGGCATGAGTGGATGGGTGCCCAAATTTTAATGGGAATGTGGATGTGATTGAGGATCTAAGGAATACCGTCGGTGATTGTGAAACCTATCAAGTTTTTTTTCAAAATTATTTTCAAGAGGGAAATTGTGATGTTTTGATAGCTAGTGGTTGTGTGGACTATGTTCATAGGATTTTTCAATGTTGTTAAGAAGTTTTTTTTGGTTTGGTGCCTTGTTAGTCAATTGGTTTTAATTGAATTCTTGTTTTACTTGTTCCTTAGTGTATGTCACAACAAATATTTAATGGATAGTCAAAGTGCGTCCATGAGTGGTTCACTTTTGGAAGACCCTCCAGTTTATCAACCCATAGACATATTTTTTTAATTTCAAAAGTTTAATCCTCCTCCCATTTATGGTCAAGCATATCCTCTTGAAGAGAAATAGTGGATGCATAAAATTGACAAGAAATTCCATTTTCTTGAGTTTTTTGGAATCATTAATGATAAATTTTTCAACCTTTATGTTCGAAGGTCTGCTTAGAAGTAGTGGTAATTGGACACTCAAACCAAGCCTTAAGAAGATCTTACTTGGGAGTTATTCAAGGCTTTGTTCATCCAAAAATATTTCTCTGAGGAAATAAAGGTGAGTAAAGGGATGCAGATTTGTTGCATGAAGAAATGTGAGGTATCAGTGTTGGAGTTCTTTGGTTATTTTTTGGATCTAGTTCCTTACATTCCAGAGTAGGTTGCAGATGACTCCGTGAAGGCTTGATGTTTTGAGAATAGTATTTGTCTTGAATTGTATTTGAAGGTGTTAGATTTCAGTCTAACCTCATTTTTTGAAGTGTTGAGGCATGTTGTTTAGGTTGATATTATTCTAGAAGTAGTTATGGAGGTATCCAACCTTATTTTATTCTCTATAAGTGAAGATTGGAATTCTAGTAAGGAGATTGGAAAGTAGCATGAAGCTGTTAGTGCGGTCACAGAAAAAAATCCCCTAGATATTTCATTATCTTCCTCTAAGTGCAGGACCATGATGTTTCATCGATGCAGAAAACTAGATCATAAGAATTCATCATATATGAGTACTCCAAATATATAACATACCTATGTACACCTTGGTTACATAAAATTATTTTTTTCTAGGTGTTTCTAGGAATGAATTTGGAGCTAGGTCCACCCCTTCAAAACAAACCCTAGTCCTTCTGTAAAAGTAAGGTGTTAAAATGGGTTTATCTTCAATACAATTTCTATTTGATTGTTCAATTTTAATGGTTATGTCTTGTTTTTTTGTGGTGTTTTATTTTCATTAAAATGTAAAATTGGATGTTTTCGATCTTTGTATAACTTCTATTTTAATAAATGTGTTTCTTTTCTAAATTATGAATATTTTCCTTCCCGAGTGGAGGTACATTCAGTTGTGTGTCTGGTTTTTGTTGCCTCTTGTTTGGGGTGTACGAGGATGATGCATATATATCTCTTAAATACCTTTCTTGGGGGAAGTTCCATGTTGGAATGAAGTGAGTTCCATGGTGGGTTGTGTTCCTATGGTTCTAACTGGGGTGTTGTGTGGTTTCTAATGAAACCAAAATAGGGAATTCGTATTGGGGATTATCATCTCATGACTGTAGGGTAGCATATTCTTCAACGCATCAAGGATCTAACCATAGGTCTGGAAGTGAATAACTTCTTGCACTCAATAATCTCCATTGGTGTGGGGAACATTTTCTCAACTCTAGCCTCCAAAATTGTGGTGTTGGTGGTTTAAATGTTTATATGGTAGTTTTCATTATCATTGTAACTTCTTCCTTATTAAAAAATGCTTGGTGGTGTTGTTTTTTGTAATCCCAGTGGTTGTACTTTTTTAGATGTGCATATCTATTTGGTTGGTCGGTGTGGAAATTTCCCAATTTGATCTATGTGTGATGTTCCCTAGTTGGATCAATATGGTTTAACATGTTGGTATGTGATGGTTGTTTTAATTTGGTTAGTTCAAAATGGTTGGGAGACCCACCAATATTTTTGTTAAGGTATCTTCTGGGGTTGATCAGTTCTAATGGGTTTCTAAGGGTGGGGATTTTGTCTGGGAACCCCGTGTTGATAATTTGGTTTATTTTATGGTGTTTTCTTGGAAATGGGTGGATTCATTTGAAGTATCTAATTTTGAGTTACTCTCAATTAGAGTGAATGTTCGTATTTTTAAGCACACCCAACATTTTTTTTCTATAGATGGGTTGTACAGAAATTTTTTCACATTTTATGTGGTTTCTCGAGAGTTGTTTTGGTTACATTGGTTCATTTCAGGTAAAAAGTATGAGTTTCACTCGGTGGTGGTTGAGGTGTTCTTTGTTTTGGATGTTAGATCATATTGTTGTTGAAATCCCTTGTCATTGATCCATCAAATGGAAGATTTTGTGTATTTCTAAGGGAAGAATGCATAGTGGTGGGGAGAGTTTTCACAATTGGATTTTTATTTTCATCATTTATTATATATTATATCTTATTTCTTGGTTTTCCCCTCAAGTTCAAGGTGTTACTTAGTTTGTTTTTGGGTCCTGTGTTTATTATTTATTTTTCTAAGGATTTTTTGTTAAAAAGATTAGATTCTTGGATTGAAAGTAGGTGGCGCATGGTTGGTGCTTAGTTAGGGGAAACCATGAAACATGATCTAGGAAACTATGTGAGCCTTGGTATGTCTTGGGTTTAGGGAGCACGATGTATACAATGTAAGGAAACCCATGCAGAATGGGTGCACATGGTTCTGTAATTTTGGATAGAACCATGTCACATGGTCGGTACATGGTTTACCAAACTGTGCAGCCAAACAGTATGATTTCCTAGGTTGTCTAGTAAGGGTTTTATGATTTTCACATGTTCTATTAAACCGTCTTGCATAACTATGCATAG
Organism: Viscum album; assembly: GCA_963277665.1. Classification (NCBI taxonomy): domain Eukaryota; kingdom Viridiplantae; phylum Streptophyta; class Magnoliopsida; order Santalales; family Viscaceae; genus Viscum; species Viscum album. The sequence goes on from OY728153.1 coordinate 130,174,263, forward strand.
TTATTAGGTCATTAAAAATATAAAATTACCTTTATACCCTCTAAGGATTTTAACCCAAAAATGACCATTTTACTCTTCTCCTGATTCTTTCATCCCAAAGGGCGCTCTTACCTCATTCTCTAAGCTTCTCATCCTCTTCCATTGTGTGAATTTAGTGTTTCTTCATTGTTTTAGGATGACTTTTCAAGGAAATCTCCTCCTCTCTACTTCAACTTCATTCTTCTCCCATTTTCTCTTGAGTTATTTATCTCTCATGGTATTATAGATCTAGGTTTTATGATTCCCTTGGTTTATGTTGGGGGGTTTTTTCTTCTTAGGGTTTCACATATTTTTTCATGCCTATTGTAACCTTATTAAAAAATATTAGTTTTTTTTGTTGAATATCATGTGATTTGAGGTAGGTTTCCCATTACAGATGTCCTTTAAATTTAAGAAACATTGATATCTTGATTTTTACACCTTCATTGGAAAAAAATTTGTGATTTATGTTTTTTAGAATAATTATTTGATTTATAAACAGGTGATTTATATTTTTTTTTGAAGTACATGGTAATGTTTTGTTATGATATGCACACCAAGTTTGCGATAAAATTCCCAGTGGGCATTTGTGAGTGATTTGGGATTTATAAATCATGGTTTGGATTTGTAAATGTAATTAAGGAATTTTAAATTTTGGTTTGGCATTCTTGAATGGGTTTTCCATATTTATTTGATTTAAAATATATGTGTGTTTGGCATATGAATATGGTTTGAAATTTGAAGGAAATGTGTTGGTTTCCTTTTGGAAATAAGTGATTTCAGGATGGTGTGTGGCCTATTTGAGATTTTTATGAATGAGGATTTGGTTAAAAAAGTCATGTGTATTAATAAATGGATTTTTCTAAATATTTTTCAAATGGTAAATAATGTTTTTCACCGTTTTGGAAAGTTTTATTTGGTTCCTTGAAAACGGGTTGTTTCTAGGAGGGTGTTTGAGTCTTGTTTGGCATTTTAGTCAAATTTTGTAATCTTGAAAACTCTTCATGGATAATTATATTTCCATAGTTATATTGATTGTTGTGGGAGGTCCATGTTGAGAGTCCCCATTGTGATCGAATGGTTAAAAGGTAAGAGGATATTCTTTGGGGTGTCTCGGGGATGACTTGTTATGTGGTTTCTTGAGTATGATATGTGCACATGTGATTGGATTCTTGTTTGAAATTGTTGATTCACCCTCACTTTAGTCTTGACATGGGAACCTGGTATAGAAACTATAATTTTGGTGAATGGTTTATACACTAGCTTAGTATTTCTCTCTCACAAGTGGCCTATATTAGGGGATTTGTTTTTTATGAGAAAATTCCCCTTAGTCAAACCAAATAGAGTGAAATAAAGCATGTGGGTGAGAATTGATTTCATTAGGTGAGGCATGCCTTCAGGATGAGTCAAGATGTATAGTATATTATAGATTATTCCACTGAGATAAAATATTCTCATATATCTTGGGAACTTAGTTTTATATGGTAGATGATTGAGATTCTAGTCGGTTGGTTACTCTTGCGTGCATATTCTCTATTCCCCTTGTTATGATAAATTTTTTTCCTCTCTTTTGTGGTGCATTTCTTTTTAAAATTAATGACATGGTATTAAAAATATTATAGGAAACGTTTTTTACTCCCTTTTCCCATTTAAATTAAAAATTATCTTTCTCCTTGAAAATAAAAATATATACTTATTAGTAAATAATTTGGGATTTGACGGGAAAAGGGAAATGGGTCAGCTTTAGTTTTAAAGTGGAAATGTGTAAAAAATGTAGTTTTGTATAATTTATTTCAAAACCTAAAGTTAAATTTTTTTATTTCAAAGGAAGTAAATTGGTAAGATATTTTTTCAGGCATTCCTACTATTTTTTAATACTCCCACCTACATTTCAATCTTGTTTTTTTTCTTTCGGTTCATGTTCCGTATTGGTTTTGATCACTGTATGTGATAATTGGTTTTGGTATTAGAGAGTGACCCTTGGGTCACATGGAGATGTTGTCTTAATAAACTATTGTTCTATTTTTTGTATCTTTAGCGTTATGAAAAATGATGTTCAGATTTGATATTTATTTATTTAATTATTTTCATATTTATTCTCTATTTTTTCCACTATTTATTTATTTTTATTGTGTGAAATCTTTATAATTGTTACTTTATTGACGTTTGTAACTAGTTTCTAGCCCACGAGGATCGAGAACATTTCTCAGGACCTGCCATAAACTACAATAATTGATCAGTTTAGGATCGATCTAGGTTAGATCATTATAGGATTTGTTGGATGAATAATTGTAATTAGTTGAGAAAAATATCACATTAGATTTTCATACTAAAATAAAATACATGAATGTTATTTGAAAAATTTGAGCATTCCATAACTAGTTAAGATGAAATTAAAGAGTATTGTGGGTTAAATAAAGAATAATATTTAGTTTTTATTCTCATATTTATGGGATTAATTTTAATTATAAATTTTATGTATTTTTTGGATTAATGACGAAAATATTTTTTATATATCCACTGAATGATGATAAAATATCCTCCAAAATGAATTTAATGTCATCTTTCCATTATGAAGAACGTAAATAAAAAGAACATATATATTAATAAAATTTATTTTTATATCGATATTATAATGATATAAGTTCATTATTTTAAAATTATTTCATGAGTTAAAAAATTCTCTAATTCCAAGGTATTGAAAAAATTACTAATGTATTAATATTATAATCCTCATAAAATATTGATTGAGAAAAAACCACTACATCGAATATAATGAATACATTTCTATAATTATTAGTGTTGATTTTAATATTATAATATCTAATTGAAATGGAGAATATTTCTTATGGTATAAAACATAATATTTAACTAGTGTAATAAAAAATTATCGGTGAAAATAATATTTTATGGTATAAAACATAATATATAATTTTTGAAATTATAATGTTGAAAATGGTTGAAAGGTATATTTTGGTTATTCTATATAGACGTGGATAACAGTTTTAATGTCATAAGTATATAATAAATAGATAATAATTCTTTATACATAGTTTTAAGAAAAAGAACATGAAGAATAAAAGTTTTGTTACATTGGATTCATGGAAATCTGTATATGATACAAAAAATTGATCAACAACAATATTGATATGGTTTAAACCTCATTATATAGATCTAAAAAATTAATTGATGTTGAAATTACTAGTGTTAAGTGATAATTCATGTAAAATTAATTTTTTGAGGAATCAACATCAAAATTTGAATTTGAAGAACATCAATAAGAAATACAAAACCATATAGAAAGTAATTTTTCAAGGATTCTATTTTTTGTGTTTAATATTATATATGAACATTTGTAACATGTATTAATAAGACTATACCCTAAGGATTCATTTTAGTAATTAAGGATGATGATGGTTGTTTACCCACCTTCTTCTCTAATATCTTTTATACTATTTTATCACATTTTTTTCAATAATATTTTTTTTAATTGAGGTATAATTAAACAAATTCAAATAATATTTCATTCCATAAAAGGAATAATATATTTAAGGGCTTTAATTAATGGGGGAAATCATTTAATTCAATTTTCTTAATAGTTTTAATATAGAAATTTTGGAATGTTCTATCGTGTATGTTGTTTTTATGTGTTAGAAGTCACTTTAGATGTGATATAGGATTATTGTTTTGGTTCTAATATATAATTATAAGAGTTTATATATATATATATATGAATGTGAGGGTAAAATTTTTTTATTAAAAAAATATATATTAGTGTTCATTATTCTGCTTTCCTATACCATGATCCAATCTTTTAGGATTAAAATAATTGAATTATGATTCATTGAAATAGTTGATAGTTATTTAAGTTTAATGGTTAATAGAAAGACCCAATAGAGAAAATTTTTGTTTTAAAGTTAAATATTTCGATTAATGGTACCCTTGGTGGGTTATTTCATATTGTACGAGATTATTTGTTGATTCATATGTTAGGTGGATATGATTTAACTCTTCATTTTTTATCAAAACCTTTTTTACTATATGAAGTTTTTTCATAAACATGTGAATAATGAATTTCAGTATTGGTTATGATATTTTGGATGTTTATAAATGTTTATAGGAGTTATATAATTAATATATTGAATTTAGAGGTGTTTAGAGGTAATACATACTGTATTATGTAATTTTTATTATTATGAACACATTGTTATGAATTTCACAGTGGGAAAAAGGTTTTCAAATTCAGAAAATGACCATTTGAGAAATGCTTGTGCATAAAAATATAGTTTTCCTCTATATGAATCCATTATATGGAATTATAACTCAGTACATACCTTTTAAATTTAATATAAAATAACAATATCCATGTCATGTTAAATTAATTCGGATCGTTGTTTCAAAATTTAAAATTCATGAATTTTCATTAATATTATTGAAATGTACAAGGAAATGTTTTTTTTGAATTAGTTCATATCTCATAACCCAAAGGTGGATCACTATACCATGGTATATCTATACCTTTCAGGGTTTAATATCAAATTAAAAATTGTTTAAATAATATGGAGATTAATTAATTCTTAGTGGTGTCTTTAAAACATCATGATTAGAGTGAATTTCTAGATTTAATAATTTATACTATTATGTCTCAGTTGATGTCTAGTATAACTTTCATTAAAGCTTTTTTAGTGCATAAATCACGTCAACACTAAAATTGATAGTGTTATTGATACAATAACATGTTATAACAAATGATATGTTGAAATTTTTTTTGTTTGAATTTAATATTTAACATTTATTGAATGGGAAAGCAAGGATTCTATTTGAATATGTGATCTAGATATATATGCATGATATGAAAAACATTGTATTGGGATATATAATGTAAATGATACAGAGGATATAGTTGAATCTAATAGGATAATTTTTAACTCATTTATAATTAATTATATATTTGTATGTGATGATATTTGATACTCTTAAACAAATTAAGGATCACTCTATAAATATTATAACCAATTGTTATAAAAATGATTTTCATCAGGTTTGGCTGGTGATTTTTGGATAAATTGTGGGTTTCTAAGTGTGGTAGTGACTGCTAGATCCATATTTTCATTTTTTAGTGTATATTATTCTATTTTAAAAGAATAACATATTTGTTGTCCATTAAGTTAACTTGTTTGTTGGGAAACAAAATGTTATTGAACCTCAATGTGTTATGTGTTTTGGGTAATATTTTATAATATATTATAATATTATTAGATTTTATTCATTTGGTGTAACAAAGACATGATTATATAAATTTTTTTATGTATTTTTTTATGGTGGTTATTTTAAGTATCCTTGTTATACAATTTCACTAATTTCCCATCCACATGGGTGTATTTTAATTTAATAGATTTATTTAATTTCATATAAATGTATAGTATATTTAGGATAGTATGATTATTTATGGTTCAACATTGTTTGATTAGAAGGTGGTTCCTTTTAGATTAACTCACTTCTTGGTCAATCTATTCACTTTCATAATTCATATGATCTATCTTTGGTGTTATCACATTAAGAATTACATATATACACATTTTATTATATGTGGATCATTTTTTAATATTAAAAAAATGTAGTATTATCACTAATTTTCATAGTATTTTCTTTTTGTGATGTTTGAAAACCAATTCCTTATCACTCTTGCATTATCATGGGAGGTTTAGGATGAAGACTGAAATTTTCATATCTCTTGATGATTATCAATTTTGATTATGGGGGAGAAAATTTTATTAATCTGGATATATTTTAATGTAATATTTGTTCAAGGATAATACTTTATCATATATATCCTTTATGAATACTAGATTTTCTACTCTTTTGTTTTCTAGATCATGCCATGTATGTAACAGATCAACCAGATTCAACATGACATGTCACCAGATCAGACCTTTTATGGTGGTGTGGTACCAGAAGGAAAGAATAAAAGTCTTGAAGATAACAAAAACAGGACATACAATGATATCACAAAGAGGAAGAAAGAAATACAACCAAGATCCTTACAATAAAATATAAATCTAATAAACCAAAAAGTATGAAAATTCAAAAGTAAAAAGTCACTATGTGTCTAACCATCATATCATACCCTTCATGAACTGAAGGATAGAACAAAAATACAATACAACAGGCTTCAAGATTCCATTCCCTTTACCTATATCCTAAAATAAAAAATATATAACCTCCCAATTTAAAGATTAATGCTTGAGAAAAAAACCCAAAAGGATACCACCACAAAGTCTATACAAGTTCTAATATTAAGAATATAACATTTCTATATTTCCAAATAAAAACAGTTATTTTTTTTTTCATAAATCCAAATCCATTTGTAAATAATTTTCCTATTTTCCTTTCATAAAACCCTTTAATATTCACAAATAGTGGAATATGGAAAGTATAAGTGATAAAATATAGATTCATATACATACACTATAAGGTATGAAAGTAAACACATATCCATTAGTAACCCATCATCTGAATCCATTTGATACAACTTCATGTGAAACAAAAGATTGAGCACAATCCCTAAAAATAATAAATCTTTTGATGAATATACAATATATAAAAAAGAACTCTATATTGTTCCCTATCCTATGGGAATAAATACTAGAAATAAAATATCCTAAACAATTCATAAGTTTGTACTAACCAATATTGGGTCCTTACACCACCCACAGATATCCCTGTGGAACCCATAGTGGCTCCACATACACTAGGGTTACCTATATCCCTTTCTTGACATATCCAAGATTCCAAATTTTCCATTTTCAAAAAAACATTTCAAAATTGTGCTCAAAATTTATAAAACATTTTAAATTCAAAGCTAAAAAACTTCATTGTTTTATAACCCAATTTCGAATAAAAACCATCATTAAATTATTTAACCAAAAACAAAGTGTGGAAATTTTTATTTTTAATGAAAAACCCTTTAAAAACACGTTTCTTCCCAAAAAATACTTTGAAACCAAAGATCACAAAAATTCAAGGAATAACCAATAAAAATTTTATTGAGTTGAAACTATGAAATTAAAACTAGGGAATAAAATAGGACAAGATCATCTCTTCCATTCGGTAACTCGTGATGGTATAGCCTAGGTGATTTTGGCCATTATAGGCCCTCCCTTATCTGCAGGGGGGACTCTCCTCATCTCACACTATGGATCGTCCCTCCCATTTCATCCCCTTATCCAACCCAGACCTTATCCCTACCTTCCCTACGATTAAGATTTTCCTTAATGTGATCAACCTCTTTAATGGTTTTCCACAACATCAAATTTCAATGAAAGAGTTTCATAGGCATCAGCTTTGCTAAATATTACCTTAATTTTTCACTTCTCTCATCATCTTCCTTCATTGGATTGCTTTGAAAGATTCATCTCTAGCACTTAGGGTTTGGGTGCATCGGCGGTTGTCGATCTCCCAAACAAGAAGCACATTATGATTCAGTTTTCAATATAGGTAGATGTGATTGTGGCATGCTTTTCAGCTCCACAATCTTTCTAAGGGATCCACTTCTTTCTATTATGATAGTCTTAAATTTTTCACTTGAACTGTGATTCCCCAAATATTTCTATTTTGGTATGTCTTTTGAAACATACATTGCCTTTTCAAAATCCATCAATTCTTCATATGTTACAGAATTTAATTGTTTGATTTATATGAACATATAAGATAACTAGTTCTATTATTCATCTAGTTCCTCAATTGTTATGTATCGAGATGGATGTCTCCAAACCTCTAGTTGACTGGGTTTGGGTCTCTATTGGTGAGGAATTCCAGTATAAGAAAAATTTAGTCTTTGAGGTGTGGACCAACTTCTATTCATTGGGTAAGCTTATGGTTCATGAGGATGCTTCATATCACTGGGGGTATAGGATCTCTCAAGGGGTCATGGTTCCCTCACAAGAATTGAATCCCCTCTTGAAAAACTGAATGTTAATCCTAGTTATAAGGAACCGAGTGTTAAGGATGTATTTTTTTTATGGATTCATGATTTTTAGTGTCCCCATGTTGACAGAGTCGACACCCCCCCCCCCTCTTTTGCTGAAACAGTTGATTTCAGAGGGTCTATTTAGGATCAGATGTTTGAAAAACTATCTGATAATGGCGGTGATGTTTCTCAAACTGATGCTTGGGTGCTCAATGAGTTGTAGATCTCTAATGTTGTTCTGGAAGTTTACCTAAGCTTGAGTATGTCTTATCATTTTATGGAATCAACATCATAATTTAATCATAATCAATTCTCGACACTGATTTAGGATGGAAAGAAACAAAGATGATCCTCATGGATGGAAAACATTCATTCCATGATGGAAACATACACAAGTTAGCTCTAGAATATCAGAATATGAGGAGCCCAGTGACAGATATAGAGACTCGCATCCATGTTCAGACTTTATAGAGGAAGCCTTTGTTAGGTCTAGATCAAGGAAAGGGAATCAGTGGAACCTCTTGGCTTGGAATTTTCCAGTCTCTATGGGGGAAAAAACAAGGTCCCTAAAAATATTACTCTAAAAACCCAAAGACTGTTGTAACTTGATCATCACTAAAGAGAAATTTTAATGGATCAGAGGTTAAATCATGTCAATATTCATTGCATCAAGGTGTGGACTCGGTTTCCGGTGAGCGTAGTTATTTTGCAGGTGAAGGTGAGGTGCAAAGGAGTGAAAAGTTGGAGTTAACTATGTAGAGGGAGGGTGGGAAATTGGAAATCGGGAGGGAGGATCACTTGAAACTAGTTTTTTATTCCATAAAGTAAATGGTGGGGCTATCTATAAAGGAGGGTAAATTGGTGGATCCCCATTGGTACCCATGTTTGGCAAGAAAAGGGTAGTAAATGTTGAAGGCTTGGAAAATGAAAAGGACATTCTTATTCATTATGAGGAAGAAATGATCGAGAAGGTTTTGACCATTAATGCTTCTAATGAGGAGATGGAATGAATGAATAGGAGGCCAATTTTGGTGGTCACTAACATGGAGTAGGGAGATTGGATCGACAAGAAACTTCTAATTTTGACTAGTGGTTTCAACGAGAATAAGATATCAGTGGAGGAGTTCTTGAAAACGTGGGACAAATTGGAATACCAATTCAAATTAATTATCAAATCTAAACTAGATAAGAATGTAATTGATATATCCTAGAAATTTTATAGGGTGGTCGCATGTAATAGTCTAAATTTTTCCTTTAATAATTTAGTTATCTGCTTTCATTTTTTTGGCCTTGGTTCAACCTAAAGGTTTCTCACTTTTTCCACAAAATTGTTTTATAATAAAAAATTAATTTTCCAACCAATATTAATTTTATAATAATTATTATCAATTCATATAGTTAACCCTTTATATAGAAACACCAACCTCAAAACTGAGGTAGAACAAATCACCATAAAAATAGAGGATGGGGAAGTGTAGATTGATTCCTCATGATCCTATATCCATAAGAAACAATGTCAATCCTCCATCAAACCCATTATATCTAGAATAAAATACCAATTTGGTTCTATCAATATGAGAGGGTAGGATATCTAGTGTTGATTTATAATGAAGATAGTAAATTAGATAAAAAACACAAGATACCTTGATGTGATACATCAAGAATAAAGTATTTACACTAATAATAAGTGGTGGGACCTATAATTTATATGGAAATGTTTATAATGATCCATTATAAAATTAGATGGTGATTATGATTTAAAATGACTAAGGTCAAAATGGTAAAATATCAATTTTTAACAATTTAAAGGGAGGTCACACTGTTTTTTGGAGGCTTTCGCACTCTTAAACTAATTATCTCCATTAACCATACACCCCCCTATATGATCCATTAATCCCAAGGGTTTTCTATTTTCACTGGGGGGATGCATGGTTTGAATTGTTGTGCACCAACCATGTCAACCCCCATATCCAAAGGGTGCACATTTTTCACTAGGGTGCACACAGTCTCATTAACCATGCTAAAACTATGAAAACACTTCTTTTCAGACATAGATTGATACCACATTATTATGTCATGGTTAAACTAACCATGGTCCTAAACCATGTTTATAGGTAACCATGATTCTCATACATGGATATTACATGATTTTATATGAATGTACATTACATTTCACAAACACGCTCTTGGGGACCATAATAGTTTAGTTCTATTAGAAAATTTAAAAAAATATTCTAATATGTGGAAATATATTAAATTTTTCCTATAAATATACTCACATTTAGTACTTTTCATAGATATTCCTTATATAAAACCATTAATCATAAATCATATAAATGAAACATAAGAGAAGGTTGAGTTAAAAAGATATGTAAGGGTAAAGATAATTGATATAAATATATGATCATATGAAAGAATATGATAATAATAATGGTATATGATAATTAAAATTACTTATGAAGTTCATACCTAACCTTTCATAGATCATAAACATGAGTTAAAGAATAAATATTGGAAGTTCATAATATATGAATTATAATAGAGTCAAATAACATGATCCCTAAGAGCATAAAATATTAATAAAACATAGTTTCATGGCCCAAACAATATCATATAAAATTCTGAACATGTATAAATATAATTAAGTTCACTAATTATATAAAACACATTAAATCAGGCCCTCGCATAAACTTATGGACATCCAAACAGGTATGAAAATAACCCTATAGACATGAATGACATGTCCACACATAACATCATGAACCTATAATTAGGTTCACGCATAACATTGTGAACATGTAATCAGGTTCACATGTCAAATTTTGTACATGAATGAAAGGTCCACACAAAACATCATATTAGTCAAGGTACACCCCCCCCCCCCCCGCCTAGTACCATCATAGTGATCAAATTACCTAACTAAATCGGGTTCACTCTTCTATCCATTCCTGACTATCTAATCAGCTATAATTCTTTACCCAATACATTGGTGGGAGATATAGTTCCCACCAATATTTCATTATAATGTAACCACCATACATTGTTATAACATAACCAGCAATCTAGGTTATAACGTAACTACCATCACATAATTAAAATCATATATATGTGTTCTATAATATTATAAAACATTCATCATATCAGTAACCATTAATGAAATTTTTTACATTAAAATTCCATCATAACATAACCTATGAAAAATAAAAATTCTTTATAACTATTTCAATATATTTTCAAAGCATAAACAAATGAAAAATAAGTGGGTTTCATAATCATTTTATCATGGAATAACCATGGAATGGAAATAGGTTTCATAAAAATCTTTTCATAATGAACATAAACTATTCATAGAAAGATAGAGAATTTCATCCTTGGACCATATCCTGAATAAATCAATAGTATCATCAATGAATGTCATCATAGATGGAAAATAATATTGAAAGAAAACTTTCAACATTTCTGGGGGAAAATATCATTTCATTGAAAAAAAATTAAAAAATGAAACATTATGAAAATAATTTTATTTGAAAATTACAGTGATAACTTATAATGGAATGTTTAAAAAGTCATTTTAAACTTTTCCTGAAGAAAATATCTTTTCCAATTTGGAAATTAATTTTTTTAAAAAAATAATTTTGAAAACCTATTTTTTTGAAAATAACCTTGAAAAAATATAAAGGAATATTTGAATAAATTATTTTCCATGGTGATGGGAAAAAAATTTCATGCCAAACATGATAAAATGAAGACTCCTTTTACAATTTTGGTAAAGACCAAAAGGGAATGGTTTGGAAAATGACATAAAAATTCCATTCAAAAAAATTTACAAGGTAAAACATGGGTAAAAATTTCTTTTAAAAATCATAAGAGAGTAATAAAATAGTTTTGAACGCATTTTTATAAAATAAGGTTTTTGAAGAAAACTGATTTATGATCGAATAGTGAAATAAAGTCAACCCTTCTTTGAAACATTATAAAAATCATTAACAATAAAAGAGGTGTAAATGGTAACATAAATTGATGTTTTCATAAATAACAAGAGAAAATTAAAATTCCTATGAATTATTTACAAGTTTATCAAGAGATTTGAAAATTGGATACTTAATCTTAATCAATCCTGATAAATGATGAGACTGTAAGATAAAATCCTTCCCACTTTGGTAACATTGATTCATAAGACTCTTGATTGAATAAAAAAACATATACAATTATGATAATGAAAAAATTTATGATATTATATGTCAATGTGATTTTATATACACCGCATGAGATAATATAGTTTCATAATATAACATATGTCTCAAAGAAAGAAAATTGATATAAAAATACCTTACTGATTTGTTAGATTTTTAATTGTAAACACCTTGATTGATAGATCTTTAAATGGATATTTAAACCTCAATATTTCTCTGTATAATAATTATAATATACATTAATGGTCAGTATATACACTAAAAAAATGAAATAGGTGGTAAATATGAAATGTGTCTCATGAAAGTAAAAAGTGACACTGAAATCCCTTACCTTAAGTAATAACTTCTACCGTACTCATTAAAACCACTTATATATTAAACATAATTTTATTATTATTATATTATAGAACAATATTAACATATATAATAATATATATTATTTTATTAAAACTGTTTATTACCATTTTATTTACAATTCAATTTTAAAGTTATATTTTGGGTAATAACTATTTTTTCCCATTTATGTTTTGATTTGATATATTTTTGGTTTGTTTAATTTGATAACAATTACATAATATCAATAATTATAAAAACAATATAAATAAAATATATATTCAATATATATGTAATTATAGTATTACATAATATTTATATTTAGAAAATGAAATACGACATTCGTGGATATTGTAGGTCGTATGTACACATGGATGTTTCTTCAGTTTTCCATTCAGATTGAAATAAAGAAATATAAATGATATTTAAAAATTAAATAATATATATATATCACATATTTTCAATAAAACTACCCTTAGTACATTATATGTAAATCATGGACGAAGCACATCACTTTGGGAGGTGGTAGTCTACTATACGCACGAGCGACGTTATCATATTCCCACAAAATGGAAAGGATGAAAGATTATGTGATATAACAATTATAGAACCATAATAGAATCATATATATCATATATATAATATATAATCAATAATTATATCATTATGAAAACCTTTATTTGTGCTAATATAAAAATAAATGACAATTGTTCACGAGCCGGTAGTCCTCCATACACAAAAATGATGATTTTGTAACCCATTTGTTTAAAGTGGAGAAGGCTTTAGGTAATTAACTTAACATAACAACATATCAGTATATGTAATATATTAATTTTTTTATATAATAATGATATAAAAAAAATTTAAAGGGTTTGAGGAAGAAATAAAAAAAATGCTCATTGATGAATGTTACCAATTTTTCGGGCAACCTCGTCATGTTTGCACAAAAATCCTCCATAGGTTTTATTTATGTCTAAAATAAGTAATATATAATGAGTTTAGGTAAATTTTGAAGTGATTTGGGTAGGAAATGATTGAAATAAATATGTTTTGAAATGAGAAAATAGAAGAGATATTGTGGCCTTTTATAAGTAGGGAAGACGACGCACTTGGTATTTTTGAAAAGAATTGAGTGATCCCATGTTTTTAATATGTAAAAAGGGTCAAAAAGGACCATTACAAAACCATAATTGTTTTTGTTTCATAATATGTATTTTAAATAGTTTTTATACAAGTTTATAGATTATTTTTTTCTTATATTATTAGTTTAACCCCATGGTAAACCAATTTTAACCTTAACCATGATAATTAAATTTTACTACATTCACTATTTATTTTCCTCAAAAATTATGTTTAATTTATTATAAAATAAAAATTAATCTATTTTTCAAACATTAAATCCATTTTAAAAAATTCCATTCATATATGTGGTAAAAAATAATTTAAAATCTATCCCAAAAATGTGGTGAGAAATTGCGTTTTTAAAGAGAAAATGATCAATGGTTTACAAAGTTTTTTATATCCAATTAAAATATAAAGATGATTACAATGACCTAAATTGGAAAAATAGATGTATAATTGAAATAATTATAATTTAAAAAAAATAAAATATAGTTTATTTTTTAAAAAAATTTGTGGAAAGTTAGTTTTCAATTAAATTTCATTAACATGCACTATTAATAAAAAATGAAACATTTTAGAAAAAACCAAGAAAATGACCATAATATAATTTTGAAAATATGAATAAAAAATGTAATTTATTTTACCATATTATTTTTTTAAAATTTTATAAAATTTTTTTTATTATTTTTCACAAAAATACCAAAAATTGTTTTTTGAGAAAATAGTATTTTTTGTATCATATAAAGACTTCACCGAATTTATTATTATTATTATTAATTTATTTTTATTATATATAACCATTATAAATAATATTTTAAAATTATTTATATCTATTAATATCACTATGTTTAATGGATATGTTATAATGATAATTTTTAAATAAATAAATTAATAATATATAATTGTTTTTTTAAAGCTAAATGTTGCATGTTTCAAAAGATAAGCCAGTGGTGCATTTGGTGTAAGCTTAAATTGGTGTTAAATATAACACAAGATATCAAATAAATTTAATTTATTTGAGAATAAATAATAATAATTCATAAAACTTAAGGTGTTACATTCTACCAAATTTAAAAATAATCCCTCCCTCAAAATTTGTCATTTTGATAAAAAGAAATGAGGATAATTTTGGCTCATCATATCCCCGAGTTCCCACCGAGATTCCTAAAACATGTAGTTTCACCACAAAACATTGAATAGATGAGTGGTATTTTTTTGTAAGACTTTCTATGTACAATCAATAATCTCCATTGGTTATTCCTCATAAGAAATATCTTTCTCTAGTGGTACGACCTCTTTATTCATTACATATGATGGATTAGGCCTATGCATCATCAAGAGTGATACGTAGAATACATTGCTAATATGAGAGAGGATTAGTGTAAGTTACAAAAGATAATATACTATCTTGACACAATCATGTATTTTAATGGGACTGGTATACCTAGGGCATATTTTTCCTTCATTTCATCCATGGAAAAATTAATGAAATGAATTTCTCAAAAACTCATATTCTATATCATGTTTATATTTATAAGAATATCTTATTTTTCAACATTGTGTAGTCCTTATATGTTGGTGAATGGATTTAACTTTATCTACCACGTCATTAGCATACTCAGGCCCCAATTTCTTTCTTTATCCAACATTATTCAATTATGTTTGGATTTCTACACTTCCTTCCACAAAGGTCTTCATAAAGCGCCATCTGAGTTCTCAATTGGAATCTATTATTGTATAAAACACAACATGATGAAGGTTTTGATCCAAACCACCTTTTAAATAAATTTGATGTGATCTTAGATTATCTTTTGATCATATGTCAATAAGTTTTAATGGAATTTATCCCTAAATAACATTATCACTACAAATAATACAAAAGAGTTACATTACCATAAATGTATCTTAAAATATTCGTAATCATGAAAAACCTAAAAATGTGGTGTCAAAAATAGTTCACTTATGATGAAACTTAAACTCATAGACCCATGATGTTATCCATAACCCTTAATTCAATCATACATAGACACATATATTCTACCAAAATATAATTCACCCTTTATTGCTTAAATAGGATCTAATATTATACAAAAACATTTTCATTGGACACTAGGTTTCTTCCTTATACTATTAAAATATGAAATATAACATTATTATTCTAGAATACACGTAGAGGGAGATGATCACATGATATTTCACTAAAGTAAGAACAATAATATTTTCATAGGGAACATTTATACAAAATAAAACATTAAATTACTAACTAAGGATGGGAGGATAAGTATTACCGAATTATCAGGATCAACATCATTCATTGTTATTTCAATATAATTTCCTTTGTGATTTTCCAAAATAGGTTCTTGTGGATTATAATCCATATTATCCCTTGAATTGGGTCATTTGTTCACATAATTTATATACACATTTCACTTATTACACTAAATTGTGGGTGTAGAATTTTGTTGATATAACTCTCTTTTCATTTCATTGAACGAACACATTACATAAATTTTTAATTGATTTGATCAATGTAGAGTATTCCCACACTTGAAACACCTTATTTTTCTTTTAGTAAGTAACCTATGTTTTAATTCCCATATTTTTTTCATTTATGAGTTTTAATATTTTTCTTCCCTCCATGTGACATTTCATTGGATTTTCAGAAATCCCATTTTTCATTTCTTATCACTAGAACCAAGTGGGTTTCTAACTTCTATTACCATTTTTACTTTACATAGAATGATTTATTAACAACATCCAATGTCCCATATCACTAATGAACTTTGGATATTTGGATTCACTACATTGAATAACCAATCAATCTAGCTTTCAGGGTGAATTATAATACTTAATAGTACATCATAAGTCTTGTAAATTTGTCTTTATAGGCTCAAACAGATTGATCATCATTCTTATTAATATCTATAAATTCCATCTTTATTTTTTATGATGAATATGAAGAATGTTCTTATTGAGAAATAATATTTTAATATCATCCCACTTCATGGATTAAGTTTCTTCTATTTTCCTTGTATTCTTAATATGATTGCATCATGGATCTTCCTCACATTCCTAGCATTAGATAGCCAGAATGACTTTTTAATGCTCTAAACACTAGAATCTGTAAAATATATTTTCAACAATATTGATACATTTTTCAGAAACTAAATGATTAGTGGAACCAATAAAATAAGATAGATGTTTCCACATGAAATACTCAACAAAAAAAAATTCCCCTTCTTTTTTGTATGGATGTTCTCCATAATTCATATCATGAGAATGTTTTTTGAGTATATAAATGAGATTTTTCATTCCATTTCCCATAACATTGATTTGAAAAGGATTAAAATAATTACATTTTCCATTGCATTCTTCATTAACATGGTTCCTTCAGGTTCCATCTATTGAATAAGAACAGAATGTACAGTGTGAAAAACCCTAATAATAATCAAAGATCAAATGGTCTGAAAAATCATTTATGTTGTCTAAATAAACACATAATCTTTTTAATCTAGAAAAAATTAATTTTATCCATGCCCATTCATAGTAATTACATAATCAAATTCTTTATTATTGTTCATAAATAGTTTTTTAATTTCTGAATAATATTCCCCAAGAGTTTAAAACTATGTGTGAAACATGGTCTGTTGTCGGCCACTAGTTCCAAATCAAGTCTAGATCAATAAGATTATTTTGAGTGGGGTTACCCTTATGTACATATAATCTAGATCCATATCCACTTTTAGTATCAAGATAATGACGTAATTACATCGAAACCACTCACTCTACCCTTTACCAAAACTACATGACATTTTCCTATATGTTAACTCATCCTTAGACTTATACTTAGAGACATCCTTATAAATATACTTATAAATATCCCTTGGGGTATCAAAAAAATTTCTCATCCTACATTCCAAATCTTAACTGAACCTTTCATCAGATTCCATCTATAGAGAACTAGGATTCACATATATAGATATTAAATCATTTTAGGTCTATATTCATTACACTAGAATGAAAAAAACATGAGGATTGTAATGATTTATTACCATCGGAAACATGGAATGAAATATTCTAATCTGGTGAAATATCTTAAAATTTTCCAACAAATATCATCCCATTTGGTACTTTTCATAGACATACCCTACATAAAACCAGTCTTCATATCACGGGGAAAGGAAATATAAGAAAAGGGTAATCTTGGATGCTTAATAAGGGTAAACGTAAGTGATAATAATATGTGATAATATGAATGTATAAGATAAGAATAATGGTTTATGATAATTAATAAAACCTAGGATGTTTATAACTGACCTTTAATAGATCATAAACATGAGTCATGGAATAAATACTGTAAGTTCAGAAGACATAAACTGTAATAAAATCAAAGAACATGAGCCATGAGAGAATAAAATTGGCATAAATCATAGATTTCTGGAAAACAAATCATCTTATAAAATTGTGATGATTTATAAATAGAAATAGGTTCACTCATTAAGTTGTGGGCATGCAATCAAGACCTCACATAAACTTATGGACATAAATCTAGGTCCACACATAACCTTATGGGAATGAAAGATAGGTCCATTAATAACATCATGAATATGTAATCAGGTTCATACATTATATAGTAAATGTTTAATCAGGTTCACACATAAAATTATAAACATGAGAGATAGGTTTATACATAACAAAATATTAATCAGGGCTCTCTCCAAGACTGTTGTAGTGGGAAAAGACCCTTACAGAACTGGCTTCACTCTCCCTTCCAGTATTTTCTATCTCATGAGCTATAACCCTTTACCCAACACATTGGATGGAAATATAGGACTAACCTATCTTGGGTTATAACAAAACCACCATCCTTGGTTATAACATAACCACCTTCCATGGTTGTAATGTAACCACTACTGTGTAATGAAATTTAAACATATCTATTCTAGAAGATCATATCACATTCATCATATCCTAACCCATTAATGAAATGGGTTTCATAAACATTTAATCATAACCTAAACTATGGAAAATAATCAGTTTTCTAAATAATTTCATCATTTCATCAAATCATAACACATGTAAAAGAACCAAGTTTCACTAGAGTTTTATTATGGTATAACTCGTGGAAGACAAATTGGTTTTATAAATATCATGTCATCATAAACATAGACCATTAAAAGAAAGAATATGAATGATATACTTGGCTTATATCCATGGTAAATCATAAGTAACCTCAAATAGTTTCATCTTATATGGAAAATAATTTTTAAAGAATACCTGGTACATTTCCTGAGGAAAATATCTTTTCATTGAAAATAAATTTTCAAAACATAGCATATTATGAAAAAAAAATTTCATTAAAAATCACCTTCAAACATATAAATGAATATTTTAAAAATAATTTAAAAAACATCTTGAGTAAAATATCCTATCTAATTTAGAAAATTATTTTTCAAACATTAAACATTTTAAAAAACTTTTTCATTGAAAATAACCTTTAAAACATAAGTAGGAAGCTTTAAAGTAATGATTGGTCATGACATCGAAAAATTATGTTCAAATTGTATAGGATAAAAAAATACTTTTCACATTTTTAGTAAAATAAAAATGATAATTGATTTGAAAATGAAATGAAAATTCCTTTCAAATCATTTTAAAAAAAATTAAAACAATGGTAAAATTGTCTTTTAAAAAACATAATAATGTGATAAAACTTTTCTAGAAAACATGGTTTTGGAAGAAATCATATTTATATGTAAAGTGATAAATAAAATCAAACTTTAATTAAAAAAATATTATAATTATTTGTACCATTTAGTTGGAAAATGGTACCATTACTTGAACTAATATAGATTCATAACATAATAAACATCTCAAATTATGAAAATTGAGGAAAAAATATCTTACAGATTTATTAACTATTGTACCGTAATCCCCATGGAAGTGAGATCCTAAAATGGATATGTAATCCCAATTTTTTTAAATAATCATAATATATATTCATGGGAATTATATTAACAATTTAAATGAAATATATGGTAAATATGACATGTATCTCACTAAAGAAAAAAGTGAGATGAAAATCCCATTCATTAAGTCTAGACTTCCAACTTAATTGTTCAAACCTCATGTGTAAAAAAATATAAGTTTATTGTAAATATATTATAGACACGTATTCTTATAAATAATACCAAATATGTCTTTATTATGACCTTTTATTACCCTTTTATAAATAATTCCATGTAAAAGTTATGTTTTGGTTAACAATAACATTTTTCATATATGTTTTCATTTGATATATTTTTTGACCTCATACCTTGATCAGTGTTCCATAATCTATAAAATTACTAACATGATATAAATATCATATGTTTTCAGTACAAATTTATTTAAAATGGTCCATAATACTTATAAATAGAAAATAAAATGCACCGTTCAAGGAGAAGGTAGACTGTACGTACGCATGAACATTGTTTTCATTATCTTTTTGTACTGAAATATGGAATAATATATGATATATTATCAATATAAAATATTTTTTATGTCATTTATATATCAAATATTTTAATTAATTCCATCCTTAATACATTCCATATAAATCATGAATGAATCACATCGCTTTGCTAAGTGGTATTTCACCTTCCACACAAGTGATGTTATCGTATTCCCACATAATATATTGAATGAATATATTTGTGATATTAAAATTAAAGAATCATAATGACATCAAAAATAGGATATATATCATACATAAACAATTAATTCATCATTATGATCATCCTTTATAGGTGGTAATGGAAAACATGACATCGGTTCGTGAGGCGGTAGTCTGTTGTACACATAAAAGATTATTTCATAACCCATTTGATAGAAGTGGATATGGTTTTAGGTAATTAACATAAAATAGAAACATATTAATAAATAAAGTTTATTTAGGTTATTATATAGTAATAATTTAATGGGTTTTAATAAGAAATAAACAAAAAACATCTCATGGATGAGTGTCACCTCTTCTTCCGATATCCTCCTTGGGATTTCACTAAAATACTTCGTATGTTCAGTATTTGTAAAAACAAATAATTAAATGATTATAGTAGGGAATTTGGGAAGTTATTTTCATAGGAATTTTCCAATATAAAGTGTTTTTAAGGTGTGAATAAGAGAGGAGAGGGGTGGCCATTAACATGTTAGGGGAGGACGCACTTACTATTTCCGAAAAGAATTAAGTGCTATAACATTTTTATTATGTCATTAGGGTCCAATATAGACCATTCAAGAAACATATAGGTTTCAAGGTCAATATATCTACAAAAATAGTTTTTTATAAATTTTTATAGGTTATTTTTACCATGATATTTTAGTTTAACCCCTAGGTAAACCCATTTTTACCTTACCATGGTAATTAATTTTTACTCCATTCACTATTCAGTAAGGTCAAAATTTAAGTTGTCATTATTAGAAATTATAAATTTGGATAATTAAAAATATGGAAGCCATTTTTAAAAATTCCATTTAAATAAGTGGAATAATTTAATTTAAAATTAATCCCGCAGACGTGGCGAGATAGATGGTTTTAAAGATAAAATGATCAAAAGATAACAATATTTTTGTGTCATATTTCAACATGAAATTGATTCCAATGACTTAAATTAGATAAAAATATTAATAATTTAACTAAGTATAATTTAAAACAAACTAAAAATATATCTTAAATTTATAAATAATTTATGCAGAAAGATAGCTTTCAATTAAAATTCAATATTTGTTCACTAATCATTAAAAATGAAACTTTTTAGAAAAATCCTGAAAAATCAACCTAAAATAATTTTTGAAATAATAAATTAAAAAACGGTTTTTAATTTATAAAATTTATTTTCTTAAATTTTTCAATAATTAATTAAAATTTTCATCACAAAAATATGTAAAAACATTATTTGGTGAATTATAATTTTTGAAACTTTTAATGTCTTTACTGACAATTATGTATCTTATTATCAATATGTTTCCTTTATATAAAACCATTATACTTAATATTTTAAAATTATTTATTACTATTCATATCACTATTTTTAATGTCTATATTATAATTATAACATTAAAATTAATAAATTAATGATATATCATGGTTTTGTTAAAACTTAGTGTTGTGTGTAATGCAAGGTAAGACAATATTCCATTTAAGGAAATTATAATATAGTGTATCTTATCATTCATGCCATCAAAGAAATTTAATTTATTCAAGAATAAAATAATAATTATTTTTAAAAGCATGGGGTGTTATAGTGTGCCTTTCTGATAATTCTCTAAAATTGGTTAATTTAAACCTTTGATCCCCCAATTCTTTCCAGACCTAAAAATAAAAAAAGCAATGCTCAAATATGGTGTACCTATAACCTAGAGGGAATCAATATTATCTACACTATAAGGACATTCTGGGCCCAAAAAATCCTATGGATAATTTACCCACAAAGAGATAATCTAATTATCACATCATCAATGATTCTCTCTCACGCATCTCATGGATATCTCGTCCATGTAGTTACAACACCTAGAATAAGGTAATCATTTATCATTTAGTTCATTATCATATCAATCCATAATATAAACTCATTTTGAAAAATATTAGTTCCAGAATCAAGATCAACATCATCCCATTCGATCACATGGGAAGGATTTGGGTGATACCACCACATTAAAGAAATATAAAACACATCATGAATCGAAGTCAGGTGAGACAGTAAGTCCAATCGATATGCCACCTTTATGAGTTATTCCATGATATCAAAGGTAAAAACCCTCAGTTCCAACTTACCCTACTTTTCCAACTGATGATGTCCCATGTGAGATGAAACTCTATGAAAAACATGATCACCAACCTAAAACTCTAGTGGCTAACAATGATAGTCCACATAAGATTTCTGATTGCTCTATCATATGAATAACCTCATCTAGGTCAACTAAACCTTTCTCATTGACTCCCAAATGATCCTTAGTGAAAATAAAGATCACTCTCCAAATTGTACTGCACATAAGGGATATATTTATGTCTTCCCATATAATTATTCAATGGGATCTATCTTTATAAAATCCATGTCAGTATTGTTATTTGAAAATTAAACCATAGGAAAAATATTTTCTGAATATCCATCAAAATAAAGAACTCAAGCCTGAATAATATACTCAATAACATGGATATATATGTCTATCTACCCATCCATATGTGGATGATAATCTCTACATAATTTCAACTGAGAAACCATCACCTCTTAGAAAACATTCCCGAACAAGGATGTGAATCTCATAGACCATTCAGATAAAACTACTGATGGAAGCACATGAAGTCTCAAAATATCTCAAACACAAATATCCCCAATTTATTATACTTTCATCATCTCCCTAATAAGAATTTTTTATTATTGTTTTATAAGTCGATCAATAATCACATAAAATGAAATCCCTCTTACTAGGAGTATGTGGAAATCCAAAAATGAAGACCATAAAAACCTAATCCCACACCCAAACCAGAATGGGTAATAGTTGAAACAAACAAGTAGGTATCTAGTGTTCTATATTAATTTTTTGACAAGTTATACACCATTAAACCAAATCTTAAATTGGTCACCTCATCCCTAACAACCATTTTCCAAAGACTCATATAGTAATACATATTTTTATCCTAACGGTGTATGGAAAAAAATGACTATTTTCCACTATCCAACAACTCATTACTCTAATAAAATAGAACTTCCCACCTACCATGGAACCACAAAGATCGACTGGGTGACTGAGACTACTCATGAGAGGTCTCATATCCATAATTAATTTACCAAAGAACTAGCACTCAGTGTCTTTTACCTACTCAAAATGAACTTTATCATAAAAATATAAGTAATCTTTAATCAATACCAATAACATGTTTCCACCATCTAATTCCACTCACATTCTAATCTCATAAAAGAAACTCATTAGAGACCACTCCTTAACAGATTCATTCAGAAATTGTGTTGGTAATTTTTTTCTCAACCCATTGGTAATCACATTTCCATTCCCATGAGTGTATTTAATATCAAAATCAAAATGATTAAGGTACTCTATCGAACATCTATTTAAAGAATTTATATCCATATGAGTAGAAAATATATTTCATCTTCATATGTTCAGAATACACTATAAAATTCTCACCAAAGAGATAGTGACAATACATTTTTAGTTCACTCATAACTTCTGTCATCACAATATCATGGGTAGGGTATTTCTTCTCATGAGGATGTAACTTGAGAGTTCCATAGGCCATTATATATTTCCCCTATATTAATACACATACCAAACCCATATAAGACGCATCAAAAAATAATCATAACCTGAACATGGTTTTGTAAGAATAAGAAATGGTGTTGAAGTCAACATCACCTTCAACTCCTCAAAATATATATACAATTTGTCATTTTATTAAAACATTAAACCCTTATGGGTAAAATTTTTCATCAAAGATGTTGGAATTGATAAATCCTGAACAAACCATCTATAGTAACCAACTAAACCCAAGATTCACCAGATCTCAACCACATTTTGGGCTTCTCCTAAGACATAAAAACCAATATATTTTCATGATCCAATAATATTCACCTATCTGATATCACATTCTATATAAATTTCAATTCGTGGATCCAAAACTCACATCTAGAAAGCATACTATATAAAAAAAATTCATTTGAGGTTTGATGAATGATATCTAAATGGATCATATATTTATCCTCTATTTTAGATTACATCAAAATATCATCCACAATAAAAAAAATATTCCAATAACTGATGAATGATTTGGTTCATCAATGACATATGTAATGTAGAGAAATTAGTGAGACCAAATGGCATAACCAGAAACTCAAAATTCCCACACCATCTCATAATCACTTTCTTTGGTCTATCATCTAATCAAACACCCAACTAGTGGTACTCTAAATTAATTTCAATCATTGAAAACCATAATTCCCCTCTAAGATAGTCAAATAGTCCATCAACCCTAGGAAAGGGGTATTTATTCATAATATTTTCTTGATTCAACATTTTATAATGCATGAAAAGTATGAAACTTATATCTACCTACACATAAAACAACATAGGTAGAGCCCATGGTGACATGATAGGTCAAATTAATATTTTAGCCAATATATCATCAAGATATACTTGAAATTAGTAGGTTTCATTTGATAATATTAAATATAAATTGGAATCATACTAGAGAGTAGTTAATTAGTAAAAATAACCTCTATTTGTGGTTTTAAACCGGAAAAACAGTCCATAAATTCCTTGGGGTATGCACCCACCACCATCAGAATTGGGCTATAAAAAAAAGGTCAAAAACATCAAGGAAAATTCCTGAAAACTGGCACAATATTACAAATTCATAATGAACAACATTCCCCTATCATCCTGATCTAGAGCCCCACTCACCCTTAAAAACATAAATTACCACATTAGAATATAAATACTAAACCTCATGATAATAAAAATATGTCTAGGATTTAATGTTGATCATCTATTACATGCCAGTTATAAAGTTGAAGATGTCTATATCTAGCACTATGATGTCCCACACAACCTCCTAGTTGGATATAACCATTTAACTTGTGGTAGAACTTAAGCCTTGTTTTAACCTCTTTACCAAATTTTTACAAAGAGCCAACAAATACCCTTATTTATGAACATAATCCCAACACCTTAACTAACCTTGATGATATAAATTAATGAGTAAAACCTGTATCAAACAAATCAAGCTCCATAGAAGATGGGATAAACATCGTATCTCTAATATTTTCTAGAAAAGATTCAGATTATTTTCTACATACTCATTCACATAAATTTATGTGGTCTTATCCACATGAACACCCCCTTGGCTAGAGTATTATACCCATGACCATTGGAATCACTAATACGAACATGAAAACCCTTTGTGAGAGTGGATCCTACCTTACTGCTATGAGATATCCTTTCACAATAAATAATTATACAAACCAATAATTCAAAAAATTAAAAAGTCTTAGGTGCCATCACACAGTTAGGTTCTATCAATAATCATGTGTAGGATACCACAACCGAGCCTATACAAAGTCTAATTTCAATAATTATATAGTTCTATATTTTAAAACAAAAGTTTTTCTACAAAAGTTTTTCTTAAATCCAAATCAATTTATTAATCATTTTACTTTTGATTTATAAAATACTTTTATATTTAAAAATATAGGATTGAATTCCTTATGGATTTTTTATTTTTTTCAAATAAGGATGACCCATGTTTTAATGTTTGGCCTCAATGTGTTTTAAATGAGTAGTTGGATTTAGTGTTTTTGATGTGAATATTGGAAAATTGTGAAAGGGTAATAATGATATTTTTAATGATTTTGAATAAAATTTAATTATTGTGTTAAATGAATATTTGGTCCAATGGTTTATGTATTGAGTTAAGAAAAAATAGATTGAGAATGTTAGACAATTAGAATAAAGGAATGTTGTAATGGGTGCGCCCTTGATAAAAAAGACACCAATGATGATCCTGGGAAATATATGAATAATAATATGGCTTGGAAGTTGGAATAAGGAACCTCATCTTTGGTTTTTTCTAGACTGATACTCTAGGTAAAACTGATGTTTTGTGAGGTTTGGATGTCAATATAAGGCACCCTATCTTTGGTTTGGTCCAAAATGATGCTCTAGGCCCCACTGATGTATTTCATGGTTTGTGTACCTGGACTGATTTTCTAAGTTACATTGGGTTAAAATGAATTCATTAATGAATTCCATTGTGAACTAAATCATTAAAACCTTAAAGTGTAGGGGTCATACTTCCACAATTATCCAAATAAGGTTAGATTTCCTTCAGTATCACTTAGAAATCGTTGAATATTGTTGTTAATTTATAACAATTTTAAATTATGAGAAATATATAATTTTATTCTTGGAATATTTTTCAATATAATTCTATATAAACTTTCTTTAAATGGGTTATTACTTTAATCAGTGTTGGTGGTACCCTATTCAATTTTACTTACACCCTACATGGGAAACCAAGGCACTTTGGAACGTGAGAAACTTTTACTTTTTTTCGGTACAGATTCATGACATAGACATGGATTTTATTTTACCTTTTAGATGATCATATAAAACATGGGATGTATAGACTGAGCATTGAATCCTAACATTATCATAGTTTTTCCTAGTTTCTGAATTTAGGATTTTTCTAGTATAAAAACTTGACATATATTGTATGCATATCATTTTCAAATCATGATTCACTTGGGTTATTATTGGAACCTTACATATATTGTTCCATTTACTGATTCTATTGGATGATGTGACTTTTTTTATTATTTTTGTGTGATTATACTTTGGAAAAAATGTTTTTTTATCCCCCCTTTCCACTTTTGATCATGGAATCTTGTCAGTAGCCTCATGAAGGTATGGTTGAGGTCATGTTGTGCATCTGCTCAGGGAACTGGTCTAGTGGAGATAAACCAAAGAATTTAAAATGTGGTATCCAAGTGTTTTTTTTGTATTATTATTTTTTAATGATAGTGAAGATACTAGGATCTTGTCTGAGATTGCTAATGAACTCATTCTGGGGTGCCTATAACCCCATGCATTGTGGAAAATCCAAGTTTCCATGGCTGGGAAATTTATGCTTTTCCCTTATGATCTTATCATTCACTAATTTCCCTCCATGATGGGAGTATGTGGATTTGATTCTATGGGTTTGCGAGGTTTCTATTTCTTAGACTGGTATGGAAATTAGGTGTGGGTTCATACATCATACTAGTCACATAGGATTAGTAAATCATCTACATACTACCTATGATTGATAGTTCCATAGGAATGATTATCCTGGTAGTGTGAGTTTCTATCTATCACTCATTTTCTCTATTCACTCACATACATATATTATAATAATTTGTTTATAGGGGTCAATATTTAATGTGTCTATAGAAATTTATATGGTTTATATATAAGTTTATGGTGGTAGTCTACATTACTAACTCCTAATATTATTTATGGGTAATAAGAAGATATAAATAATGTATAAGGTATAAATTATGGTTAAATAAACTATCTGTAAATAAATGAGGATTCTTTCCAATTATCTATTGGGGATGACATTCCATCTAGCTGAAACTAGGAATCATGAAATTGAATAAATATGTGAATGTTGAGAAATTTATTTAATGGAAGGTTTTGAAATGTGAATCATTTTTTAAATGATAAAAATAAATTAAAGGTAAATAATAAATTATGAAACATATAGTAATAATTATGATGAGTATCCAACATGTTTTTTATTAACCTTATATTTTTATGATTTTCTCTCTATGATTTGCCATGTTCTAAGGAACAAAATTATTTTTTGTGAGGCCTATATGGGTTCATATGTGCTGGGTAGTGGGATATCACTTGTTGTGACTTCATTTAGCCTATATACATGGAGTTTTGAAATTAGTTCTAGTAACATGGTTGTAGTTAACTTCATGGGTTATAATAATGAGGTTTTTATAATGGAATTTAAAATGGGTTTCTTGGTCTGGGTTCCATAAGTAGGGGTAATGTTGTTTTGAGTGTAGGACCTAGAGTAAATTATTGGTTTTGGTTTACTAGTATCCCTCTATTTAGGAATGGGGGTATGAGTCCTACCCATTAATAGTGACTTGTGTGAGGCCCAATGTGTTTGGATTAGTAGGAGAGCCATTTTTAAGGTATTTTACTTGTATTGTGTCCATGAGTTGGTGGATTTTGGTTATAAAGAGTAGTAGTGAGTGATATTATCCGACGGTTGTGGGTTATTCTGAATGTGATGCATGTGTGGATATTTCAGAGGTGAAATTAAAGCATGGTAGGTGCCATTGAGTTTATGTAAAAGGATGGTTTATTCCATGGTTTCATTTATAATGGTATCACCATAACTATTTGTTCTTAGAATTAAGACTGTTTTTGAAAGGGTAGGATAATATGGTTTTCGGACTCTGATAATATGATGTTATATTATGTTGGAATCTATTATTACCTTCAATGAATGAGAAAAGAGTGGCTAGAGTGTATATGGGTGCTCTTATCTAGGAATTTCACCTATAGTGAGGAGTTGTAATGTGGTTGAACCTAACTTGTCCAAAATGTCATATTGTTAGAAGGAAACATAAATGATATGTCAAGTATAATGAGGCTAATCGGTTTGGAGGCATGTTCATCAACATACATGGGAATTTTGGCCTAGTTCCAATGATGTATGACTTTTTTGATTTCAATTTGGGTTCAGTGAATGGTCCTATATAGTATGAAACACTGAAGTTTATGGTCAAGAAAATATGGTGGGAATGTATTGGATATGTTCAATTTCATTTGGAATATGTGAATAGTTGGCTCAACAAATGTGCATTTCATATATAGTGAAATTAAGGTGGTGTTTCCAAGTTTTTTGCAGGACTATTTTGTTCTAGATTAGTGTATTGAAAACTTTTAATTTTCATTATCAATCCTTTGTTTCATGGTGGAAGAACTCGACCACTATGGTGGTGGTAGTTATATAGAGGAATGTAGTGCACGACTTCTTGGAAGAGAGTTATGAGGTTCTATTGAGTTTGGTTTACAGGTTCATCTTGAATCATGGTGACCAAAAATTTATTAGATTCTTGTGAATATAGAGACCCAATGACTTCATTTGGGGATTTATTCATGTCCCTATAAATGGAGTGGGAATCATAAATGGATATGGTTGTGGTGGTGTACATTTTTACATCATAGTGTAATCTTTGTTTAAAAAAAATTAGGTCCATCATCTTGACATCATCATCAGTGAACAGTGAGAGAATTATCTATATGTGAAGTAGTTAAAGTATAATATTTTTTCGGATAATGGTACTCTTTAAATGTTTCACTCATGGAGTTGTGTAAGTGAGGCTATATGGTGGTAAATGCACTATCACTCATCTGTGAGTAATGTCCTTAGGGTGGAAATCATGTTGATGACTATCAAGGGTTTTATTATTTAATGCTAAGGATATATTCTAATTGACATTTAATTTTGTCACTTAGGAGAGAGAGAGAAATCCACATCTACTTTTGGATTTGATTGAGAATTGGTGATTAGGTCCTGGTTATTTTAGTTTCTTTAGTCAAATTATGTAAATGAAACCCTTTTAGTGAGTATTGTCATGTTAATAGCAGGAGTACACCCCTCTTATTTGATGGTTCAAGGAAATTTGGAACCTATTGGGGATCAGTCGAGGTGGAATTGGGATTCTAGTGAGAAACTGACAATGTCCATTCTTAAACATTATATGGAATAGTAAAGTAAAAATGGATTTTGTTATGATTGAGTCTATAATTGGAGTGGTTATAAATTTAATCCAAGGTGCTCTTGTCAGGTGAGGGGGGCTGGTGGATGAATTATAGAAATATGATGGTTTTGGGATCGTGGTGTATTTGAAAATAGATTTACACATATTGACAATTTTGGACTTTAGGGGGAATGTTTGGGTGGTTGTGTGATTCCCCTCGGTGTTATTACATAATAGACAAGAGAGGTGATGATTCACCACCTGTTTGAGCTAGGAATTTATAGGATGAGTTAGCTAAGTATTTTCCAACACCGATTAATGTAATTAATGGATACATTAAACGACAAACCACATTTTTCCTAAAATTTTGGAAAATATTAGTGTACATCGTGAACATGAAATATTTATTTTCACAGAATATCATTTTTTTTCATAGTTCATGGAGTTACATTAAGTATGAATCCCTTCCATTTGGTTTTTTGAAGATTAAGATGACTGTAGATGATGATTTTTGTCCTTGAGGGTGTTGGGATATAGTAAATTGGAACCACTCTTTGGGAAGTTTGGATGCACGAGTTAAAGGTTCTATTGGGATTTTATAATAGTATAGGTGGTAAGAACCAAAGAATAATTGAGGAAAGAAAATTTTTATGGTAGGGATAACCATAGATCCAGTGAGTAACTGGGAGAGGACCACATTGGTGCGCTGGTTATATAGTCCTGGGTAATCTCCATCTTGGTGTTTTAGTTTCGATTATGTGCATTGGATCAGTTTATTGATGGCATAGTGCCTTAATTTAGAGTGTGTTCCTTAGTTGTGTGTTGGGATTTAAAAATATAAATTAGGATATTAGTTATAAATGAGGCTTCAACATATTTTGGGTGATATGTGTAGATAAACACAAATAATTCATAGGGATGAGAAGTATTATGGTGGATAGTTTTTAATATTAAGACCCCTTCAACGAGTTATGTAACATTTCATTTTTTGTTAAAATCATTTTAAATAGTTAATTAGATGCTTCATGAGATTAATTAATTTTTCAAAAGTTTCTTAGTGTATTGTGACATGAAACAAGGAAAAAATCGGACTTACAATGCATGGAGTGATGTTAGAGCACAGTTATAAATAACCACTCGTCATGACAATGCATCATACATGAGGATGGGGAATAATTTTCAAAACCCAGGGAGGTGTCCCAATAGGTCATATGGCTAGTGGTCGTTGAAATAGATGGGATTAACAGTGTTTGTATGGTTTAAATAACCATGAACATGGTTGAATAAATTGTTATGTTCTGTTTCCCCTTAGAAAGTGGAGACCAAACATTTGGTGCATAGTTTGTAAAACCATGTAAGAAAAATGTGTTCCTCATTAAAAATTGGAAATTTACCATCTTTACCTCTTATTATTAAGTATTTCTCTCTTTATTTTCACCATTTTTCTCCTCCAGATACCTTGGGTGTCAACCTTTTTCTCCTACCTCTTTTATGGATGGTTCTCTATCAAGCATAGGGAATTTTTTGTGTCATTGGTTGAAAATTAATGCTATGAGTAAGTCTATGAGTCTCCTACCTTATATTTTTACGAAGATAAATATCATGTATATTTATCTCCTTATGTAGCTCATGTGACTTATTTCTAGCTATTTCCTCACCATTCCAATTAGGAACATTTTTTCTCGAATCCAAGGTTATAGTTGGGTGAGTGGTTGTCTACATGCATGAGGTCGGTGGTCTACAATATTTTTCAGATATTACTGATGTTATTCTTGTGTAAGAGGTTTCTCCAACACACTACATCTTATGTTTTCTTCCCTTGAATTAGAAAAGTAATTTAGGACTTAAGTTCATGTCTGAGACCCTTTATAGACCCCACTGGTTCTGTCAATTATTTGATATCAGGGTTTGTGTTACACACGGGGTATACAAATCCCTTGATAATGGTGTAGTGAAATTTTAAATAATGAGATAGATAATTTATGAGGGTAAACAAGCAACAATTTACTATTTGGATGTCATCATGATTAATGAGATGCATGTTATAATTTGGGGATATGTTTTTATTACATGTTAAGAGAAATAATTAAAATGTTTCAATTTTAATCCTTAGTGAAGTTCCTAGGAGGTTTATGAATAGTTTAAACAATGTTATTTGGATTTTTATTGGGATATTATTTTCAATGAGTGAAAATTATTTTTAAAAGTGAATTATGATTTAAAATAAGATGATGAGTTCAGTTTGATTTTAAAAATGGATGGTTTAATGGATTTAAAAGGTTGATTTGAATTTTGTGTTTGGTTTACCCTATGGATAAAAATTCCTAAATGTATCTTTTAGTTTTTATTAATGGGAATGAAGATATTTGGTCATGTTTAGTTTATCAAAAGTGTAAGACCCAACAGTTTCTTTAATGAGTTTTAATAATGTTTGGATTTAGTTTTTATGATGTGAAAAGAGGAAATGGTTAAATAAGAATTTTAAAATTATTATTTA
The DNA here is from genome assembly GCA_963277665.1 of Viscum album. Classification (NCBI taxonomy): domain Eukaryota; kingdom Viridiplantae; phylum Streptophyta; class Magnoliopsida; order Santalales; family Viscaceae; genus Viscum; species Viscum album. Next base: position 130,206,714 of record OY728153.1, read on the forward strand.
TTTTTAATAAACCTTATATATTGAGTACAATGAATAATTATTTAAAATAGATTAGGTATTAAATTGTTCCAATAAGACAAGTATATTAGAAATGAGAATCAATGAAAATTGAAATGAGTTTAGCCGTAATAAAAAGGTCACAAGTGAGGATCCTTAGAATGATATGAATAATGGTATGTCAAAGATGTTGGACTGAGGCACATCATATTTGGGTTAGGACAGAATAATACAATAAGCCTGGCTAATTTATTACCTAGTTTTGATGTTAGATTATGGATCCTCATATTTGGGAATAATACCCTAGGCCCCACCAATGTATTTGATGGTTTCGGTACCAAGACGGATGCTCCAAGGTATATTGGGTAAAAATGAATTGACTAATGAATTCCCTTATAACCAATAGATTTTGAACATTATGGAGTATGTATTAGACTTTCTCTATTGGACAAAGTAGGTTTTTTTCTCAACCATCGTTTTGAACATGGGCACTAATGTGGTTTATTGATAAATGTTTGAAATTTTGTAAATGATCTCATTTACTACCTTAGATAATTTTCACTATACTTTTTAATACAATATTGAATTGATTTGTTATTTCTTTAAACACTGTTGGGGTGTCCAATTGAGTGTTACTCTTATCCTTCTCATGGATCCATGACACTTTGGTACCTGAAAAGATTCAAGTTGTTTTCTGGTATAAGTTTAGATTGCGACTAGGATTTAGGTTAACATTTGGGTTAATAGGTTGGAATATGGGATGTCATGACTGAGTTTGGACACATCATGGTGTTGGTGTATATTCTAGTTTTGATCTTTGTTCTTTAACTTTTAAGGTGTCTTGAAATGTAGAGTATACATATAATATTGATATCTTGTTTCACTTGGTTTATTGGTGGAACATGTGGTATGTTGTTCCATTTACTATTTATATTGGTTAACATATTTTTTTTATTTTTCTATTATTATAATATGATTAATAGGGTATAATATCCCCACCATCCTCTTTTGACCCTCACTGCTAGTCAGCAGCCTTTGGTGTATAGGGAGGAATGACTGTGTTCATGTTATTCAGTATGTTAGGGAACCATTCTAGTGGATCTTGGGCCAGAAAGTTACATTTATATTGGTTATTGGTCTCTATAAAATTAAACTACATATAAAGAAACTTTTGTAATCCTTTTTAGAATAGTGGTGAAAAATGGGTATCTACATCTGAGACAATTCTCTACGCTATTCCATAAATAGGAAATATCTATTAGACATAGGGCTTAAATAGTATATCAATAGATAAATTCATTTATATTGATATGAAATGAGTTATCTTAAACAAATGATTCACTATCACAAAAAAATTTATCATTACTTTGGAGAATCCTTGATAACCACATTATAAAATCGACTATCTCATCATTAAAATTCCACTCAAAAATTGGTATTGAATGAGCAGGACATTGTGTTGTTGGTTCCTGGACTTCACCAACTAACAGATGAAAACCATTTAATTAAATACTAAATATCCCTCTTCATAATTGGAAACCAATAAAACACACACATATATATATATATATCATGGTAAATCATTGTCAAACTGGGATGTAAAATCTACCTCAGGTATTGTGGGAGATTCATTTTCTCCTCCCACATGTTCACAAAGACAAAAACATGTCATTTGAAAAATAAATTCTCATTGGAATCAAGATAATAATCTAGTGGTTCCTATACACCATATACACTATCCATCATAGTGAAAAATATGAATCTAATATATGACACTTAATCAACATACTAAGGATTAAGGAGGTGATATATAATGACACAAGGGTAACATGACTCTAGTACATCTATAAATTAATATGGAACATCTTATTATTGTTTAAAATCATCCAATCACTACTTGACTAAAATATTACTAGTGTCAGAGTCTTTTTAATTGATTTATTTGTAATTATGTGACCCATTCCAATGGTATACACCCAATGAAAATCAATATCTCATAGATAAATAACACACCTTTGATTCCAATGGTTTGGTTCCCAATATAAGAAAATTAACCACAAGATGATGTGGTAAATATACACCAAAAAAATCATTCCCAAAAGGTAATTATTTTAATATCTCAATCAACACCACACTTTCAGTTTCTCATGACCCTAATTCATGTAGTTACTCTCATTTGGCCTCAAATTTATTGACCCATCATCAAACATATGACCATCATATATCAGTTATACTCCCATATCGACTCTTAATGAATCAAAATATAAGGTATATTATTTAACTAGATTCAGTATAATCAAGATGGTATCTTTCATCATCAACACTTTTATCTCCAAAAAAGATATATCAAAAGTATAAAAACATATATAATTCACCCCCTTCATGGTGTGGTATGTAATCAATTATTCTAAGAGGGATAATTCATGACTGTTACTTCAATAATAACGATACAATTATAAGGTTATACATATCCAAAAACATTCATCTAACTATACCAATAGACCTTAGACTCAAACTTATTAAGGTCCAATAATAAACTATCATCTTGCATCACATTATCCGTAATGCACACAAGATCAATCAAAAACTTGAAGGTTGAGAGAATGGTATGTAGTTGATGCTCCCAGATTATGCTAAAATTGAATCTAAAATGCCATTTTTTCTCCTCAAATGACCTATATTGTAAAACAATATAATTGATGGAGATAAATAATGTATATCCAAATAAGGGTGTGTGACAACCCAAACTATAATTTATTAATTTGTTTATTTATTAATATATTAATATTGTGTTCCATGACTTTTGGGCCCACATTTTTTAAATATTTTTTGATAAAGAATTGTTTTTTCTTATTTCATGCATTACATAAAGATTGTTAAAACTATACACAATCATGTGAGTGTGTCACAAGTATTACCAGTTCCATAACATATATTTGGAACTTTTTTTCATATTTGTAGTTTCTCAGACAATATATTCTTACAAACATAGGTTTTGAGCATGGATTTCAAATCTCATCATCCAAATCCTATGTTCTTCCCAAATTATTTTAAATGATGGAATTACTAAGAAATCCTTTTATATTTTAAACCAAAATCTTCTCCCAACATTCTTATTTCGATCGTGTGACCACTAAATCACATCATAGTTTATTTCCCCCCTTTAAATTGATTATTCTATGAGATTTTATGAAATTGATTGATATTTTTTCATAGTAATACCTCCCTAGATTCTTATTCCTCCTATTTCTTTAATTTTCATTAATTATATCTATTCCATGAATGTTTTGAAGACCTATTGAACATATTGGATCAATTTTATTTTTTCCCTTATTTTTACAGTTAGACTAAACTTTCTAGAAATCCTTTAATTTTTTAAGGAGGATTAACACCATAAAATATAAAAGTGGCATCTTTGTAGATCATTTCAGAATTAATAAACTCTTAAACATAATTATATTTTTTCATGTATGTTCTAACACTTGTTTTTATCTTTTTAAAGTTAATTTTTATTATTTTAATTTTACTCATTTGGGAATGTAAGTTTTACATGGTTTTAAAATTTCTATAAATGTTTTTACAATTAATTTTTAATTCAAATTGCATTTTTATATAATTTGTTTTCTTAAAATACTGATTATATACTTTGATAAAATGAATTTATTTTATAATGTGATTTTTTTATAATAATTAGGATAAAATATTTTATTTCTATTGATTTTTGAATGTGGTATCCTCATGTGTTAGATATAAATGACGTTTCAAGTTATATTTTTAATGGATGATTTAAAATTTATTTTTAAAAATTAAAAAGGTCTTAAAACCCCATGATAGTTTTTGAGAACGAATTTTTTTAAACTTTTAAGTTGTTTTCACACCATGTGAGTGAGTTAATTCCCCCTGATCCCTATTTTATATTTTTCTATACATTAAATGTGACCCACATAGGGGATATAGAATTTTTGTTTTGATTTTAAGATAATAATACAACTATTTTGTGTATGGGTGTTGTAATTATTGAATGATTCATTGTTCTTTATTATTAACACTTGTATCAGTTATATTTAATTTTGTATGACCTATATTAAGATATTTCATTGGAACACTAGGTATAATGTGAGATATCTTAATCATTATAACACTAGAATATATAACATGATGGTTATTGTACTTAGTATGATTGGGTTATAATAGGGGTTATTAACCAGTGATTTCATTAAGGTAATCCAGGTTTGAGTGCTGTTTTTTTCACCTAGTTTTAGCATATTTTATTTTAGGTGTTTTTTAGAGGACCTCTATTGGTTTCAGTTATAGCCCAATGGTTATCTAATGATTCATAATTCATATGGTTTATTTACATAGGATATTATTAATTCATAACATTATTGTAATACCAAATTCATTTGTGTATTAGTGGACCCATTTGAATTATTGTGTCTCAACTTTAGTTTTTAGATTTTTTATAAAATGATTTTAACTAAAATTTACCAAGATTAGGGAAATATTTTTTCTTTTATTTCATTAACCTAGATATCAACACTATTTAAAAAATTTATATGGTTCCCTCTTTAAAATGGTTGATTCCACCCCATGGTATGAAGGGGTGTTTGAATATAATGATTCCCAAGGATTATGTTATTTTTTCTAATTAGAATTAAAATAGAATTAAATTTAATATCTATATATTCAGTCTAAGGAGGATACATACTAGGATTTTTTTTCTCACACATATCATATTACAGATTTAGTGAAGCTTTTGGTTAGACATCATATTATCATGTCTTATTTGGTTTAGGAAAGTGGATTTAGACCAGTGATGGTCATTTATGTAATTCATAGTGGAGGGTTTTAGTAATTTGTTTTATTTTAGTTTTCTTTTTCTTATATTATATATCTTTCCATGTAGGAATTTTTGATTGATCCATCTTTTGGTTTATTTTAGTTTTATTTTTTTATTTAGTTTTAAATTGATGTTGTAATTTTTTTATGTGAACTATAGATTAATTTATTTTTATTAGTAATTATTTCAGGTTAATATTTTTTTGTTCTTAATTAATATTTTTTAATTATTTCGTATGTGGTTTATTCCAATATACATAATAGCCTTATGAGACTGCTGTTGAATTTCTATTCCTTATGTTGTTATCATGTGTACTCATTCTCAATATTGGTTCCCTAATTCCCAAGAACTTTCTTTTAGTTAATGTGTATAAAAAACACCCATCAAGACTAGTAGTTGTTTGGTTGGGAACTAATTTGATGGTGTCTTGGTCTGGTTCTTTACAAATGGTATTAAAGCCTTGGATAATTATGGAGGTCATGGTTTCTTGAGAATTATATTTTTCTAATTTAGGATGTTTCTTTCTAGAATGGATAATAGGGTGGCTAATACTCATGATATGTATCAAGAGTTTCTTCTTGATCACCATTATTTATACCGATGCTCTATATTTTATGGGAATTCAAGATTTTTCTTTTAATTAAAGGATCCATTTTTTTATTTACATTGAGTTGATCTATCTGATATTGATTTTATTATTACACCTAATGGTTTGTTGAGTTATTTTTGAAAATTAATGAAAACATTTTTTAATTTAGATGATGAACTATGGCTACGCGGTTATCTTTCATGGTCTAGTAAAACTATGCAATTTCTGTTCTAAAGGTATCTAAGAATCTTAAAATTCATGGTGCATAGTATCCATAGGGAATACCAAACCACGTGTCTAAAAAATTTACTGATTTTTTCCATAAGATATTTTTTTATATACCCCTCTATTCTGGATCAATAAAAAAATAATCTCCACTCATTTTTAGTGATCTGATGAGAGATTTTATACTATTTAGGTATTACTGAAGTGGATTTTATGTGATGTTTTCTGTAATGTATTCTATTGTTTAGTGTTTAAGGTGTTATTATGATAGAATAAATATTTTTATATTGACTTTTATTTCTAAACTAGTTTTTAAATGGGTTTCTAATTTTATAACACGCTTTATAGAGTGATTTAATTTTTAATGAAATTTGAAAAATTAATGTGTTATCATGAAATAGTTGTTTATCGTAATATCCATAAATTATATTAATTATAAAATCTTTTAACGATGTATTTATAAAGAAATTTGAAAAAATTGGGGAGTATTTTTTAATAACGGTTTCATTTTATATGAAAATTTTGTGGATGGAAATTTTGAAATGAATGGGAATTAAAGATCATATTTAAATTTATTTAAGATCCAATGTGAGTAGTTCTATTGAAAATTATGTGTTCCTTTGGAAAGGGGTTTTCATTATAAATTTTTAAAATGTTCTTTGAAGAAGATGGTGCCTGGCCAGAAAACCAAGGAACAGTTTTTATAAAGGAAAATAATTACAAGAGTCTAAAAGGCGGAAACATATTTCAATATTTATTATGAAAAGGAAGTAAGTCAGCAGGAAGTTCATCAAGCCAGGTAATGTATTGATTGACTCCCTTATTCGCAACACCATCTACAACCATGTTAGCTTCACGATATATATGAGTGATGATGTAGTTGATATTGAGAAGAGCGCAGATGCATTCCATCAAATGGGTGGTGATCGGCCACAGAAGATGTATCACACCATTAGAAAGTACTTGCATAATGGTGGTCGAGTCACTCTCAATCTAGAGGTTGTTCTAACCATGGTTTTTAGCAAAAAAGATGGCATGAAACATACCCATCATTTCAGCTTCCAGTGAGGAAGCAATGCCATAACTACCATAGAAGCAACCAATGATCTGACCAATATGATTTCTGAAGATGGAGACACAACCAGTAAGGCCCGGATTTCCTTTGTAAGCACCATCCACATTAACCTTAATCCAACCTGGTAGATGGTCATGCCAAATGACTTAAAAATTATGACGAGGTTAGAAATTGTTTCCAGAATTATGTAATCATCGTAGAATACCAAAGTAGTGCACTATGTTGTTGCAATGACCCTTTTGGATCAATTCGGTTTCACTAATGGAAATGAGAATCTGAATCTGTCCTACATTATGTATGTATGAGAATTTATTATGAATAAAAGAATTTTTATCATACCAGATCATGTGGTGAAGCTTAGTGACAAAAGCAAGGAAAATGTTCTTAATTTGATGACAACTATTCATATATGCACATCTCTTTAATTTAGAATCGACAGAGTCATGCATACACCATCTGAAATCAAAAAATGTAAAAAATATAATTATAAAGAGCAGAAGTAGTATCACAATAAAGAAAAGTATGATTAACATCTTCTCTATTTTTATTTCGAGGACTACATTTAGAACATAGTTGAAAGACAGACGATTGAAGGAGATCATCTTCTTTGTATTGATTGCCGGTTCTTTGTGAAATGAATAATTCAAATGTTGAATTTGAAAAATGATATTTAAATTACTCCTTTTTAGGAGAAAATTTTGAAATGAAAATGATCATTTAAGTGTATTCCCTATAGTGATTTTATATATTTTATTTTTCCTCTTTGTATTGTGTTGGGATTCATTGATTTGAATTAGAAAGCATGAAATATAATGATTCATATTTAGTGTTATTTAATGTGTACCCAATGGAAAACCTTAGTGTAAGGTATAACCAGTGTACCATGGAATGTATCTCTAGGGGATTCAAAAAAATTTATAGATGTGATTCTTTATAGGTTTTATAATTAAAAATAAAAACATTATTTCAAATTTAATTTAATTTGGGATTATAAATGACTACATATTTTGAGTTTTGAGATTATGGGGCCAAGATTAGGTTAATTGTTATATAGAATCTATGTAAAGTATCTTCTTTTGGTTTTCCTATTAGGAAACCTTGAGGGATGTGGTATTATTTAGGTATAGTGGTGACTCAATGTTGGTTGTACCTTCTCAAATTTTATGTGGTGTTATACTTGAGTTAGGATTTTGTTTTTGAGGTGTTAAATATGATAAGAATTGGGATAATGATAGGTTAACTAGGATGAGTATCCCATCCTACTTAAAATATACATTGGTGGGTGTTTTTTTTGGTCTCCTAGTGTTCAATGGAAGTCGGTTTCTAAATTTAAATTCACAGGTCACCCTCTATTGATCAAATACTTTATCCTTTTCGATCATCTCAAGTAAATATATTTTTGGGGGGCATATTTTGAAAATATTGTGGTGTATGATTTTGGGTGAACTGATCTTTTTACCCTTGGATTTTTTTTATTTTCATGGTTTTCTATTTAGATTTTTAGATTTTTATTCCTTTTAAATCACTGGTCAACTTTATAGTGGGTGTTTTTGGTTGGTTGAATTTAGTGGTGTTTGTAGTAGGTTTATGAATATTTGAGTGTTTTTTAATTTCATTTCGCTTAAAGATGATACCCTTTGATTCAAATATTTTACAATAATTCTAAATTGTGGGGAATTCTATGTGGGGTATTTTTCTTTTGAGTATTCTCTAGATTCACATACATTGAGAAATTGGTATTTATGGTGTTTTTATATTTGTTTACACAATATATCCACATATTTTATTATGGTCATTCAGAATCCTCATTAGATGGATGTTTCATTTTCTGAATTATTTTCATGTTGTCTCTTTGTTTCTGAAATAGATTTATAAGAGAAAGTTAAACCACATCCTTTCATTAGATGATCTTGTATACATAAAGAATTATATGATTTAAAAGAGGTATCATTGGAAGAGTTTTTTATTACATCATTGAATTTCTTAATTAAGTAATTCATTTGTTTTTAATTATTATTTTTCTAATTTTCTGTGATCTTTCTTTCAAAAAATTTATAAAAATCAATGTTTCAATCTTATCACATAGCTTATGAAAAGTTATAAGCTACTATATTGCAACTGTATGAGAGTTCCAATAATATTAGTAGATTATTTTCAAATTTTTTTGCATGGTTCTGAAACTATGTTTCCAAACCATGTATTATACCTAGTTATTGACAATTCAAGTCATATGTCTTCAACTTAGTTAATAAAACCATCTATCTAAACCATTTTTTCTTACAAAATTTGTAAAAATAGTGAAATTACTAAAAATGATTCCATTATTTGTACCCAAAATCTCATCCCATATTATCATGTTTTTCTTGAATAACACCAAAATTTCATTCACTTTGATTTCTCATCTCCCCCTTGAATATTACATGTTTTTTATTAATATTAATGTTTGATTATTCATGGGAATCCATCCCTTTCTCCTTCCTTTTACTCATTCCTTATTTTCATTCTTTCTCTATACCCCTATAATGTTCTTGTGACCTAGGGTTCCTATTGGATTTTTTTATTTGGTGTTTCAATTTTTTATAGGTCCATTTTTCGCTTATATGTATCATTTGAAACATTTTTTATGAATATTAACATCAATGATTTAAAACTAATGTGTTTTAGGTAAGTCTAAATGTTCTTGAAATTTTGAACATAAATCTATTGATTTACTATGTGTACAGAAACTTTTCAGGTGGTCCTTTAAATTAGTATGATATTTTTTAATTATAAATACCATTGTTTTTATACATAAATATTAGATTATTTGTTAAAAATAATTAATAAATTTCACAATAATAAATTCTTGATGATTATAGAGGTTTAGTGTCTTTAGAAACATGGTTACATAAACAAGTAGTAAATAAATTATATACATCATTTCCCATTTAGTTATTCACAAATAAAACCCTTCATTGACATAAAATATTTAAAAAATTTCTTTATAACCTTGGAAAGGGAAACACAAGAAGTGGTGAGCTTAGATGCTCTATAAGGGTAAAAATAAGATATATTAATAAATCATTTTGAGTGAGTATAAGATAAGAATAAGGGTTTGACAACATGAGAAAATAATTATGAAGTAATAGAAATAATTTTTTATATTGTAATATTGAAACTTGGAATAATTCTTTATCATTGGGTAGAAATAATACATAATGGTGTCGAATATTCTGTAATTAATCATTAGCCTAGAAAACATATCCTAAGAATATGATAAAATTTTGGGGAAAACACATAATCATATAAATTAACTTGATTATTCAATGATCACTGCCAATACTATTATATTGGATTTGCTTTACTCTTCATTACATCATTTCGTTGGTCTAGGTTTACTCGCTCAACGGTCTTATTGGAAAAAGTCAATTACAAAACAATATTCACTTCCAATTTAAGTCTTTATTATGTCATGATATATAATTATATACCCAATTCATTATAGTGGTATAAAAATCTATTCCCACTTTTCACATAATAATAACCATGCATCTGTGTTCCATAAGATCTTAACACATTCATCATGTCAGAAAATCATAACTCATGGAAAAGATGCATGTTTCATTGAAATTTATTCACTGTAATCACAAACCATCTTGAGAAATAATAAACATGGTAAAATTGTATAATATCTAATTAAAATGATATAAAAACCCAAAGGATGATGTTATAGATAATAATACATTTAAAATTTCACTAGAACCATTCTTTAAAAAAATACCCAATTTTCTATGAAAATAAAAATGAAAACATATAATTATTATTTAATGAAAAGTGTATCCATTATTGGCAAGAAATATTTTCTTGTAGTGTATATTAAAAAAATCTTTCTATTTTTCAGTAAAACATAAAAATAACCACTTTTGGAAAATGATTATAAAAAAATTATTATTACTCTGTAAAAAAATACAAAAAATAGTTAAAATTATATTTAAACAATATTTTGGAAATATTAATTAAATTTATGAAAGAAATTTACAGAAAAAATGAACAAAGAAGAATATATTCTCAACCAAAACAAAAATGGTCACTATTTTCCATTAAACAGCCTTTCATCACATCGATTACTAAAATAGAATAAAATTAAAGGAAAATTTTTAATATCATAAAATAAACAAATGATAATAAAATAGAAATTATTTGGAGGAGATAGGTCATATAATTTCATCATCATAAATTTAATCTTAAAAAATCCCGATAAAAATGAGATTGCAACATAAAACTCTTACCTTAAGTATGTCTTACTTCATAATAACTATAAAATCCTACATAAAAAATAAATTCTTTTAAATTATATCCTAGAACCATTATAATATGTATAATTCCATACATGGATTACTTATATCTTCTTATCAACTATTTATTAACAATATTTTATTATCATCATTATTTCACTTGTTAAATGCTTTGTTTTTAATGTTTATTTTTGTTTGGCAGTTCAATTTATTGCACATTAATAAATAGTGATTTGACTATAAATTTTTAATGATGATATAAATATCATATATATTAATCATATAAAAGTTATAACTTCTCATATATAGTGGTGATGAAAAATAAATTACATCGCTATGTAAAGATAGTAGTTCATACATACGCATGAGTTACGTTTCCATTTTTTGATGGATGAAATGAAAAAATATATAATATTAATTAAACATTATAAAATAATTATTATAAAATAAATATCATATATTAATATTATATCTATCATAATAACCATCCATGAGTGATGGTGTTGGAAAATTAGTCATATCACTATGTGGAGAAGGTATTCCACATATAGGCATGAGTGGTGTATTTATCTCCCATTGGATTGAGAAGTTGTGGTACATGGTTGATACATCATCAAAATAAAATATTAGAATATTTTTAATAATTTATTAATCATTTTTTTATGAATAGAACAATTTTATATGATTTATAAGATAAAATAAAATTGAAAGATCTTGGTTAAGACCTGTACCTCTTCTTTGAGAGACCACCTTTGGATTACTCATTATTATTTGAAGTATTGGTCTTGGAAGAAGAAAAAAGTTTATATAATGAATATAAGTATTTCATAATGGGTTTGGAGTTAATATTTTCTGATCCTAAATGATGAAATAGTGTGAATAAGATAGGATAAGATGTTCCCTTTTATAAGTGAGGGTAGCGACACAAATATAATTTCAAAAAAATATTTCAATGATTTATAGTAAAATTCAGGATAATGTTGCTATATATGGCCTATGATTCAATTTTAGAAAAATATATGGTTGAAATATCTTTATCCATTAATAATTTTATATGTATGGGTGAAAATCCTACCACTATCTCATGGTTTAACCCCTCAGAAAATGCATTTTAATATTTATGATGCTAAAAACAATTTACATTTTTTACTAAGTACTTGGATTAAAAATTATGTTTATCCTAGTAAATAGTTTTTTATTAATAGTTTCTTGATTAATCTTGTGATAATCCATGTAACATCTGAGACTTATATATTCCTTCATAGGAAACTTCATATGAATATCCGGTGGTGACATGCTAGGTCAAATGAATCATTTGTCCTATATGTCATTAAGATAGATTTTAAGTTCTAGAAAATTAGTAGGTTCAATTCGATAATATGACATAGAAGTAAGAATCTTACCAGGGTGATGTTCATTCGTAAACCTGACCAATACCTTTGGTGGTAAACTATAAAAATCATTTGGAATGACCTTGGGGTACACACCCACCACCACAAGATGCATAATACCCAAAAAATGTCAGAAATATCAAGGAAAATCTCTAAAAACTATCACAATATTACCAATGAATAAGAAACAACATGCCCCTCCCTTCCTGATCTAGAGTCCCATTCAAATCAAAAAACATGAGTGACCCCATTAGAAGATAAAAACTAAACATGATGATGATGAAAATAAATGTGTGCATTAAAGTTGATCATCCAATTCATGCCAATTATCATATTAAAGATGTCAAAATCAATCACCATGAACTCCCACACCTCCTCCTGGTTAGATATCCTCAACCGACTTGTGGGAAAAATTAAACCTTGTTTTGACCTCTTTCCCAATGGTGTGAAATGATCCAACATGTGTGCATAAGTTCTTAATATAATCCTAACACCTTATATAACATTCATGATATAAATGAATGTGTATCACCTATATAAAGCAAATTCAGCACTATAAAATATAAAATAAACAACGTACCTCTAAGAGTAGCTAACACTACTTCAGGTTATTCTTTTACATAATCAATCAAATAAGTTCATTCAAACTTATTCAAATAAACCCCCCTGGATAGAAGATTAGAGCCACCCCCATTGGAAGCATTATTATGAACATTATAACCCTTTGTGAGAGTAGATACAACCTTACTTAAATGGAATATATTTTCAGAAAAACTCATTATATGACCCAATAATTTTCAACATTGAAAAGCCTTATGTTCATTTATGAAATTATGGTTTGAGAAAAATCCTCATTGGGATACCACCATTGATCCCATACAAAGTATAATTTTAATAATGAAATAGATCTATCTTTTAAAACTAAATATATTTTAAAGATCATTATTATTAAACCAAAACAATTTTTAAATCATTTTTCTTTTGTTTCATAAAATAATTTCATATTGGAAAATTCAAAAATGAAAGTCTTAGAAAATTTTTATTTTTTCAAAAGAGGAAGACCCATATTTTAATGTTTGCCCTCAATGTGTTTTAAATGAGTAGTTTGTTTTAGTGTTTTTATATGAAAAATAGGAAATGGTGGAAGGGAAATTTTTATATTTTTAATGATTTTGAATAAAATTTAATTATTGAGTTAAAAGATTATTTGGTCAAATGGTTTATATATGGAATTGAGAAAAATATATTGATTATATTTCACAATTAGAATTAATGAAAGTTGATATGGGTGCACCCTTGATAAAAATCTTATTGATGATGATCTTTGGAAATATATGAATAATGATATTTCTTCAATGTTGGGAAAAAGAACATCATGTTTTTTTTGGTCTAGACAAATCCTCCAGGAACCACTAATGTATTGTGAATATGGGATGCCAAACAATGTCACTGCATCTTTGGGTTGGACAAAAATGATGCTCTAGGACCCCAATGATGTATTTTAGGGTTTTGGTACATGGAATGATTCTATAATTTAAATTGGGTAAAAATTAAGTGATTAATAAATAACATTATGAACTCAATAGTCAAACACTTACATTATAGGGATAAAACATCCACTATAGAAAAAAGTATGTTAGATTACCTATGGTGTCACATGGACTAGGAATGATGGGGGCCGAAGCCCCTTTATTAAAATGAAAACACACAACCCCTTTTATGGGAAAAGGGGGGACCCAATACACCATAGCACAAAGGCCATAAAGAAAAAATGACCTAAAGACCATAAAAGTGGCCCAAAATCTCAGAGGGACAATCCAAATCCAAAGGTAAGGTAATCCCACAGGCACACCACTGACACCGCCACGGTCTCTAGGAAGCCCCGCTGACACCATATCAGCACACACTATAGTGGTAAACACCGTCATATCCAGATCCGATGAGGAAGCAACTAATGTCATTTTGTTGACTGGGCACCTACAAGAATGTCGTCATGGAGGGAGAAGAAATGCAACAACCATGGATTGTTGGCGCAGATATGACGAAGCCAAATATCATCGCCAACATATCCAGAGGCACATCCACCACCCCACCTCTATCATGACATATTTCGTCATCCCCACAATGCTCAGACCAACTACTATGCCAAATGAATCTACTTCCAATTTCAACCACCACCAACTGCATACCACCGGAAATTAGATATGAAGATTTGGTGGAGAGGTCGTCTGAAGACATGTACCCAAGGGTGCCACCACTTTCGATACCACCTGGAATCCCAATCCCCGTATCTATCAAAGAGGAGGTGATATTGCACCGTTGACGCAATTCCACCATGTACCAATGCAACCATGACCGCATCTCACCACCGCAAATGGCCTAAATCATCATCATCCTAGCACAAATCGTGTCGCTGAAATCAAATCCGCCATCCTGAGGAAGAAAGAGGCAGCGGCTGGGAAACCCTAAACCATAACTAAATGCTCGCACTCCTCCCCTTACGAGCACATTATCTATTGTCACTTGGAACTAGTGGAGAAATGTGGTTAATTTATAATAATATTAAATTGTGAAAAAATATATCATTTACTAACGTGACAATTTTCAATATTATTTTATATACACTTTTTTTAAATGGTTCTTAATTTAATCATTATTGGTGGTACCCTGCTAAGTTTTAAACACACCTTTCAAGGTATACCAAGTCACTTTGGTACCTGAGAAAATTGTACTTTTTTCAGGTATAGGTTCAAGACATGGACATGGGTTTTTTATACCTTTGGGATGATCGCATAAAGCATAGGATGTATCAACTGATTTTGGAATCCTAACATTGTCAATGATTTTTCTATTTTCAGATTTTTTTATTTTTCCTTTATGAAATCTTGATATGTTGAGTTTGTATATTATTGTCAAATCAAGATTCACTTGGGTTATTATTGGAACATTCCATATATTGTTAAATTTTCTAATTCTACTGGATGATGAGTATTTTTTGTATTGTTTTTGTTTGATCATAATTTGGTAAAAAAGGTTATATTATTCCCCCTTTCCAATTTTGATCCAGGAACCTAGTTAGTATCCTCAAGAAAATATGGAGGTTTGGTTGAGGTCATGTGGTGCATCGGCTCAGAGCACTGGTCTAGTGGGTCTAAACCCAGGAAGTTAAAATATGGTATCAAAGTGGTTTTTGTTTGCATAACTATTTTTGAATGATAGATAGTATACTAGAATATTGTCTCAGATTGGTAATTAGCTCATTTATGGGTGTTTATAACCCTAGGCATGGAAAAACCATGAGTTTCCAAAGGTGGGGAATTAATGATTCTTCTTTATGCTTTTATCATTCACTAATTTTCAACTAGAAGGGGTTTACTTGGGTGTGATTCTATTGGTTTGATGTTTTTTTATAAATAGGACCAGTTCGGAAATAGTTTATGGGTTCATACATCATTCTAGTAACATAGGGTTTCCAAATAATTTGCATACTACATATGATCGATACTTCCTTGGGAATGCTTATGATGGTAGTGTACTTTTCTATGTATAGTCTATTTCTTCAATTCATTCATATTTACTTATGATAATAATTTTTTATAGGTGTTAGTATTTTATGTGTTCATATAAATTTATATGGTTTGTATATAATTTTATGGTGGCACACTACTTTACTAAATCTTCATGTAACTTCTAGGTAATATGATGTTATAAATAAATTATAAGCTAATAGTTATGATTAAATAAAGTGTCGGTATGAAAATTGTAAGTTTATTTCCAAATATTTATTATTAATGATGGTTTATCTGACTAAAACAAGGAATCATGAAATTGAATAAATATGATAATTTGGAAAATGTTAGTTAGTGAAATGTTATGAAATGTGAATACTTTTGTTTTAAAATGGTAAATAATAATTGCATTTAAATTATAAATAATGAATCCTATGGGAATAATGATAATTATTATCCAACATGTTTTTGATTAACCTTGAATTTGGATGATTTGGGATCTATTATTTCCCATGTTCTCATGAACTTAACCATGTTTTATGAGGTCTCTATGGTTTTATATGTGATGTATAGTGGGATGAAACTTGTTGTGACATTAGTTAGACTATGGTCATGGGGTTGTGAAACAATTTCTAGTAATTTGGATGTAGTGAAATTTGGGGTTATATTCATGAGGGTATTATATTGGAATTTTAAATTGAGAGTCTTAGTTTGGGGTTCCATAAGTAGTTGTCATGTTCCTTCGAGTGTAGGACCTAGTGTAAGTTATTGATTTTGGTGTACTAGTATACCTATGGTTAGGGATGGGGGTAGAATTCCTATCCATGGGTAGCAAATTGTGTAAGGATCAATGTGTATAGATCAATGGGATAGCTAGTGTTTTTGGATATTTTACTTGGGTTATAGCCATGAATCAGTGTCTTTAAGTAATAAAGAGTATTTCAGAGGGATTTTCCCAAAGTTTTGGGTTCATTAGAATGTGATTCATGGGTGTATATATCAGAGGTGAAATCAATGAATGGTAGTTTCCATTTAGTTTCTATAAAAAGAAGGTTAATTACTTAGTTTCATTTCTAATGGTAGCGCCATGAGTATTTGTGGTTGGCATTAAGACTGGTTTTGAAAGGGTGGGATAATTTGGTTTTCAAACTCTTTTATTCTGATGTAATATTATTTGTGAAACTATTATGACCTTTGATGAATGATAAATGGGTAGATAGAGTGTATATGGGTTCACTGATCTAGTAGTGTCACATGTGGTTATGGGTAGTCATGAGGTTAACATAACTTGTGAAAAAGTTCATATTGTTATATGGAAACATCAAGGTTGTGTTGAGTATGATGAGGCTGATGGGCCAGGAGGCATGTCCATCTTCTTATGTGGGAATTTTGGCTTAGTTATAATGATGTACAACATTCATGATTTTGATTCAGGATCAGTGAATTGTCATATGTAATCATGAAACCCTAATGATTATATCTATCCAATGATGGTAGGCATGTATTGCATGTGTATAACTCCATTTGGAATATGTGCATTGTTTCCTTAAGAAAAAGTTAATTTCATATATAGTGAAATTAAGGTGATGTGACCCAGTTTTGTGTGAGACTATTTGGTTCTATATTAGTGTATTAGAATGTTTTAATTTTCATTATGAATCCTTTTTGTTATCGTGGAATAACTTCACAACTATGGTGGTGGTAGTTCCACAGAGTAATGTGGTACATAACTTCTTGAATGGGAGATGTGAGGTGTTATTGAGTTCAGTAAACGAGTTCCTTATGGATCATGGTGAACAAGAATTCATGATATACTTGTGAGTAGAGAGACCAAAGTACTTTTTTAGGGATATATAAATGTCCCTACAACTAGAGGGTACATAATAAATGGATATGGTTGTAGTGGTATACATTGGTAACATCTTATTGTACTCCTTGTTTAGAGATGAGCATGTGCATCATCTTTACATCATCTTGAGTGTATTGTGAAATAATTTCCAATATGAGAAGTTTTCTATGTGTAATTTTTTGTTTGATAAAATTATTATATGTATATTTTACTCATGGATTTAATCAAGTTAGGTTTTTTGGTGGTAAAATGATCATCAACCACCTGTGAGTAATGTACTTATGGTGGAAATCATGCTGATGAATGTCATGGGTTTCATTATCAAAATATGAGGATATAAAATAATTAAAATTTCAATTTTTTCACATAGGTGAGAGTGAAGCAGCCACATATACTTTTGGAATCGATTAATAATTTGACAGTGGGTCATGGAGGTTTTAGTTTCTTTAGTCAACTAGTTTAAATGAAACCCCTATGGTGGGGAGTGATGTATTAGTTGTGGTAGTAACACCATCTTGTTGGATGGTTCATGGAAATGAAGAACTTATTTAGGATTAGTGGAGGTGGAATTAATATTCCAGTGAGAAACTGACCATATTCATTATTAAGCTTCATATAGAATGATAATATAAAAATTGATATTTTTATTATTGATTCCTTTATTGGGGTAGTTCCCAAAGTCATCTGAGGTGATTCAGTTGTGGGGGTCATGGTGGATGCATTAGAGAATGATGATGGTTTTTGGATAGTGGTTATTTTGACTATATTGTTACATAATGACACAAGTTTGGACATTGGGGGTTATTTGGGTGGTTGTATTGTTTTTATGGGTGTGATGACATCATAGAAAATAGTGGTGATGATGTGCCGCCTATTTGAGCCAAGAATTTATGGGATGAGTCAAATAAGTATTTTCCAACATGAATTAATGTTATTAATGGATATATTAAATGATAAAACACATTTTCCTTATTATCATGAAAAAATTTGGTGTACATCATGAAAATGAAAATTTTCATTTCATGAAATGCCATCATTTTCACAGTTCGTGGAGGAAAACTGAATATGAATATTTTCTATTTGGTTTTTTATGTGATGTGGATAAGCTTAGATTTGGATTATTCTTCTAGATGGTGTTTGGATACAGTAATTTAGAACTACTCCTTGGGCGTTTGGGAGCATGATTTCAAGGTTCCATTGGGATTTCCCAATATCAAAGGTGAAAAACATCATAGAATGGTTGAGTAAGGATAATGATTATGATTGGGAGAAACATAATTCTATAAGTAAAGGGGATATGACCTAATTGGTGAGCTAGTTATATTATCTTAGGTATAGCCCATCTTGGTAATTTAGTTTTGGTGATGTTCATTGGATCAGGTTTTGGCCTGATTAGTGCCTCGAGTAAGAGTGTGTGGCATAGGTGTGTGTCAGGATTTTCGAATCTAAATTAGGTTATTTGATAAATAGTGACCAAAATAGTTTGTTTGAGGTGAATATATTACCAAATAGAATTCATAGTGATGATAATTATTATGGTGGGGAGTTTTTAATATCAATACCCATTTGATGATGTAAGTTACATTTAAAATTTGGTTAAAAAACATTCAAATAGTTAATGAGATGCTTCACAGGATTATGGAATATATCATGTGTGTATCAAGGGTTTGGGACATTAAACAAGGAATAAATTGGACATATATTTCATATATGGTTGTTAGATCATAGTTTTTAATAACCACGCAACATGACCATGCATCATACTAGAGGATGGGGAACAATTTTCAAAACACTAGGAGGTGGCCCAAGAGGTATTGTTGTTGGAGGTCCTTACAATATTATAGCACGAAAAGTGTCTTTATTGTTCTATAAACCATTTAGATAGTCAAAGAAATTTTTAGGTTTGGTTTCCCCTTAGAAATAGGGGACCATACATTTGGTGCATGGTTTTGAAAACCATGTGGCCAAAATGTATGACTCATTAAGAATTGTGAATTTACCATAATTTCCTCTTATTCTTAAAGCTTTATCCCCTTATTTTCACTCATTATTCTTCTAATGTAGCCTTGGGTGTCAACCTCCTTCTTCTACTTCTTTCATGGATGTTTCTCAATCAAGTATATGTTATTTATAGTGTCATTGGTTGTAAATTAATGTGATGAGTAAGTCTATGAGATTTCTTATTCTACTTTTAAAACTATAAATACCATGTATATTTCTCTCCTTATTAATATCATGATCCCTATTTATAGTGATTTCCAAAACTTTCAGATTAAGATCATTTTTTCTCAAATAAAGGGTCATAGTTGGGTGAGTGGTTGCCTACAAGCATAAAGTAGGTGGTCTGTAATCTTTTTAACAAAGTATTGATGTTATTTATGTGTAAGTTGTTGTTCCAACACAATAATTTATTATTTTTTCTTTCCTTTACTGAGAAAAATAATTTTGGCCTTATTTTGATGTGTGAGACCCTTCACAGACCCCGCTGGGTCTGTTAATGATTTGATATCAAGGCTAGTGTTACACATGGGGTATACCAAGCCCTTGGGAGTGGTGTAATGAAATTATAAATTATGAGATAGAGAATTTATGAGACTAAAAATGGTGTATTTTCTTATTTGGATGTCAAAGTGGATAATGGAATACTTGTTATAATTTAGGTATAAGTGTTTATTTCATGATAATAGGTATAATTAAAATGTTTCTATGTTAATCCATTATGATGTTCCTAGGGGGTTTATGAATAGTTTAAATTTTGTGCTTTGGATTTTTATTTTTATTTTTATTTTCAATGAGTGAATAAGATTTTGGAAAGTAATGTATGATTTAAAATAAGGTGATGAGTTCATGGTGATTTTAAAAGGGGGTATTTAAAATGGATTTCAAAGGTAGATTTCAGTTTTGTGTTTGGTTTCCCATATGGATATGATTCCAAAACATATCTTTTAATGATTATTAATTGGAATCATGTTCTTGGGCCTCATATAGTTTTTCAAAAGTGGAAGAACATTTTTTAATGGGTTTCATTAATGATTTTTTAACAAAGTATATGGATTTGGTGTTTATGATGTGAAAAGGGGAAATTTTTAAATGGGATTTTTTATAATTAATTATTTTGAATAAAATTTATTTTCTGAGTAAAATGAATATTGTTTGGGAATGAATTGGTTTGAAATTTTTCCAAGAGGATGAGTATATTTGCAATAAGAATGAATGAAAGTTAAAATGCATTCGACCCTAATTAAAAGGTCGCATGTGATGATCCTTATAACCATATGAATAAAAATTATGCATAGTTGTTGGAGTAAGTCAACTCATATTTACGTTGGTCCAGAATGACAGTCTATGTCCCACTAATTTATTTCATGGTTTTGATGCTAGAATGTAGCTCTTCATCTTTGGGTTGTTCCAGACTAATACTTTAGGCCCCTCCAATGAATTTCATGGTTTGGGTAACCAAACTGGTTCTACAAGGTATATTGTGAATAATTGAATTGACTAATGAATTCCCTTTTAACCAAAAGAGTTAAAACCTTACGGTGTATGGACCAGACTTTCCATTGGCCAAAGTAGATTTTTTTCCCTCAACCATTATTTTGAACTTGGGGAATAATGTTGTTTCTTGATCACTATTTTATATTTTGTTAATTCTTTCATTTTCTTACTTGGATAATTTTCACTGTACTTTTTCATACACTGTTGTATTGAATGGTCATTTCCTTATACACTATTGGTGGTGGCCAGTTGAGTTATACTTGCTTCCTTCTCAGGCATCCATGACACTTGGGTACTTGTGAAGATTCAAGTTGTTTTCAAGTATAGGTTTAGACTGGGACCAAGATTTTGGTTAAGTTTTGGTTCATTGGTTGGATCATGGGATTTCATAACATTTCTATACTCATTATTGTGTTGGTATACATTCCAGTTTTAATATTTTTTTTTAACTTGTATGGTAGATTGAAATTTAGAGTAAACATATCATTTTTATATCATGTTTCACTTCGGTTATTAATGGAACATGTGGTATGTTGTTACATTTACTAATTCTATTAATTTGTGTATATTTTATTAATTATTTTTCAATTGTTATACTCCGATAAAGAGTGAATAATCTCCCCACTTACCTATTTTGACCTTCATTGCTAGTGGGCAACCTCTAGTGTGTGGGGAGGAATGCATGAGTTCATGTTTCTCAACAATTCAGGGAACCATTCTAGTGGATCTTGGTCCAGAACTTCACATTTCAATTGGTGATTTATCACTCTAAAATGAAACTACAGACAAAGAAACAATTGTAATAATTCTTAGAATAGTATTGTAAAATTTGTATCCACATCTAAGATAACATGGTACTCCATAAATAGGAAACATCTAATGGACATAGTGCTTTAATAGTATATCAATTGAGAAATTCATTTAGATTGGTATGAAATTAGTGACCTTATATAACTCATCCACTATCAAAAAAAATGTATCACTGCCTTGTGGAAATTTTGGTAACCCCATTATTAAATCAAGAGTCCCATTATTACAATTCCAGTCAATAATGGGGAGTGATTGAGCAGGATATTGTGATGTTGGTTCCTAGACTACAACAACTGACTGATGCCGAATCATTTAATTAAACACAAAACATCCCTATTCATAATTGGATACCAATAGAAAATATTTATATCATGCTACATCTTAGTCAAACTGGTATGTAAAACCCACCACAAGTTCTGTGCGTCATTCATTATCTCCTCACACATGCACATTGGGAAAAAATATATCATTCGAAAAATATATTCTAATTGGAATCAAGAGAATAATCTAGTTGTGGCTCCACACTATATAAACTATCCCTCATAATGAAAAATAAAGAAAATAATAGATAAGTCTCACTATGGGAAAAATAGGCTTTTGTGGCGGGCTGTTTGCGACAGGATTAAGTCCCGTCACAAACAGTCCCTCCAGTGGTTATTTGCGACGAGATATTGGGTCCCATCGCAAAAAGTAATGCGCGGTTTGGCCCAGGATACACGCCGAAGTGCGGGAAGGTTATTTGTGACGGGGGAATCCCCCCATCTCAAATAGTGTATCGGTCGGAGGGCATTTGCGATGGGACCCGTCCCAAATACCGGTGATGGTAAATGGGTTTTTGCGACGGGATGTTGCCCCGTAGCAAAAAGTGTGTCGGCAGATCACTTTTTGTGACGCGTCCATCACAAATACCGTTTTAACCACTGATAACAATTAATGCTGGCAAAGGTATTTGCGACGGGAATCCCGTCGCAAATAGTCCCATCGCAACTAATCTAACCTATATATACCCCTCCCCCTCGGTTTTTCTTTCTCTTACCCTCAATTCTTATTTCCTCTTTCTCTCTAAACACTATTTTTAGAGTGAAAATTTCATTGAGTTAGTTTTTTATGGATAATTTGTGAAATCGTTTACATCAATAAGAGATCAAGTTTAATTGTATTTATATTTTAATTAAATTAGTATTTATTTTATTTTTTATGTTAATTGTAATTATTGTTGATTAGTTGTAATTAAATGAGATTTAAATTTTTTGTTATCAATATTTATTTGTAATAATAAATTGAAATTATTAGTACTAATTCTAAATAATTTGTAATAAATAATAATTAGTAATAGTAATGTTTAACTAGTAATAATTAAGGGTAATTAGTAATAAATAGGAATAATTAGTAATAAATATGAATAATTAGTAATAAATATGAATAATTAGTAATAAATAGGAATAATTATAAATAAATAGGAATAATTAGTAATAAATATGAATAATTAGAAATAAATAGGAATAATTAGCAATAATTAGAAATAATTAGTAATAACTAGGAATAATTAGTAATAAATAGGCATAATTAGTAATAAATATGAATAATTAGTAATAAATATGAATAATTAGGAATAAATAGGAATAAATAGTAATAATTAGAAATAATTAGAAATAATTAGTAATAATTAGTAATAATTAGAAAAAATTGGGAAAAATTAAAAAAATTAGGAATAATTAAGAATAATTTGTAATAATTAGAAATAATTAGGAATAATTAGGAATAATTAGGAATAATGACTAATAATTAGGAATAATTAGGAATAATTAGGAATAATTAGGACAAATTAGGAACAATTAGGAATAATTTGTAATAATTTGAAATAATTTTTAACCATTTTTAATAATTTGTAATAATTTGTAATAATTAGTAATAAATAGTAATAAATAGTTATAAATAGTAATAAATAATAACAAATATTAATAATTAGTAATAATTAGTAATAATTAGTAATCATTAATAATAATTAGTAATAAATAGTAATAATTAGTAATAATTAGTAATGATTAGTAATAATTAGTAATAATTAGTAATAAATATAAATAAATGTAAATAAATATAAATAAATATAAATAAATATAAATAAATCGTAATAAATATTAATAAATATAAATAAATAGTAAAAAATAGTAAAAAATAGTAAAAAATAGTAAAAAATAGTAATAATTAATAGTAAATAGTAATAATTAATAATAAATAGAAATAAATAGCAATAATTAGCACTAATTAGCAATAATTAGGATTAATGAGAAATAATGAGCAATAATGAGTAATAATTAGCAATAATTATCAATAATGAGCAAATAATGAGCAATAATTAGCAATAATGAGCAATAATTTGAAATTATTAGCAATAATTAGAAATAATTAGAAATAAATATCAATAATTAGACATAATTAGAAATAATTAACAATAATTAGCAATAATTAGCAATAATTAGCAATAATTAGCAATAAATACAAATAATAAGTAACACTAAGAAATAATTAGAAATAAATAGAAATAAATAGTAATAAATAGCAATAAATAGCAATAAATAGAAATAAATATAAATAATGAGAAATAACTAGAAATAACTAGAAATAACTAGTAATAACAAGCAATAAATAGTAATAAATATCAATAAATAGAAATAATTAGTAATAATTAGTAATAATTAGCAATAATTAGTAATAATTAGCATTAATTAGTAATAATTAGAAATAATTAGCAATAATTAGAAATAATTAGCAATAATTAGCAATAAATACCGAGAATTATCAATAAATAACAATAAATAGTAATAAATAGCAATAAGTAAAAATTCAAACGGTTTTGGTTTAAATCCTGTATATATTGAGGGTGTTGAAGTTTTTTTATCATTTGCATCATCAAAACCAGAATATGATTCAGAAGGCACAATAAAGTTTCCTTGTAAAAAATGTTCTCTCCGAACAGTTGACAAGGTTGGGGGACATCTCTTGCGGTTGGGTTTTCAACTAGATTGTATTTTTTGGTATCAACACAGTTAACGCAGTTCCAGAGAAGATACTAATAACTTGATTCTGGATCAATCGCAGTTTCAAAATTTAGTACATGATATTAAAGGTCCATCTGTTCAACAAACTAAAACTCAAGATGATATTTATTTAACTCTTGAGTTGGAACTATCTTAATTTTATGAGTTGTTGAGGTCTGCTGTGGATTAATTATATCCTCGTTGCATGATAATCCAATTAGAAGCGGTTGCAAAGTTTATGGCTATTAAATCAAATAATGCAATGTCAACCATTGGTTTTGATCAGATATTTTCATTGGTTAAAACACTATTACCTAAAGGAAATGTGTTGCCTGCAAATTACTATGAGAGAAAGAGGTTGGTCCGTAATATGGGCCTTAGTTATTAGAAGATTCATGCTTGTCCAAATGATTGCATCTTATATTCTGGTGAAAATTATTTATTGGATAGTTGTCCCCATGTAAACAATCAAGGTATAAAAATGCTCAACTAGGGAATTCTGGATCGATTCCAGTAAAATAGTTGAGATATTTCCCCCTTATACCCTAGTTTCAACATTAATTTATGTCTCAAAACACAACATCAATGATGTCATGGCACAAAACCAAGATTTCAACAGATAAAATCCTGAATCATCCATCTGATGGTGATTCATGGAAACATTTTAATCGTATGCATCTATCTTTTGCTTTAGAAGCCCGAAACATGCGATTGGGTCTTTCTAATGATGGTTTCTGTCAGTTTAGTTCTTATGGTAGTTAGTATTCATGTTGTCCTGTCATTATAACTCCATACAATTTACCTCCATGGATGTTAAGGAATGATCCCGATATCTTTTTTACCTTATTAATTCTAGTACATCTGAAAAGAATATTGATGTCTATTTGAAACCATTGATGGATGAGTAAAATGCATCAGGGAGTGATGGTGTTAGTACATCTGATATTGCTGCGAAACAAAATTTAATATTAAAAGCTACATTGATGTGGACGATTAGTGAATTTTCGGAATATGGAATGTTATCTGGCTGGAGTACACATGGTCTAAAATCATTTCCTTACTGTATGAAAGACAACAAATCCATTATGCTCAACAATGGAAAAAAACATTGTTATTTTGAATGTCATAGCAGATTTCTTCCAAAAAATCATCCTTTTCAAAGGAACAAATCTCATTTTAGAAAAGGTACAATTGAAAGGGATGAAACTCCAAAAATGATCCTAGTTACATAGTTAAAATGAGTGGTATTTTCATTATCTCTCATCACATTTGAGCCAACAGAAATCCAACAGAAAATTCATGGCTTTGAGAAAGAACATAATTGGATAAAACGAATCATTTTTTGGGATCTTCCATATTGGTCTGTTATGTTGGTCTGCCACATGTTGGATGTCATGAATATTGAGAAGAACTATTTTGATAATTTATTTCATACAGTTTTGGAGACACCAGGTAAGGCCAAAGATACTGTTAAGGCACGATTAGATCTTTCCAAAATTTGCAGGAAACCAGAACTTAAACAATTTGAAAATGTCAGATCATAGAGGTTAATGAATCCAAAAGCAGCTTATACACAGTCCAAAGTGACTCGCTTATTATTTTGTCATTGGATTGTATATTTGAGACTTCTAGATGTCTATGCTTCCAATTTGGGAAGATGTGTTAAGAATGGTTATATTACCTGATTAGAAATTCATGATTGTCATATTATAATGGAAAGACTTATGCCGATTGGATTGAGAGGTTTGTTGAAGTCTATGATTTGGGATTCGATAACAGACATATCATTTTTTTGAGACATTTTTGCAACAACAATAGAATACAATGTGCTAAGAAAACTGGAAGAAGATGTTGCTGTAATTATATGTAAACTGGAAAAAATCTTTCTACCATATTTCTTTAACTCAATAGAACATCTAATATAACATTTTCTACATGAGGCTAAATGTGGAGGTCCAGTACAATTTTCTATGGATGTACTCATTCGAGAGATGAATGTAGAAATTGAAGAAAAAAGTACATAACAAAGCATATGTTGAAGGCTCAATTGTTGAAGCTTATTTGCAAGAGGAAATTGCTTTTTTCTGTACTCATTATTTTGAATCTGAATATCTATCAAAATATAATCGCATGGGATCAAACGAGGGGAATTTTAATGATGAAATGGAAAATCAATTATTTTTTTCTAGTTAGACAAATCTTGGCTTCGGTGGAGTTCATGAACAATGGATTTCAGATGATGAACATCACAGAGCTCATACATATGTTTTTCTCAACTATGAAGAAATGACATCATTTCTTCTGTGAGTTCTTCTATCACTTATTCTATAAATTATGTTACAATATGTAAACTTATTTTATTTTTTGGTTATATGATAATCATATCAAGAAACAACTTCCCCAAATTACCGCAACTGCTCTTAAAGAATGCAGATAAAAAAACTTCTCAATGGTGTCAAAAACTGGTAACATAAATTATTGATGGTTTAATATCAATTCCATTTATTATTTATTATATTGAGAATTGTTTTACAAATTTTCATGTGTCTCAAAATGCTGATAAAATTGATAAGAGACTATGTATATTGAGTAACTCACCATCTAAAATGGTTAAATATTATAATGCATATGTGCTGAATGTTTTTCGATTTCATACACGTGCATATGGGGAATCAAAAAAAACAATAAACAATTTATTTTTCTTGAGAGGATAACATCACAGAGAAACTGAAGTTGACTTTTATGGCATTCTGGATGAAATTATTGAGTTGTGATATCTGTGACAGAATTACATAACGATGTTTAAATGTCAGTGATTGGATACTGAGAGAGGCTTGCATGTTCATTCGACTCATGGAATAATCGATATTAAATATAAAAGTCTTCTTACAGTAAATAAACCATTTTTGTTGGCTCAATAGGAACATAAAAATTATTACGCAAAGTGTTATGCTACTTCAAGAGGCTTCAGTGATTGGTGGAGCAAAATAGAAATGAATTATTAGGAAAATCAGTTTACTCAAACTGTATATGGTTCCGCTGAAGTGGAAGGAATTGAAATTTTTCAAGAGATAGCTCAAAATCAATCTTTTTCACAAAGAGATGTGAATATCGATTATGAAACCCCACAATTAAGGATTGATGATAACGAAGATATTAATGATGTTACAAATGAATTTTAAATGAAAAGAGATAATGAAATGTAAACTCATATATATATTAATGATGCTGAGGAGGAAGATGAAGACATTGACATTGACAGCTAGGGAGATGAGGATGAATATGGACATTGACATAGTTAAATGATGGTTATAATCATAACTAATCTATATCTATATATAATAGTTAATTTCAACTATCTGCTAACAACAATCATTTTGTGTTTCAGATGGATCCTAATCTACTTTGCGAGTTTTAGGAGGCTGAGCTACCTTTGGATGAGGGGGGTTTTGGATCATCTGACCATCAACCTACTGGCGGTTTAGGGGGTACGCAGAGGGGGTGTGGTCTTGCACGATTGATTATTCCTGACCCTATCCCCAAGCAACGTTCATGTCTTGGCTTCGATCCATGCACACTGAGGTATGGTAACCTATATATTTTAGTTATCTTTCATTAATTTATTTATGTATATATATATATACTAATTTTTTGATTATTTATTCCTTTTTTACAGTTTTGCGCATGTAACTGTTTGATAGGGGAGAGCTATCTTGTGCAATTATTTTTCTCATCCACAGATCACATGGGAACAGATTCTTATTGATGTGTGGGTTGACATGTTCGATCATTAGCTGGTACATAAATAAAGAATATTTATTTTGAAATTTATTTAATTAATAACTTGATATTATAAATTATTTGTAGGGTTTATGGTATCCCATAGATGATAGCATGCGTGATACTATCCACATGGCATGAAAGGTGTCTATACATGACCCTTTCCGTCAGTTTTTGCACAATTTGAGAAGAATGACAATTAAGAAAGCATAAGTGACAAAATTTCATGAGTCATGTAGAGCCTACCGACTAGAGTACATTTCATCTCACGTTTGGGATGGATTATGTTTACACTGGTTGGGTGGTGGATTTCATAGGAGATCTTCAGTGGGTCGGCAGAACTGGGGCAGACAGGAGGTGACACATCGAGGTTGTAGCCGTACATTTAGTATGCATAGAGAGCATCTGGTAAGTATCTTTTTTAAATATTTTATATAAATTTAAATATAAACAGTTTATTTTATATTTATGTAGGTAGTCGAGCATCATGATATTACAGAGTATGATGTTTATCGGAGGATGTATAGTGATCCAGTCATAGGAGATATTAGAGGTTATCGCCAACGTCGGATTGTGGTTAGTATTATTTTTTTCAGTTTGACGATTTACTGCATATAATATTTTCATAATTTTAATTTCAAATTGGAATTGAAGGATTCATATGAGGCTGCAACCTCTCAGACACAGGTTGAGAGTCTGGACGAGATGACTGATGAGACCAGTGCCCACCATTTCGATGAGGTGGCATGGATGCCGGCGACTCACTATGGCTTTGAGAAGGGCTGATTAGTTGGTATCGGCTCTCATTTGACTCCTAGTACTTATTATGGTACTATTGCGGTGTCGGTGTTCAGCTCAAAAGGAGCTTATGGAGAGGCATCATTTTCTGCCTCACAGTATCAGGAGGAGTTGCGAACTCAGACTAAGCTTATAGAGAGTTTGTAGAAGTAGTATGAAGAGATGCGTCAGCAGTAGCACGAGGAGGAGATGAGTCGATGGCAGCAACAGCAACAACAACAGAAGCATCACGAGCAGATAGAGTACATGCGTCATCTGACTCGTAGTTTAGGGATGGAGTTTCCTCCACTACCTCTTACATCTCCTCCACCTCCATTATAAGACAACCCTCCCTAGTGATTTTTAATGTTAAAAACATTTGAATTTAATATTTGTTTTAATATGAACTATATACGGTTTCGTTCATTTATATTGGTGCAAATATTCAATAATTTAATTTTTATTTAATTTTTTTTATTTTATTATTTATTATTAGTATTATATTTTTTTTATTTTACTAATAATAATATTATTATTATTATAGAATTATTTTATATTTTTTTGTAAATATTGAGAATTTTAATAATTATTTATTTTTTCTTATTTTAATAATATTAATATTAATTTTTCATTAATCATAATTTTATTAAATATATATTTTTAGTAATATATTTTTTAATATTTATTTACTTTACTAATAATAATAATAATAATTGATGATTTTTTTATATTTTTTTGAGAATATTGAGAATTTTAATATTTTTTATTTTTTTATTATTTTAATAATATTAATATAATTTTTTCAATAATCATAATTTTATTAAATATATATATTTTTATTATGTTTAGTATTTCTGACGGGGCCTTTAGCGATGGGATCCTGTTGCAAATAATTTAAATTAAATTTTTTTTAAAAATATTATTTGCGACCGGACGACGGGCCCGTCGCCAATACTATTTGCAACGGGATCATCGAAAATGATTTTATATATATTGTATATAATCAGAGACTTATTTGCGATGAGAAACAGTCCCGTTGAAAATAATATTTTTTGCGACAAGCCCATCGCAAAAAATAGTTTTTGCGACACTGTTTTTTGCAATGGGCTATTTGTGATGGGACCCCCTCACTAAAGGCTATTTGAGATGGGATCCCATCACAAATAGCCCATCGAAAATACCTATAATTCCCGTAGTATCTTATTCAACATACTAGGGAGTAACGAGGTGATATATAATGACATAAGGGTAACTCTACTCGAGTACATATAGACATTAATACGTAACTCTTTATTCTAGGTCATCGTCATGCACTCACTGCTTGAAACCTATATTATTTGTGTCGGAGTCTTTATGATCAATTTATTTGGAATTATGTAACCCATTCTATTGTTATACACCCACTAAAAATAAAAATCCCCTTGATATATAACACACCTTTGACTCCAATGGCGTGTTTCCCGCTACAAGAAAATGAACCTTGAGATTATGTGGTAAATATATATCATAAAAATATTTCTGAAAAGTTAATTCTTCTAATATATCAAACAACACTGCACTGTCAGTTTCACATGATCTTAATTCATGTAATTCCTCTCATACAGCCTCAACATAATTGACCTATTAAATATCATATGACCATATTATATCAGTTATAATCCCATCCCAACTCTTAGTGAATCAAAATATAAGGTATATTCCTTACCTAGCTTTAGTATGGTCAAGATGGTCTCTTTCGTCATCAACCATTTTTGCTAAAAAAGGTTATATAAAAATTATAAAAACATATATAATTCACCCCATTCTTAGTAAGGTGTTTAATAAATTATTTCATGAAGGATAAGTCATCAATGTTCCTTTAATAATAACTATACAATCTTGAGATTATACATATCCAAAAACATTCATCTAATTATCCCATTAGACCTTAGAATCAACCTTATTAAGGTCTAATAATAAACCATCATCTAATACCGCTTTCTCCATGATGAACACATGATCAATCTAAAACTGGAAGGTTGAGAGTTTGGTATGTAGTTGATGCTCCCTGGTTTTTCTAATACTAATCCTCAAATACCATTTGTGCTCCTCACATGACTTATATTATAAAACAACATCCTTGATAGGGTTGAATAATGTATATACAAATAAGGTTGTGTGAATACACAACATAAAATTTCTTAA
This sequence comes from Viscum album, assembly GCA_963277665.1. Classification (NCBI taxonomy): domain Eukaryota; kingdom Viridiplantae; phylum Streptophyta; class Magnoliopsida; order Santalales; family Viscaceae; genus Viscum; species Viscum album. The sequence goes on from OY728153.1 coordinate 130,238,547, forward strand.
TTAATTAATTAATTAATATATTAATATTGTTTTCCATGAGTTTTCTGCTCATATTTTTTTAATATTTTTAAAAAATCATTATTTTTTATTATTTCACGCATTTCTAATAGCCAGTTAAAACTATATAGTAGTCATGTGACTATTTTTGAAGTATTATCAGTTTCATAACATATATATAGAACTTTTTTTCCAACTTTGTAGTGTGTCAAGCTATATATTCTTACAAACATTGGTTTGGATCATGGACTGGAAAACTCTGCAACAAAATCCTATGTTTTTCCAAGATTATTTGAAATGATGAAATTACTAGGAAAACCTTATATATTTTAAATCCAATATCCTCCCATATTTCTTTTTTGGATAAAACAACTCCAAAATAATATCATCTTTGATTTTCCCCATCTGAATTGATTATCCCAACATATTTTATCAAATTTAAGGCTATTTATTAATGGTAATCCCTCCATAGCTTCTTCTTCATCAAATTTCTTTCATTTTCATTCATTATATATAACCCTTGAATGATCTGGAGATCTAGGGATCATGTTGGATCAATTTTTATTTTTCCCTCAGTGTTATGGTTCCTCTCAGCTTTCTTGATCTCCTTTAATTTTTTAGGTAGATTAACACCATGACATGAAAAATCAGAACGTTTTATAATCATTTAAGAAATTTTAAACTCTTAAACATAATTATATTGTTTCATGTGTGTTATAACCCTCATTTTAATCATTTTTAAATTAATATTTAGTTTTTTAATGTTACCCTTTCTGGAATTTTTTAAATGGTTTTTAAATTTCTATGAAGGTTGTTACCATTAATTATTTATTCATATTCAATTTTAATATAATTTTTTTTCTTAAAATCATAATAACATACATTGAAAAAAATAATTGATTTTATAATGTGATATTCTGTGATATAATTAGGAGAAAATGTTTTCTTTTTATTGGATTTGAATGTGGTTTCCTCATGGGTTATATGTAAATGAAATTTCAAATGATATTTTTAAAGGAAGATTAGAAATTGATTTTTGATTCTTAAAAATGTTTTGAAACCCCATGGTAATTTTTGATAATGAATGTTTTGAAATTTTAAGTTGTTTTCACATAATTTGAGTGAGTTAATTTCCCTTGATCCCTATTTTATATTTTTCTAGATATTGATTGTGACCCTTATATGGGATATAGAATTTTTGCTTTGAGTTTAAGATTAAAATACACGTATTTCCTATGTGGGTTTTGGAATTGTGGAGAGATTTATTTTTCTTAATTATTGACACTTGAGATACTTATTTTTTATTTTTTATGACATCTATTAAGATATTACATGGTAACACTAGGTATAATGTGATACATGTACATCAGTACAACACTAGAATAGATCACACAGTGGAGAGTGTGCTTGGTATGATTAAGTTCTAAAATGGGTTATCAACTAGTGAGGCCATGAGGGAAATCCAAGTTTGAGTGATGTTATGTCCTTCTAGTTTTAGAAAATTCCATTTTAGGTGTTTCATATGAGAGGACCTTTATTTCTTTACATTATAGCCCAATGTGTCTCACATGGTTCATAATTCATATAAATTATTTACATATGATATTATTACGTCCTAACATAATTGTATCACCAAATCAGTTTTTGGATTAGGGGATCCATTTACATTATTGTGTTGGAAATTTTATATTTATGTGTGTGTGACCACTTTTCATATATTAATTATTATATCCTAACTTAAATTTTTATATTTTTAATAAAGTGAGATTTATGATATGTTTCCATGAATAAGAAAATATTTTTCTTTTTTTTCAATAACATGGTTATCGAGATTATATAAAAAATTATAGGGTTTCCTCTTAAAATGGTTGATTATAACCCCTTTTATGAAGGGGTATTAGAATATAATGATTCCCATGTTTTAATTGATTTTTTTCTCAAACTAGAATTAAAATGGAATTACATTTAATAATGATGTATACACTGTGAAGAGGATACATACTGATAATTTTTACTCACGCATATCATATTATAGGTTTAGTAAATATTGTGGTTATACACCCTATTATCTTTTTTATGTGGATTAGTAACGTTAATTAAGAATATTTAAATTCATTCATATGGTGTTGAGTGAAGGGTTGTAGAATTTTTTTTTATTTTATTTTTATTTTTTATATTATGTATCATTCCTTGTAAGAATTTCTAATTGATCCATATTCTAGTTTGTTTTAAAGTTGTATTGTTTTATTTAGTATTGAATTGATGTGGTGGTGTTTTTATGTGAATATAGATTAATTTTTGTTTATATTTAATGATTTCATGTTAAAACAATTGGTCATGATTTAAAATAATTTTGATTATTTCATATGTGTGGTATTCCAACATATAGAATAGCCATATGAGACTGAAAGTTAAATATCTATTACTTATCTTGTTATAATGATAAATCATTCCCAATATTAGCTCCGTAACTCCAAGGAACATTCTAATAGTTACTGTTCATAAGAAACACCCATCAAGACAACTAGGGAGTTTGGTTGGGAGAATGTTTAGTGAAGTCTTGCTCAAGTTCTTTATAAATGGTATCATAGCCTTGGATACTTATGGAGGTCATGGGTTATTGATAATTATAATTTATTATTTGGGATTTTTCTTTCTATAATTTAGAATAGTATGGATGAGACTTATCAGGTATATCAATATTTTCTTCTTGATCACCATCATTTATGATGATGCTCTATATTTTTGGGGAATTAAGTATTTTCCTTTTAATTCAAGGATCCATTTATTATATTTACATTGATTTTATCTTTATAATATTATTGGTACTTTTCCCTTAATAGTTTTTCTGAGTGATTTTTTATATTTAATGAAATATTTGGTGAATATGGATGATGAATTAGGGATACACAATTATATTTCATGGCCTGGTAAAACCACTAAATTTCTGTTCTGAAGGGATAAAAGGAATTTACAATTCATGGTGCACAGTATCCCTAGGGGCCACCAAACCATGTTTCCAAACAATGAAATATCTGTTTCCATAGGAGTTTTTTATATATCTCTCTATTCTAGATCAATAAAAAAGTAATCTTCACTTAGATTATGTGATTTTATGAGATATTTTATACAGTTTACACATTATTGAAGTGGATTTGATGTGATTTTTTGTGTTGTGTCTTATACTTTTTAGTGTTTAAGTGATTGTTTTGATAAAATAAAAATTTTTATATTGATTTTTATTTCTAAACTAATTTTCAAATAATGATTAAAATTTTATGAAATGTGTTATAGATTTATCTATATTTAATGAAATTTATAAAATTAATGGGTTTTCAAGAAATGGTTGTTTATCATAATACCATTAATGTATATTAATTATAAAATATATTAATGACATATTTATAAAACAATTGGACAAAATTGGTTTTTGTTTTTTAATAATGGTTTTATTTTAAATGAAAATATTGTGGTTGGAAATTTTGAAATGATTGGGAAAATGTGATCATGTTTAAACTTATTTTAGATCCAATGTGAGTAGTTCTATTGAATATTATGTGTTCATTTGAATGGGTGTTTTCATTATGGATTTGTAAAATGGGAAAATATTTTTATTGATTTTTCTAAATGAGTGGAGATTTATTAATGTTTTGATGTATTGTATGATAATTTATTTTTGTTTTTGTATGATATTCTTAATGAAATGGATTATTTTAATGTGTAATTTAAAAAATATTATTTAAATGACTCTTTTTTAGTGAAATATTTGAAATGAAAACAATTTTTTATTCCCTATAGTGATTTTATATATTTTATTTTACATCTTATATTGTGTTTGGAAGCATTTATTTTAATTTTAAAGCATGAAATATAAGGATTCGTGTTAGGTGTTTGTCAATGTGTACCCAATGGAATGCTTATGTGTAATGTAGAACCAATATACCTAGGGATTCACCTTTAGGGGATTCAATTAATTTTATAGTTGTGATGATTTATAGGTTATATAATTTCAAATAATAAAGTTATTTCAAATGTAATTTTACTTGGGATTAGAAATGAATTTCAATTTTGAGTATTGAGATTATTGGGCCAAGAGTAGATTACCTATTCTGGCGAATCTATGTGAAGCAGCTTCTTTTTTTACATTACAGATCCTTAAGAGATGTGTAGTTTTTTTGTTATAGTAATGAATCATTGTTGGTTTTCCATTATTGGATTTTATGTGGTTTTATCCTTGAGTTTGGATTTTTTTATGGTGTAAAATATTAAAATGATTGGGATTATGATAGGGTAACATTGATGAGTCTGCCCCCCCCCCAACAGAGACTATACTTTAGTGGGTCTTATTTTTTGTCTTCTCACATTCAATGGAATTCTGTGTTAAAGATTTAAATTCATTGGTTACCCTCTCTTCATTTAAGACTATGTCATTTTTGAACTTTATAAGGAAAGATCATTGTTGTTGCATATTCTAAAAATGCCAGGTTGTATGGTTTTGGGTGACCTGATCTTTTTACCCATTGATATTTTTTGGTTTCATGATTTTCTATTGGAATTTTTAGATTGTTATTTCCTTTTGAATCACTGGATAACTTTATATTGGATTTTTTTGGTTGGTAGAATTTAGTGGTACTTGTAGTAGTTGTATAAAATTGTGAGTGTTTTGTAATTATATTTTTTTAAAGAAGATACCCTTTGTTTCAACTATTTTAGATTAATTCTAAATAGTGGGTAATTCTATGTGGGTTATTTTTTTCTTTTGAGTATTATATGGATGCCAATACATGGGGAAATTGGTCTTTATGGTATGTTTAGACTTGTTCAGATTATATATCCACTTATTTTTTATGGTCATTTCGGATCCTCATGAGATGGGTGTTTCATTTGTGAAATTTTTTTCATGGTGCCTCTTTGTGTTCAAAATATATTTATAGAAGAATGTTTAACCACATCCATTCATTAGATGACCTTATATACCTAAATAATTCTAGTGTTAATAGTATTTATATTTGGAAGAATTTTTCTATTCCATCATCAATTGTCTTCATTAAATTATTCATTTGTTTTTTATTATTATTGTTCTTGAGTGTAGAGATCATCCTTTCTAAAATTTCAGAAAAAATAAACAGTTTAATCCAATCACATAGGTTATGAAAAGTTATAAGATACAATATTGAAACTGTATGAGAGTTTCAGTGGTATTATTATGGTCTTTATCATGTTTGTGGATGGTTCTCAATCTATATAGACAAACCAAGTATTATTCAAGTGTATTGAAAATTCCAATCACATGGATTTCAGAAAATTAATAAAACCATGTGGATAAACCAAGTGGTCTAATAAAATTTGTAAAAATAGTAAAATTACTAAAAAAATTCATAATTTGAACCCAAAATCTCATCCCATCTTATCCCATTTTTCTCGAATGACACAAAAAATTCTTTCACTTTTATTTATCTTATCCCCATTAAATATTAATTGGTTTTTTTTAATATTCAACGATGATTATTCATGTGAATCCATATCTTTATCATTCCTCTTCCTCATTCCTTCTTTTTCATTCCTTATTTATACCCTTATAGTGAATTAGTGACCTAGGGTTCCTATTATATCAATTTTTAGTTCATCATACCTTTTTTCTCTAGGTCTCTTTTGACTTGCTAGGTCGTGTTTGAGATTTTTGTTTTAATATTAACATTGAAGATTGTAAAATTGATTTGTTTTAGGTTTATTTAAATGTTCTCAAAATTTTAAACATAAATCCATTTATTTCTTTTTCGTTCAAACCCTTTTAATGAGGTCATTAAATTACTATGAAATTTTTTAACTACATATACCAAAATTTTTATATATAAATATTATATCATTTTCAAAAATACTTAATAAATTTCATAATAATACATTATTGATGACTTTAGAGGTTTAGTGTCTTTTAAACATGGATAAAAAAATAAATAGGAAATAAATTATCTACATAATTTCCCATTTATGTAATGTCTCAGATTTTCCATCAATTATTTTTTATTATTATATAGAAAAATTATGAGACCAATCTCTGCAACGACGTGTAATTCTGAGGCAAGGAGTGCCTAAATTAAATATTTGAAATAAATTAAGCACTAAATATCGTGTGTGAGTGGTTTTCCTGAAGAAGTTGAGTAAATTTTAAATTGGTGACAAGATAAAAAATATGAGGGCATTGTTGTGTCTAGAACAGTTACTTTACCTTGCGCAGGGCTTAACATTGACTGACGCAGGTCAATTTCTAAAGTTGGTTTTTGGATGTTTTAAAGGAAATGTAATAAATTAATATTTCATTTTATTTTAAATTCTTCTTTAACGCAATGACCTAATCCTACCCTATTAATACCTACTTATAGAAAATTCGCAGGGTAATCTATATAACCCTATAAATTAATGATTTCCATTTGAGCTTTGGAGGAGACCCATTGGTAGATGACGACAAAGCGATCAATTGACGCTTCTCATATTCGACAAACCTCACCAACTAACATGAAGCGGTGATTTTTCTTCAATCTAATCGAGGAAAGGGTTTTCTATTTTGATTTTTTTCCCTATTCCTCAATTAAATTTTGAATATGGATCAACCCACAAACAGGTTGATCTGTGGATTGTATGTTCTTGCAGGAGAGTTATTAGTTCCATTTATTTCTGGGATTTTTATTCTGGGAATTAATTTGTGATATTTAGACTCATTTTTTATTTTCCTGGTTGAAACTATTAACAAGAATGGATCAATTCCATGAAAAATTGCGGTAGAGGTTTGTTCCTTCTTTTTATAATTGAATTTATTCTCTCCTCACCTCATGTTATTTGCGCTCTTCATGGGGCGACAAACAATGGATCATTGAGAATCTGTTTTTCAATGCAACGATCCCAAATTGGAGATCCAAAATCCTAAAAACCTTGTGGCGGTGTGATGACGATGGTGGGACACGATTCAACACAGATTGAAGGGAAATTTTCTTTGATCGTTTCTTGCATAGAGGATATATATGTTTTTAGAGCCGATCAGAGGCCCAAACCCAACAGAATCCACATTACTATGATGGAACAACCCTGGATCTCGAGTTTATAAGTGATTGAATAGCTGGATCAAAGATCATAGCTTCACCATAGGTGCACTGGCGACGAACATAGTTTCTGGAAAATCTCAATCAACACGGCATGTACTGAAGGTTACATGGCATGTGGTCCCCACTGATTAGAATCTATGATTTTAGGAGACAAACAGGTGTCCCATGACATGTGACCCTCATTACATAGCATGTGAACCCTTACCCAAACTCGGCATGTATCTCTAGAAATACATTGACCGGGGGTGGAGTACACAACATGAACTCCACCACATGGCCAGACCTTTCCAGATACGTGAATTATCCTGTGTACCATTACACGGTCTGGAACTGATAGGTTGAAGCCATGTAAGGGAATATGGCCAACGTACATAGAGTCTTCCCTAAATAATGTAACACAACATGTCACTCTCTTACACGTTGTGTATAACTTATTCTACATGACATGTCATCAACACGAGTCATTGTACACGGGCAGTACCCAGAGTTATAGGACTCGGTGTGTGACCTTTCTACACATCATGTACATTTCTATACCTGGATTGATCTTCTTTCCCACTATTCCTTGGAAAAGTTCGGTTTGGGTTAGTGCCCCTTTTTCACTTTCCCCTAAAGGTCATGTATCATTTCCTACCACATGAGTATCATCTTTTCAACATGAATTTTTGGATAAAGGAAGAATTTCTCTCAGAGGCATAGAGTGAGATCCTCTACCCATTATTGAACTTAGGTAGAGTCAGGTATCGACGTGACCAATCCTATGGGACGTCAATCCTCTACTTAGAAGGTGAATCTAGATGAATTGTGGTATACTCCAAGGCCCTGGAAGTTATCATCATCTGTGTATCATGATCTTTTCCACTCATAAGTGTTTTCCACTGGAATCAGTGTATATATTCTCTATTCAGATCAATTATTGTGGCTATCTCCCTCGTGACACTTCCTGATGAACGTACATCTCGAACGGACACCATCCGAGCTGTCATTGTCATGGAGTGAGTTCCACCAAATGATTGATTCATGAAATCTTTGGACTGGATCCCTAGAGTGGGTTATGCGGTCATTGTGACATACCTCTAGAAAATGGGTCTGGGATTTTGAGTATATCTAGATGTGTTTCTCTTTTTATAAGTTATTTAGATATATACTATGTAGAGATGACTATACCTTTACTTGTGTATTAATTTGTGGTTTTTGGGGTCCCCTACTAAGTATTGTTATACTCACCCATACACAGTATTTGAACGCATGTGTCGTGTCTTGTCTTGATTAGCGACCTTTTGACAGAGTCTAGGGAAGACCAGGACTGGACCGAGAATTGTGAGTATCCTTTAGGATGAGGTGTTCCTACGGCTACGAGCATCAGGCCCAATACCTACTTTTTTTATAGGTTGGACTTTATAGTTTTATGCTCTTTCTTTTTGTGGGCTTGTATTCTAGCCTAGTTTACATTCTGTAATTTACTTTTTGTTGTACTCTATTAGTTGGGTTTAGCTGTATGCATGCAATTTGTTCCTTATTGTTTTATACCTTTCAACATTTGTGGGATTGGATATGTGTTCTTATGTACTGGTACATAATAAATTCATCCTATGTTAGTGATATGCATACTTGGTTCTAGACATCATCCCCTGGCCTATTGGAGGCAAGCTTGGGGAGTCGCAGCACGGGCCCCACTAGGACAGGTCATGACAAAGTCGTGTCAGAGGTGGTCGGTTCTACCTTAGGACCAAGAGTCTTTGAGATTGGTTTGAGGCAACAATGTTAAGTGTTTCGATCTCAGATTTTAGGCCAGGGACCCAATTATTGGTGCGGGTAGCCAGCATATCCATACACTCGGACTCTGATAACCTGTTTATCAACTCAGTGAATAAAAAAACTAGTTGAAAGGAATCAAAATAATGGTGCATGCATCATATATGAATGGTCTATGTTTCCCATGTCCTTTTTTGTCAGCTATACAGATACACTCTTGACCATGTAACATCTTGTCTTTTAACAAGATTTTTCCATGATGCAAACCTGCTAGGATTTAGTAGCTTGATCATGAGGATGACCCCCTCAGTGACAAGTCTGTGATTTAGGGACCAGTTCTCCAAGCGTTACCTATAGGTGGTGCACTTAATATACCACCAAAAGTGGAGCAGCACATGGTACCTGCAATGCTAAGAGAAAAGAAGCCTAGGTTGAGCACTCCCCAGGAGTTTTAGATACATATACCCCTAAGGTTATGATGAAATCATTACCCTTAGGTGGCTAAAGAAAGGATTGAGGTGGTGAGTATAGTTTTTTTTCTAGTGAGGGCACCAGTAGACTTGATGGTGGTCTTAAGAGTGATCCTTCTTCATGGTTCAGTGGGATGATATTCGAGTTTTACCACGTAGACTCAGGATGAGGAGACTCTTTCATAGATGGGTTTTTTCTAATATTTAGGGAGGAGTTCCCTCAAGTTATGCTAAGAGCAGTGCATATCCAGAAGCTTCTTCAGCTCCCGCAGGGTAGTTTGATGGTGGATAACTATTCATTAAGGTTACCCATCCTTTCCAGAAACTCAATGGATATGGTTAGGGATCAGTAATTCATAGATCGAACCTTTGAGTGAGGTCTAAAACGAGATATATGAGAAGGTGTAGTGCCTCTATGCTTTTCAACTTATGCAGGAGTGATCATGAGAGATTTGGTGGTTGAGAGATTCTTAGTTGAGTAGAGATAGCCAGTGGAAATTATCAGCTGGCAGATAGGTGTAGAGACCTTGGAAAAAGGGAGCCAACATCAGGTATAGGAATCAATACATGAGAGACATCATAGGAGGACACAATACATGGAATTTTTGGTCCATGGCTCTCAGGATGGATCCAGTTAGCCTAGGGAGAGTCGATGCTACTCATGGTATGGTAGGGGACATCTTTCTAGAGATTATCCAAACCATCGAGCTGTTGATATAGAGGTGATTGATGGTCCACCGAGGCATAGGTAGAGAGTGGAGTAAGCAGACCTGCTAGGTGGAAGACGTGATGGGGAGCAGGGAGAGATGAAGGAGGTGGAAGATATTTTGACCCACTTCCACCACCGCCCCTAGGAGGTCCACACCAGTCTTAGAGAGCTGGGGGAGAGGGTCAGAGCAGCTACATGCAGTTGATGAATACAACCCAGGGACTCCAGGGATGATCTAAGGTACAATCAATGTCGTTTCTACCTTGGTTTTTGTACTTATAGACATAAATTCTAGTCATTCCTTCCTCTCCACATGTCTTGTGAGAAACCTTGGTATTTTGGTAGAGTTTTTGACTCAGCCCTTATGCTTGGAGACACCTAAGTGAGGAGACTCAATGATCATGAATCATTTAGGATAGTTTGATATTACCCTTTTAGGTGAGATTTTTTTTGGAACCTCTTAGTGGTAGCATCAAGGCCATATAAAATCTATCTTGGTATAGATTGGTAATCTTTTGTCCATGCTAAAATTTACTACTTTATGAGAAGAGTGGGATGTGACCATAGTGATGGAATGAGGTTTTACTTTATTGGTGAAAAGGAAACCCAAGAATCACATAATGGTATCAAGCATAGGATGGTGTAGTCGATCAATCATGATTTGTCTATCCTTTCATTCATAGAAATAGATTTTGTGATCTTCTAGTTCCCAGAAGTGGTGACGGAGTACAAGGACGTCTTTATAGAATATGTTTTGGGATTACCTCCCCATCAGGATATCGACTTCTTCATCAACTCACACCCCAGGAATACACCAATATCTTCACTAGCATATCATATTGTTCTCATAGAGCTTCATGAGTTGAGGGTATAGTTGTAAGATTTGTCGAGTAAGGGCTTCATAATACCCAATGTATCACCCTGGGAAGCCCCAGCTTTTTCCCAAGAATGAGGATGGGAGTTTGAGGTTGTACATGAATTACTAACGCCTAAATAAAGTAATAGTGAAGAAAAAGTATCCACTACTAAGGATTGACTATATCTTCGATTAGCTAAGAGGGGAACAATCGTTCTCCAAGGTTGACCTTCAATTGGGTTACCGCCAGTTGTGATGCATGGAAAACATCATGCTTCTGATGAATATTCACAAGGTGGGGAGCACGCCATCATTTTTAAAGGATGCATGGTTATACCAGTGGAGTTCCGAGAAAAGGTTCTGAGGGAGTTTCATACATCCCTCTTGACAGTACATCCTATAGTGGAAAAAATTTACTAGGACCTCTGACATCAGTTCTGGTGGATAGGGGTGAAGAAGGATGTAGAAGAGTTCATTTTCTGATTCCTTACATGACAGTAGGTGAAGGCTAAGCACCAGGGTCTAGAAGTGATTTCTCACCCCTAGAACTTCCAAAGTGGAATTGGGATAGAATATCGATGGACTTTGTGATAGGATTACCATGAACATCCAAGGTACATGGTTCCATCTGGGTGATCATTGATCGACTCACCAAGTTATACCACTTCATATATATTAAGGATAAGAGTACCATAAAGATCTTGGGATTCCTCTATATGCATGAGATAGTTCAGTTTCATGGAGTTCCTATTGTGTTAGTCTTAGATCGTGATGCTCGTTTCACATCCTATTTGTGGAAGTGATTGCAGGAGGTGTTTGGGACTCAGCTATGCTTGACCACATCATTGCATCCCTAGATAGATGGACATATGAAGAGAACCATTTAGGTTATGTAGGTTTTTTTCGGGTCTGTATATTAGACATTGGTCATAGTTTGTAGGACCACCTACCATTGGTGGAGTTCGCCTACAACAACAGCTACAACACCACCATCAGTATGGCACCGTTTGAGGATTTATATGGGCGGCCCTACCATTAAATTCATTGTTGAACCGACCCTAGATATTCAGCACTCATGGCTCCAGAGTTGGTGTGAGCTACCATCAAGAAGGTATAGGCCATCTGGGAGAGGATGAAGACTGCACAGAGCCAGCAGAAGTCTTATGCTGACAGACGGCAGAGACCTCTATAGTTTGAGGAGGAGGCACATGTCTTCTTTAGGTTCTGACCTTGACGAGGGTTTCTGTGATTTGGTTGGGGAGTAAAGTTGTCTCCAAGGTTCATCGGACCTTTTTAGATACTACTCATAGTTGGCGAGGTGGTGTACCACTTAACTCTCCCCCCCTCCAACTGTACCGAGTACATGATGAATTCTGCGTGTCACAATTGAGGAGATACATGAATGACCCAACACATGTCATTGACTGGGGTGAGATAGACATCAAGGAAGGAGAGACCATCTAAGTGTACCCAAGAGGTATCAAGGATTGATAGGAGAGGATCTTTTGTGGGAAAATTATTTCCCTCATTCATGTTCGGTGGCAGCATGGGAATCTTCAGAAAAGCACAAGGGAGTGGGAGGCTCAGATTCGTGTGTAGTACCCACATCTGTTTGAGTAGCCTTTTGTTTAGGAATTTTGGGGATGTAAAAACCTAATGTTGGGGGTAATTTAATGTCTCAATTTTTTTATATTATTTTTTAAAATTATATGGAATTATTATGAGACTGGGCACTACCACAAAACAGGGCAAGTCATGCGCCTGCCTTTATCAGTGCTAACGGAAAAGCGCTGATAAATTGGACCTTTATCAGTGCTTTTTTTAGTGCTGATAAAGGTTGTATTTATCAGCTCTTTTCATTTTAGCGCTGATAAATACACCCTTTATCAGCGCTTTTTACTAGCGCTGATAAAGGGTCCCGCGGATTTGTTAAAAACTCGCGGGTCCTCTTCCTCCTCCCCACACACAATCAAGCTCTCGCGGAATCCCTCGTATGCGCCGCTGCCGCCGCCTCCTCCTCCGCCGCCGCGGCCGCCTCCTCCTCCTCTGGTTCTGCTCTTCCTCCTCCTCCTCCACCGGGCTCATCCTCCTCCTCCTCCGGTGCCTCTGGTGCCTCCGCCCTAACTCAGCCCTGCCTCCGTGCCGCTGCCGCCGGTGCCTCCTCCTCCACCGCGGCCTCCTCCTCCTCCGCCGGTGCCTCCTCCTCCTCCGCCGGTGCCTCTTCCTCCACCGCGGCCTCCTCCTCCACCGCGGCCTCCTCCTCCTCCGCCGGTGCCTCCGCGGCCTCCTCCTCCTCCGCGGCCTCCTCCTCCTCCATTGTGCGGTATGCTATGCCCAATAATTGTAATTTGCTTTGTTTTTTGTTTTTTTTCTATATTTCAACTATCATGATTTGTGTGAATCAATTTTATTTGAAGTGGGGGGGGGGGGTGAAGGTGCTTCGGGGGTGTAGTGGGTGGGGGGTGTGCAGGTGGGGGTGTTTAGGTGGGGGAGATGTGCAGTGGGTGAAAATGTGTAGGTGGGGCATATAATGGGGGGTCTATTGGGTGTGATGTGGGGGTGTGTATAGGTTGGGGGTGGGGGTGGGGGTGGGCTGTGCAGGTGGGGGTGGGTGGGATATGCAAGTGGGAGGGGGGGTGTTCAAGTGGGTGGTGGGGAAGAGAGTGTTCTAGTTGGGGGGGGGTCTAGGTAGGTGGGAGTCTGTTGGTGGGTGAGGTTGGGTGGTGTACAAGTGGGGGGGTGTGAAGGTGGGGGTGGGGGAGGGGGGTTGTGCAAGTGGGGGGGGGTGTAGTGGGTGGATGGGAGGGGGGAAGTGCAGGAGTCTGCTGGGGGAGATATGGGGAGGGGGGATGTGCATGTGGGAAGTCGACACTTCCATAGTTTTCCAATAAGCACTGGGAAGTCATCACTTCGAGAGATTTGGATAGGCCTGAGGCCTCTTAGGTTTTGGTTCTTGTCTATTTATCTTGATGAGTAAGGAATCATATGATCTAAAAGTGACATCAACTATATATGATTAATTCTTTCTCCCACAAAACAATTTTCTAGAAATAATATATCTTTGGAAGGTGAGGGAGCCTTTTAGAATTCTTTCATATAGAGACCAGTCAAGGAAAGTATCCATATATATCCACCTAGAGTAGGGACCTCTGCGGCCGCCGCCTCCTCCTCCTCCGCCACGGCTGCCGCCTCCTCCTCTGCTCCTGCTGCTCCTCCTCCTCCTCCACCGGCCTCATCATCCTCCTCCTCCGCTGCCTCCGCCGATGCCTCCTCCTCCGCCGGTGCCACCGGTGCCTCCGCAGCCTCCTCCTCCTCCGCCAGTGCCTCCGTGGCCTCCTCCTCCTCTGCCGTCACGTCGCGGTCAAGCCGCGGTCACGCCGCGGTCACGCCGGTGCCTCCGCGCCCGCCTCCTCCTCCTCCTCCTCCACCGGCCTCATCCTCCTCCTCCTCCGCTGCCTCCACTGCCTCCGCCCTGCCTCCGCCCTGCCTCTGCGCTGCCGCTGGTGCCTCCTCCTCCACCGTGGCCACCTCCTCCTCCACCGTGGCCTCCTCCTCCTCCTCTGCTGCCCCCGCTGCCTCCTCCTCCTCCGCCATGGCCGCCGCCTCCTCCTCTGCTCCTGCTCCTCCTCCCCTCCACCAGCCTCATCCTCCTCCCCCTCTGCTGCCTTCGCTACCTACGCCCTGCCTCTGCCCTGCCTCCACGCTGCCGCCGGTGCCTCTGGTGCCTCCTCCTCCACTGCGGCCTCCTCCTCCTCCGCTGATGCCTCCTCCTCCTCCATCGGTGCCGCCAATGCCTCCACGTATCCTCCTCCTCCGCAGTCATGCTGCGGTCACGCTGCGGTCACGCCGCGGTCACGCCATGGTCACACCGCGGTCACGCCGCGGTCACGCCGGTGCCTCTACGGCCGCCTCCTCCTCCTCCTCCGCCGCGACCGCCGTCTCCTCCTCTGCTCCTGCTCCTCCTCCTCCTCCTCCACCGGCCTCATCCTCCTCCTCCTCCGCTTCCTCCGCTGCCTCTGCCCTGCCTCCGCCCTGCCTCTGCGCTGCCGCCAGTGCCTCCTCCTCCAACGCGGCCTCCTCCTCCTCCGCCGATGCCTCCTCCTCCTCCGCTAGTGCCGCCGATGCCTCCGCAGCCGCCTCCTCCTCCGCGGTCACACCGCGGTCCTGCCGCGGTCATGCCGCGGTCACGCCGCAGTCACGCCGCGGTCACACCGCGGTCACGCCGCAGTCACGCCGCAGTCACGCCGTGGTCACGCCGCGGTCACGCCGGTGCCTCTGCGGTCGCCGCCTCCTCCTCCTCCGACGTGGCCGCCGCCTCCTCCTCTGCTCCTGCTCCTCCTCCTCCTCCTCCACCGGCCTCATCCTCCTCCTCCTCCGCTGCCTCCGCTGCCTCCGTTCTGCCTCCGCCCTACCTCTGCGCTGCCGCCAGTGCCTCCTCCTCCACCGCGGCCTCCTCCTCCTCCACCGCGGCCTCCTCCTCCTCCTCCACTGCCTCCGCTGCCTCCTCCTCCTCCTCCGCGGCCGCCACCTCCTCCTCTGCTCTTTCTCCTCCTCCCCTCCACCAGCCTCATCCTCCTCCTCCTCCGCTGCCTTCGCTGCCTCCGCCTCCTCCTCCTCCTCTGCTCCTCCTCTTCCTCCTCCTTCTCCTCCACCGCAGCCTCCTCCTCCTCCTCCTCCACCGGCGCTTCCTCCTCCTCCTCCTAGTCCGCTGCCTCATCCTCCTCCTCCACCGACGCCTCCTCCTCCTCCTCCTCTTCCTACTCTGCTGCCTCCTCCTCCACCGCGGTTTGAGAGGTGCCTCAAGTACTCAGGTGAGTCTCACAAGCTTTATTTTAGTTTTATATGATGTTTTTTGGAGATTTTTCAAATGAAACATGGTTTTGTGTTCATATTTTTTGAGAAACAATGTAGAACCTTGAGCATGAGGAGGTTTTCAGTCCTCTTTCTAAATCACATAGTTGACTTTAATGGTTAGTGAAGGTTAACCATGGGATATATTAGAGGAAACCATGTGAGGTGGATTTTAGTTAGGGATTAACATACCATTTTTTCATGATTTCATACAAAACATGTGAAATTTTGAAGACTGAGGTAGTTCCAAATTATATAATTAATGCATAGTTTGTTAAACTATGTTGACCAAATATTTGAAGGGGTTTTCTTATACAGTGCCACCACATTATTAATATATGGTTTCGAAAATTGTGTAGAACATTAAAATTATATTTTCATCTTTTTCCCTCTGAAATTCCAATAGGGGAAGCCCCCATTTCTCATCCTCCCTCTTATATAATGCCCAATCGACCCACCCCCTTATTCCTCTTTGATTCTCCTTTCCATGGGGAGTTATTTAGTGGATTTATTCAACAATTCTAAGTGATTTCACCATCTTCCTTACCATTTTATTCTTTATATTTAGTTTCTATTGATTTTTGATTTATCTAGATTAGGTTTTATGGGCGATTCAACTGGAGCACAGTGGTATCATATTGATTTGATGGGGGTGTTTTCCTACCTCATGTATAAGAGTAATCATGATGGTATCTACAAGTCACCAATCATTATGAAGGATTTGTGTTTCCTTTTGTAGTTTTCATGGATATTGGATCAAATTATATAATGTTGTCTATGGATTTGGTTTGGTTGGGTATTTTTCCTAAGATGGCACTAAGATCCCACTTCAGATCTTATATGGATTTTTGGTCTTGGTTCTAACATGAAAAGTCCACAAGATGTGTTTCTAGTGAATATAACAAGTTTAAATTGATTTGGATAATTAATTATAAATGTTATAATTTAATAATTTTGGTTTTTTGGAGAGAGGAAGGGGCTATATTGATGAGTTGATCTTGGGGTAGACAAATGGACGAGGCTTAGCGAGCCTAGGAAACGTTTTCAACTTGGAATTAAAATATTAGAAACATATAAATAGGTATGTGGTCCTGGTAATTTCTTTATGGATTTATAAATTCCATAATGGGTGTTATTAGAGTGAGTGTGACTTAGAGGACCTTGTTAGGGGGAACCCGGAGACCTCTTGGAATACATTCTGTGACTTTTATGTATTTGTTCCCATAGGCCACACATGGAACTAGTGATACATTAGAGCCCTTGGCCTTATTGAATTGAACCTAAAGTGTGTGAACATCCCCCTTGGGGATGTGACTACTTGGGTGGGTATAACTTTGTAAGGTTGTTGATAGGCTGGATGTGTAGACTGGCCCAAAACAAACCTATATATTGAAATGGGACATGAGCCATATCTTGAGACTATTTATAGTATGGAATATTACCATGTAAATATTTTGAGGCTATACCATGTAAGACACTGATAAATAATATGATGCTCTCATGCGATGAGTGTTTCACTACATCATGTGCTTCTGTTGGATGGTGACGTTGCAATGATGGTCTTCATTTTTAACAGCTTATTGATCCAAACCTTTAATGGTTTTTCTTTCTAAACATTGGTTTTAATGTATTATGGTCTTTCTCAGGTTTCATTTCAGCCCTTCATTTTAAAATAACAACTGTATAACAACATGAATAACATAACTCAAGTTGATAGAGAAGAAAATTTATGAAGGCATTGGATTCCCTTCGAGCCAGATGGATTAGTGTTTTCCCCATGGATAGTAAAACCCCTTTTGGAGATCATGGAATAGTTGATAATAGGTTGTTTGGATCATTCATTGCTTCTAGATATTTGTCCAGATTTTCCTTGGTGTTTTTGGTTTATACTTCTCTCAATCCCTACTGGTGTAAGTTCCTTTCACCTTGTGTTTGTACTTATACTCTTTTTTTTAATTGAGTCCTTTGGGGCATGAATTAGGTGACTAATTCATGTCACCACTTTTATTAAAAAAATGACCTTGAGGTGGTATTTAATTGAAATGGAAAAAATTACATAGTAGTGAGGTCTATGATACTACTAATAGGGACATTGATTTTGAGTAGTGATTATATTTGTTATGAAAAGAGGATAGGTGAGAGATTTCAGTCCTTATTGTGTATTTGGCCTATTTGGTTGAGTGTCCTACACTACTGGGTTTTAGAGATCTAGATGATGTGAGGCTTGGGGATTGTAGTGGTTCCCAATATATTTTTAATTTTGGTATTTATTTATTCTTTTATTTCCTTGAAGTATCTTGTTTTTTATCTAAATTATACTCATATTCCTTCTCCTTTAACCTATATACTTATCCTATAGATTTTAAATAGGATGAATATAAATAAATAATGGATGAATGCCAATCGGTTGACAAAAGAGTATGAAGAAGGCGTGAAAGAATTTATCAGGTTTTCAATAGATCATGCATGTGACTCTTCTCAAATCCTTTTTCTGTGTTTATGCTGTTGTTATTCAAAACAAATTAGTCCAGATGAGTTGGAAGAACACTTGATCTGTCACGGAATAGATCAAAGTTATACATGTTGGAATAAACACGGGGAAACAACGAATGTAGGTAGTGACTGGGGTGACACTGCGTTTTATGGATCATCTGATATGATTACAAACGTGAACAATAAAGATGGCCATATGGAGGATGTGATTATAGATGTGAATGATGATGAAGATCGTATTGATAAAATGACAAGGACCTTCGAAGATGAACTTCGTGATTGCCCAAAATTGTTTGAGAAGTTAAAAAGTTGTGAAAAGACGCCATTGTATGCTGGTTGCACTAAATATACAGCATTTTCAGCCGTACTGAAGCTGTATAATTTGAAAGCAGATAACAGGTGGAGTGACGACAGTTTTACGAAACTACTTGTCCTCTTGAATGACATGCTCCTAGAAGACAATGAGCTCCCGAGCCGAACATACGATGCCTAACAAATGCTACGCTCTATGGGTATGATCTCTGAAAGAATACACGCCTGCCCGAATGACTGTATACTATTTCTCAAGGACCAAAAATCACTTAAAGAATGCCCAAAGTATGGTGCTTCTCGATACAAGAAAGATGAATCCAGTCCTACTAAAGTTGTATGGTACTTTCCAATCATTCCAAGGTTTAGATGCCTATATGGAAGTGAGGAGACTGTAGAACAATTAACATGGCATGCAGATACAAGAATTAAATATGGGATACTACGTCACCTGGCAGACTCTCCTCAGTGGAAGAGAATCGATCATGAGTATCCTGAATTTGGAAACGAGTCGAGAAACCTTCGTCTTGCTTTATCTACAGATGGAGTGAATCCTTTTGGTTTTCAAAGTAGCAGTCACAGTACATGGCCGGTTATGTTGATAAATTATAACTTACCACCGTGGTTATGCATGAAACGAAAATACATCATGTTATCTATGCTTATATCAGGACCAAAAAAACCGGGTAATGATATTGATGTTTATTTAGCTCCATTGATCGAAGATTTAAAATTATTGTGGGATTCAGGTGTTACATTGTATGATGCTTACAGAAAGGAATATTTCACTTTGAGAGTCATGTTGTATGGGACGATAAATGACTTCCCAGCTTATGGAAATTTGTCAGGATATAGCATTAAAGGAACTCAAGGCTGTCCCATTTGCGAAGAAGGTACACAATCAATTAGGTTGAAACATTCATCGAAAACTGTGTTTCTAGGACATCGCAGATTTCTACCGTGACGACATATGTACCATTCTTGGAAGACATCATTCGATTGAAGTTTAGAAGAATGTACAACAACGTCTCCACTAACAGGAGATCAATTGTTTGAGAAAGTTAAAAATTTGGACACTACTTTTGGTAAACCGGCTTCGAAAAACCTTACGAAAATCGGTTGGAAAAAGAGATCAATTTTTTTTTGAATTAAAATACTGGAATTGTCTGTATGTAAGACATTTTATTGATGTCATGCATGTAGAAAAAAATGTATTTGAAAGTGTTATCGGCACGTTTCTAAATACATCTGGCAAAACAAAATATGGAATTAAGGCTAGGTTGGACATGATTGAGATGGGAATACGAGAAGAGTTGGCACCAGTAAAGGGTGAAAAACGAACATTTCTTCCTCCTGCTGCATACACTCTTTCCAGGCAGGAGAGATATCAGTTTTGCAACTTCTTGAATGACGTAAAGTTTCTAGAGGGGTATTCGTCAAATATCAGTAACCTTGTGTCAATGAGTAACTTGAAGTTAAAAGGTCTGAAATCACATTATTGTCATGTTTTGATGAAAAATCTCATTCCAATTGCTTTACGTTGCATTTTTCCCAAGAATGTCCTCCATACATTAATGAAGCTGTGTTTCTTCTTTAAAGCTATATGCAGCAAAGTTATAGACCCGACGAAATTGCCAGCTATGGAAAATGAAATTTCCGTCATATTATGTGAATTAGAAATGTTCTTCCCACCTTCATTTTTTGATATGATGGTTCATTTGATGGTCCACATGGTGAGAGAGATTCGACTATGTGGTCATGTACATTACAGAAGGATGTACCCCATTGAACGGTATATGAAGTTTTTGAAAGGGTATGTCAAAAATCGAAGTCGGCCAGAGGGTTGTATTGCAGAGCGATATATTGTTGAGGAAGCCATTGAATTATGTACCGAATACTTGTCTGGTGTGGAAATCATTGGCTTAACGAAATCTCGTCACACTAGTCGGTTAGAGGGTGAAGGAATTTCTGGAATAAAGGTTGTCACAATCAATATTACAGATCAGGAGCAGGCCCACCTTTATGTTTTGCATAACAGTTTGGACGTTGACCCATATGTTGAAATCCAAAAAGAAATTCTTAGGCAATTAAATCCATCAAGGGATGAAAAATGGATATCAAATACACATAATCGACAGTTTATAGGATGGTTTCGAGATCATATTTTTAACAAGTCAAATGAAAATCCAAATTCTATTTCGGAACGACTTCGATGGATAGCCGGAGGACCAAGTGTGTATGCATTATCTTACAATGCTTATGTAGTTAATGGTTATACATTTCATACTAATGAACATGATGAAGACAGTACCATGTAGAATAGTGGGGTTACACTTGTGGCTGAAGCGATGCATGTTTCCAGTGCTAAGGACAGAAATCCAATTTATGCGTATATGTCATACTTTGGCATCATCAAACAAATATGGGAGTTGGATTATACGGAATTTTAAGTTCCGATATTTCAATAAAAGTGGGTTTATAAAAGGAGTGCGGTTAAAATAGATGATTTGGGATTTGTGAAAGTTGATTTCAGGATGGAAGGGGAGAAAGACAAACCATTTATAATGGCATCCCAGGCAGTGCAAGTATTTTATGTT
This sequence comes from Viscum album, assembly GCA_963277665.1. NCBI lineage: Eukaryota > Viridiplantae > Streptophyta > Magnoliopsida > Santalales > Viscaceae > Viscum > Viscum album. Next base: position 130,259,681 of record OY728153.1, read on the forward strand.
CCCGATCCCACAAACCGAAACTGGTCAATTGTTCTGTTATCGACCAAAACAGCTGAAGGGTCAGATGAAAATTCAACGGAAGATGATCCTTTCATTGGGATTTTGCAATCATTTCACAGTGGTCCCAATTTAGACGATGTTTTGTATGTCAGAGGAGACCACAATGAGGGGATATGGATAGTTGATAGAGGGGTCAAATCCCTTCATCCTTTTAAAAAAAGGGAGTTCAATAATCAGGTTATTGATTTTTATTGTAATATAGATTGTGTTACATTATGTTATTATCTGTTCGCTGCTGCTTTTATGTGATCTAACTTAAATTTTAAACCAGTTCTGCAGATAATGACTTCTTCACCTGCTGATGCACCCAATCCCGAGACACAACACGTCTCTCAACCTGTTGCAGCTAGTCCCATTGCTAAGAGACAACATGTCTCTCAACCTGTTGTAGCTGATCCCACTGCTGACGTACAATAGGCCTCTCAACCTGTTGCAGCTGGTCCCACTGCTGAGAGACAACAGGTCTCTCAACCTTTTTCAGCTGGTCCCACTGCTGACGTACAAAAGGTCTCTCAACCTGTTGCAGCTGGTGTTAGTGCCGAAGCTAGTGCTTCGAAGAAACATAATGATGATGCATAAACTGAGGAAATGGTAGGCGATGAAACCCCAGCGACACAAAAAAAACAGGTGCGCCGTAGTTTGACAGTTTTAGAAAAAATCCTTAAGGCAAAAGCAAAAGGCATCAAATATGAGGTGGGATGGAATAAGCTAGGCCAGCATGTAAACCCCAACAAATCCATGTTTAGTAGCTACATTGGAATCGTCACTCGACAACGCGTGCCGATTGACATAGAGTCGTGGCACCATGTTGTCAGTGGGTTTAAAACATTAATGTGGGAAGTGATTACGATAACATTATGATATCATCTATTTAATTTATTAAAATAAAATAAAATATTGAAATATTGACTAACCCTTCATCATCTCTTGCAGAGTGCATTTAAAGTAGATGTTTCGCATAAAGAATATGTTTTCAGACTGGCAAGAAGGATTCATAGAGGCTTTCACACCATTTTAACGAAAAATCATCTGAAAGATGCCCAAGGGAAAATCAAGCCGCACCCACCTCCTCTTTATGCACACTTGATATCCCAAGGAATATGGGATGCGTTTTGCAGCCATCGTGCAGACAAGAATTTTCAGGTACAATGTGTTTGGTTACACGTTGTGTAACGTTGCTTGTATTCATCACATTGATTGATAGGTTTTTATTTATGAAACAACAACTGGGTGCTGAAAATAAAGAACGGGCAGCAAAACCAGTGTACCCCTACCATAAAGCAAGGTTGGGGTACGCTTCAATTGAAAAACAATTGGTATGTATTTTAAAAGTACTGTAATAATTTTATGTGACATAAAACAACACTGTAACCATGTTTCTCTGTTTATAAGCAGATTGATGAAGCAAAATCTCAAGTCACTTCCATTCCACGCCATGTGCTATGGAAGGAGGCTCGTGTTAATAAAGAGGGGAAACTGATAGATGAAAACACACAAAAAGTGTGGGAAACATGTGTAAGTATGACATAATATAAACTTGTTTTGCTTTAAATCACTATTACATAATGATGCTTACTTATTTATTCATATTTTCTATTTGACATAGTCACAGGAAACATCAACACCTGCACCGGATGCAGACATAATTTCAACGGCCTTGAAACAGCCCGAACAGTATGGCCACGTCAGAGGTGTGGGTTTTGGGGTGTCACCCAAGACATATTTTAAGAAAAAAAACAAGATGATGAACAAACTAAAGAATTTCATGTAATGAGAGATAGAGTAGCTTCCCTCGAAGAACTAATCCAAACTCAGGGAGAGATGCTAAATATTTTGATGGAGGATAGTAGAAAAGAACAAACAACTCAAGAACAACCCCCGCGAGAAGATCCACCCCTCACCAGCTTTGAGGCGAGCCATTCCCCTCAAAGACATGACTTAACCGAGGTAATCAATGTTATAATATTTGTTTTTGTGAGATGTGAATCACATAGACACTGATACCTTTCATTTAATGATATTCTGCAGGGTGAAAATGACTGTGATTTATATCTGTCAACTCCCACCCATCGCCTTATAGCGAGGGCTACGGTGTTCAATATGCAGAATGACATGCTACACTCCAGACCACTTCCAACCGGTCATGTCAAAGTGTAGATTAACGTAGATCATGAGCTGAGCGCCGAGCTACCTGTGCCAAATGACGATGATGACATTCAAATGGCGGAAAAAGCTATTGTAACATTCATTGCATGGCCGTCGAATCTTGTAAAAAAACACGTCGAGCAGGAGGTATTCATTTCCAGTTCATTTTTCAAGCAGAACCTTTAACATTAAATTATAAAATGGTTGAACCGATGAATGTTATTACAGAAGGATAAAATTGAGAACCTACAACGAAAGAGCGGCTCCAAGATTGGATCAACCAACCGATCAAAACGATCTACTGAGAGCACATTCACCCCGCCCGTTCTATATCCACATTTAATATCATTGCAAGCTCATGTAGATACAAAAATGAAAGACGGAAAGAATCATACAATTTTTTGTGAAAAAGATATGTACGGAGAGGAAAAAATGGATTTCGTTAGTGCAGATGCTGTTTCTGAGATCATCACATACGACTAGCTAGGCGCCTTAGTTATAAATGTATACATGAGGTATGTTTTCATGATTTGATTTTACAGAAGCTGATATACTTTGATAATTATGGATAAATACATCTCATATTTTTCATAGGTGTATATATGAAAAACAATTGAAGGGATTTTCCCATGAATACAAATTTGGACTCATTAGTCGTCACACCATTTCTACACAACGAACAGAAATAGATTCTAATTTTCACGCTGAATTGATGTCAAATCTGCTCAGAACATTTCAAAGAATAATTATGACTGAAAGGCTCTTTTTAATACCAACGATGCAAGGGTAAAACTCTACATTTTAATCATATCAATTATATTTTCATTTCTATCAGTACTTATTTCTTTTTGTGTTTTTAGGGAACATTGGATGCTCATTGCAGTCAATTTGGATACTCCAAAGATTTATTTTCTGGATTCACTGCATGGATATCGAACTAACCGACCACACATGATGACGATTGTAAATTTGTAATACACTAGATCCAACATTTTAGAACTAAATATCTAGTTATATAATTTATATTATCTTTTAATGAGGATTTTGTTATGATAGGGCAGTGTATGAATATCGTCTAAAGGCTTGAATGAATCCAGGGCGTAAGGATGACAATGCTCACAAGATCTAAAAATGGAGAAGTATCTGGGTATATATAATTATATTTCACTATCCAAATACATATCAAAACAAATTACTTATTTTTCTCTATGTTTCTACAGTGTTCGAAACAAACAAATGACAAGGACTGCGGTTATTATGTTTGTAAATTTATGAAAGAGATCATATTTCATGGACAAACTAGCATCCCTGAGAGGTATTTTTGAAAATAATTACTACTTTATTTAAAATAATTATTAATCCTTTGTGTATTTATATTTTTTCAGTACTACTATGACTGTCGCAAAAACTCCTATTCAGAAGATGATATTAATGTCTTTAGAAACGAATTGGCAGCGTACCTGATCGAAGAATGTAAAAAAATAGGAAAATGAAGGTGATTTCCTAATACTTATGTTATCTTTATATGGTCATTGATATCTCCCTTTACACTTATTGAGCATCTATGATCTCCCTTTCTTATGTTTCATATCCTTAGATTAGTGAATTCCTACTACTTAGTTTGAAAATGACATAATCTTTGGAAAACAACACCAATGACATACGGCAAACCGAGCAAACGCCTCCGGATTGTTTTGATACTTTAGTACAACGGTCCATGAGTCATTTGTGACGTGTACGAATTGACCGCACCTCAATCCGACGCACGGTGTGACCGGAATGGCTAAAAGTGTCTGATATCAGTTTCAAATTGAGATAAAATTTGGAAAACAACACCAATGACATACGCCAAACCGAGAAAACGCCTTCAAATTGTTTTGATACTTTAGGAAAACGATCCACGAGTCATTTGTGACGTGTACGAATTGACCGTACCTCAATCCGATGCACGGTGTGACCGGTATGGCTAAAATTGTCTGATATCAATTTGAAAATGACATAAACTTTGGAAAACAACACCAATGACATACTCCAAACCGAGAAAACACCTTCGTATTGTTTTGATACTTTAGGACAACGATCCAAGAGTCATTTTTGACGTGTAAGAATTGACCGCACCTCAATCCGACACACGGTGTGACCGGTATGGCTAAAATTGTCTGATATCAGTTTGAAAATGACATAAACTTTGGAAAACAACACCAATGGCATATGCCAAACTAAGCAAAAGCCTTAGGATTGTTTTGTTACTTTAGGAAAACGATCCACGAGTCATTTGTGACGTGTACGAATCAACCGCACCTCAATCCGATGCACGTTGTGACCAGTATGGCTAAAAGTGTCTGATATCAGTTTCAAATTGAGATAAACTTTGGAAAACAACAGCAATGACATATGCCAAACGGAGAAAACGCCTTCGGATTGTTTTTATACTTTAGGACAACGATCCACGAGTCATTTGTGACGTGTACAAATCGACCGCACCTCAATCCGACGCACGGTGTGACCGGTATGGCTAAAATTGTCTGATATCTCTTTGAAAATGACATAAACTTTGGAAAACAACACCAATGACATACGCCAAACCAAGAAAATGCCTTCGGATTGTTTTGATACTTTAGGAAAACGATCCACGAGTCATTTGTGACGTGTACGAATCGACCGCATCTCAATCCGATGCACGGTGTGACCGGTATGGCTAAAAATGTCTGATATCAGTTTGAAAATGACATAATATTTGGAAAACAACACCAACGACATACGCCAAACTGAGAAAACGCGTTCGGATTGTTTTTATACTTTAGGAAAACGATCCACGAGTCATTTGTGAAGTGTAAGAATCGACCACACCTCAATCTGACGCACAGTGTGACCGGTATGGCTAAAATTGTCTGATATCAGTTTGAAAATGACATAAACTTTGGAAACCAACACCAATGACATACACCAAACCAAGAAAACACCTTCGGATTGTTTTAATAATTTTTTAAAACTATCCACGAGTCATTTTTGATGTGTAATAATCGACCTCACCTCAATCCGACGCACGGTGTGACCACTATGGCTAAAATTATCTGATATCAGATTGAAAATGACATAAACTTTGGAAAACAACACCAATGACATATGCCAAACCGAGCAAACGCCTTCGGATTGTTTTGATACTTTAGGAAAATGATCCACGAGTCATTTGTGACGTTTAAAAATCGACCTCACCTCAATTCGACGCACGGTGTGACCGGTATGGCTAAAATTGTCTGATATCAGTTTGAAAATGACATAAACTTTGAAAAACAACACCAATGACAAACGAAAAACTGGGAAAACGCCTTCGGATTGTTTTGATACTTTAGGACAACGATCCACGATTCATTTGTGACGCGTACGAATCGACCGCACCTCAATCCGATGCACGGTGTGACCGGTATGGCTAAAAGTGTCTGATATTAGTTTCAAATTGAGATAAACTTTGGAAAACAACACCAATGACATAAGCCAAACCGAGCAAACGCGTTCGGATTGTTTTGATACTTTAGGAAAACGATCCACGAGTCATTTGTGATGTGTACGAATCGACCGCACCTCAATCTGACGCACAGTGTGATCGGTATGGCTAAAATTGTCTGATATCAGTTTGAAAATAACATAAACTTTGGAAAACAACACCAATGACATACGCCAAACCGAGAAAACACCGTCGGATTGTTTTGATACTTTAGGAAAACGATCCACGAGTCATTTTTGACGTGTACGAATCGACCGCACCTCAATCCGATGCACAGTGTGACCGGTATGGCTAAAATTGTCTGATATCTGTTTGAAAATGACATAAACTTTAGAAAACAACACCAATGACATACGCCAAACCGAGCAAAAGCCATCGGATTGTTTTGATACTTTAGTACAACGATCAACGAGTCATTTGTGATGTGTACGAATCGACCGCATCTCAATCCGATGCACGGTGTGACCGGTATGGCTAAAATTTTATGATATCAGTTTGAAAATGACAAACATTGGAAAACAACACCAATGACATACGCCAAATCAAGAAAATGCCTTCGGATTGTTTTGATATTTTAGGACAACGATCCTCGAGTCATTTGTGATGTGTAAGAATCAACCGCACCTCAATCTGATGCACGGTGTGACCGGTATGGCTAAAATTGTCTGATATCAGTTTGAAAATGACAAACTTTGGAAAACAACACCAATGACATACGCCAAACCAAGCAAACGCCTTTGGATTCTTTTGATACATTAGGAAAATGATCCACGAGTCATTTTTGACGTGTAAGAATCGACCGCACCTCAATCTGATGCATGGTGTGACCGGTATGGCTAAAATTTTCTGATATCAGTTTGAAAATCACATAAACTTTGGAAAACAACACCAATGACATACGCCAAACCGAGCAAACACCTTCGGATTGTTTTGATACTTTATGAAAACGATCCACGAGTCATTTGAGACGTGTACGAATCGACCGTACCTCAATCTGACGCACGGTGTGACCGATATGGCTAAAAGTGTCTGATATCAGTTTCAAATTGAGATAAAATTTGGAAAACAACACCAATGACATACGCCAAACCGAGCAAACGCCTTCGGATTGTTTTGATACTTTAGGAAAATGATCCACGAGTAATTTGTGACGTGTAAGAATCAACCGCACCTCAATCCGACGCACGGTGTGACCGGTATGGATAAAATTGTCTGATATCAGTTTGAAAATGACATAAACTTTGGAAAACAACACCAATGACATACGCCAAACCAAGCAAATGCCTTCGGATTGTTTTGATACTTTAGGACAACGATCCACGAGTCATTTGTGACGTGTACGCATCTACTGCACCTCAATCTGATGCACGGTGTGACCAGTATGGCTAAAATTTTCTGATATCAGTTTGAAAATGACATAAACTTTCGAAAACAACACCAATGACATACGCCAAACCGAGAAAACGCCTTCGGATTGTTTTGATACTTTAGGAAAATGATCCATGAGTCATTTGTGACGTGTTCGAATCGACCGCACCTCAATCTAACGCATGGTGTGACCGGTAAATCTTTTCATTAGATAAAGAATCAGTATTTATTAAATGAGATAAATCAATCAAAAACATATTGATTTTACATTATTCCCTTTCATTGTTATGAAAATGAAAAATTTTGAGTTTAAAATTTAATATTTTAGTTTCACATTTCCATATTAATGTATTCTTTCATATTACTGTTTTAATTTCTTTCATTATTGCATTACTAACATAATATTTGTTTTCTTATATAGGTGAATTTTTTTCCTTGAGTTCGGATGCATTATTCGGCAACAAATACCATCGAGAGCGGATCACGGATATCAAAGGATGAAACATGAATTTTTATAACTATTGTTGAATAATTGTAAATGTAACCATGTAAAACAATGTTTGAAATGTATATAGAAATGTGTTTTTTTATATTCATGATGTTAAGTAAATGTATATACCGTTGTCAGTCAAAATATTGGGTGCGGGTGCTATGGTGTGCAGGTGTGCATGTGCTACTTTGCGCAGGTATTCTGGTGTGCAGGTGTGCAGGTACTGTTTTTTAGGTGCAGGCGTTGGGGCCTTTATCAGCGCTTTTTTAGCGCTGATAAAGGACACCTTTAACAGCGCTAGAGGAGCGCTGATAAAGGGACCCTATATCAGCGCTTCGAGAAGTGCTGATATAGTTGACCTTTATCAGCACTCCACCACGCGCTGATAAAGGACCCCTTTATCTACGCCAGAATTAACAGTGCTTTTCTAGCGCTGTTAATGCTGGTTTTTAGCACTGATAACGGGGCAGGTTGTAGTAGTGGCTTTGCGATGGAATGCAATTCTGAGGCCCGAGGTTCTCGGAATAACTATTTAAAATAAATCAAACTCTAAATACAGTGTGTGAGTATATTTCATGCAAAAGTGGAATAAATTTTAAATGGGTTCCTAGATCATAAATCCAAGGAAACCATTTATTTTAAAATAGTGACTTTACCATAGGTAGGTCCTAACATCGACCGATGTAGGTCAACAGCAAAATTTAGTTTTTGGACATTTTAATGGAAATGAAATAAATTAATAATTTATTTTATTTTAAATGTTTCCTTAGTGAAACAACTTAATCCTCCCCTATTAATAATTTCTTATGGAAAATTTGAATGGTTATCCACATAAACCTTCAAATTGACAATTTTCATAGGAGCTTTGGAGGAGAACCCATTGGTGGATGATGACAGAGCGATTGATCGATACATCTCAGATTCGATGAACATCACCAACAAACATGACATGACGATCGTTATTCTACTGAATCGAGGTAGGGGTTTAGTATTTCTGTAACATCCCGGATCCAGGTACCACATCATGGGTGCCCCTAACCCGGTTGGTCATATGACCTCAAGTGCATTTCCCCAAATGCCATAGGCTGCCGACTAGCAGCGAGGGCCTAGGTCTGATAGTGGGTAAACTATTCCCTCATTTGTCAATGTGTAGTGCATCGGAATACAATAACAAAACATACAGCAACAGCAGAAGAAGTAAAACATAAATAACTGAAATGAACAACTGCAGTAAAAAGAACCAACAGTCATATGTAAATCAAGATGCAGCATGTCACTATTTTTATGAAAACAACCAGAACATGTTACACAGTAGTAAAATATGATATAATGTAAGGTGTAGGTATATCATAACAAAACAAAATAGTTGGCAGCATTGCGAGCCTAATCTCAGTCCCATGCTTCCCTACACTTCAGCAACACTCAAGTACCTATATAAGGACCCTTTCCCATATCCACACCTGCAACAATATAGTCTGTTTGGGCCGAAGACATGACCCAAACAGGGTGTGAGAAATGAATCCCAGTATCCACCCACCAAAGATCCATGCCCAACTATTAGTGTAAATGTTCAACAATAGTGTGCTGTAATAAAATTCAATATGCTAAGCAGTCCTAAAAATTAACTAAATCTTCCACTCATATTTCCATTTTAATATTTATTTAATCATTCAATATAATGAAACCACCACAGTGAATTTCTATGTAAACAGTCAATTTCCTCAGGATGTAAACCCTTACCCTCATGTAAAGAGAATCTAAACCCACAGGAATATACCCACAGGCATATCGAATAATACCCACATGCGTACGAGGTGTCGCCCACAGGCACATAATCTACTGCCCACAGGCACGAAGTAAGTTTCCCTCAGGCTAAACAGAGAACTGACCACAGGCTAATCACAACACTACCCTCAGGATAAACAAGTAATCAGGCCATTCCCAACATATAAAAAAGAAATATATATAAAATTCCTCTCAAGGTAATTTAAGACATGTTAAAAATATGGTATACCCTCGAGTAACCTAGCCAAATATCTAAACAAAGGAACACACCCCTGGGGTGGTCCTAGATCCAAACATCGATCCCAAACAACAGTTATACATGTTCATTAAACTACCTATGCAATTATAGGTATTTAATTAAGCGATGCCTCAGCCATATGATACCCCATTCATGGGAGTGTATCACAACGGTACACAAATTCACTACAGCAGTTGGAAATAAAACTAGACCACCTACCTCGATCACCCCCGATCGATATATGTGAATGATGCTCCTCGAAACGTCCAAGAATGATGTAGATATGAGTTAAAAGAAATATCGTTCAAATGTAAATAACTCCCTTTTAGAGGGATAATTGGAAAGACCTACGCTAGGAGAAGGAAGAACTCACTTGTGCGGTTCCAACGAGATCAATGGAGGCGGAATCAGATTTCCGGTGTTCAATTGGGTGATCTCCAAATCTCAGGACGTCTCTCCTAAGTTCTCCTATGGTTCTAAGCCTTCCCTATGAACAAGGGATGATACTTCCCATTTTAAGCAAAAAAATAGGCTACACCGCGTGTACCCACAAAAAGGTGATTTTTCCCCATTTACCTTATTCTCTCAAAAATGATTAAGGAAAAGAGAAAAGAAGGAACCCGTACCTCAATAATAAGAACCAAGTTCTTAAAAACTTCCCCGCTTAAAGAAATTCATCCTTGAATTTCCCTTACAAGGGTGTAGAAGATAAAGCTCAGAAAAACTCTGGCCACTGAGCACGTACATCGGTCTCTCCCTCTGAGGTTTCGTCCTGCACTCGGCCATGCTGCCATATCACCCATACGAGAGGAACTGACCGGCCTCAGATAACCTTTGTGCTTCTATCAACAATACGAATTGGATTATACTCAAAGGATGCATCTATCTAAAGCCAAACTTCCTATGGCTGAAAGACGTGAGATGGATCTGAATGATAGCGGCGCAACTGAGATACATGGAAGACATCGTGCATGGCCCGGTACCTCTGTGTTAACTACAACCGATAGGCAACCGACCCTACTCTCTCCCGAATCCTAAATGGCCCCACATACCTCGGTGAAAGTTTACCCTGTATCCTGATCCGCATGTGTCCCTACCTCGGTGAAACACAAAATAAAACCTGATCCCCGACCACGAACTCTAAGGGTCATCTGCGGTGATCAGCATAAGATTTCTGATAAGACTGGGCAGTAGCCATCTGCTTCTGAATCAACTAGACCTGCTCAGAAGTCTCCTGCACAATACATGGTCCCAGTAAAGCTGCCTCACCTGCCTCCATCCCGCACAAAGGTGATCGACATGGCCTACCTTATAAAGCCTCGTAAGGTGCCATCTCAATAGTTTCCTGAAAACTATTATTATAGGAAAACTTGACTCGGGGAATATGATTCTCCCATGATACCCCAAAGTCTAGGACACATGCACACAACATGTCCTCTAGCACTTGTATCGTGCGCTCTGAGTGACCATCTGTCTGAGGGTGTTATGCTGTGCTCAGAAGCACCTGTGTACCCAGTGCCCTCTGAAAACTCTGCTAGAAACGAGATGTAAAATGGGAATCCCTATCTGAAATGATAGACCGAGGGACCCCAAGAAGACATACAACCTCATGGATATAAAGCTTTCTGATCTTGTCAACAACTATGGTCTCTTTGATCGGAAAAAAGTGAGCTACCTTTGTGAGTCTGTCCACAACAACCCACATGGAATTATTGCCTCAAGGTGACCTCGACAACCCAGTCACGAAGTCCATCAGGACATCATCCCATTTCCACTCTAGAATGGGTAACTGCTGTAACAGTATGGCTGGCCTCTGATGCTCCGCCTTCACCTGCTGACAGGTGGAACATCTCGTAACAAAACCAGCTACTTCACACTTCATACCCGGCCACCAGTACTAACATCTCAAGTCACGGAACATCTTGGAAACTCCAGGATGAACTACCCAAGTTGAAGCATGAAACTCCCACATCAGCTCCTCGTGTATATCCCATGGAACCCATACTCATCCATGGAAACACAGTACCTCATCATCACCAATCGTCCATCCAGGAGGAGGGTCCTCACTTGCCATCGACTCCCATATAACTAGGCCTTCTAAATAAGATAGATGTCTCATCCTCACTCTATCCAGGAGGGTAGAATTCACAGCTAGAGATGAAAGATAGGTTTTTACCTGACTGTCATGCACCTCCAAATGCATCTCAAAGAACAAAGCCATAAGCTGCCACTCACCACTGGCCTCATGAACCGTCTATCTCTAAGTCTTCCTGATCAATGCATCAGCAACTGTATTACCCTTACCAGGTGTATCGAAAAGCTCAAAATTGAAGGACTGAAGGTATTCAGACCACCTTCGCTGCCTCAGATTCAAGTCACGCTGAGTAAAGATATACTTGAGACTTTTGTGGTCGGTTAAAACCACAAAATTCTCTCCCAAGAGATAATGTCTCCAACAGTGTAACGCATGATCAATTGCAGCTAACTCAAGATCATGCGTTGGGTAATTCCTCTCATGTGGCCTCAACTACCAAGACCCATACGCAAAAACTTGATCGCCCTGCATCAACATAGCTCCCAGTCCAATAAATGATGCATCACAGTAAAAATTATAGATCTTTCCGTTCTATAGGAGTATCAGGATTGGTGTTGATGTCAACTTTCCATTCAGCTTATGTAAGGCTGTCTCGCAAGCTTCTGACCAAACGAACACACCCTTGTTAGTCAAAGTCATCAATGGCACTATTAAGAGGGAGAAGTCCTGTATAAAATGCATGTAGTAACCAGAAAGACCCAAGAAACTCTGTATCTAAAACACATTCTTAGGATGCTCCCAGGAAACTACTTCTCTCGCCTTCTCTGGGTCTACTGCAACTCCTACCTATGAAATGATATGACCCAGGAAGTGAATCTGGTCCATCCAAAAGTGGAACTTTGATTACTTAGCATATAGTTGATCCTCTTTCAGTGTAATCAATACGATATCAAGGTGGGTGGCATGGTTGTGTTAAGTGTGAGAGTACACCAAGATATTTTCCATGAATACTTCCACAAAAGAATCCAGATAAGGATGGGACACACGATTCATCAGAGCCATGAAAAATTTTGGCGCGTTCGTGAGTCCAAACGGCATAACCAAGTACTCATATAGACCATACCTACTCTTGAAGGTTGTGAGAGATATATGAGATGGTCTAACATGCAAATGATGATATCTGGATCTCAATTAAATCTTTGAGAACACTCGTACACCTCGAAGTTGATCAAAAATATCGTCAATCCTTGGTAAGGGATATCGGTTCTTGACCGTCAATTGGTTCAGCTTCTGATAATCCACATAGAGTTTGAGGGTACCATCCGCCTTATTCGCAAAAAGGACCAGAAAACCCCGAGGAGAAGTACTGGGTCTGATTAAACCCTTTGATTGTAACTCCTCTAACTATCTGTTGAGCTCCTGTAACTCAGGTGTAGCCATCCTATAAGGAGGAATGGATACCGGTGCTACTCCGGACACAAGATCAATAGAGAAATCCACCTCACGCTCTAGAGGTAGACCTAAAAAATCATCCAAGAAGACATCCCTGAAATGATCAACCACTGGAGGGAAGTCATTTTGACAAGTCCCTTGATCATCCAGATATAAACTCGCAATCTGGGTTGTGACTCCACCTCGCCCACAATGCTCTGGTCCAGTTCGACTCGCCTGAACATCCAACTCACCTTTGTATAAAAACTCTCCGCCCTCTGGTGACATGAAACGCACCCTACGCCGATAGTAGTCTACAAAGGCTCAAAAGGGAACCAACCAGTCCATCCTGAGAATGACATCATAGCTCATCATCTCTAAGACATAGAGGTCCTAAAGGAAGTGACACCCACCAACCTCAAGGGGGCACTCCTTGCAGTAACACACACCAGCTGTTCTAGTCCAAAACGGAGTGTCTAGCATCATAACATCAGAAGAATAAGAAACACAGAGAACAAGGCTCTCCACAATAGGCACAGATACAAAGCTATGTGTAACACCCGTATCAAAAAGTACTGAAGATAAGAAAAAAGCTACTAGAATAGTACCTCTGATGGTAGAAGATCCGAGATCCTTCTCATGTTGGGTCCATTGCACTGTATATGCCTGCCCAGTGTCGTGGCCCTGCGACATAGCCTTCCTACCATGAGCTATCCCGCCCTGCTGCCTTGGAGATCCTGGTGTCTAGCTACCACGGCCACAACCACCATCCCTGCCTGCATGCCCTAACGTATTCCAGTTTCCCAACTGGTAAGAAGATGCTGGTCCTAATCCCACACACGAAGTCTACACAAAACCCCTCCCACTAGCCATTGGTGGAAACGCCCAGCAAAAGCATTGCAGATGACCCATCCTTCCGCAAGCTCAGCATTCCACTGGGTCATGTGGAAACTGCGGTCTCCTATGCCCCTCCTTACCGCACTGATAGCACATGACATGGCCACCTGAAACATTCCTATGGATGGTACTTCCACCATGATAGAACTCCATCTATATCTTCCTCTTGCCAATAGAAATATTACCACAAACTGTTGTTGAACCGCCTAGGCCCACACCACTATCTTCCCGTAGATTCCGCTCGGTAATCAGTGCCTGGTTAAAAATAGCATGTACAGTAGGAAACCTGAAAAAATTCACCAGTGCACAGATGTCATATTGAAGACCATCCATAAATTGTCTAGCTCTCAACGTCTCATCACCCACTAGAATAGGTGAAAAATGTTGAAGCTCAGTGAAACAAGCAAAATAATCCATCACCGACATTGTGCCCTGCTGTAGATTCAGGAACTCTTGAGATCTATATGCCCTCAGCGTCTCTAGGAAGAATAACTCATAGAAAGCTGTCTAAAAATCTTCCCACGCCATGTCTCTATGATGCTCTGACTGGGTGGTAACATCCCACCACCTCTTGGTGAAATCACGTAGCATATACATCGCAAGCTTGAACCTCCGCCCTGGAGGCTTCTCAAGATGCTCGAAAATAGTCTGCAATGAATCCAGCAAAGACTCAGCATCATGTGGTCCACCATCCCTTGAAAACATAGGTGGATGATGCTGCTGGAAGATACGAGTCAGCTCGTCCATAGATTTGGTAGCCGGCGGTTCTCCTTGAAAGGTCTGTATGAACCGCATGATGCCTTCACGGAACTGCGCATCTACACCTGTGCCTGGTATAACAGCTGGCGCCGCATCTGGCTCTGCTGGAGGATCCACTAGTAGCATGTGGCCTACCATCTCTGGAGTATAATCGTTGCTGCTCTCTTAGTGAACATCACATGGTCATCTCGGCGGCATGACTCTACAAGGTCAAACGCACACCTTAGATCAAGATTATCAAAGACCGAAAACAAATAGATGGAGAAGGAATGTTTTCAAAATTTACAAAACATGACTACATAGTGTGTATAAAACTTCATGTCATGTTCTCTCAATCCATTTACATGGGCGTGTTCCCCAGCCTAAACTAGTTGTGTAACACCCCAAACACAAGGTGTGCCTTCTAAATACATGGCGTGTACGTAAATCCTTCTTCCCTGCCCGGGTCCTTCTACATGGATAAGCCACACGACTCACTTGAACAATACTAAACGACGTGTATGGAATCTACATAGTGTTTATGGTTTAATTTCCAGCTGCCCGTGTCGTTCGTGACCCAGCTGACTACTCGGTTGACACCACACGGCGTGTTACACCCGCACACGGCGTGTACACTACCTCGTTCCCCAGCCACGCAGCCTAGTCCACGCGGTCTCCCACTGGTAAGGAATACATGGCATGTCCCTCAGGTACACGTCGTGTTCAAAAAGAGGTAACACTAACCCATGTTTGTTAGCTACACAGTTGGGTCCCTAGGTCAGACTATACGACATGTTCCATGGTGGACACGGCGTGTTTGTCTCAAGGTCTCCTCCGTCTGTGTTTCTAGTTACACGGGCAGACTCCGGGTCAACACTACATGGCATGTACATCCAGTACACAGTGTGTTTTTCCCAAACCTTTCCCCTACCCCGTGTCCCTGCCTACATGGTCTATGACATGAGAAGAGAATACACTGTGTGTACTTAAAAAATTTTCATTTCTTCCCGAACATAAGAACACTCGGCGTGTGTCCGAGGAACTACACGGCCTGTATCTAGGGTTTTCCAGACAGTAAACCTCTGAAACTACTCCAGATCCCAGAAAATACTGAAAAAAACACCTAAGTTCCAAATTTCGATCCATGAGGGCCCATACTCCCCACGAATCAAATCCTAGCATCTTATATGTGTTATAAATGCTGTAAACAAGTTAATGATCCACCAAATTCCGGTCAGTGAGGGCCTATACTCCCCAAAGACCAAAGTTTGGCATTCATTCTTCAACAAATCACACAAAAATACCCTATCACATAGCAGGTATTTATCAAAGCATCTATCACAACATCATGCTTTATAGCACAACAACTATCACAACAACATGCAATTTCTAATGCACCTACATGGCATGGAACTATGCATGGAATGTAATTTATAGCATGTTCATTAATGATGCATGAGATGGTATACCATCATCTCATCGGGTTTCAACTAAATAGATCTCATGGATAACATATAAATAGCACAATTACAGGTGCGTCACCCAACGGTGAAAATCAGGTCAACTGTAATGTGAAAAATCAATAAAATTGCAATACGGGGTAAATTGGATTTTCCCTGTACACGGGTTAGCTACTCCTGGGTACAACTTATTACCAACTACCATTCCCTGACTAAGGCTCAAAATAGTAATTCAAAGAAACGAAACCCCATCTGATACCACTTTGTAATGTCCCGGATCCGGGTACCACTCCACGGGTGCCTCGAACCTGGTTGGTCACATGACCTCAAGCGCATTTCCACAAATGCGAGAGGCTACTGACTAAGAGCGAGGGCCTAGGTCTGATAGTGGGGAAACTATGCCCTCATTTGTCAAAGTTCAGTGCAACAGAACACAAGAACAAAACATACAGCAACAGCGGAAGAAGTATAACATAAAAAACTGAAATGAACAACTGCAGTAAAAAGAACCAGCAGTCATATGTATATTAAGATGCAGCATGTCACTATTCTTATGAAAACAACCAGAACATGTTACACAGTAGTACAATATGATATAATGGAAGGTACTGGTACAACAGAACAAAAAAAAATAGTCGGCAGCATCGCGAGCCTGAGCTCGGCCCCATGCTCCCCTACACCTCAGCAACACTCAAGTACCTGTATAGGGAACCTTTCCCTTATCCACACCTACATCAATATAGTCTGTTTGGGGAGAAGGCATGACCCAAACAGGGTGTGAGAAATGAATTCCAGTAGGCACCCACCAAAGATTCATGCCCAACTGTCAGTGTAAATGTGCAACAGCAGTGTGCAATAATAAAATGTAATAGGCTATACAGTAATCAAAAGTAACTAACTCTACCACTCATATTTCCATTTTAATATTCATTTGATCATTAAATATAAGGAAACCACAATATTGAATTTCTAAGTAAACAGTCAGTGTCCTTAGAACGTAAACCCTTACCCTCAGGTAAAGAGAATCTAAACCCACAGGAATCTGCCCACAGACATATCGAATAGTGGCCACAGGCGCACGAGGTGTCTCCCACATGCACAAAATATACTGCCCACAGGCATGAAAGATGTTTCCCTCAGGCTAAACAGAGCACTGCCCACAAGCTAATCACAACACTTCCCTCAGGATAAACAAGTAACCGGGCCATTCCCAACATATAATCAATCAATTTATATACAATTCCTCTCAAGGTAATTTAAGACATGCTAAAAACACGGTATACCCTCGGGTAACCTGGCCAAATGGATAAACAGAGGAACGCACCCCTGGGGTGGTCCTGGATCCAAGCAGCGATCCCAAACAATAGTTATACATGTTCATAAAACTACCTACGCAATTCTCGGTGTTTAATTAAGCGACGCCTCAGCCATACGATACCCCCATTCATGGGCACGTATCACAATGGTACACAAATTCACCACAACAGTTTGAAATAAACATTAGACCACCTACCTTGATCGCCCTCGATCGATATACATGAATGAAGCTCCTAGAAATGTCCAAGAACAATGTAGATCTGAGGTAAATGAAATATTTTTCAAACATAAATAACTCCCTATAGAGGAAGAATTGGCAAGATCTACGCAAGGAGAAGGAAGAACTCACCCGTGCGGTTCCAACGAGATCGACGGAGGCGGAATCGGATTCCCGGTGTTCAGTCGGGTGATCTCCAAAGCTCTAGCCATCCCTCCCAAGTTATCCTTCAGTTCTAAGCCTTCCATTTGAATAGGGGAGGCTACTTCCCTTTTTAAGCAACAAAAACAGACTACACGGTGTGTACCCACAAAAAGGTGATTTTTCCCATTTTCCTTATTCTTTCAAAAATGCTTAAGGAAAAGATAAAAGAAGAAACCCGTACCTCAAGAATAAGAACAGGGTTCATACAATTTCGATCCCCCCCCATTCTTCAATTAAACTATGAATATAGATCATCCCATGATTAGGTTGATCTGCAGATCATGCATTTTGGAAGGAGGATTATTATTTCCATTTCTTTCGAGGATTTTGAATCGAGGAATTAATTCATGGTGTTTAGAATCATTGTTTTTATTATCCATGTTCAAACTACTAACAGGAGTAGATTGATGCTATAAATAATGACGGCTGAGGTTAGTTCCTCCTTATGATTATTGAATTTCTTCCCTTCTCACCTCGCATTCTCCACATTCTTTGTGGGGCGACAAACAACATATAATTGCATATCCATTTCACAACACAACGATCCCAAATTGGAGATCGAACAATGTAATGTCCCATCGGAGGTGCAACGACGATGGTGTGTGATGATTCTACACAGATTGAAGGGAAACATTCTTCATCCATTCTTCTCGTGGAGGATCGATACGTGTTTTTGGAGCCAATAGGAAGCCCAAAACCAACGGAATCTGCTTTTATATGATGGAAAGACACTACATCTTGAGTTTTGAAGTGATCAGATGGCTGGATTGAAGATCATAGCTTCACCTAAGGCGTGCCGATGAAGAACACAGTTTCTGGAAAATCCTAATCAACACGGCGTATACTCAAGGCTACACAGCATGTGGTCCCCACTGGTTGGCAGCTACTGTTTCCAAATTCAAACAGGTGTCACACAACGTGTGACCCTCATTACATGGAGTGTGAACCATTCCCTGAACTCAAAGTGTATCTTGGGTGATACATGGACAAGAGGTGGAGTACATGACATGTAATCTACCACACTGCCAGACCTGGCCAGATACACATGCTATCTCTTGTACCAGTACACGTTCTTGAACACACAGGTTAAATCTATGTACGAGCATATGGAAATTGTACACAGAGTCTTACTGAATAGTGGAACATGGCATGTCACTCTCTTACATGTCATGTATACCTTCTTCTACACAACTTGTCGTCGACATGGTCCATTGTATATATGCAGTACCTGGTGTCATAGGACACAGTGTGTTATCTTTCTAAAGGTCATGTGACTTTATTTACATGGCTTGATCTTTTTTTCCACCATTCCTGGGAAAATTTTCATTTGGGTTAGTGACCCTTTATCTCGTTCCCCAGAAGGTCATGTATTATTTCCAACCACAGGAGTATGATCCCTTCAACATGAATTTTTGGATAGAGCCAGAATCCCTCTGAGAGGCCTGTAACGAGATCATCTACCCATTCTTGACCCTAGATAGAGTCAGGTATTAACATGACCAATCCCATAGAATGAAAATACTCTACTTAGCAGGTGAATCTGGATGAGTCATGGTATATTCCAAGGCCCTAGATGTGACCCTCATCCGTGTATTGTGATATTTTCCACTCAAGAGTGTGTTCTACCAGAATGAGTGCATTTGTTCTCTCTTTGGATCTATTAGTGTGGCTATCTCTCTCATGACACTTCCTGATGAACATACTTCTCTAATGGATGTCATCAGAGAAATCAGACTCATGGAGTGAGTTCCCCCAAATTAGTTCTTCGTGAAATCTTTAGAATCGATCCCTAGCATGGTCATTGTGACTTACCTCTAGACTATGGGTCTGGGATTTCGAGTATATCTAGATATGTTTCACTTTTTATATGTTTTGTAGACATATACTATGTAGATTTGGATATACCTTTACTTTTTCATTGCTTTGTGGTATTTTGGGTCCCCTACTAAGTATTATTATACTCAACCATGCATGGGCATTGCCCACACGTGTCGTGACTTGTGGAGATGAGCGGACTTCTGACGGAGTCCTGGGTGGACCAGGACCAGACCGAGCTTTATGAGTTTACTTTAGGCTGAGGTGTTCCTATGACTATGAGTAGTTTTCCTAGTACCTACTATCTTGATTATAGGTTGGAATTTTTAGTTTTTAATCTCTTTCTTTTAGTGGTCTTGTATTTTGTCCCAGTTTACATTCTGTACTTTACTTTATGTTATACTCTGTTGGATGGTTTTAGTTTTATTCATGCATTTCTTCCCTTAGTGGTTTTTATTTTTCAGAATTTGAAGGCATGGAGATGTGTGTGTATGTAGGTACTTAAGAAATTCCTACCATGTTAGTGATTTTCCTACTCTGTGCTTGTCATTATCCCTAGCCTATTAGAGGCGGGCTTGGGGAGTCACGACATGATCCCCACTAGGATGAGTCATGAAAATTTAGTTATTGAAAAATAAAATTCCTCATTAAAAGAACATATGTAAAACATTTATTTATAGCCTCGGGAAGGGAAACATAAGAAATGGTGAGATTAGATGCTCTATAAGGGTAAAAATAAGAGATATTAATAGATAATTTTGAGTGAGTATAAGATAAGAATTAGGGTATGAGAACATGAGCTAAAAATTATGAAGTAATAACAATAAATTAATATATTGTAATTATAAAAATATGGAATAGTGATTTATCAATGTTTAGACATAACACACAATGGTCTACAATAGTCAATAATCAATCATTATCCATGAAAAAATATCCAAAGAATAAGTTAAATATTTAGGGAAAACACAGTATCATATAAATTCATTTAGTCACTGAAATCTACCAAGACTATTATATTGGATTTTTTCCACTCTCAATTCCATCATTTACTTAGTCAAGGTTTACATGCTAGAAGGTCTTATTAAAAAAAATTCCTTACTAAACTAGATTACCTCCCCATTTCATTCAATATTATATAATGGTATATCATTCATTACCAAATTCTTTAGAGTGATATATAAATACATTACCACTTTTCACATAATAATAACCATAAATATGTGTGGTATAAGATCATAAAACATTTATCATATCATC
The DNA here is from genome assembly GCA_963277665.1 of Viscum album. Classification (NCBI taxonomy): domain Eukaryota; kingdom Viridiplantae; phylum Streptophyta; class Magnoliopsida; order Santalales; family Viscaceae; genus Viscum; species Viscum album. The sequence goes on from OY728153.1 coordinate 130,280,646, forward strand.
AATTCATAACTTCTGAAAAAGGTACATGTTCTATAGAAATTTCATCACCATAATCAAAACCCATCTTGAGAAATAAAAAATATAGTAACATTGGATCATATTCAATGAAAATCATAATAAAAACCATAGGGTGACGTTATAGATAAAATTCCTTTTAAAATTCACAAGAACATTTCTTTAGAAAAATACACTTTTTCTTATAAATTACATATTTAGAATTTAAAAAATTCTAAAAATTTTATGAAAAATATTTTCTATGAAAAAAATGGAAACATATATAGGATGATTTGAAAAGTGTATTTAGTAATGTGAGGAAATATTTTTAGGCAGTGCATATTAGAAATGCTTCTTTCAAATTTTCAGTAAAACATAAAAAAGTACCAATTTTGGAAATGGATTAGATTATAATTCTTATTCCTCTATAAATAAATCAAACAATAGTTAAAATTATATTTAAATAATATTTCTAGAATAGTAAAGAAATTATTGAAATATTTTTGAAGAAAATATGGATATGGAAGAATATATTCCCAACCAAAGATAGAAATGTTCACTATTTTCAATTAAAACATCCTTTTAGTACACCAGGTACTAAAACAGAGTAAAATAAATCAAAAATATTTGATATCAATAAATAAAAATAAGATAATAAAAGATAAATAATTTGAGGGATATAGGTCATATAGTTTCATCATTTTAAATTTAAGCATAAAAATCCCAATTTAAATGATATTATAACATAAAAATCTTACATTATGTCTTACTTTCTTCATGATCACTATAAACTCCTACATACAAATTTTAATTAATTTAAATTATATCCTAGAACCTTAAAATATACATATAATTCCAAAAATGGATTACTTATATCATATTTTCTTCTATTCATTAATAGTATTTTATTATTATCATTATTTCAGTTGTTAAATGCTTCGTTTTTCATGTATGTCTTGGTTAGGTGGTTTTGGTTCTTGAACATTAAAAAATTTTAATTCATCAACAATTATTTAATAAACATATAAATATCACTTATATTATTTACATAAAAACTTATATCTACTCATATAAAGTAGTGATGAAAAATTAATTACATCACTATGTAAAAAATGGTAGTTTATACGTACGCACGAGGTAAGTTTCCATTTTTCGATGGATGAAATGAAAGAAAGATAAATATTAATTTGACATAAATAAATCATTAAAATAAAATAAATATAATATATTAATATTATATCTATCATAATAACCATACATGAATGATGGTGTTGGAAAATTAGTCTTATCATTATGTGGAGAACGTAGTCCACATATAGGCCCGAGTGACACTTTCATCTCCCATTGGATTGATAACATGAGGTACATGGTTGAGAAATCATCATAATAATAGAAAAATATATTTTTTATAATTTTTTAATGAATTTTAATGTATAGAAAAATTTTATTTGATGTATAAGATAAAATAAAATTGAAAGATCTTAGTTAAGACCTATAGATCTACTTTGAGAGATATCCTTTAGATTATTCATTATGCTTTGAAGGATTGGTCTTGGAAGAATATAAAAGGTTTTATGATGAATGAAAGTATTTCATAATGGTTTTGGAGTAAATATTTTCTAATCCAAATGGCTAAAATGATATGAATAAGAGAGGATAAAAGGTTCCCTTTTATAAATGCGGGGAGTGACACAAATAAAATTTCAAAAAAAAAGATTTCATTGATTAATTGTCAATTTCATGAGAATATATATATATATGGCCTATGATTTGGTTTTAGGAAAATATAATGTTGAAATAACTTTAAAAATTAATTATTTTATTAGAATATATGTAAATCCTACCATTATCTCATGGTTTGACCCCCCGAAATATGCATTTTAATATTAACCTTAGTAACAATTTTTTTTATTTTAACTATGTATTATGATTATAAATTAAGTTGATCCTATTAAATAATATTAATTATTATGATTATAAATATTGAACTCATTTAACCAGATTCCATTTTTATAAGTGGCATAATTAATTATTAATTAATTAATCAAATGGTAATGAAATCATGTTTTCGAAATGTTAATTTTTAACATTAAAAATTAATTTACCTCAATTAATTTATTTGTATAAACCATATAATTAATGGTACAATATTATATTGCACATATAATATATAAATATTAATAATACCACAAATAAAAAGATATTAAATGAATTTATTAAGATAAAAAACATTATCTTCCTAAAAACTATTTTTATCAAAAAATAATTTTCAATGACAAAAATTAACATCTTAAAAAATAAAGTAAAAAATATGATTATTATGTAATTAATTATATTATCTATAATTAAAGGATACTTAGGTTACATTATTATAAAATTTAAAACATAATGGGACATTTACTTTAAATGAAATGACATTTTTTTAATATATTAGTAATTTCCTGATTCAGTGAAAAAACATTAGTCGAATCCTAAAAATTATCAATAAGATAATATTTACAAGAAAATTTTAAAAATTGTATTCATTTCCTAAAATAAAATTCAAAAAAATTAAAAAATTAATTATAATATTCATATAAAAATATGAGACAAAATTCATTTTAGAATAATACATATTTTGAAGAAAAAAATGCCTTTATTGAAAATTGAGTACTTATTTATTAGGAATTAATCAATACATTTTTATTTATAGAAATTATTATATTTATTTTTTATAAATTTTTTATTATTATTCTTACCAAAAAATTTAATGTCTTGGTAATAATGATTTATTATATCATGGTTCATATAGACCCAAGATTGTGATAAATTCAATGTAGGAAATAATTCATGTTTTATTTCAAATAGAATATATAAAAAATAATGTGGTGTTACTTTCATCCCCTATTAAAATGAATTTATCCCTAAAAGTTCAATCACTTGGGTATAAATAAATAAAGATATAATTTCTTAATCATATCATCATGTTCCTTGGTATCTTACCTAAATTTTAGATTATTCTAATGAACATTAAATATGTGTGTAGTTTTTTCCCTTAGAACATAATCTATATCATCTAAGATTTCTACATGTTATTATTCATATGATATATCAATATCTAGTGGTGTAACCTATGATTTCATTACATGTAATGTATCAGTTGTGTAATTCATTATTATAGATACATTAAACAAATACTGAGTAATAAAGAGGTTTTGTGGGAGCTCCAAGAGATAATATAAAGACCCTAATTGATCTAGAATATCTAAGGGACTAATATATCTAGGTCTCAGATTTTGCTTATTTATGAATATTATAAATGTAATCCCTATAAAATTTAATAGGAAAACAATTTGACTACATTGAAATATAGATATCAGTAATGATTATCAAGATAAAACTTCTATCGACTCTAAACTAACATGATATGTATCTAAATGGATCTATCTTTTTCTACCATTTCCTAAACTAGCTTAGGTCTTAAGAGTTTTATTTTTCTATATTCAACCAATTAGGTTATATTCTACACATATTATTATATTGAAATTCATAATAATCTATATGAATTCTAAGTTGGGAGCAACTATTGTATGTTAATGGAATTAATGTAAGGTTGTAACATCCCGACCTTGGTGCCACACCCCTTTGCCCTGAGGAAAACTACCACATGACCTCAGGTTTTCTTCCTCGTATGCCTGAGGATACTGAATAGTAGTGATGGTCTGATATATTTATCATGGGGAGACCATTCTCTATTTTTTAGAGTAATACACCAATGAAAAATAAGAAACAATAACTGTAAACTTATAACACAAGATAGAACAGTATCAATATCACACGATGATAAAAACTGGAAGTAAAATATCAAAACTAAACTATAGATATTTCTTATAAATTATGTGTCAAGTAAGAAAATGAAAACTAAAAATTAAATACACTTATAACTCCCAAATGGGTCTTGAACCATTTCAGGTTCCATCATCCATTCTTCATCCCCAATTTGGCCATCTAACACAGGGCATTTGCCCTTATCATGTCCAGAAAACAAAAAGTCTATTTGAGTACCAATAAAGCAGCCCGAGTAGGGTGTGATTATAACTCTATAGGCCACCACCAACATCATCTAAAACAATATACATCCAATAATAATGTATACAGTTGTGCAAGTGAATTAGTACAATGCATAATTAAATAGTTATCACATTATTAATTATGCTTTATTTACCACATAAACCCCTCAGGTTCCTATAGACACCCAAACCTCAATACCTACTTCATCCCATGTTAGAGTATGAACTATCCCTAAGGGATATCATATATTTTAATGTCATTGTTACAATTCATTATCACAATTAATATCTTAAAAAAAGTGTAAAACATGTAAATTAGTTTGGCATGAGTAATGTGTACATAGGGTTCTAACCTCAAGGGTCTAATATGAGTGAGACTAAATGAAGAAAAATGGATTTATAATAAAAGGGGGAAGCTCTCACAGTCTTTCTCGTAGACCAAATCCAAGATCTCTCATGATCACTTAGAAATAAAAATGGAATCTCTCATGGTCCTTTGGGTAATCAAAATAAAAGTTCTCACAATCTTCTTCCCGGAAAGCTCTCACATCCCTTTAGGTAATCCCTCTATCACACCCCAATTAACCCATGTGCTACTCTATGCTACCATAATCACAACCAAGTGGCGTAAAACCAATAAACATTTCAAAAATAATTCCATTAATTAATTCATATAATTAATTAATCATATTTGTTTCCATTCATTAATCTAATGACTAATAAATCACATCCATTTATTTATTTAATTAAACAAATAAATTAATAATTTCTATCCCATTAATTAATTCACAAATTTATTAATCATTTCTCCTCCATTAATAATATAAACAATTATTTAACCCTATAAATACCGTTTATCAATTAAACAATTAATTAATACAATCCAACTATCTCAATATCCCATAATTAATTTACCAATTAATTATTCTCAAATTCACAATTCAATATTCTAATAACTAACCAACTAATTAACAATCCCCAATTAAACAATTAAATACATTCAAACCCCATTCATCAATTAATTATCCCAATTCAACAATTCAATTATTCAATCAAATCCCCAATTCTTAAATTAATTAATTGGTCACAAAAGTTGATTCAAATATGGTATTCCAATTGATAAAAAGCCCTATAAATTATATAATCACACACATGATTAATATTTATACTATGACCATTGAATAATAGGCCACCTACCTCTATTCGTTAACGAACAATCACCCTGCCAAAATCCCCAAATTTATACAGAGTAATGGCATAGAACGAGATCTGAGTCTATAACCAAAATCAAGATTCAAAAAATCATAACCTCTTAAATGTAGATATGTAACTACAATCCAATATATATATCTATATAAATATGTATATATCTAACCAAAATAGATAATAAATCCCCTTAAATAAAGAGATAGAAGAGGAGGGGGAATGGGAAAGCGACCAGAATGAGATCCCTTTACTAGGACAGATGTAGATCTTTGATATTAGTATAAAACCACAAATAATGGAGGTTGGGAGTGAATTGAATTTATTTTAAAGGCTCTAAAATCATGAAATAATGTTAGGTCTTGAATAGGATTTGATTTGGGTGAATTTCAGGGGTTTGGGTATTTATAAAACTAATTTTTAGGTTAATTTAATTACTATTCATGGTTTACCCTAAGTATGTGCCTATTTTATAAGGGTTCACAGTTACTCCGAAGAGGGTGCACTTTTTGACAAATACTGCACCAACCATACAATTATCCTCTATTCATGGTTTCATGGTATTCTAGGTTGGGGTGCAAAGTTAGTGAAAACCATGCACTAACTGTGCACCACCCTATTTCTTCCATTTTTCTCAAATTTCCACTCAAACACACCCCAAGGTAATAACCAAATGAAAGGTACTCAACCCAAGGAAAAAGAGGGCCTAAAAACAAGCCCAATACAACTCTATAAATGTTCAGGATCTTATAATCAGCCCACCTTATAATAGATCATCCTCGATCTGTACTTCCAATAATATCTATGATTCCAAGTCAAAAAGATAGGGCCACTGAGCCTACATATCTACATCCATGTCCCACATTTCCTCCAATACATTCCCATGTATGCACAATACATGAACTATTAGTATGGTCTTTCCTGCAACAATTTCTCAATACTATAAAAAAAATGTATCAGATGATTCTAAAAGGGAAAATATGTATTATCGAAATAATGATGTAGATGCTCAATATACAAGAGGGGGGTGAATTGTATACTTTAAAATTTTCCTTTGGAACCTTTAAAGTTGATTACGAATAACTATGTTTTCCTTAGAAAGTTAAACTAAGAAAATTCACAACACCTCTAACACCAATTGAGAACTTGGAATAAGGAATGAAGTTATAAACTTCAAGTTCTATGTACTTGATTAAAACTGGAAAGAGATTCCGAAAGTAGGTTCCGGATATATGGATCCGGAAATTGAAACTTAACTAAATATTACAATATGAGATTCTACCTTAAATCGTATAGAATCTAAATGAAATAGAGTACAAGTAAGAAATTATAAGAAAGTTATACTTTCCTTACAATACAATATGCAGCGGAAACAAACAAGTAGTAAAACTACAAGTAACAAGATATAAGTCTTTTAACCCAAAGACAAGGGTATCTAACAACCTTGGATAAAGGTCCCTTGATTTATACTTTCAAGAAAGTTTGTCTTACCCACACCAAGGTAAATCCTCGATACGAATATCAGAATCTCTGTCTTGTTATCCCTGCAAGCCCTCGACTTCAAGGTAGTTGGAACCTCTGTCTTCCTCAGCAAGAAATCCCTCGAACTTCAAGGTAGTTGGCACCTCTATCTTACTATCCCTGGAAGTCCTCGAATGTAATCACCAACATTCGGAGTTGCACGAAGCAAAAACTAAACGAGCGGTTCAGTACGCACAAAGCATAAAAATCTTTCTCTCTCTAGAAATCACCTTAGTAGTGTGTGGTCTCTAGATCGATCAACTTCATTGTGTCTTGAGCTCTTTCAAATGATCTCTTATTTATAGGCTCGGTCGGCCTCTTTTCCAATGGTCATATTTTCCTTAAAAATCAGAGGGACTTGTACACTTGTCACTTAACCAATGGTTAGTTTATAACGGAATAGACGACATAGTTTTATACCAAAACAAGTGTAACATAAAGTACGACATAGATTTAAGTCTAACTCAAAAGTTTGGAGTGAAGATTCGGAGTGTAAGAAAAATATTAAAGAGTAGAAAAATTATAAAATTGTAATCAAAATGAAAGTTTGGAGTCTAAGAAAAAATAATATTCGGAGTCTAAATAAATTCGGAGTGTATAAAGCAAAGATGATCAGATTCTGTTTAATAGGTGAATTCGGAATGATAATTCGGAATGAAAATTAGTCATCAGAATTCGTAATGAGAATTTGTAATCAGGATTCATCATTAGATTTTGGTGTCAAACTTCCTGAGAGTTCGTATCCAGAATTCAGAGTGGAACTTTATTAGAGTTCATATCCAGAATTCGGAGTGGAACTTCATTACAGTTCTCATCCAGAATTCGGAGCCTAAAACAGAATGCTTCATATCAAAGATTTAAACGATTCCGAGAATATAGAAATGAATCCGATTCTTATACTCAAGAAATATATGGATATAGATAATGAAAATATGATAAGGATAATTTTCCTTGTAAAAGAAATTTTCCTTATAAAAGCGATTTTCATTATAAAAGCAATTTTCCTTATAAAAGAAATTTTCCTTATAAAAGAAATTTTCCTTATAAAAGAAATTTTCCTTATAAAAGCAATTTTCCTTATAAAAGAAATTTTCCTTATAAAAACAATTTTCCTTATAAAAGAAATTTTCCTTATAAAAGAAATTTTCCTTATAAAATAAATTTTCCTTAATGATATGGTGTTTGTGATTTTCAAAACAAGAAGGAATGGAAAAGTCATAAGGAATACCTTATTGACTCAACAATCTCCCCCTTTTTGGAAAGCACAAACATCCTTACGAAAAAGAAAGACTAAGGAAAAAAACATTAAGGCTTATCTCCCTTTGCTTATGGATGTTGATGAATACAACTAACTCCCCCTTAGGCTTTGAAACCCTAAGGGTCATATTCTAGATTTCCGGAATGGAATTTCATTAAGAATAAGAATGTCTTATTTAATGAAAAAACTCCCCCTTAGATAAACTCTATTAGAGTTATTTTACTTTCTCCTCCTTTGTTAAGGTTCTTTTTCCTTTTCCCCCTTTGTTAGGGTTCTTTTTCGTTCTCCCCCTTTGTTATTTTCAAAAAGAATTCGACGGAATGGAAAATATAATAATGTACCAGAAAAATTAGTAACAACAACAAAAGAGAGGAGAAAGAAAGATTTTCATTAAGTTTGAAAGATCAAAAACAAGGAAACCAAGATACAAAAAAAGATCGGATTTGTCTATTTTGGATCTTTTTCCTTCAACATGAGACCCTTGAGAATAGTCTTTATCTTCTTCAATTATTTATGGTCTTCTTCGGCTTGCTTCTCTAACACAATTATTCTCTCACTTTGAACTTCAAGATTTTCTTCCTGAGCTTCAAGCTTTTCTTCCTGAGCTTTCAAAATTTGTTCTTGCTTTAAAAACATCTCTTCAACCTCAATCCAACGATCCCTTTCATTCCTCTAGTTTTGAGCAACAGAATTAAGCTTCCCATTTAGATCTCTGTCTTCTTGAATCAGGGAATTATTTTCAGCTGTGAACTTTTCTTCAAAGGAAGAAGTAAGATCATTTAGCTTCTTGTATTCTGTCTCAGATGCATCTTTAACATTATCTTGGAAATCATCCAAGATCATGATCTCTTCTACAGTTTTCCTCGACCAACTAGTCATTTTCTTACAAGACCTTTTGTGGTCTTCATAGCCGACAAAAACAGTTTTGAACTGAGCCTCCATCTCTACACATTTATCCATAACCATGGATACGAAGTCTATTTTCTGATTCAAAGTATGTTGGAGCATCTGGCATCTTGAATCAATACTTGAGAAGGTCGGAATAGAACCCACCAAATTCTTTAATGACTGAACAACAAAGTAATGCCCCAAAGAAGATGACTCTGAATCCGAGACTTTTCTTGGTGAAATTTCTTCTTCAAATTTCTCATCCTTCTTCTTAGAAGAATCACCAACTTCCCTTGTCTTTACAGCCACTGAGCTCGGGGTATCGACAACAAGTTGCTTTCCCTTATCCTTTTTCAGAATGGAATCCTGTTCTGGGGTTTTCTGTTCACTATCAGACACATGAACAACATTGTCTTCATCATCAATATCTTTTTGAGCACCATCCTCTACATTCTCCATTTGAGAAATATCATGTATAAGATGTTCTTCCTCTGCATGATAAGCTACTTCTTGTTCTCTTTTTTCCTCATCCTTCCCTGGAGTGACTATCTTAGAGGACTCAGCTTCTAAAGTTCGGAGCGACAAATGTTCCGAAGGTGTCCCCTTATAATCTTCTACTTGCTTGAATAGATCTCTAGTCTCACCACTACCTTCAGCAACTGCTTCATCTTCTTCCGCTTGCTCAATCTGCTTAACTTCCTCAACATTCTTAGCTTTTACCTTCTCCGTAGTAACATAGATTCTTCCTGGAGTCTCAGGTAGAGATTCTAAAGAGAAAGATCTCGGAACTGGAATGTTTCCGGAGGCCATCTCATTAAACATCAATAAAGTCTGAACTACCTCATCTTCAAACATCTTCTTCTTAAGCTTATTTTGTTTCACTTGTTTTTCTAGTTCAACCACTGTGTTTTCCTTCAAGGCCTTAGCCTTCGCAGGGTCCAAGCCAAACTGAGGCTCCCCTTGCACTCTCTTCTCTTTGACTTCCCTCCACTTAGCATCTACCTCATCAGGGTAAGCTTTCTTCTTTTTCAGTTTTGGAGGTGCGGAATGAACTTCCTTAGATTTAAGATTCTCTTCTTCAACTTCAACTTCTTTCAACTTTATCTTCTTCACTGGCTTAGAAGATTCAGGTTTAGCAACTTTAGGAACCGCTTCTTCTTGAACTGGAAAATCAAAGAACTCACCAGTCTTCTTGTCGAAAGAAACTTTCATCCTTTTAAGGGTATCATCACTCACCAACATAATTTTGCAAACTCTTGGCTTAGACTTGCAAGCTTCTTTGAAAGACTTAAGGCACCGAACTATTAACTTCGAGATTATTGATGGATACATTACGATCTGAGCTCTCAGATTCCCTTTCTTAACATTCTCAATGGTAATAAAAATGTGTCTCATCAGATTAAACTTCCTTATATTAATCAGAAAATCTAGAATAAAGATCTCGCTCTTCTTCAAACTGTCTTTGTCACCTTTTCTCGGTATGATAAAGCCTTGTACCCATAATTCTAGAATCCGAAAATTCGTAAACAGACTAGCAATCTTTGGAGCCTTGTCATCTGACAGTCCTAGAATCTATAAATCTTTTTCCTTATCGAAACTTCCCTTTGAATCCGGAAAAACATGAGTGATGAACTCAGCTTCTCCTTCATTTGTCAGCCCTACCAAACTGGCTTCCTTGGCATAAGAAAGCTTATAAGTCTTTCTATAAGACTTAAACGACAATTTCTCCCTACCGTCTTTGTTAAAGAAGGAAACTATCTCATAGAACTCTAAAAGAAACTACGAATATACTTCATCTTGATTCTCGGCCTTAGATACAGCAACATCTTCCCATCCGTTAAGCTTTATGTTCTTGAATATAAGAGAATCATAATCATTTAAGAAATCAGGATGAACCAACCTTTCTCTATATACTAACCACTGAGAAATTGGATTAGAGGTTGACATGTCTTGAGAAGCTACTTCCATAGATATTCGGATATGAAGACTTCTGGGAAGTTCGGAATGGAGATTGTTGAAGATCAGAACAACTTTAAAACGGAGAGGCAGAGCTTCGGGACGCTGGAGCTTGAAAAACCGATGTGGGACGACCATTTGGGGTCCCCTTTAAATAGGCAAAGAATTTGACCGCTGTTCTTCAAAATCCATCTAACGGTTGAAAAAACTTTGATATGATCTGGCGGTTGAAAACCAATTCTCAAGAGAACTTGAATCCGATCTTTTGAGGTTTTTATTAAAATAAGGATTTAAGAAAACTAGAATCGGAAAAGAAAATAAATGAAAACACCAGCAAGTAAAATATGATTATGAAAACATAAGTAAGAAAATCATACCTTTCGGATTGTCTTAGGAGGATTATTCGTAATGGGTAATATTCTTCTTGAAGAAAAATTAACTACGAAACATTTTTACTACGAAAAGACATAGTTCGCAAAACTCACTACGAAAAACAAACTCAGTACGGAAAACTTAGTAAGAAAAGAATAAAAAAACAAAAAATCATTATAAGGATTTCAGTATGAGAATGTCATTACAAGAGTTTCAATATGAAAAGCTCATTAGGAAAGTCTTAGTACGAAAATTTCGTTATGGAAACACCAGTATGAAAGTTTCCATTCCAGAAGTTTTCAATACGAAAATTTCCATTCCAAAAATTTTAGTTCCGAAAAGTTTGAAAAACTAACTTCGAAAAATTTAGTTACACGACCAAAAAAATTTACTCCCCCAATGAAAATGAGTTTATTACTCTAAGGAGACTTTTTCAACAGAAAGTTAATTAAGAAGGATTACCTTACGGTTATCATTCCTAACTTCTGTTTAATGTATTCAAATATATCAGAAGACAAAGATTTTGTGAAAATATCAGCAAGTTGATCTTGTGTTCCGATAAACTGAAGAATAATATCTCCTTTTATTGTGTTATCCCTAAGAGAGTGATGCCTAATATCTATGTGTTTTGCACGAGAGTGATGTGTAGGGTTCTTACTTAGGGCAATGGCACTTGTGTTATCACACAAAATTTGAGTTTTAGTAAAACTCAAGCCATAGTCTGTGAGTGTGTGTTGCATCCACAACACTTGAACACAACAACTTCCCGCTGCTACATATTCGGCTTCAGCAGTGGAGAGTGCTACTGAATATTGCTTCTTGCAAGACCAAGAAACTAACGAATCTCCTAAGAAATGACAAGTTCCGGATGTACTTTTTCTATCCATTCTATATCCACCAAAGTCAGCATCAGAAAATATTTTTAGAACAAAATCATTTCCAGAAGTATAAAATAATCCTAGATCCATGGTTCCCTTTAGGTAGTGAAAAATTCTTTTCACTGCCTTTAAGTGAGATTCCTTAGGACTGGATTGATATCTTGCACATAAGCACACAGAAAATATTAAGTCTAGTCGACTAGTTGTTAAGTAAATTAGACTTCCAATCATACCTCTAAAAGACGTTTGATCTACTGGTTTCCCAGCTTCATTAAGATCTAAAGAGTTTGAGTTACCAATGGGAGTACTTATACTCTTAGTGTTGTCATAACCATACTTTTTGAGAAGATCTTTAATATACTTATGTTGGGATATATAGGTTCCTTCTGGTTTTTGAGAAATTTTAAATCCAAGGAAAAAATTTAACTCACACATCATACTCATTTCAAACTCAGACTTTATTAGACTTGCAAAATAATTGGTTAAAGATTGCTGAGTTGAACCAAATATGATGTCATCAACATAAATTTGAACAATCAGAACATTTTTCTTATCTTTCTTTATAAAAAGGGTTGGACCTGAATTTCCCTTAACATGGTTATTTTGAAGTAAAAATCCAGTGAGTCTATCATACCAGGCTCGTGGGGCTTGTTTAAGATCATACAGAGCTTTGGTAAGTCTAAAAATATGATCAGGATGTTTTGTGTCTTCAAAGCCAGGAGGTTGTTCAAAAAAAACTTCCTCTTGAACATAACCGTTAAGAAAAGCACATTTCACATCCATTTGAAAAAGTTTAAAATTAAAGAATGCTGAAAAGGAAAGTAGAATACGGATAAATTCAAGTCTAGATACTAGAGCATAGGTTTCTTTATAGTCTATTCCCTCTTGCTGATTATAGCCTTTAGCAACAAGTCTAGCTTTATTTCTTACTATGACTCCATTTTTATCACATTTGTTTCTGAAACCCCATTTTACTCCAATAACAGAAGTTTCCTTAGGTCTTTCAACCAAGATCTAGACTTTGTTCCTTTCAAATTCATTTAGTTCATCTTGCATAGCTTTGATCCAATTATCATCACCTAAAGCTTCATCGGTGCTTTTTGGTTCTAATTGGGAATGAAATGCTAGATGTTCTATTTCATTTCTTAAGGAATTTCTGGTCCTTATAGGTTGATTTATATCACCAATTATACTATCACTGGGATGATTCTTAAGAAACACCGGATTTGGGTTTTGTAAAACCTCTTCATCAACATAGGGTAGAAAATATTCTCGGGTAAATGTTTCAGAAATATCTTCTTGAACATTTTCCTTATCAGAAGGATCTTCTATAAAGGCTTGACAATCAGTTTTTGAAAACACATCTGAGGATGTAGGTTGGGATAGTTTAAAAACAAAAGGATCAGACACATCAAATTTTACATGCACTGTTTCTTCAACAGTACAAGTATTTTTATTAAAAACTCTATAAGCCTTAGAATTTGTGGAATAACCTAAGAAAATTCCTTCATCAGATTTTGGTGCAAATTTTTGTAAGTTATCTTTAGTATTCAGAATTAATACTTTGGAACCAAAAACCTTGAAGTAGGATAGTCTCGGTTTTCTACCATTCCATAACTCATAAAGAGTTCTATTAAGAAAAGGTCTAATCAAAACTCGACTTATAGTATAACAAGCAGTACTTACAGCTTCAGCCCACAAATGTCTAGATATAGAATATTCACTCAACATGGATCTAGTTATCTCTTGAATAATTCTATTTCTTCTCTCAACTACACTATTTTGTTGAGGAGTTCTAGGTGCTAAAAAATTGTGAGTAATACCTTTCCTACTATAAAAAGTTTCAAAATAAGAATTTTGAAATTCTCTTCCATGATTACTATGAATAGTTTTCAATGGAAGATTTTTCTCATTTTTAACTTGTGCTCTAAAAATTTATAAATAAGAAAAACCTTCAGATTTCTTTGCTAGAAAATAGACCCAAGTAAATCTAGTGTAATCATCAACTAGAACAAACACATAGTATTTTCCTCCAATACTTCCAGTTTGTGTTGGACCGAAAAGATCCATGTGCACTAACTGCAATGCATCAGTCGTTGAGACTTCACCAATTGACTTAAAACTAGATTTATGTTTCTTTCCATATTGACAAGGATCAAAAACTTTGGAAGAATCAAATCTATGCTCCTGTATATCCTTAACTTGTTTCTGCTTAGAGAGTTTACATAAGTTTCTAAGGTTACAATGTCCTAGTCTTCTATGCCATAGCCAAGAATGATCTTCCATTGCACTTAGGCAAGGTATATCTTGGCTCCATAGGTATTCTAAGTTCAAAGTGTAAACATTCTCTTGCCTATTGGCTGAGAGAATAAACTCTTCCTTGGAATTCTGTACTAAGCACTTATCATTCCTAAAATTCACAAGGTACCCTTCATCACATAACTGACTTATGCTAATGAGGTTGTTCTTAAGACCCTTAACAAATAAAACATTTGAAATCAAAGTTTTTCCTAGAAGAAAAATATTACCAATACCAACAATTTCTCCCTTAGCATTATCTCTGAATGTTACCTTTCCTCCTTTTGTTTTGATAATCTTTTCAAAAATAGCTTTTGTTACCAGTCATGTCCGGGAACATCCACTATCCTTGTACCATGTATTGTTGCTGGTACTTCCTCTATCTTCCTGAAAACAAGAAAATAATTAGACTTCCAGAATCCAAACTTGCTTGGATCTGGAATTTCCAGATAACAAAATTTTAGGTACCCACATCTTCTTAGAGAAATAAGCTTTGTGAAATCCTGGAGATTGGGTTTTGTTTAAGGAACAATTCTTTGCCCAGTGACCACCACATTGACACTTGGTACAAAATGGGGCACTTTGAGGAACAAAATAATTGTTACTAAAAATTGGTTTTGCATGGGTATAACCAAATCCGGATTTATTTCTTAAAGGTCATATTTGGGAATACATTTTATCAAAATTTTCCTTACCAAGGGTAAAGTTCGATAAACACTTCTTTAAGGAAAAAATTTTGGACTTGGGTTTTATAACCAAGTTTTTATCTTCAAAATCATTAGATTTAGAACTATATCTCGGCTCGAAAACATTTTTCTTAGAAATTACTTTTTCTAACTCTTTAGAAAGTTTGTTCTTCTCAGAACATACTTCCTCAAGATTTTTCGAAATACTTATAAAATCAGCATTTTTCTTATCAAGATCTTTAGAAAGATCTGATATTTCTTTCGTAAAAATAGAATTCCTAGAGTTTTCTTTATCAAGTTTCTTATTGAGTTTATAGTTCTCAATCTCAAGAAGTTCAGCAAACCTAGAAACTTCTTCATAGGTAGGTGAAGTATTTTCTTCATCAGAAGAGGATTCTTCATCAGAAGAGTTATAATACTTACTATCATTAGAATTTAAAGATACATTGGTCAATGATTCAGCATTTTGTACCATAGCCATAATGCATTGATTGTTAATAGGTAGTCTGGCTACAAGACCAAGATTCTTCTATACTGATGATTCATAATCAGAAGATCCATCTGAAGAGTCACCACCACTGGCACTCCAGGTATCATTTGCTTTCAAAACATTCTTATCTTTGTCTTTATAATACTTCTTTATGTTCCTGTCTAAATGCCTTTCTTTCCTTTCTTTATTTTTAAGAAAAGTATAATCTGGTCTAATATGTCCTACTATCTTGCATTCATAACACGTGACTTCTCCATCTTTCCTATCTTTCCTTTTCTTTTTCTTATACTTGGATTGGAAATTTCTCTGTCCGTCTATCTTGTTCATCCTTAGAGTAGGATTTTCTAACTCTTTTTATGAGATTTCACTTTCACTAGAATCTGATTGGATGACCATCTTCTTAGACTTGGATCTTGTTACTCTCTCAGGTGTCTTAGCTTTCATCTGATTTGATGTAGTTATAAAAGCAACAGTACCATTCCCATTCTTCTTTTTGATGTTGTCAGCATCTCTCTTCATTTTAGTTTCATGTTGGAGAAGAGTTCCAAATAACTCATCAAGATAAATTTGAGTGACCATCCTGTTCTCATCTATAGCAGTTCTTTTGGATTCCCACTCATTGGGCATGATATCAATTATCTTATCTACAAGGGCTTCATCATCTAACCCTTTCTCTCCCATAGACTGTAAACTATTGACTATAGTCATAAATCTCCGTTGAAATTTACAAATTGGTTCACCATAAAGAAAATTGAAGCCATGGTATTCAGCTCTAAGCATAGCTCTCCTAGTCTCAATAACATTATAAGTTCCAAAGTGTGTAACCTCTAACTTCTTCCAGTAATAATTAGCTGATTCACAAGAAGAAATTTGGCTATATATATTTCTAGTCATTGAACAAAGTAAGGTAGTGCGTACCTTATAATTGAGTTGATACTCCTGCTTTTCCTGGTTAGGGAAAGTTCTAACTTCCTTATCAGGAATTTTATAATCACCAGTAAGCATAACAAAGTTGTCCACTCCGGTATTGATAACAAAAGTCTTCATTCGATCTCTCCAGTACTCATAGTCATTACCATCAAAGATCGGTGGTCTTGTAGGATTTAGATTATCAATCGAACCAACATTGACTCCTTCCATACTTAAAATAATTTTTGGCACAGAAACTTGTTAGTAGAAAAAGTTCGTAACCACAAAGTTCGGAATGACAAAGTTCGGAATGACAAAGTTCGGGACGACAAAGTTCGGAATTAAAAATTTAGCAAGAAAAACTTATACGTGAGTACAAGTATTTCAGAGACCTCCTCTGATACCAATTTTAGGATCGAAATAATGATGTAGATTCTCAATATACAAGAGGGGGGGTGAATTGTATACTTTAAAAATTTCCTTTGGAACCATTAATTTTGATTACGAATAACTATGTTTTCCTTAGATAAGGAAAGTTCTAAGTTTAAAAAAGTTAAACTAAGAAAATTCACAACACCTCTAACACCAATTAAGATCTTGGAATAAGGAATGAAGTTATAAACTTCAGATTCTATGTACTTTCTTAAAACTAGAAAGAGATTCCAAAAGTAGGTTCCGGAAATATGGATCCGGAAATTGAAACTTAACTAAAGATTACAATATGAGATTCTACCTTAAAGCATATAGAATCTAAATGAAATAGAGTACAAGTAAGGAAGTATAAGAAAGTTATACTTTCCTTACAATAAAATATGCAGCGAAAACAAACAAGTAGTAAAATTACAAGTAACAAGATATAAGTCTTTTAACCCAAAGAGAAGGGTATCCAACAACCTTGGATAAAGGTTCCTTGATTTATACTTTCAAGAAAGTCTGTCTTACCCACACCAGGGTAATCCCTCGATACGAAGATCAGAATATCTGTCTTGCTATCCCCACAAGCCCTCAACTTCAAGGTAGTTGGAACCTCTCTCTTCCTCACCAAGGAATCCCTCAAACTTCAAGGTAGTCGACACCTC
Source organism: Viscum album (assembly GCA_963277665.1). Taxonomy (NCBI): domain Eukaryota; kingdom Viridiplantae; phylum Streptophyta; class Magnoliopsida; order Santalales; family Viscaceae; genus Viscum; species Viscum album. Next base: position 130,298,227 of record OY728153.1, read on the forward strand.
TGTCTTCCTATCCTCGGAAGTCCTCAAATGTATTCACCAACATTCGGAGTCGCACGAAGAAAAAACTGAATGAGCGGTTCAATACGCACAAAGCATGAAAAGCATTCTCTCTCTAGAAATCATCTTAGAATCATGTGGTATCTAGATCGATCAACTTCATTGTGTCTTGAGCTCTTTCAAATGAGCTCCTATTTATAGGCTCGGTCGGCCTCCTTTCCAACGGTCATATTTTCCTTAAAAATCGGAGGGACCTGTACACATGCCACTTAACCAATGGTTAGTTTATAATGGAATAGAAGACATAGTTTTATAACAAAACAAGTGTAACAGAAAGTACGACATCGTTTTAAGTCTAACTCAAAAGTTCGGAGTGAAGATTCAGAGTGTAAGAAAAATATTAGAGTAGAAAAATTATAAAAGTGTAAGCAAAATGAAAGTTCGGAGTCTAAGAAAAAATAATATTCGAAGTCTAAATAAATTCGGAGTGTATAAAGAAAAGATGATCAGATTCTGTTTAATAGGTGAATTCAAAATGAGAATTCTGAATGACAATTAGTCATCAGAATTCGTAATGGGAATTTGTAATCAGGATTCGTCATTAGATTTCGGTGTCGAACTTCATGAGAGTTCGTATCCAGAATTCGGAGTGGAAGTTTATTAGATTTCGTATCTAGAATTCGGAGTGGAACTTCATTATAGTTCTCATCCAGAATTTGGAGCCTAAAACAGAATGCTTCGTATCAAAGTTTTAAACAATTCCGAGAATATAGAAATGAATCTGATTCTTATACTTAAGAAATATATGGATATAGATAATGAAAATATGATAAGGATAATTTTCCTTGTAAAAGCAATTTTCCTTATAAAAGCGATTTTCCTTATAAAAGAGATTTTCCTTATAAAAGCTATTTTCCTTATAAAATCAATTTTCCTTATAAAAGAAATTTTCCTTATAAAAGCAATTTTCCTTATAAAAGAAATTTTCCTTATAAAAGAAATTTTCCTTATAAAAGCAATTTTCCTTATAAAATCAATTTTCCTTAAAGATAAGGTGTTTGTGATTTTCAAAACAAGAAGGAATGGAAAAGTCATAAGGAAAACCTTATTGACTCAACAAAATCTATATCAAGTACAACATCATCCAACTTGATCACATGATAAGGGTTGGGGTGACACCATTGAAGGTGTGACACATGAAAAATTTCATTCATAGAACTATATTTTTGTGGAAGAGGCAATTGGTACACCATTGGACCAATTCTCTCTACAAACTCAAATGGTTCGACGAACCTGGATGTCAACTTTAATTATATCTATATCTGTCAGTGAACAAATCTAGGAAACACATAAATTAATACATAGTCACCCTTTGTAAACTATAGGGTTTATAAATATCTATTAGCATATGAATTCTTTCCACTTAGATCTGTATCCATACATTTATGAATCAGTTGAACCTGATACAATGTTTGCTACACAACACTCGATCCCAATAGCTCAAACCCACTGGATTCCATCGAATATAGAGGTGATATGCACTACTAACCATAAAGTTTCTCATATGGTGCTATCTGTAACATTTTCTGGTAATTTTTGTTATAGGAAAACTCCACCAAAGCTAGGTTCTTCTCCTAAGATCCTCTAAATTCTAGGACACATGATCACATCATATCACCATTCATCTATATAGTTTTCTCCTACTACCCATTTTCCTATGGGTGGAAAGCTGAACTCAATAAAACATGTGTATCAACCACCTTTTGTAATCCCTTCCAAAATCATGATTTAAATCATGAGTTGATATATGAAACAATAGTTTGTGGAACCTAGTGCAGATAGACTATCTCTCGAACATACATGTCTCATATCTACTCTACAGAGAAGGTATAATTTATAGGCATGAAATAAGCTACATTTTCTAGTATGTCCACAACAACCAAAATAGATTCATTATTATGATTCATCCATTGAAGACCCACCACAAATTTCAGGGTTACATTGTCCCACATCCGTTCCAAAATGGGTAAAAGGTGTAGTAAATCTCCGGGTTATTGATTCTTGTCCTTCACCTGATAAATGGTGTAATATCAAGTCACAAACATAGTTATTTCCATTTTCATTCCTAACAACCAAAATGGTCATCTTTGTTTATGGTTCATTTTGTCCACACCTAGATGTTCCTCCCAATTCAAGGCATAAAATTACCACATCAACTCCTCTTGCATACTCATAGGTACAACAATACAATTCTTGACATAGATGATCTCATCCTCATCTATGAGCTGATATGAACATGAATCCCCACCTTCAAGGATTTCCCTCAAAGTAAAGCATTTTGAATCCTCATACTTCATGACCTTGATCCATATCAAAAGTTTAAACTCCAATGAAATTTATATGAGAGTCATATACTCTCTACTCTTCTGAACTACCACATGAATCTCCACTAGTTGAGTCATCATTTCCTACTTAGTACTAAACTCGTAAACTACCTGAGTCTAAGCTTTCCTGCTCGAATCAGTAGTCACATTGTTTCATTTCTTGGGAATATTTTCTAGTTCAAAAAATAAATGACTACATATACTCATCCTATCTCTGATATCATAGATTCAAGTCTTGTTGAAAAAAAATACACTTCAACATATTAGGATCTATATACATTGTAAACTTTTCACACAAAAGATAATGATACAAACACTACAAATAATACACCACTATAGCCAACCCAAGTTCATTTTTAGGGTAGTTTAGTTCATGTGGACACAACTTCCGAGACCCATATTCCACAACTCGATCTCCCTCCATAAAAATAGATTAGAGTCTAATCCCAGAAGAATCATAATACAATATATACTCTTCACCCAACTAGGGTAACATCAAGACCAGTTCCTCTTTCAAATAATTCTTCAACTCCTGGAATTCCCTATCAAGTGCTTCTAACCATTCAAACATTTTCCCATTTTTATTCAAGCCCGTAAGTAGCCCTTCCAATTTGGAAATGTCATGGATGAACCTTCGATAATATCCTACTAAACCTAGAAAGTTTTGGATGTCAAAAATGTTCTTGGGATTCTCCCAAGAAACCAATTCATGTAACTTATATAGGTCAATAAACACACCTTCCTCCATGATGATCTGACACAATAACTGTACTTGATCAATCCAAAAATGAAACATATATAGAATGGTGTATAGATGATGAACTCTTAGTATACTCAAGATGATGTCAAGGTGTTGGGAATGATCTTCCCGAGTCTCAGATTACATAATATATTTCATCCACAAACACAATCACAAACTGATCCAGGTATGGATGAATGATTCTATTCATTAAGGCTATAAACACTATGGGTTTGTTCTTTAACCCAAATATAAGTACGATGAACTCATAAAGGCCATAAATATTTCTAATAGTAGTCCTTTGTATATCACAAGTTTGAAATCTCAACTTATTATACCCTAATCACAATTCGATCTTGGAAAAGACAAAAACTCCACTCAACTTTTCAAAAATATCATCAATACATGGAAGAGGTTGCCAGTTCTTCACATTCATCTGGTTCACCTTCTGGTAATCAACACATAAGCACAAAATCCTATAATCCTTCTTAGAAAAGAATACTGGTGAACCCTAAGGTGACATACTCAGGTGGATAAACCCCTTATACTCCATATCCTCTAGTTGAGTCTTGAACTTGTGTATCTCTATTGATTACATTCTATAAGGTGGAATAGAGACTAGCCTAGACCCCGGTATAAGCATACTAGTGAATTTAACATCTCTCTCAAGTGTAAACCCTAATAATTCTTCAAAAAAACATCCTAAAACTTTTCCACTATGGTTGGAAATACATCAATTCTTTATCCCTACATAATCCATCAATAGACATGATACATAGGCTATAAGATCTCTTATTTTCTGAGTAGTTGTCCCTACTCAGCCTGCATATATATCCCACTCTCCATGGTGAATGCAGTTTTCACCCTTAGAAAATGTAAAATTCACTCTCCTCTAGTAATAATAAATGTGGGCTTGATATGAAACTAGTCAATATATACCTATAATTAGTTCAAAGCCTTACATGTTAAGAATATTGAGATTACATATGAAACCATACTCCCCAATCTCAAGAGAACATCCCTTTGACAAACATATGTCTCTAGATTGTACTCCCAATGGTGTATCTATCATCACAAACCTGCTATAAAACTCCACCACCAAGCTCAAACAATTAACAATATTTTCAAATCTAAAGGAATGAGAGGCACCAGTATCAAATAAGGCACTAGATATTATATAAACTATGAGAATAGTACCTATGAAAGTCAATAGTCTAGCCTCTCTATCTACAAGTGTAGGTTGAGTGACATGTAATTATTCTTCCCCTCTTCCTTGTGATGCATTTTGACTCCACTGAGTTGTGACACTCTGATGATATGGGTTCTCTTTCCTAGATGCACCACATATACTTCCTCTGCTGACTTTTCTATTTGAACTCTAGTTTCCTAGCTGATATGGTGCAGAGGGTCCCCTCTTTTGAGATGGTATGTCAGTATGATATACTCTATAATACCAAATGTAGGATCGAAATAAAAGAGATACAGATGAAAGTATCTAATGATGCTTAAAATACAAGAGGGAGGTGAATTGTAGACTTTCAAAAAATCCATTGGAACTTTTAAAGATGGTTATGTTTAAGAAGGTTAAACAAGGTAATTCACAAAACCTCTAGTTCTACACACTTTCTTGATTCCGGAAATATGATTCTGAGAAAGTGATTACAGAAAAGATGATTCTGGAAATGAAACTTAATGAAAGTTTACAATGATGAAGATTATACCTTAAAGAATATATAATATAACTATATTAGAGTATAAGTATAAGTAAGTATAATATAGTTATACTTTCCCCAACAATACAAATTGCAGCGGAAATCTTGTAACAAAAAAAGTAACAAGTAGAAAATTGTTTAACCCAAAGAGAAGGGTATCCAACAACCTTGGATAAAGGTCCCTTGATTTTTACTTTCAAGAATGTATGTCTTACCCACACCAGGGTAAGCCCTCGATACTAAGATCATAGTCTATCTTGCTATCCCCACAAGCCCTCAACTTCAAGGTAGTCTGCACCTCTTTCTTCCTCAGTAAGGAAGCCCACAACATCAAGTTAGTCGGAACTTTTGTCTTCATATCCCCGGAAGCCCTCGATTGTACACATCAAAAATTGGAGTCACACTAAGAAAATATGAACAAGAAGTTTAGTACACATAAAGCAATGAGAGTATCTCTCTAGAAATCACTTCAACATCATGTAATCTCTAGAGTCATAGAATAGTTCATCAAAGTTGTGGGCTCTTTCAAATGAGCTCTTATTTATAGGCACGACTTCAACAGTTGGATCCCTCTTCCAAAGTTCATATTTTTCCTTGAATTTCAGAGGGACCTATACACATGTAACTCAACCAATGGTTATTTTATAACTAAAAGCATGACATAATTTTATAGCAAAAACAATTGTAAGCAGAATTATGGTTACATAACTAAAATCCAATATTCGAAATGTAAGCAAGTGAAATATCAGAGTCTAACCAAAAATGAATTCGAAGTCTATAATAAAAGGATATTCAGATTCCTTTTTCTAGGAATTCAGAACCTGAATTATATAGATTTCTAAAGTCTGAATTTCAAAGAAATTTGGAATCTGGATTCAGAGGAATTCCGAACTAGAACATACAATGTTTAGAGTCAAATTTCATGAGAATTCAGAGTCAGAACTCATCAGATTTTGGAGTCTGTATTCAGAGAACTTAGAGTCAGAACTCGGAAGAGTTCGTAACAAGAATTTATAATCAGAATTCGGTGTCAGAACTCAGAAGAGTTCGTAACCAGAATTCGTAATCAGAATTCGGAGTCAGAACTCAGAATAGTTCGTAACCAGAATTCATATTCAGAATTCGGAGTCAGAACTCAAAAGAGTTCCTAACCAGAATTCGTAATCAAAATTCGAAGTTAGAACTCAGAAGATTCGTTACCAGAATTAGTGTTCAGAATTCATATCCAAAAACAAAATGCTTCATATCTTGATATTTATAAGATTCTGAGGTTTTTGTTACAAACCAGATTTTATACTTAGAAAAATTATGATATATACAATGAATACATGGTAAGGATAAACTTCCTTGGGGAAGGAAATTTTTCCTTATAGAAGTAAACCACAGGGTAGAAAGATATTTTCCTTGAGATAAGGTGTTTTTGACTTTCAAAACAAGAAGGAATGGTAATGTCATAAGGAAAACTTATTGTCTTAACAATCTCCCCCATGTATGATGGAATGGAAAATCCATAAAGAAATCCTTATTGACTCAACAATCTCTCCCTTTTTGGAAAGCACAAACATCCTTACGAAAAAAGAATATAAGTACTTAGAAATTTTTTTCAAGATTTTGAAATAAAACTTATCTCCATTTTCACATTGGCAAAGATGAATATAACTAACTCCCCCTTAGGATTTGGAACCCTAAGGATTATATTCTAGATTTCCGGAATGAGATTTTTCATTATATTGAGTATGGAAATATTTGGAAGAAAACTCCCCCTTAGATAAACTCCTCCTTACTTAGGGATATTTCTTTTATACTTAGAATTATTTTTCCTTCTCCCCCTTTGTGATTCTAAAAAAGAGATTGAGGGAATGGAAAAAAATATGGTACCTAAAATATTACTAAAAACATCCAAAAAACCAAGTAATCCACAATTATATTAAGATTGGAAGAATTTTTCATGGAAAGAAAATACAACAAAAGATCAGATTCATTTTCCTTCCTTTTACTTGGGTATGAATTTCTTCACAATGGTTTTCAGCTTCTTTAGCTCCTTGTGATCTTCCACAACTTTCTTCTCTAAGGCATTGATCCTATCATCCTAAGCCTTTAGAGCCTCTGCCTAAACCATCAACAAGTCATCTTTCCTTACTATTTTTTCTTCAATCTCGATCTGGAGATCCCTTTCCCTTTTCCAGCTTTGAGCAACAGAGTTCAGCTTACCATTCAGATCATTGACCTCCTGAATCTGAGTATTCTGCTCAAGATTTAGCTTTTCCTCAAAGCTATTTTTGAGATCCTTGATTTTATTGTCTTGACTATCAAAATTTTCATTAACATAATTTTGAAACTAATCACGCTCTCTCAAATATTCGACTATATTATTTGACCAGCTGACTACTTTCTTACAAGATTTTCTGTGGGCATCGTAGTTGATAAGGAAGTTCTTGTAATCAGCCTCAATCTTTATGAACATATCTATCACCATGGATACTGAATTTGATTTCTGTTTCATTTTATGTTGGAGCATCTGACATATGGAGTCAATGGTATGAAATATCAGAATGGTGTCAACAAACTTCTTCAGTGATTGAATGATAAAGTCATGTCTCGGAGCTGATGATTCTGAATCTGACACTTTTCTTGGTGACGTTTCTTCTTCTAGCTCAACAAGATTCCTCCAAGAAGATCCACCCGATTCCTTCTTCCTTAAAGAATCTTTGGTAGGTGTACAAGCAATCACCTGTTTTCCCTTGTCGGTTCTCAGAACAGCTTCTTCATCTGGAGATTCATGCTCACTTTCAGTCAACTGAACAATTGTATCTTCATTAATTTTTTCTTTCTTAGCTCCTGCCTCAATATCCTCAGGGTGTATAAAGTGATGATTATATCTTTCTTCCTCATATAATTTATTAACCTATTCTTCACCCTTCTCATCTTCACCAGGGGTAGAAAGTTTCGAGAATCCGGCTTGAGAAGTCCGGATTGACAATTTTTTCGAAGCACTTTACTTCTCATGAAAGTATTCAAATTGCTTTATCAGATTAGTTGTATCATCACTGATTTCATCTTCTTGTACTTATTCTGCATCTTCCTTTTCTTCAACAACCTTTTCAAGAACATTTTCTTGAGTGAGAAATTTCTTACCCGGAGTCTCAGGTAATAGTTCCCCCAGGAATGATTTTGGTACCAGGATATTCTTGGATGCTATATTAGTATCCCTTAGAAGGGATTGAACAATATCAACCTCTGAAGTCTTCTTCTTCTGCTTCTTCTCTTTGGATTTCTTCTCAAGCTCTTCAGCAGTCTTCTCTTTTAAAGCCTTGGCCTCAGCAGGATCTGGACCAAACTGTGGTTCCCCTTCGATCCAATTCTTTTTGTCTTCCCTCCACTTGGAAACAACCTCATCCGGATAAGCTTTCTGCTTATTGGGATTTAGAGGTGTGGATTGGGTTTCTTTAGCCTCTGGGATTTTTTCTTCTTCTTCCACTTCATTCAACTTTCTCTTCTTTCCAGCCTTTTTTTATGGTTCAGGAACCTATTGTTCCTTCAGAGCATCTTAAGCCTCTTCCTATAGTAAGTCATAGAATTCTCATGTCTCTTTAGAGAAACCAACCTTCATCCTCTTGAGAGTGTCATCATTAATTAGCATAACTCTGCAAATCCTCGACTTTGAACTTTAAGGGATTTTGAAGGACTCTAAGAACCGAACAATCAACTTGGAGAATAGGGTAGGATACATGATTATCTGTGATCACAAATTCCCATTCTTGATATTATCAATAATAATGAGAATATGCTTCATCATATTGATCTTCCATAGATTTACCAAAAAATCCAAGATATATATATCACTTTCCATCAGCGTGTCCTTGTCACCCTTTCTCGTTATGATAAAACCCTGAACCCACAACTCAAGGATCCGATTATTTGTAGAAAAATAAGCAATATTTTTGGTCTGTACATCTATAAGTCCAAGACACTCCATAGCCTTGACCATTAAAAAACTTCCTTGAACATCTGGAATCTTGTGGGAATAGAACTCGACTTCCCCTTCACAAGACAGCCCCACCAAGCTAGTAGCCTTGGTGTATGAGAGGGTATATGTTTTTACATAACTCTTTAATGAAAACTTATCTCTCCCTTCTTCCTTAAAGAAACAAACGGACTCATAAAAATCAATGAGTAGATCTGGATACACCAAGTCTTGAGCTCCAAGGTTTGATATGAAAACACTTTCCCATCCATTCAGCTTGAGGTTTTTAGAGATAATGGAGTAACACTTGTTGAAGAAGTTTGGATGCACTAGAATTTCAATGTATACTTGACACTCTGCAATCGTCTTGACAAAAGACATCTCTTGAGAAGGAACTTCACCAGACATTCGGACTTGAGAAACCTTTGAAAATCTGGAATGGGCTTTTGAAGTAGGGAAGAGTTCGGCACGCAAAATCTTGAAAACCAATGTGGGAAAACCATCGGGGGTCCCCTTTTATAGGTGTTGATGTGACTATTCATCTTCCCATATCAATCCAATGGATGAGAATTCTTCTGATCCAATCTGACAGTTGAAATGATAGCCATAAGAAAAATTTTGTAGGATCCTATATTTTGAGGTTTTTAAAATATCATTCGGATTTATGAAAACTAGAATCCGGGAAATTTTAAAAATAAAAAAAATAAACTACCAGCAAGTAAAAAGTGATTATGAAAACTCAAGAAAGAATCATACCTTTTGGATTATTAGGAGAATTATTCATATTGAGGAAAATTATTCTTGAAAGACTTTAGATTCCGAAAAAAAATCTTCAGTACAGAAAAAAATTGAGTACGCAGATCCTCATTACGAAAATATTTATTACGAAAATCTTCATTACGGAAATCTTTATTACAAAAATCTTCATTACAAAAAACTTCATTACAAAAATGTTCATTACAAAAATTTTAGACTATGAACAAATTCAGGACAAAAAATTTGAAAACAAAACTGACTACGAAAAATAAATTTCATTACAAAAAATTTGAAAAACATCATTATGAAATTTTTTGAAAACATCATTACGAAAATTTTGAAAACTTTATTACAAAAATTTTGAAAACTTCATTACGAAATTTTTTGAAAACTTCATTACGAAAATTTTGAAAACATCATTAAGAAATTTTTTGAAAACTTCACTACGAATTTTTTTGAAAACTTATGAACAAATGCACTCCCCCTATTAAAAGAAGTTTATTACTGTAAGGAGATTGGTTTCAACAAGATGTTAATAAGAAAGATTACCTTATGGTTATCATTACTAACTTCTATTTAATGTATTAAAATCTATCAGAGGGTAAAGATTTTGTGAAAATATCACCAAGTTGATCATGATTTCTGATAAATTAGAGAATGATATCTCCTTTTTGTGTGTGATACCTAAGGAAGTGATGTCTAATATCTATGTGCTTTTCATGAGAGTGATGTGTAGGGTTTTTACTAAGGGAAATGGCACTTGTATTATCACACAAAATTTTTGTTTTAGTAAAACTAAAACCATAGTCTATGAGTGTGTGTTGCATCCACAACACTTGAGCACAACAACTTCCAACTGCTATGTATTTAGCTTCAGCCGTGGAAAGTGATACTGAGTGTTGCTTCTTAAATGACCAAGAAACTAATGAATCTTTTAAGAAATTACTAGTTCCTGATGTACTTTTTCAATCCATTCTACATCCACCAAATTCAGCATCTGAAAAACGTTTTAAAACAAATTCATTTCCATAAGTATAAAAGAGTCTTAAATCCATGGTTCCCTTTCAGTAAAGAAAAATTCTTTTCACTGCCTTTAAATGAGATTCCTTTGGATTGGATTGATATCTTGCACATAAGCATATTAAAAACATTAAGTCTGGACAACTAGCTATCAAGTAAAGTAAAATTCCTATCATACCTCTAAAAGATGTTTGATCTACTGGTTTCCCAGCTTCATCAAGATCAAGTGTGCTTGAGGTTCCAATGGGAATACATATACATTTAGTGTTGTCATATCCATACTTTTTAATAAGATATTTAATATAATTATATTGGGATATATAAATTCCCTATGGTTTTTGAGAGATTTGGAAACCGTGGAAAAAATTTAACTCACCCATCATACTCATTTCAAACTCAGATTTAATTAGATCCGCAAAAGAATCAGCTAATGATTTCTGAGTTGAACCAAATATAATGTCATAAACATAAATTTGAACAATAAATTTTTTTTTCTTATCCTTCTTTATAAAAAGGGTTGGATCTGCACTTCCTTTGACATAATTATTTTGAATAAAAAATTCTGTAAGTCTATCATACGAGGCTCAAGGGGCTTGTTTGAGTCTATACAAAGCTTTGGTATGTCTAAAAACATGATCAGGATGTTTTGTATCTTCAAAACCAGGAGGTTGTCCAACAAAAACATCATCTTGAACATAACCATTAAGGAAATCACATTTTACATCCATTTGAAATATTTTGAAATTTAAGAATGCTGCAAAGGAAAGTGAGATACAAATAGATTCAAGTCTAGCTACTAGAGCATAGGTTTCTTCATTGTCTATTCCTTCCAGTTGATTATAGCCTTTAGAAACTAATATAGATTTATTTCTTACAATGATTCCATTTTCATCACACTTATTTGTGAAGACCCATTTTACTCCAATAATAGAAGTTTCCTTAGGTCTTTCAACCAAGGTCCAGACTTTATTCATTTCGAATTCATTTAGTTCATCTTGCATGGCTTTAATCCAATCATCATAACCTAAAGATTCATCATTTATTTTTGGTTCTAATTGGGAAAGAAATGAAATATGTTCTACTTCATTTATTAAGGAACTTCTATTCCTTACAGGTTGATTCACATATCCAATGATACTATCACTAGGATGATTCTTTAGAAACAACTGATTTGGGTTTTGTAAAACCTGTTCATCAACATAGGGTAGGAAATATTCTGGGGTAAATGTTTCAAAAGTATCTTCTTGGACATTTTCCTTATCATAAGGATCTTCTAACAAAGGTTGACAATTAGTTTTTGAAAAAACATCTGAAGATGTAGGTTCGGGTTGTTTAAAAACAAAGGGATCAGTTTCATCAAATTTCACATGTACTATCTCTTCAATAGTACAAGTGTTTTTGTTGAAAACTCTATAAGACTAAGAAGTTGTCGAGTAGCCTAAGAATATTCCTTCATCAGATTTTGGTGTGAATTTATGAATATTATCTTATGTATTAAGAATTAATACCTTGCAACCAAAAACCTTAAAGTAGGAAAGTATAGGTTTTATACCATTCCCTAACTCATAAGGAGTTTTATTAAGAAAAGGTCTAATCAAAACACGATTTATAGTATAACAAGTAGTACTTACAGCTTCAGCCCAAAAAATTTTGGATACAGAATACTCGCTCAACATGGTTCTAGTTATATCTTGAAGAATTATATTTCTTCTTTCAATAACACAATTTTTTTGAGGTGTTCTGGGTGCTGATAATTTATGAGCCATTCCTTTTCTACTACAAAATGTTTCAAAATCATAATTTTGAAATTATCCACCATGATCACTATGAGTAGTTTTCAATGGAATATTTTTCTCATTTTTAACATGGTCTCTAAAACTTTTTAAATAAGAAAAAGCTTCAGATTTCGTTGCTAGAAAATAGACCCACGTAAATCTAGTATAATCATCAACCAAGACAAATACATAATATTTTCCCCTAATACTTCCAGTTTGTGTAGGACCAAAGAGATCTATATGAACTAACTATAATGCATCAGTAGTCGGTACATCACCGACTGATTTAAAACTTAATTTATGTTGCTTTCCATATTAACAAGGGTAACAAACTTTTTAAGAATCGAATCTATGCTCCGGTAGATCCTTTACTAATATTTTATTAGAAATTTTGCATAAGTTTCTAAGGTTACAGTGTCCTAACCTTCTATTCCATAACCAAGATTGATCTTCCATTGCACTAAGTCAAGGTAGATATTGGATCCTATGTTCTTCTAAGTTTAATGTGTAAACATTATCCTGTCTGTGGGCAGAAAGAATAAACTCTTCCTTGGAATTGTGTACTAAGCAATTGTCATTCCTAATATTCACATGGTAAGCTTCATCACATAATTGGATTATGATAATGAGGTTGTTCTTATGACATTTCATGAATAAATCATTTGAAATAAAAGTTTTTCCAAGTAGAACGATGTTACCTATACCAATAATTTCTCCTTGAGCATTATCTCCAAAAGTAACTTTTCCTCTTTTCATCTTGATAATATTTTCAAAATAATTTTTGTTTCCAATCATATGTCGGGAACATCCACTATCCATGTACCAATTATTGGTGTTTTTACCTTCTCTATTTTCTTGAAAATAAGAAGAAGTTGGGTTTTCGGAATCCAAACTTGCTTGGATTCGGAATTCTCAAAAAGAAAAATTTTAGGAACCCACATCTTTTTAGAAAAATAGGCTTTATGAAATCCTAAAGACTGGGTTTTGTTTAAGGAAAAAAAAATTCCCAGTGTCCACCACACTGACACTTAGTGCAGAATGGAGCACTTTGAGGTACAAAGTAATTATTATTAAAAATCAGTTTAGAACCAGTATAACCAAAACCATAACTATTATTTAGAGTTCGGATTTGAGAGTACATCTTATCAAAATTTTCTTTACCTAAGTTAAAGTTTGATAAACACTTACTCAAGGAAAAAATTCAGATTTCAGTTTGATAACCAAGTTCTTGTCTTCTAAAACATTTGATTTGGAACTAGAGCTAGGCTCAAAAAAATACTTAGAAATTAAAATTTCTAGATCTTTAGAAAGTTTATTCTTATCCTAATTTACTTTCTCATGAGTTTTTTAAATACTTTCTAAATAAACATTTTTCTTATCAAGATATTTAGAAAGATGTGATATTTTTTAGTAAGAATAGTATTCCTAGATTTTTCCTTATCATGTTTTTTCATGAGTTTTGAGTTCTCAATCTCAAAGAGTTTGGAAAACCTAGGAACTTCTTCATAGGAAGGTAAAGTATTAACTTCATCAGAAAAATATTCTTCATCCAAAGAGTTATAATATTTATCATTACTATAATTTGAATTTAAAGAAACATTGGTTATTGATTCATCATTGTGTACCTTAGCCATTAAACAATGATTTTTAATAGGTATTCTGGCTATTAGACAAAGATTCTTCTATCGATAAGATTCATAATCTGAAGATTCATCTGAAGAGTCACTACCACTGGCACTCTTGGTGTCATTAGATTTTAAGACTTTCTTAGCTTTAGCCTTGTAATTCTTCTTTCTGTTTCTCTCTGAATTCCTTTACTTTCTTTCATTTCTCTTAATCATAGGACAATCATGTCTTATGTATACAACTCTCTTGAATTCATAACATGTAACTTATGAATCTTTCTTATCTTTCCTTTATTTCATTTTGTATCTAGATTGGAAATTCCTCTGTCCGTCTATCTTGTTCATTCTTCGAGAAATATTTTCTAACTCATTCTCTGAGGATTCACATCCACTTGATTCAGATTGGATAACAACCTTCTTAGACTTAGATCTAGTAACTCTCTTAGGAGTCTCGGCTTTCATATGGTTTAAAGTAGTAGTAAAAGAAACACTTCCATTCCCATTCTTCTTTTTTACATTATCAACATATCTCTTCATTCTAGTTTCATATTGAATAAGAGTTCCAAACAGTTCATCAAGATAAATCTGAGTAACCTTTCTGTTCTCATAAATAGCATATCTCTTAGATTCCCACTCATTGGGCATGATGTCTATGATCTTATCAATAAGAGTTTCATCATGTAATCCTTTCTCACCCATGGATTTTATTCTATTCACAATGGTCATAAACATTTGTTGTACTATTCTTATGGGTTCTCCATAAGGAAAGTTAAAGCTATGTTATTCATCTCTTAACATATCTCTTCTTGTTTTTATGACTTTAGATGTACCAAAATGTGTAACTTCAAGTTTCTTCCATATACAATTTGCTGCTTCACAAGATTAAATTTCGCTTTATATATTTATAGTCAGGGAGAAAAGCAAAGTATTTCATACCTTATAATTCAGTTGATATTCATGCTTTTCCTGATTGGTAAAGGTACTAACTTCTTTTTTAGGGATTTTATATCCTCCAGTAAGAATAAAAAAATTATCAACACCAGTATAGATAATGAAATCCTTCATGTGATCTCTTCAATATTCATAATCGTTTCCATCAAAAATAGGTGGTCTTGTTGGATTGAGATTATCTACGGAAACAACATTGATTCCTGCCATCATATAGAAAAATATTTGCACCCAAAATTGTTAGTAATAAAAGTTTGTAAACAAGGAAAATATTCCTAAGAAAGGAAAAAGTAGAACAAGAGTATCTCTAAGAAAAAATGAATCTGAACATTATGAGTCCGAAAAACTGATTCTGAGAAAAGAATGAGATGAATTCTCTTCTGAATCTAATCGTGAGATTAATTCAGATTGAACCAAAATTATGAAGCCAATTGTTAGATTGGTTCAGGATTCAAGTTCACCTACTCTGATACCAATTATCGAGATGGTATGTGAGAATGATATACTCTATAATACCAAATGTAGGATCGAAATAAAATATATACTACGTAAAGTATCTAATGATGCTTAAAATAAAAGAGGGGGTGAATTGTAGACTTTAAAAAAATCCTTTGGAACTTTTAAAGATGTTTATGTTTAAAAAGGTTAAACAAGGTAATTCACAAAACCTCTAGTTCTATACACATTCTTGATTCCGAAAATATGATTCTGAGAAAGTGATTCCAAAAAAGATGATTTTAGAAATGAAACTTAATCAAATTTTACAATGATGAAGATTCTACCTTAATGTGTATATGATCTAACTAGATCATAGTTCAAGTATAATGAATTATAAGATTGTTATAATTTCCTCAACAATACAAATTGTAGAGGAAAACTTGTTACAAAACAAGTAACAAGTAGTAAATATTTTAACCCAAAGATAAGGGTATCCAACAAACTTGGATAAAGGTACCTTGATTTTTACTTTCAAGAAAGTATATCTTACCCACACCAGGGTATTCCCTTGATACTAAGATTAGAGTCTGTCTTGTTATCCCCACAAGCCATCAACTTTATGGTAGTCGGCACATCTGTATTCCTCATAAAGGAAGCCCTCAACTTCAAGGTAGTCGGGACCTCTGTCTTCCTATCCCCGAAATCCCTCAATTGTACACAGCAACAATCAGAGTCGCACTAAGAAAATCTGAAGAAGAAGTTCAGTACGCAAAAAGAAATGAGAGTCTATCTCTAGAAATCACTTCAACAACATGTAATAGTTAGAGTCATAGAATAGTTCATCAAAGTTGTGGTCTCTTTCAAATGAGCTCTTATTTATAGGCATGACTTAAATGGTCAACTACATGTTCTAACAGTTATATTTTTCCTTGAATTTCGGGGGGACCTGTACACGTGTAACTCAACCAACAGTTAGTTAATAACTGAAAGAATGACATCGTTTTATAGAAAAAACAAGTGTAAGAAAAAGAATGGTTACATAACTAAAACCCAATATTCGGAATGTAAGCAAGTGAAAGATCGGAGTCTAACTAGAAATGAATTTGGAGTCTATAATACAAGGATACTCGTATTTTGTTTTCTAGGAATTCAGAACCTGAATTCTATAGATTTTTAGAGTCTGAATTTCAAGGAAATTGGGAATCTGGATTTATAAAAATTTGGAACCATAACTTACAAATTTTGGAGTTAGAGTTCAAGAGAATTTAGAGTCAGAACACATAAGAGTTGGGGGTCTGTATTCAGAGAACATGGAGTCAGAAATTAGAAGATTTCATAACCAGAATTCATAATCAGAATTCGTAATCAGAATTCAGAGTGAGAACTTAGAAGAGTTTGTAACCAGAATTCGTAATCAGAATTCGAAGTCAGAACTCATAAGAGTTCATTACTAGAATTCATATTCAGAATTCGGAGTCAGAACTAAGAAGAGTTCATAACCAGAATTCATAATCATAATTTAGAGTCAGAAATCAGAAGAGTTTGTAACCAGAATTTGTATTCAGAATTAGGATCCTAAAACAGAATGCTTCATATGTAGTTATTTATAAGATTCCTAGATTTTTGTTACAAACCAAATTTTATACATAGAAAAATTATGATATGAACAATGAAAACATGGTAAGTATAAATTTCCTTGGGGAAGGAAATTTTTCCTTATAGAAGTAAACCACAGGGTAAAAATAGATTTTCCTTGAGATAAGGTTTTTGTGATTTTCAAAACAAGAAGGAATGGTAACGTCATAAGGAAACCTTATTGTCTTAACAATCTCCCCCAAGTATGAAGGAATGAAAAAGACATAAGGAAAACCTTATTGACTCAACACCCTCCCCACACCCTGGTTCTCTCTATCTCCTCCATCACTAACTATCTTCCATGAGTTCCTATAAAACCTTTATAGATGTCCCATTTTCCAGAGCCTTTAAAATCCACTGGTAGTCAGGGAAAATATTTTTGGAAGTGTCCTGACCTACCATACTGGTGGAAAAGTACATGTGTAAGGTCTTATGTAATTGACACCTCCCTCTGGCTACTCGCATTACCACTACATTGGAAAAAACTTCTCATAATTATTCTTCCTACTTTAAAAAAGTTGCACCTCCTTATCATATACCATAAAGCACCTCTATGCCACCAGACTCCTATTTTAGGTTCCCCTCAGATATGAGATTCTAATTCACTGCTTCTGTAAACTTCTTCAACCTGAATATATTTACCCAGTACATAATATCACAGTTAATGAAATCCTGAAACTAATTTTTTGTGGTAGCCTCATCTTTTTCCAACGCTGGAATAAAGCATTGAAAATCTATAAAGGGACCTGAATAGTTCATCACAGACATGCTCCCATGAGTCAATCTCATGAACACATTTTATCTCTCATCTCTTGATGTGTATAAATAAAATATATCCATGAACTTATTTTGAAAGTCATTCCATTCCATTTTCTCTATATTTCCATCCCGATTCTAGATGTCCCACCATCGCTTCACCTGACCACATAACATATAGACATTAAATTTTATTCTCTTCTCAACAGGAGTCTCCAAGTGGTCATGTATAGTCAGGATAGACTCAATCCAAAACTCAGCTCCCTCCATCCCAACTTCTCCAGTAAACATAAGATGGTGATACAACTAGAATACCCTTGTTATATTAGACATTCATTTCATGAACCACCCTAAGTCTCTTTCCTTAAATTTCATCAAGAAAGTAAAGACCTCTAATAACATATCCTTTACTTCCTTAACCATCATTATCAATGCCTTAGTTTCCACTATTGGTGGATAATCATCATTCATATCCTCATGTATTAATCTCAACAAACATCGACATTGAGGAATACCACTATAATTCCAAAATCATGTCTTAGGACTCGTAAAACAACTTTATCACATTACATAAGGGTAAAATCAAAAAAAATCACCACATGCCTTTTCTCAAAACCTCACCATGTCGTCAAAACTGAGGATCTATGAATACCCTTAACCACCCTACACCTAGGTCCTAGTTTATAAGGGAAAACACATTATCATTATTCATATTCCATTATAAAACCATTTATTCACATTTTCCATCATTTTACCATTTTGGATTTCATATTTGGGACAATTTTCAATTCAATTTCACAAGAAGGGAAAAACAGTTCCAATTCAACAGCTTACCCAAAACATGTTTTCTCATGCATGACTAAAATGATGAATGTCATAAAATAATCATGATTTCCTTGATAGATGCATGTATACTCAAATCTCAGGCTTTACCAGTCCATGATTCATAACTCAAAAATTCTTTGAAATAATAAAAATACCACACAACAAGTGTGTCACCCAAGGTGAAATAATATCTAACTATAACAACACAAATCAATAACACAAATCCCACCCTGGGTACTTGGGGTTTCCCCCATACATGGGTTTATAACTCCCATTAATGAACTCATGTCCAAGGCCCAACTCTCCATAATCTTCTATACGCCTTTCCTAGACAGATAGGCAACCGAAAAGAAAATAAAACCTACATTGATACTACTTTATATCATCTCAACCTAGGTGACACACCCCGGTTCCCCAAGCTCGACCACCACATGAACTCAGGCACACCTCCCCAAGCACCAGATGCTACTGAATAATAGAGAGGGTCTGATATATCAATCATGGGGAGAATATACCCTCTTATTTAGAGTAATACACCATAGGAAAATAATAGACAATAAATGAATAACTTATAAACATAAAAAAACATTACATGTATCACAAGATGTCCAAAACTGTTAATACAATATCATAACTGAACTGTAGATATTCCATGAAAAATTACTTCCCAAGTGTCAAAATGAAAACTCAAAAGTAAAGACACTTACAACTCCCAGATGGGTCCCAAACCAAATCGGGTTCCCTCATCCATGCTTTATCCATAATTCAGCTATCTAAGATAGGGCATTTTTCATTATGCTTTCCAAAAAACACAAAGTCTATTCAGGTACCGATCAAGAATCCTGAGTAGGGTTTGATTATAACTCATTATACCACCCCCAATGCGGTTTAAAACAATATCCATTCAATAATAGTGTATGTAGTTTTTAAGGAAATAAATTCAATGCAAAAGTAAATATTTATCACATTATTAATTATTCTTTATTTAACCACATAACCCCCCAGGTTATCGAGGACACCTGAACCTCAATACCTACTTTGTCCCATGTCAACGTCTGAACTATCCCTAAGGGATATCATATATCTGAAAGACATTTCTACCATTCATTATCAAAATTCACATCTGAAAAAATTCATAAAACATGTAAATCATCCCGGCTTGAATAATGTTCATGTAGGGATCTAACCTCAAGGGTCTAATGAGAGTGAGAATAAACAAATCATAATAGTTTTCTAGTAAAATGGGGGAGCTCTCACATTATTTCCCTTGTGATAAATCCAAAGGATCTCGTTGTCCCTTGGAAATCAAAATGGAAGCTCTTGTGGTCTTTATCCTCAAAGGGTCTCATGATCCTTTGGGTAATAAAAATAGAAGCTATCAAGGTCTTCCTCCCCGAAGGCTCTCAAGGTCTTTTGGGTAATCCCTCGCTCACACCATTGTTAACCCATCTGTTGCTCCATGCCAACATAATCATAACCATGTGAAATACAACCAATAGTCATTTCACAAGGCATTCCATTAATTAATTCATACAATTAATTAACCACACTTTTTTCATTAATTAATACACCAATTAATTAATCATATCAATTTATTTAATTAATTCAGTAATTAATTTATCATTTATATCCCATTAATTATGTTTCCAATTAATTAATCACATATCTTCCATTAATTAATTCAAAAACTAATTAACACTATAAAACCCTTTAATTAATTCTATAATTAATTAATACAATAAAATAATATCAATATCCCATAATTAATTAACCAATTAATTAATCTCAAATTAAAATTCAACATTTCAATAGTTAAATAAAAAATTAATTATCCCTATTTATATAATTTAATTCTTTTATAATCAATTCATCAATTAATTGTCTCAATTACACAATTCAATTATTCAATAAAATCCCCAATTACTCAATTAATTAATTGACCATATTATTTAATTAAATTTTTGAATTTTCATAACTAAAATAACCCAATAAATTATAAAATCACATAAACTTATTTCAAATTTAGACTATGGTATTTGAATAATAGACCACCTACCTCGATCCATCGAGGAACAATTTCCCAACAAAAATCCCCAAAAATCAGCAGAGTAACGACATAGAATGATATCTTGAACTATAACCTAAATCAAGATCTCTTAAATATTGATCTTTATCTTCAATAATAGATCTAGATCCACATATCTATGTATATATTTAACAAAAATAGAGAATAACTCCCCTTAAAGAAATAGAGGATACATTTGTGGGAATAGAAAAATAAATAGGATGTAATCCTCTTATGGAGATGGGTGTAGATATTTGATCTAGGATTTGAAACACCAAGAACGGAGGTTTGGAGGGTTTGGAATTCATATAAAAGGCTCTAAAATCATGAAAGAATGTTAGGGGTCGAATAAGGTTTGATTTGGGTGAGTTCCATGGGTTTGAGTAATTTTAAAACTAATTTTTGGGTTAATATAATTCATGATCACATTTTTCTAGGTAGGGGAACATGATTTCCCCAAACCCTATTCAAAAACAGTGTGCCTATTTTATAGGGGTTCACAGTTACTCCTAAGAGGGTGCATGTTTTGAAAAACTATATGCCAACCATGAAATTCTCTTATATCCAAGGTTACACTGTTTGATGTATTGGGGTGCACAGTTAGGGAAAACCATTCACCAACCACGCACAACCCTATTTATTCCAATTTTCTAAAATTTTCACCCAAACATACAACAAGGTAAATCCTAAAGGAAAATTACTCAGCACAAGCAAAAAATATTACCTATTAATAATTGTGAGGTAACTCCAGAAAAGGTCAGGGTCTTACAAAGGTGTTTATCTCAATAACCTTTGAAATCTAGAGAAGCGGATGTCAAAATATCCTCCAGTGTTTGAATGGTCCTCAAAAACTGACCATATATCTAAGAATGATTATAATTTATGAAGCATAATAATGTACCTCTAACTTACAGAAGACATCTATAAAACATTAAGGTAACACTCACATCCTGATGAAATAATATAGAATGTGTCACATCATGAAAATTTACCAATTCCATAAGGAATATCATGTAAATTTGATTAAAAGTGAAATATTCTCAAATATATATGACTATCATGGATTTCATAAGGATATTTACTATAACCTAGACTGCATTGTACCCTTTAGATTTTTTGTGGAGTATGACAATGAAATTAATGTTTTTTCCATTTATATTCTGGTATGGGTAGTGGTGTTAACATCCCCTTAGGCTTTTGTTTCTCAGCTATAACTTGTTGATATATCAATCACTAAGATAATTACATTTCAATATTTCTATTTGTATTTTCTCAAAAATAATACTCTTCCATATCTCTATATATAACGTTACATCCATGATTAATAGAGAGATATGAGTTTATTCTATCAGTTCCTTCTTCCTGACTTGTTTTTTTGAGATAGATACTCAGTTACTAAACCATATCATTTCATAAAATAAATGTTTAACTTAGAAAAATTTATCACACTATTTTGAATCTATAAATCCTCATTTTATTCCTCTTTAATATTTACATGAATACATGGTTGAATTATCATTAGAGATAGATAATTTTTCTCCCCCTATTTTGTAATTTCAACATGAATCATTTGTAAATGCATAAATATTTGGACTTTTATGATCCCCCTCTTAGATAATATTAAATTATCCTTTTGATTCGAAGCATCATCTAACATATTCACTTTCCTAGGGTGTTAATGTATTGGTCAGGGATAATGTTTAATTAAATTAAAAATTCTTCTTGGGAATAAATTCTATTATTTTTGTGTTACTATATACTTTAAAATTTTATAATTTTTACACATGTTAGATCATTTTACATAAAGATAATTCCACTAGAAATATAGTTAAATGTTAATCTTTTCTTACACAAAATCAACAATCAAGAAAATTTTCTCATAAAACTTTAACTAGTCTGAGGAATAATCTATCACCATAAAATTATAAATAATAACACACCCCATCCAATTTTTCATTTCATCACTGTAAATCATTGTCTCTTCTCCAATATACGAGATTGTGAGAATAGGTTTAATGACCAACCCTCTCTTAAATTCCATGATATATTTTATTTTTCCAATGTAACATAAGAATCATTATGTATCTCATTTTCCATAACTACTAAACTAATAAATCCTTAGTAATGAGGCCCCTTATGTAATATAGTAATATAATAAAATAAACACTATCTTTATGTCACTAGAGATAGGCTATTTTATTTCTATTCTATGAATACTAGTTATTCCTTTATGATGATACAAATATTAATCATGCTTTATCTTTCAAAATTGATTTCATACATTTCAAAAAATACATGTGAATGATATTGAGGTATATATTTTTTAAAACAATAGACACAAATATATCATTATAAATTAAAAAACTACATATTTATTTAAAACTCCAAATAGTTATCCTAAATCCCTTAAATATTATAAAGATGAATTGTATATCATAATAAAATTAAATATGGAAAAGGTTCTTCATGAAACCATATTATAGATATAATAAAAGAAAACTATGAATGCATAAAATGGTTAATAGGAAAAACATGAATCTATAAGTATGATAATAATAATAATTGAAACATAGTGTAAGGGAATTAAAACATATTATTATTGAATCATAAGAAAGTGGAAAAATCATAAAGCATGAAATCCTAAACATTTATCAAGGATTACTACCAGGAAAAAATAAATTAGACTACTTGCATCATAATCATCATATTCTCATGTAAACAACCATAATCACATAGGGTTCTTAGAATAATTTTTTATCCACTAAACATGGTATCTAATGTGACATTAACATTACCCAATTAATTAGAGGGATATTAATGTTCCACTCATTAGATAAATGAAAATTGTACATATTTATTCCACATGAAGAAAATAAACTAGTAATTAATCAAAATAATAGTCAAACACGGGAGAAGAAATTGGGTTTCATAATTCTAATTTAAGGAATAATTAAAGGGTAAATCATAATGATTCCCTTGAGAAGAATGAGTTAATTAATTTTTAATATTAATAATTTAATAATTATTATAGGACTTGGATATGGAGTTTGATTATATAAAATTCATTAGAATTATCTAGGAGAAAAATGTATAAAAACATTCCACTTTTTAAAAGTATTATATAATCAGTAAAGGATGTTGTTAAAAAATGAAACAAAATATGATTTTATCTGATAATAAGTATTAACCCAGAGGGTTTTATATTATATAATGACTATTTTTTTAAGTAATCCACTATTTTAAAACTATTTAATTGATTGATTCTTGTCCTGGGATAAGAAATATGAATGTTCCCTTTAATCTGGTTTACATAAAAACAAGAATATTAAAGGGAACAAATAAATTATATAACCACATAAATGAAAATTATATTTATATATTTATATATTTAAGATATATATATATATAAATTAATTTTAAAATAAAAGGAATATAACAAAAAAAGAGAAATTGAAAGTAAATGTGTAAATAGCATGCCATGATGGTGATGTAAAAGATCCATTTTCATGTTTCAAAGTATAATTGTTAAAATTCAACATCTTTAAATAAAATAATTAAACTTTTTTTATAATATGACAAGATAAATATTATTTTAACATGATAAAACACTATAAAATATTTCTAATTAAAATTTATAACAATAGTGGGATGAAAAATTATTGACCAAGAGGGTAAATAATCGATTAAATGGGTCAAAATTATTCTTATCATAGTTGAATTTTAAAAAATTGATTGGAACTCTCTATTAAGGTAAAATGGGATAAACCATGATCTCATAATCTATAAATAGGTTATGAAAATGAAATTCTTGGAGAAATTGATGGAAATAAATTAAAAAACCAGAAATTGTATTGAGTTATGAAAGATCTGTATATTTTATACAATACATCATTCATTGGCCATGAGAAGGAAGAGAATGAATGGTTTTGTTTTCATGTTCAATAAAAATTTAAGATATTATAATTAATTGGGTTATAAAATACACCATAATAATGAGTATTGGTTAATAATATCAAAATCATGCCTTAATGAAGGGTGCCTAAGAAGGAACCCTTACGACATAAAAACCTTCTAATAGAAAACCCTATAAAGAGGGGGAGAGACTTAATATTAAGTTAAAACACAATTATTATAGATATTACTTGATATTAAATATCTAATTGGAATTATACACAACATTTAAAATAAATAGGTCCCATAATAGAAAAATGTGTCTTGATGAATGAAATTTTAAGGTGAAAGCCAAACCTCATGTCAGAAATCTCTTAACACATGCACTTATATTATTGAATAATTAAATTATGGTGACTAAATGTGTTAAAAATATACTTATTCTCATATATTTAATTTTTTGAGGACAAATTATCATCATTTATTATTTATTTTTAATATATTTTTTCTTATATTGGTTACTCGAGGTTTTTTGAATAATTTCTTTATAACAATTTCAGTTTCTTGACCTTTAAAAATTATGTTGTAAAATATAATCTTTTACTATAAAATAGTATATTATTATTTTATTTTTTATTCCACTAGAAAAATATGTATATATTTTTAATGGATATCCCAAAAAAAGATCTAAATTACGAATGGTGTCGTGATATGTAAACTTAATGTGGTTTCGGCTAATAAGAATGTTTCTTGAAAATAAAACATACCAAATATTGAATATTATTCACAATGAGTATTAGTGGATTTAAAATCTATTATTAGTTAATTAAAAAATTCATATGACCAGTTAGAGAGGTGTTGGAAAATTGAACATGTTGTTCAAGGAGGTGGTAGTCCACACACACACATCATGACATTTTTCTCTATTCTTAATGATTTCAAAAGAAAGTTTAATATGGATATTAAATTTGTATAATATAACATCATCATAGTAACAATGATGGTCTAATTATACCTTCAAGTATATATGGTATTTTATTAGTATATAAGAAGAAAAGATTTAGATAAACTATGTTGAGAGTATTACTTCTCCCTTGGAAGATATCCCTATGGTATATCCTAAAGGCACCATATCATATTTTATTAATGAAACTAACAAATAAAAGGACATGGTAGGGTTTTTAGGAGAGAATAAAGGTGTGTATTTATTGATAAAATTCTTTGTATTGGGTGCAAAAAAGTGGAATAATTTTCCTGATTCGATATGTGAAGAAAATGGTACTTTTGCAAAAACTCATTATTTCTAAAATATATCAGTCCATTTTTGAAAGGAAAAGGGTAAAAAAACCAATAATTGTGTGGAGAAAGATATAAGTCTGAGACCCCACACACCATCCAAAATCAATATTTTTTTCCACATGTTTTAACCATGTTCACGATGATAAACCACTTTTACACTGATTTACCCTTATCATGGGAACTCCAGGTTCAACATTAGAAATGCATTCTAATAAAAAATATTTAAATTTAAATTATTTAATAATTATAAAATTCTGACAAAAATATGTAAATATGTTCAGAAAATAGATTTTCTATCTATTATAGAAATTGATTTTTGTAATAGTGCACATAAAGCGCAAAAAATGTTTCTTAGAAATATTTCATTTTAATATTAATATTTATAGGTTGAATATAACTATAAATTATATTAATTATCAAGAAATAATTCAATGTATTATAAAAAAAATAAATTTAGTTTTTCTTTAAAATTAATCTAAACAATATTTTACCAAAATAATGTTTAATTGAACGAAAAGGCCAAACATATTTTTTTATTAGAATTAAAATCTTATAGTAAAACATAAAAATTATAAATTTAAAATTAATATATTTAAATTTAATAATATTTTTTTCTGAATAAATATTTGATTAATTAAATAGTTTATAAAATTATTTTTCTCTCTTATATTCTAATAATGTTATAATAGTCATAATTTTTTTAAAACGGTTTTCTCACTATACATCTAAAAATAAATTATTTTAGAAAAACATCAAAAATTAATACAAATATAATTTCAACATTATGAATCCAAAATTAAAATTAATTTAATTATATTTAATATATATAAGTGATAAGAATTATTTTTAAAATAATAAATTTATAATGTTTTAAAAATAGTTTTTTGAATAACATAACTTACATTCAAAAATATTGAATTTGTGTTTTTAAATTAGCAAAAAAACATTTATAAAATTACAAATAAATGTATGTAATATATATATATATATATGGTCTTATAAAATGGTTTTCTGAATTTACAATTCATACTTTTTTGGTAATAATTTCAAATAATCCATGTTATTTATAAAAACAGTATTTTTCACTATTTTCCAAAAATAATTTTTTTGAAAAAAACCCAAAAATAAACCTTAAACACATATTGAACATATAAATTAAAAAATTAATTTTATTTTTCATATTTTATTTCTAAAATTTTTAATTTTATTTTTTATATATAATCATAAAATACATTCTGAAATTAATTTTATAGAAAAATAACATTTTTTTAATTACAGTTTTTCTTATTATAAATTTATATATAACCCCAAAATATATAATTAATCAATCAATATTATATTTTATTAAAATTATCATTAAATAAAAATATATATATTTTTATTTAATAATATATACATCACATAAATAGATATATTCTTAAACATAGAAATAAATTATGTAAATTTGTATAAAATACAACACATGTATATATATTAATATATTTATTATTTAAATTACTCATATTCATAGATATTAATTAACTGATTATGTTCTAATGTTATAAAAAACATAGATTTATTTTAGTTTAGTGTTGCATGTGAATATTTCTATCATTATTATGTTACTTAATTAGATAAAAACATATATTAAAATCACGGTTTATTAAATTCTCCTTCTATAAATAAATTGAATAATTACAATTTTAAAACTCAATTGGTGGGATTAATTAAAATAGGAGCTCCTAATTAATAATACACTTGTTGTTTATCATGCGTCGATTTTGATTAGGATGTCAAATTTCCCTAGAATCAATTAAATATGAACCCTTTTTATAAAATGATAACCCTTTCATAATAGAATCCTCATAAGTGATTAAGGTACAATTATATAAGGTGTAATGTTCTTTAGAACATGAGTAACATTCATATACCTCATATATAATAATTATTCCACCAAAAAAATTATTTATACCTCAACACCTAGTAAGAAAAATCTTACATGACATAAAACATTAACATATCTAGTGTAAAAAATAATTATCTGTCACTATAGAGAAATTTTCATAATATTTTTCTTGTACCCATTATCTATTTTCAAGTTAGTTTTGATTATCTACATTATCCATTTTATTGGATAATTTTATATAATAGTGACAAAATTCACCACATCTAACTATCAAATCATTAGAGGATCCTTATGAAGAAAATTATCTTCCTTTATTCTATCCTTATTCTCTCAACATCTATATACATGATACCCCAATTTACAAAAATTAAATCATTTTCTACTACACATGAAGAAATTAACATGGTGTATCAACAAATATATTAGAAATATTGGTGGTTGAATATCACTTCTTTCATCATCTTATTTACTTTAATTTTTATGACCCTCCCTCATTCTCTTCTTTGGAGAACTTAATATTTCCACAAATGTTACATTTTTAATCATTTTTCACAATGGTTGGTTATTAATTATCAATAGATTTATTTTTTTTTTAAATCATTCCATTGGGTTGATCATTGAGGGAATAATCGCATTGTCCTTCGCACCAATGGTCAACTTGGATTATTTCACATCTATCCATGACTAAAATGAAATGTTTTAACATGAGTTATGAACATTTAATATCATAGGGTATTATCAAAAACAAAAACATAAAAGTTATTTAACCAAAAAACCCCTTACAAATTTATATCCCAAAATTACCCCACATTTCCTTATATTCAAAATATATGCATCTTAGTTTATACATGCTTACATTAAGTTGGATTATCTCATACATCCGAATCTAATCCATCAATGTAACTATGAATAAATACTTTATTATAGTTCATAAATATATTTTTATTAGCCAAACAATATCCCCTGTGAGTTTATGTCTAGGTTTATAGTTGGGCCTTTATATCGTTAACTTGGATATGGTTCTGTTAATACCCAAAATTCAACCATTAATGTTATTACACCTAGGTAAAATTGTGATATATCCTAAAACCACATTCTACAATCCGTAAATGGATGCATTATCATTGAAAACAATTGTCTCTTATTTATCTAAATTTTTTAATTCATTAATATACATAATGTATTCCCATATACTTCTCTCTATGATTTTTACAAATTTCATATCATCCAAATCTCAAAAAATAACAATACCCATCTCTGATACAAACTATAGTGATTAAATCATTAATTATGCATTATTTCATGATTTATAACATACATTCAAACCAAAATAAGGCAAATATCAAGAGTTATAGTATAATTATGTGATTATATGAACAAATGTATCATCTTAAATGTATATCAATCATATTCTCATAATACTCCAAAAGTTCTTCTAACTACCAGATATAATCAATAATTGTATAAGATACACTAGGGAAAATATATATGTAAAAGGGTGGTCTATAAATCATTATAAATGGATTTTCAATTTAAATGATAAAGGTATAAATAAGTTAGGAGTAATGAAGTGATACCATATGGATAAAATTCAAAACTATGGAATCATGGAATGAGGGATGGCCCTTAGAATATCATGGAATAATAATCATGTGGAAACATCATAATACATGAAATCAAAAACACATGTCAAGGAAAAATTCCATGAGAACATATCATATGTTAATTTCTATCATAATCAACTTATGACCAATCTAACCACCATCATATCATAGTTTTCTTAATCTAACCACCAATACACCATACATGGTTTCTCATGAGACATTAAACTTAAACAATATATTATAGGTATATAATGGAACCAACCATTACATAAAAAATAATATATTTTTTCCAACTTTAGGAAATGAAACTATACCTAAATCCTAATTTTAGTCAAACTGATTAGAATGACTCAATATTTATAATTATTATTTAGGGAATATCTAAAGTATAAATCATATTGATTCATATAATAATATGGAATTAAATAATTTTTGGAATTCATAATATCAAAATGAACATATATCTTGAACATGTAATTCCAATGTAGAAAAATTATGAGAATAATCTAGAAGATGAGATAATAAACATGTACTACGTGGGAAAATAATTATGGAATATGTAAATGGTATCCTTAAAGAAGTAAAGAGAATATTATTTTCCATTAAAAAATAATTCAACCAACGTTATTATACATAATATAATAATGGTTTTCTGAATCAATAAATAGAACAAAACCATTTTATTGGGGTGATGATTGGTCTTATAGAAGAAATAGGAATGTTTCATTAAATCTGTTTTACTGAAAAGAGGGAATTTTGAATTAAACTAAAATGTTGTATAAAAATATAAATCAAAATGATATTCAACTACATATATATTTACGGTACATATAAAGAAAAATTTAATAGGTATATGAGAAGAATATATCACAAAATATAATAAAATAAAGGGAATGTATAAGTTTTATTTCATGAAAGAGGTATGAAAGATTCCTTTTTATTTAAAAAAATCTTTTGAAAGCCCAAATTCTAATATAACATAATAATACATTAATTTTAAAATAATTGAGGGTAAATAAGATTGTATCATGGGATGGCTCTTAATTATTTTTCCAATTTAAAATAAGTACATTGGTGGGATGTGAAATAATGGACATGGATACAAAACTATCATTTAAAGGGATAGAAATTATTCCTATCATAATTTAATTTAAAACATGATTATAAATCACTAATAAGGAATAAAAAAATAAAAATATATCACCCATTAACTAAATAGTACATTCTATATGTAATGATAAATGAAATAAAATTAAAAAAAATAATAACTCAACCAATCAAATTGAGTTATAAAATGACCTTATATTTTATGGAATACTTTATTTATAGCCAAGATTAAGAAATAAACTGAATTTAATTGATTTTTACATGTCAAAAAATAATTTATATTGATATATTTGATGGTCGAAGTAGATAATTATAAAAAAAATATGATTGGTTCATAATATCAATGTTTTCCACAACAAAGGGTGATTGAGATGGAACCCTTATGAATTAAGAAACATTCAAACAAAAACTCCTATAAATATATAGATATTTATGTTTAAGTTAAAATAAAATTAATAATGAAAAATTATTATATGAAATATGAATTTTTTAGAATACACACAATTTAAAAGAAATTTGTTTTGTAAAATAAAATTTGTTTCAAAGAATGAAATTTTTTGATGAAACACTTACATTATTTCCAAAAGTTCTCCTCACTTTCACTTCACAGCCAAAAATAAATAAATTTACTTCATCATATTTATTCATAATTAAATTAATAACCTATATTTTATTTTATTATTTTTATTTAATATCAATTTTTATATAATTTTAAAAACATTTCCCTCAAAAGTTGGTTACTTTGGATTTTTTGGTTAATTTCATTGTGTCACATTTGGTTTGTATACCATGATAAAAATTGTTTTAAAAAAATAATGGTATCTCTAATTGTGGATATTTAATTCCATTATTCTTTAATTAGAAAAATAATTATAAAATTTCAAATTTTTTCCCAAAAATGAACATAATTACGAAAGGTTCCTTGTTAATTACATTTAAAGATATTGATGTCACTATGGTAGTTTAATGTTAATCTAAATTATATAATTCCAAAAACAATTTTTTCTAAATATTAATTGTGTAAATAAAAAAATAATTTCATTAAATATAATTTTTAAACCTACCATTTATGGTTTTTATTTAAAATTGAACACACCATTCATGGAAGTTGTGGTCCACACACACCCATGAAGATGTTTTACTTTTTCATAATTATTTTTTATAAATATTAGAAATGATATTAAATTATTATAATTAATCCTTCTCATTGTAAAATAAAACTATTTTATCACACCTTAATTTATAAATGGGATTTTTGTGGTGTTGAAGGAGAAAAGTGATAGAGATTTTGAGTTGATAGTGTTACCTCTTCTTTATAAGGTCACCATTCGGTATCATCTTCAAGATCCTTAGCATGGACTTTTGAATAGACCAAAGCATAAAAGGTTTCTTTTTAGTGTTGAGGATAATATAGGGGAGATTTTATATTAAAATAAGTCTTTGGAATGTGTATAGAAATGAAGAGGTGGTGGTCACCCTATATGAATGAAGAAAAGGGTTATTTTTTAAAACTAATAATTTCACTATAATATCACTCTATTTTTGATGTACAAAGTAATTAAAAGGGAAAATAATAGTTTGGTAAATGTTATAATTCTAAGACTCCCTAAACTATAAGATTCTATCAAATTAATTAGGATTGATTCTATTTAATGTTTCATTTAAACCCATTAAAAATGGTTTATGAAATATTTTAAATGAGTAGGGAAGGTCTCGAGTGTCTCGTAGGACCATGTGCCTTGGTGGGGGCGGATTTTTAAATCATGCAAGGGGATCCTAGAATCCATGAAACCATAGACATATCCAACTACATAACTCTAAAATAGTTTTAAAAACTATGTGGTATCCCTATAAAACTATGTGATCCATGCCTATCATAGATAGATTAGGTGGAACAGTTGGTGCATGGTGAGGAAAATTATCCAGCCAAAAAATACACCTATTGAAAATTTGGGAAATAACCATTTTTTCATCCTGGTATTTATGTTATTTTCGATGACTTTTCACCACATTTATTCTCTAGTATAAATTTTTGTGAACTAATTGATCCCTATATCCCCAAATATCAATATTCATAATTTCTTAGGAATTTTATGTGCCATTTAGTGAGAATCGAAGAATCGAGTAACTCTATAAGTAACCTTTATTTTATTTTCGGTAAGAGACTTTTGTGGTTGTTCCTATTCTTATAAATGTCATATACTCTATATTTATCATGGTAATCCTTAGATTTGGTCTTAATATATTTTCTAGTTTTTATAAAGGTCCTTGGTGAGGAAATGTGTTGTCTACGGTCTTAATGTATGTGTTCTATAAGCTTTCTTCATAAGTATTGGTTTTACCATTATGTATGTGGTTATCAGAATGAACTAGATTTTTGGGTTTTTTATATATTTTAGAAAATTAATGTTTTTTCCGTTAATTTCTATGTGTGACCCTTCATGAACACCATTGGTTCCATGGGGTATTTTTAATATCAATCCTATAGAAACCCATTGGGTTTACAAATACCTTGAATTAAATGTGATGAAATTATAATTGGTGGAATTTAAACTCTATGATATTACATTGATTGTAATTGTTTTAAGAAATATTAGGATCAATTAATGGCTTGTTAATAATATCTTGGTATGTAAATTTATTATGATATAAAAATGAGAGATGATGGGAATTGGTAGAAGGGTTTGGTTTATGTTATTACATTATTTTTGAGATAATTTAGGATGTGAAATAATTGATTAAATAATTAAGTGTTTAATTGGGCCAAAGAGGTAGAGTGTGTGCACCTATGGGAATAAATGACTATATTTATGGGTGTACCAATGATAAAAAGGTCACATATGTCGGACCTTTGAAATTTTGAAATTATTAAATGGTTATAGATGATGGACATGATGGTTCCATGTGATGTGTAGGGATATTAAACATGTGTCTCCTAATCCTTGATATATGATAGTTAGACATGAAATATTGCATCTATAACTTAACATAATAGACATGATACTCCTGATTATTATCTAGGGATTCAACTTAATGATTCAGGAAATGATAGGATTTGATATGTAATTGGTAAATGTTTCAATCATTTTTGGTACCAATTAAATTTGTATGGTAAATAAATTCCTTCATTTTGATAAAAGTGCTCAACCATATGATTAATAATCATTGTTTAGAAACAAGTTTCATTTTTAGCCCTATTTTTTAGTTCATTCATATTTTTCCATACAATTTTATTCTTATTGGACTGTATATTTCATTAGACAATGTTTGTGGTGGAATATTGAGTTGTACTGAAACTGTTATTGTGCTGCAAATGTTATCATAGAAAAATTCATGGTTATAGTTCAAGATAAGGGAAAAAATATTTTTAGCTGGTGGAGTTGGGATTGGGATAGATCAAAGATGATGGAACTAGACTCGATTTTTGTAGATACAAAAATCTTGATGTACATGGACATTAAATTAATTTTTCGGAATACTTAATACATAACAAAAACAGACACTAAAGGACCGTAATAGTTTAGTGTCTTTGGAAACTCAGAACATAATCTTCTAATCTTGGTGAAAGATCTTCAACATCTCCCATAAATATCTTCCCTTTTTTTAACTAAAAAATTTCTTTATATCTTGGGGAAAAGAAAACATATAAAGGGTGAGCTCAAATTCTCAGTAAGGGTATGAATGGAAAAAATAAAACAAACCATTCACATTTGAACTTAAAAACATGAACATAATGTTTAAACATCAAATTCTTAATCAATGACATAAAACATGGCAGTACGTAAGACATAAATCATAATAGAACATCAATTATGATAAAATAGCATGGGAATAAAACATGTCATTTTGTTAACCATTAAGAACATGATATGATTTCCATATTCTCCAAGGCATTGCTGCCAAGACCATCTTAGTGGACAAAGTCCCGTTCTGAATCGAGTTCACTCCTTGTTCCAGTCCTGTATCACTGAACCAGATTAACTTACCATTCCAGCCATGTCTATCTCATGAGATATAAATCTTTACCCAATTCATTGGAGGGAGATATAGGTCCCACCCATCTCATAATGAAATCAGTCTTACTTGTGCCAAAATATAAACATAAATCATTCATCATAACCCAATGAATAAAATGGGTTTCATAAACATCATCTCATCATAACGTAATTCATATAAAACAAATGGATATGATTTCATCATAAGAAAAGTGAAACCATGTAAATCATAGAGATATTATACTTGAAACATACACATAGGAAATAATTTCATCTTAGATGGAAAATAGTTTTGATAAAATAGTTGAAATGAATTCTTGAGAAAAATATCCTTTCTTCTTAAAAATCATTATATTTTCACAAAATGCCATGAAATTTTAAAAGAAAAGGATTTTTTTGAAAATATTCATTAAATATTGTAGAGGAATCTCCATGAAACTAAGTGTTATGAAACCATAAAAATCCGTTCATGCCGCTTAAGTTAAAAAAAACATTCTCCTCGTACTTTTGTCGGAAAAGTCAAAAAGTTCTTTGTATGGTAAACAAAAGAAAGATTCCTTCCATAACACGTGGTAAAAGTAAAAAATGGGTAAAAAGGAATTTAAACATACATAAAAACACTTTTAGAAAACATGGACATGGATGATAGCAGTAACCCTAGTAAATACTTACGAATAAACAATCTCAGATAAGAGCGAGATTCGAATAGTTATCCCTTACCTTATGTCTGATATGCTTCGTATGTTTCCAAACCTCCTGTATAATGATTTAAATAATGTCATTGAATTATTATAGAATCATATTCATTGTTATGATATCATATATGGTTCACTTATGACTTTATATTACCCGTTCTTTTGTAAATTCCATGTTAAAGCACTGTTTTGGGTAAAATCATTTCATTTATCATATGAGTTTCTACTTGTTGTTCCTGATATTATTACTTATATCCTGATTTACATAATTAAATAATGTAAAACATGATTTATATATAATATATATTCAGCATATAAATATATATGATAGATCAATAAATGGAATGAAATACACCGTCCATGGAGACGGTAGGCTGTACGTACGCATGAACGCTGTTTTCGTTTCCTTATTGAATTGAATGGAATTAAGTAGATGACATACATATATATATACATAAATACAGTATCATTATTATGTCATATATTTCATTATTATTCAATATATATACTTTATAATCATTCATGAATGGTAAAAATGGGGAATGAATCTCATCGCGTCGTGGAGACGGTAGTCCGTACGTACGCACGACCGATGATATAATTCTCATGATCGTGTAATTGTATTGAAGTGTATGTATAATATTTCAGAATCAATATCAATTTAAATAATCATATATAGTTATTTATTTACACCATTATACCCATCCAAGTAAAGTGGTGGTCGAAAACAGATTACACCACGGCGTGGAGACGGTATTCCGTACGTACGCACGCGCGGTGATTTCGTTTTCCGTAGGATGGATAGAAGCTGAAATAGGGTTGTTCCATAAATATAATAAAATATAAGTATATATTTAATACCGATGTTATTACTTTATAATGAGACAACTAAATAATAATAAGTAGAAGAAGAAAGAAACTTGAGAAAATCGGAAGAAGATATTACCCCTTCTTCGACGCACCTCCTTTAAGCTTCCTCTTAAGGAAGTAAAGTTGGTCTTTTGAGAAGAAAAGAACCTCAAAAATGTTTCTAGTGAAGTGGAGAATAGAAATGGGCATGGGTTTTCTGAGATTCAAGGCTCAAAAGGGTGTGAATAGAAGAGGGAAGGGGTGCCCTTTTTATAAGGGAGGAGAGGGGCACCTTTGGAAAAACTCAAAATATTATTTTATAATAAAGTTATATTTGGTTTATAATAGCTCCAAAATGATTTATTTCGATGATAAAGTGGGTATGGGTATAAATCGTCTCAACCAATAGATTTTAGATAGGTTTGGGTCATTATATTAGCCTTATCTTTTAGTTTTAACTCTTAGTTTATTAGATTAACATTTACCATGTCACATTGTATTTTTATATTATATAGTTAATAAACATTACATATACATCCAAGGTACCCCCAAGTGGTCTATTAATGATAAATATATCATTATATAAGTATCTTTTCCAAGCCTTATATTTTTAGGAATATAATAACAATTAATAATATAATATTTGTTTTAAAAACTATTTTATGTCAATTTTAACTCTATTTGGTAATTGATTTTTGTGAAAATCATAACAGCATGATTAGTTAGAAAAAAGTAAATTAAATAAATAATAACATGTCATATTAACCTATAAAATTATTTTAATTCATAAAAAGTCTCAAATTACATTTTTTGGGTATTTATAACATCAATTATGTTAATATTTCATTAATAAGATAATTACTGCATCATCATTGTGTCAATAATAAATTAAATTATTTAATGTATAAAAATTATAAATAAAATACAATTATGTAGGAAATATTTTTATAGTTCTAATTAATATTTATAGTTGAATTTATCTTATGTATAACCCTATATTAAAAATGATTTAGTTATTAAACTTTGATTTTAACTATTTTAACCCTTCTTTAAATAAATTAATAATAAATGCCCTAATCTAATCCAGGTGGACCTAAATGGTCATATTTTATTCCTAAGTTTGTTTTTTGTTGAATTAAACTTATCCAATAGAATTAGGACATGTTTTAGGGTAATAATAATATCACTTTTACCCTTAATTACCCTATTTACTTTTAACTGTGGCAAATAAAAGTAAAAAGTTACTATTCAAAAAAAATTATTTTCATCTCATTAAACCACATTTTAGTACTTGATATTAACCGTGTCTCTCAGATTTTCGAAATTCCACTCACAGAAATGGTAAAATTACGTTTTATGTGAATTTCCAAATTTTCCTAGGAGGTGGGTAAAAGACGGTGAAAAGTTAAATAAAATTTTTATATATCTAAAATTATTATAAAATGACTCAAATGGATTAAATTAAACTTATATAGGTATTATGTATCAATTTTGACCTAAAATAAATTTAAACAAAATAAATAATTATTTAAATAAAAGGTCGGTTTTTAAATAGTAACCTAGTGTTTTCACTATTCATCAAAAATTGGAAGTTTTCAGAAAAATACCAAAAATTTACCCTAGGCCAATTTCGATATTCTAAATACTAAAATGAAGTCCATTTTGAAAAATAAAATTTATAAAATTCCAAAAATTTGGTATTACTATTCATAACGGCTAGTTTATATAATATTTTAATAGCATATCTTTGTTTAGTGAAACTCGATATTGCGTACATCACACGCTATCATGGAAGGTCATGTTTGCGTGTAATGTAAGCCAAGTCAGGGTTGCGTGTAGTGCAAGACTCCTTTGTTGTTGCGTATAACAGAATCCAACCATATTTCATTTATACATTGAATATATATATATATACTCAATGTTGCGTAGAATAACTACTATTAAACGAACTTGAAATTGTGTGTAACACGATCTAAGAATAGTGTTGCATATATTGAAAGCTAATACGATCTTGCGTATAGCGCAAGATAATCTTGGTGTAGCATACAATAGAAGATATGAAAGAAATTAAAAGGAATAAATCTCATAAAATCTCATGGTGTTACATTCTACCCCCCTTAAAATTAATTTCGCCCTCAAAATTCGTTGGGGTTATAAATGGTTTATTACTTGAGAGTTTCTTTCATCGTAAATAAGAATACTAAAACTTACTTTTTAAAAAAAATGAACGTTATAATCAAAATGGATACCCAAAGTAACTCATGACTTCGGTTCCCACATAGGAGATCATAGGTGAAAATATGGTTATGGAAGAGAAATATAACCATCAACTTCTGATGAAGAGTGGTAGAGGACATGGCTATAAAAAATACAATAATCACAAATCCATAAATTTGTGATGATCTAAGGTACCATCTGATTCATCAGATATGAGAGCAGTAAGACAACATTTTTGGTTTTCAATATCATTTCCCTAAAGTTGAATAATTTTTGAAATTAAAAGAAATACTTACATAATTTTGGTACAATCTCAACGTTGATCGTGCCTAGAACAAATTCCACTTCATCTCTTAAATAAGTGAAGTTGAATTTGTCTTTTGCGAAGTGTTAGCAGATCATGCGATAGAATGATAAGTCATTCCATATGTCTCAAACATAGGGTTAGAAAAAGTTATCAAATATACATAAGTCCATATATTGTGTGGTTAATCGTATATGATTCCAAAAATGGACTTATAATTCATCTATCATACCGCTTAATATAATAAAACTAGTTTCTAAAAACCAGGGACTTCCTGTTGGCCAGTGGTAGGTGAAAAATGCCTCTCACACTTTGGTTGTGGGTTTGATTCCCACAGCCTTGTCCGACGCGACGGGTTGTTTCCCGTCCTGCAGGTTGTCCTTTTTCTAAAAATACATTATTACAACATCCCATCAATAATATCGAAAAAATTTCTATCCTTAAACAATACTAACTTATGTCTAACATAATCCATTCCAATATTTAGGTTTATCTAAAATACTTCTGTCCAAGCTCATAGTATAAAGAATACAATTAATAGAAATGTCATCTACCGAGCATGTGAATACCATCATTTATCCCCCAAATATCATATGATATATCTTGTTGGTCACATTCCAAACATGTGAATACCTTAATCATGTATTCTATTGCAACATTAATTACCATAAAACCTTAGTTGAAAACATGAATGCTGTCAAAATTTGTCTCTTTCCACATTCCAAAATCCCAAAAATTCTTTATACACAAACCATGATATCACTTTGTCCTTATATTAGTCATGAGATCATGAATACTATCAAACATATTATTTTCTCTTTATCCTTTCATTATGTGAATATCATCTTCTTTCTAAAAATATTTCAATCACTTTTCATGGTTATTGATGCCATATTCTTATGGAAAACCACAATGGAACAATATATAGGTATTCCAATATACCATAAAAGTACCTCATCAACATTATTCTTAAATACCAATACATAAACACTTCAAACCATCCTCTTCAATGATTGTCATAGAATAATTCCTTCCTTGATTTATAATTAACCTCTTAGGTCAGGGCATTGAGTTGGGTAATTCCCATGTTCTCCACAGATAAGACATTGAACTCCATAATAGTCTGTCACTCTATGACCCTTCTCTCCACGCAGATAACGTCTTCCCCTCCATTTGATGTATTCATCAAGGTTCTTATTTCCTTCTTTCTAAATCTCAATCTTCCTTTCTCTATGCTCCTCAACATGTGAACATGCATAAAAGTACATCTTCCTCTTATTTGATGAATTGATAATGCCACTAAAGTTCACCTTGTTAATCATATATCGCGATGACTGATTCAGAAAAATCCCAAAATCTTTCATTCTAGGCATTACACAATTTCTTTTCTCATAGTCACCAATTTTTCCATTTGATTCAATGTTGACCCAATTCCTTCTGGTTCCCTCTATTGACTAAAACCAAATACCATGGTGTAAGAAATAGTTAAAATAATGAGGAACCACGTAATCATAAAAAGTTACTCATGGGATGTCTAACTTATCACACATTCTTTAATCCATGAAACCTTAGGTTCACCCTAGGTTATTCATGATCTTCAACATAATTCTAGGATTGTAACCTATAGTTATACTAAACCTTAGGGACATCCCTATACATACCTTAGAAATATCTCTAGGGATCTCACTAAAGTTCTCACATTCTAGTTTCCAAAGGTTGATTAAACCATTCCTCTAATACCAACTGTAGAGACCCAAAGCTTGACGTACATGGACATTACATTACTTTTGTGGAATAATTAATACATAACAAAAATAGACACCAAAGGACCGTAATAGTTTAGTGTCTTTGGAAACTCGGAATATAATCTTCTAATCTTGGTGAAAGATCTTCAACATATCCCATAAATATCTTGCCTTTTTTTTATACCTAAAACCATTATTTATATCCTGGGGAAAAGAAAACATATAAAGGGTGATCTCAAATGCTCAGTAAGGGTAAGCATGGAAAAAATAAAACAAACCATACACATTTGAACTTAAAAACATGAAGATAATGTTTAAACATCAAATTCTTGAGAAATGACATAAAACATGGCA
This sequence comes from Viscum album, assembly GCA_963277665.1. Taxonomy (NCBI): domain Eukaryota; kingdom Viridiplantae; phylum Streptophyta; class Magnoliopsida; order Santalales; family Viscaceae; genus Viscum; species Viscum album. Next base: position 130,338,811 of record OY728153.1, read on the forward strand.
GTACGTAAGGCATAGATCATAATGGAACATAAATCATGATAAAATAACATGGGAATAAAATATGTCATTGTGGCAACCATTAAGCACTTGATATGATTTTCATAGTCGCCAAGGCATTGCTGCCAAGACCATCTTAGTGGACAAAGTCCCTTTCTGAATTGAGTTCACTCCTCACTCCAGTCCTGTATCACTGAACCGGATTAACTTACCATTGAAACCATGTCTATCTCATGAGATATAAATCTTTACCCAATGCATTGGAGGGAGATATAGGTCCCACGCATCTCATAATGAAATCATTCTTACTTGTTCCACAACATAAACATAAATCATTCATCATAACCCAATGAATAAAATGGGTTTCATAAACATCATCCCATCATAACATAATCCATATAAAACAAATGGATATCAATTCATAATAAGAAAAATGAAACCATGTAAATCATAGAGACATTATACTTGAAACATACACATATGAAATAATCTCATCTTAGATGGAAAATATTTTTGATAAAACAGTTGAAATGAATTCTTGAGAAAAATATCTTTTCTTCTCCAAAATCATTTTCTTTTCACAAAATTCCATGCAATTTTAAAAGAAAATGATTTTTTTGAAAATATTCATTAAATATTATAGAGTAATATTCCTTAAAACTAAGCATTATGAAACTGTAAAAATCCCTTCATGTCGTATAAGTTAAAAAAACATTCTCCTCGTACTTTTTTCGGAAAAGTCAAAAAGTTTTTTGTATGGTAAACAAAAGAAATATTACTTCCATAACACGTGGTAAAAGTCAAAAATGGGTAAAAATGAATTTAAACATACATAAAAAAAACTTTTAGAAAACATGGACATGGATGATAACAGTAACCCCAGTAAATACTTACGAATAAACAATCTCGGATAAGAGCGAGATTCAAATAGTTATCCATTACCTTATGTCTGATATGATTTGTATGTTTCCAAACCTCTTGTATAATGATTTAAATAATGTCATTGACTTATTACAGAATCATATTCACTGTTATGATATCATATATGGTTCACTTATGACTTTATATTACCAATTCTTTTGTAAATTCCATGTTAAAGCATCGTTTTGGATAAATCGTTTCATTTATCATACGAGTTTCGACTTGTTGTTCTTGATATTATTACTTATATCCTGATTTACATAATTACATAATGTAAAACATTATTTATATATAATATATATTCAGAATATAAATATATATGATAGATCTATAAATGGAATGAAATACACTGTTCATGGAGATGGTAGGTCGTACGTACGCATGAACGCTGTTTTCGTTTCCTTATTGAATTGAATGAAATTAAGTAGATGAAATAAATATACATATAAATAAATCTAGTATCATTATTATGTCATATATTTCATTATTTTTCAATATATATACTTTATAATCATTCATGAATTGTTAACATGGAGAATGAATCTCATCGTGTCGTGGAGACGGTAGTCCGTACATACGCACGGCCGATGATATCATTCCCACGATCGTGGAATTGTATTGAAGTGTATGTATAATATTTCAGAATCAATATAACTTTACAATAATCATATATAGTTATTTATTTACACCATTATACCCATCCAAGTAAGGTGGTGGTCGAAAACATATTACACCACGGCGTGGAGACGGTATTCTGTACGTACGCACGCGCGGTGATTTCATTTTCTGTAGGATGGATAGAAGGTGAAATAGGGTTGTTTCATATTTATAATAATATATTAGTATATATTTAATAATGATGATATTACTTTATGATGATACAACTAAATAATAATAAGTAGAAGAAGAAAGAAACTTGAGAAAATCGGAAGAAGAGATTACCTCTTCTTCGACGCACCTCCTTTAAGCTTCCTCTTAAGGAAGTAGTGTATGTCTTTTAAGAAGAACAAAACCTCATGAATGTTTCTATGGAAGTTTAGAAGAGAAATGGTCAAATTTTGTCCAATCATCAAGGCTAAAAAGGGTGTGAAGAGAAGAGGTAAGGAGTGCCCTTTTTATAAGGGAGGAGAGGGGCACCTTTGGAAAAACTCAACATATTATTTTATAATAAAGTTATATTCGGTTTATAATAAATCCAAAATGATTTATTTCGAAGATAAAGTGGGTATGGGACTAAATCCTCTCAACCAATATATTTTAGACAGGTTTGGTTCATTATATTAACCTTATCTTTTAGTTTTAACTCTTAGTTAATTAGATTGACATTTACCATGTAACTTTGTATTTTTATATTATATAGTTAATAAACATACAATATAAATCTAAAAGACACCCAAGTGGTCCATTAATGATAAACCTATCATGATATAAGTATCTTGTCCAATACTTAGATTTTTAAGAATATAATAACAATTAATAATATAATATTTGTTTTAAAAACTATTTTATGTCAATTTTGACACTACTTGGTAATTGATTTTTTTGAAGATCATAACAGCATGATTAGTTCTAAAAAAGTTAATTAAATAAATAATAACATGTAATATTAACCTATAAAATTATTTTAATTCATAAAAGTCTCAAATTACATTTATTTGGGTATTTATAACATCAATTATGTTAATATTTCATTAATAAGATAATTACTACATCATCATTGTGTCATAAATAAATTAAATTATTTAATGTCTAAAAATTATAAATAAAATACCATTATGTAGGAAATAGTTTTATATTTCTAATGAATATTTATAGTAGAATTTATCTTATGTATAACCCTATATTAAAAATGATTTAGTTATTAAACTTTGATTTTAACTATTTTAACTCTTCTTTAAATAAATTAATAATAAATGTCCTAATCTAGTCCATGTGGACCTAAATGGTTATATTTTATTCCTAAGGTTGTTTTTGGTCGAATTAAACTTATCCAATAGAATTAGGACATGTGTTATAGTTATAATAATATCATTTTTACCATTAATTACCCCATTTACTTTTAACCGTGGTAAATAAAAGTAAAAAGTTACTATTCACCAAAAATTATTTTCTTCTCATTAAACCACATTTTAGTCCTTGATATTAACCGTGTCACTCGGATTTCTGAAATTCCACTCACATAAGCGGTAAAATTAAGTTATATGTGAATTTCCAAATTCTCCTAGGAGGTGGGTAAAAGACGGTGAAAAGTTCAATAAAATTTTTATATATCTAAAATTATTATAAAATGACTCAAATGAGTTACATTGAACTTGTATAGGTATTATGTATCAATTTGGACCTAAAATAAATTTAAATATAATAAATAATTATTTAAATAAAAAGTTGGTTTTTAAATAGTAACCGAGTGTTTTCACTATTCATCAAAAATTGAAAGTTTTCACAAAAATACCAAAAATTCACCCTAGGATAATTTCGATATTCTGAATCCTAAAATCAAGTCCATTTTGAAAAATAAAATTTATAAAATTCTAAAAATTTGGTATTACTATTCATAACGGCTAGTTTATATAATATTTTAATAGCATATCTTTGTTTAGTGAAACTCGGTATTGCGTACAACACACGCTATCGTGGAAGGTTATGTTTGAGTGTAATGTAATCCAAGTTATGGTTGAGTGTATTTCAAGACTCTTTTGTTGTTATGTATAACAGAATCCAACCATATTTCATTTATACATTGTATATATTTATATATACACACACTCAATGTTGCGTAGAATAACTATTATCAAACGAACTTGAAATTGTGTGTAACATGATCCAAGAATAGTGTTGTGTATACTGCAAGCTAATACGGTCTTGCGTATAGCATAAGATAATCTTGGTGTAGTGTACAACAGAAGATATGAAAGAAATTAAAAAGAATAAATATCATAAAATCTCGGGGTGTTACATTTTTGGGACCTGATATGGGAATTTTTAGTGTTTCTTTATTTTGTGTCTTACTTTAACACATGACACTTATATGACAATGAATATTTACTATATCTAATTTGTGGTAATTCCTTGGTAAAGGATTTGGTTATGTGATACATGATTCATGGATATTATTAATTATTGTTCATTTTTATTATTATTTATGTTTTATATTGTTTCTTATTCTGGTAAAGAGTTTATATACTCCCCATTTCCTCAATTTTACCCTCTATTCTAGTCTAAAGTGTATGGCATATAGGGAGCCATACTTGAGGTTTTGTGGTAAACAGCCTTGGGGTACCGGTTAGTGGTACCCAAACTAGGACATTACAAAGTGGTATCAGATCAATTTCTTTTATTTTTCCTTACTATTCTATAAATTTATACATTCGACTAAAAGGTTTCAGGACATTAGAAATTATATTGATCATGGGTGTAGTTAATCCATGTACTGGGGAAAACACGAGTTCTTAGGGTGAGATTGTTGTTCTTGATATTATACTATTATAGTTGGATGTTATTCTAGCTTGGGTGATTCACTTGTTGTGTGATTTTATTAATTTATGGTATTTCACTCATGGAATGAAAATACATGATGTTTTTTCATACATGCATCATTTTAGGAACTCAATAAAAGATGTGACATATATCATGTTAGGTACACGTGGAAGAGCATGTATGGTTGGGTTGTGGAAAATGAAAATTACTTTCTATTTATCTTATGGTTTTTATTAAATATTTACCAATATGGATATTAAGAAAAACTGTTTTAAATAAAATATTTATTAAATAGAAACTAATATAGTAGTTCCTTAAGATTATGTTATAATATTTTAAAAATTGGGTGATTTTAAAATGGTTAAAAAGTGATGACTATGATTTATATGTTTGGTTTACCCTACAGTATCCATGACCCTATATAAGGATAGTTGAGGGTAGTAATAATGTTGTTTTTTCACTCATTAGTATGATGTATGTGTAGTATTTTATCTATTCCTAGTTGTGAACCCACGTTTTTTATTTTTTGAAATGATATTTTATGTTCCTCGAACATGTGTTTGTAATTGTAGAGAGATTCTACTATGGTGATGCATACTAGTAAGACAAAAGAGGATATTAATATGAATACCCCTTTGACAGTATCATAAGCGGACTTATTGAATATAATTTATAGGTAAAAAAAGAAAAGTTCCTTGATAATTACACACATTTTATGATATTTATTGAAAGAGACTCAGCATGGGATGCACTAAATATGTTTTAACTTACTATGTAGTTCCAGTTGTTTCACCATAATTTTTTTTGGAGATGATGGTCCTAAGGTATATAATTTTTGGATTAAGTATATCTAGACTATTCTAGATCACTGGGAGACTCCTATTGATGATAGGCTAATGTTAGTATCATGCATGTTGTGAGGACTAGTGAAGCACTGGTGGGATACTTAGGGCATGATTGAGTAGTTATGGGGTATGTCATGAAAGTATTTCCAAGAATGGTTCATAGAGTATTCCAAACTAGAGTCTCTCATGAACTAATGTTCTATAGAGTGTATGCATTTGACCAAGGTAATATGTTTTTGATGAATTATGTTGTATGCTTCACCAATTTTAACATTTTTACAATCATTTTTGGGGTATGAAACCACTATAGTAAATAAATATGATAGAATTCAATGTGAGATCAATTCCTAAGTAAATATCATCTATTGAGGAAGTTTTATAAGGTAGTAAATCAACCTAACATTTCTTAGGGGAAGTTGAAGGAGGATACACATTTCAGAAAGGTAGGATCATATGTACAATCTAGTTGTAGATCCTTTGATGGATGTAAGTAATGCTATGAATGTATTCACTAAGGTTTTGGTTGGAATATAAGTAAGGGTTGATGATCCACCTCTCAGGGATGGGGTCAGGTGATTTTCTATCACTATGAAAATCTTGGTCATATGTGAGGTCAGTGACCTCAACCACTGGCGGAGTGAAGATCTTATGGTCAGGTGGGACACCTATAGAGGTTCTGTTGGAACCCTCAACTGATGGTCAATGAGGGAGGACCTAAGAGAATACAGAGCACAAAGAGGTGATTTTCATCCCTATATCAGTCCAATAGTTGGAGTTCTGTAGGTAAAATTTTTAATGTTGGATAATGATGTTATTTAGGAAAAGATTTTTTCATATAAGGAGAGTAGTTTAGTGAATTATACTTAGATAAGAGCATAAGGTATGGGACATGTCAACATCATTAAGATTAGCATGCACCTGGTGGAAGCGATATCAGACTATCGAATGTCCATGGAATTATTCTTATAGCTTATACACTTATAAATACATTGTTTTGTTATGTTTCCACACATTATTTTATATCTTCACTATAAATAAATGTTATAGGTGAAGTGTTGGAGTTCATCTGTAGAGTTATGTTGATCTGCATGATGTTAGGGGTTTAATCAGATAAAATTCATTGTTTTTAAGAGTGTTCCATAGTGGTTGGTGGGTAAAACGTCATTTGGGACTTGTTCATTCTTAATATGTCAGGTTTTGACCAGATATTGGTAATAGACTTGTTGGTTTCAAATCAATATCACATTGATTATTACCATCGAAGGGTAACATTCAAAACTCATAAGGGTGAGATATATGCTCTTTATGGAGAATAAGATATCTATTATGGCCATGTCGGTCCTAATCTATAGTAGTTGGGTGATATTTTAGCCTAGGATGCGAGTCGAATACTTGATGTTTAGGAAGTGGTGCATGATGTTTTTATTCCTATAGTGAATCCATTTTAGGATGTGTTTTCTAAGGATTTATCAAGGTTTCCACTAGAGAGATACGATGAGTTCATCATTGAGTTGATACCTCAAGAGAAGATAGATTATATTCCTCCTTATAAAATTAGATAATTAGAGCTTCATGTTCTAAATTAATAACTATAAGATCAATATGATATTAGTTTCATTAGTAGGAGTACATCACTTTGGGGGTCCTCCGTTTTTCTTCTCTATACAGTTTGAAAAAACCTTGAACTTGTTTTTTGATTTCCAAAAGTTAAACGAGATGACTATTAAGAACCAAAATCCTATTCTGTGTATTAACGATCTTTTTTTCATATTAAGGGTTTTGTATGTGTTCTCCATGATTTATTCATGATTAGGGTATCATCGGTTGATGGTGATACCTTCTACTATACCACATACTATATTTAAAATTAGGTAAGGATTGTACCCCTTTTATTTACATGTATTTGATGAACTAGATCATTTACATATACTTGAATTAGTTCATCTCCATCTTCATTGATGACATTTTGGTGTACTCCTAGACTTGAGATGATTTTTCTATATATATTTACATTGATCTAAGTGATCTTGGAAAGAATCAACAATAAAAAAAGATATCTAAACATAATTTATTAACCAAAAATTAAAATTTCAAAGGTAACATCATCAATGGTGAAGGAAAGTTAGATAACCACATGAATTTATAGGTATTTGTTCCATGGGAGCAGCTTTAAAATGTTTTATATATCCAATTGTTTTTTTGGGTTTGGATGGTTACTACTTAAATTTCATCAATGAATTCCCTAATTTGGTAGTTCCCCTCATATTCCTAACCTATATTGTTATAAATTTTGAGTGGTCTTGAGTATGTGAGAATTCTTTCTGGGATCTTAAGATATGTTTGAAAATAACACCAGTTCTGATCAATCCCGAACCAAGTGAGTAATATACTCTATTTTCTGATGCATTTGGAATCGATATTTGGGAAATGATGACACATAGTGGTTGATTCATGGTGTATGGATCATTATTATTTAGGAATCACAAAATAAAAACCCTATATAGTATATTTAGGTTGTTGTGGTGGTTAATGCTTGATGTTTTGCTAGGAATACATTCTAGGTAATGTTTTTATAGTTTATACTAATCAAAATATCCTTAAATATATATTTTCTATACATTATTTAAATTTCTATCAGTAGTGATTGGTGATATATATATAAACTTTTGATTTATATATATCATATCATATAGGGAAGGGAAATATTTTTGTTGATGACTTGAGCTAAAATATAGAGACTCAGTAAATCTAGGAGTCTATTTCTTGGTGAATAATGATGGACTTGTCCTTAAGATTCATGTTGTTGTTCAGAAGGAGAAAGAATAGATGATCTAGTGTCTTCATCTATTAAACCCTATACTTTTATTAGTATTAAGTGGATTTAGTATGAGGATATAGAGTGCATGGTGTTGAGGGATAGATTTTATGGTGGAGAGCTACCAATCAACTAGACCATCAACTAAAATGAGATTATCCATTTTTATGGACTTTTTATTATTCCTACCTGTATACGGGAGGATTTAATGCATGAATTCCATACATAAAAGTGGAAATTACCCCTTAGATTGAAAAAAATGTACTGTGCTCTTCATAGATAGTAATGGTGTCTGGGAATGAGGAATAATAAATAAGGTTTTGTGACATGATGTTTTAATTTTCAACATGTAAAAGAGGATAATCATGGCCCTTATTGAATTTTACTACCCATTCCCATTTGATAAGGTACGTGGGATGATGATATGATGGATTTTGTGGTTGGATTACCAAAGATTCCCCATACTCTATTTGGGTGATTGTGGCTTGGTTGAGAAAGGTAAAACATTTTTTATTGATCAAGGAGACTTCCACCATCGATTACTTGGGAGAATTGTATGTTCAAGTGATTATGTGGTTTCATGAGGTTCTATAAAGTATTAGTTTAGATATAGACCACTATTTTACTTTAGATATCCGGTAGGGCCTTCAAAAGGATCTTGGTTATTAGGTACTGTTGAGTGTATATTTCCTCCCATAGATACATAATAAATCAAAATGTATTATCACGGTGTTAGAGGACATATTCATAGAATGCATCAGGAACATCAGTTGAACTTAAGATAAGTATCAAGTTTTTATTGATTTATCCTATAAAAATAGTTACCATGTGACTGTTCACATAGACCCACATGATTATATATATGGTAGGCACTGTAGATGACCATTATATTTTATGGAAGTAGGAGAATCATGGTTGTTGGGGATAAGCATCATGTAGTAGTAACTAAAGAATGCCCAGTTGATTTAGAATCATATGGATAAAAATTATATTACAAAAAAGACATATGATGACCATTTACATTATCCTATTGATTTTTTAGTGGGTGGACATGTATTTATTTGGGTGTATCTGAAATTTTTTCACCATTGGATTTGAAAATTGGCCATTTTGGGGGGTCTAGGTTTATTGTTCCATTTCATATTGAAGAGTGGAATGGTTTAGTGGAATATTGATTAGCTCTTCTATAAAAGTATAGTTCTATTCATGATGTTTCTCATGTGTTATAGATTCAATAGTATCACCTCATCCAATATCATGTGATTTGTTTCAAGCATGATGATGATGTGTACTTTAAGAAGAATATAATTTTTGTTGTGGACTATAATGATATTTTGGGTAATATTGTTCCTTTGGTTCAAGTGTTATGGAAGTATGCATATGTTTAGGGGGAAACATGGAAGAGGGAATATGATATGGAAGCCCAGTGGCCCAACCTTTTTACCATGGCAGTATAGTGATTCTAGGAATTAATGCTTAAAGATGAGGTATTATAAGTGTGGGTGGGCGTAAGATCTCATCCCTTTAATAAGGTATGATTCAACTTATTTATTTTGAACCCATTTAAAATGGTTTATAAAATTATTTGAGGGAATAAGTAAGGTATTTGGATGATTTAATGGGTTTTGGACATTAATATAGGGAAGGGGGAGAAACCTAGTGCCTGGTGCATGGTTAGTGCAGGGTTATTAATACTAACTATTCCCTAGAACCATGTGTCCAGGGGAAGGGGTGCATGGATTGTAAACTATGCATGGGACTCCCTGAATCCATTTTCCCATGGACATATCCAACCACATAGATTCCATGTGGTATTCTAAATCATGTGGGATTCCTAGAAAACTATATGAATTGTTCCACTCTTAGATATAAGAGGCTACATATTTAGTACATAGTTTAGAGAATCATGTTGACAAATAATTCACCTCATTAAAGGTAATGAGATTATATGGACCCAGCCTAATTACGTTACATAATCTTTATTTTAGTAAAGAAATAACTTATTTTCACATTGAGTATATTTTAAATTTTATAGATTTGGGGAAAATGTACATAACAAATTCTAACATTATACATTATTACAGAGTGGGTACCATACAAACAGTATTCATTTCTTGCAAAATATAAAACTTTTAAAATAAAACATGTTTTCTTTGAAAACTATCCAAAAATTTAACTTGGATTTATTATTTGTCTTAAACATCCTTATAACCTATTAAAATCATTTTAAAACTTTGGATGAGCACAAAAATCTCAATAAGGGATATAAAAAGAAGGAAAGAACACATTAGTCTATGAATACTTATAACGTTTGAAATCATTTTCAAAAGACATACTTGTCACCCATATAAACATACTTTGTGAAACATGAGATTTTTAAAAGATCCCAAAAAAACTTAATAACATAAATATAACCATAAATATATCTTGGGGAATTACTTATAAAATGGTGTAACCATCTCGGCTACCTTTTAATTTGTAACCCTCACAGCCACCTTACAATTTGTTTAACCATCGCCGTTACACTTGGAGTAACCATACGACCAATGTCCAAATTAAAAATACGCAATACATTGGAGGGAAATATAGGTCCCAAAATTCATTATAAACAATTCCCAAGAACCATATCATAATCATACAACATGAATAATTCCATAAAAACATTTCATTTGAATTTTCTAAAATGTAATTTTAAAAGAGGATTTTAAAAGGAAATATCGTTATAAATATCATATAATTGAAATTAAACTTAATATAGTGAATGTAATATGTATATAAACTATAAATACACATAATTAAAAATATTATGTACAAAACCCATCACACAAACAATTTTAATACCACATAAATAATGAATTGGAATGTTAACTCAAAGAATGGAAATAGAGATAAGAATTCCCTTACCTCAGGTTTGTCTTACTTTAAAATCATTTAAAACACCTGTATAATGGTTAAAATAATGATATTAATATCTTAAAGAATCTTATACATCATTATAATATCATATATGATCATTTCATTACATCATTTAACCCATTAATTGTTAGTATTTTGTTCTTTTCATTTTTTGGGTGTGTTCTTTACATGTTTTCCATGATCGGTTCATGATGGATGTTCTTGTCAATTGGAAGAGAAAATATAGAATTGGAATGGAGTAGTATTTAAATATTTCCAGAACCATAAATTATACCATTTATAATTTTGTGTTCTTTCATGAGGATGGTTCCTGAGTTAAAACATTATTGACATTCAATTAGGTCATTTTGGTGATTCTTCGATCGTAAAGAACTCATTTTTTTATAAATTAATAACATGTGTGAAAATGATTATAGAACCATATATAAGATATAATAAATAAATAATAATATGTTTCAAACATAAAAATGGTTTCATGGCCCCACTTGAAATAATTAAAGCAAATTGATATCACATCCTCCACAATGTCGGTAATTCGACACATTACGGACAATGTTTTTATTCCTTGAATGAGTGGGAGTGGAGAAGAAGAATGATGATGAATTTTTCATGAACATGAAAAAATCCAGAATATACATGATTCTGTAGCTTTCATACCTCTTGTATAAGAGTAGGTGAGGAATGAGGAAGAAAATAAAGGATCTCAAAATAAAAGAAAAATTGAGAAATCTCTCATGAAAATTCGACAGTCTAACGACATCACTTAAAATTTCATAAATTAGTTTGATGAGAGAAAGGGGTATCTAATCACTCTTACACAATATGGTAAGTAATGGGAATATGGAATGGAATATCCCAGCATATTCCAGAGGTTATGAAAAAGAATAACATAAAAGTAATGAAAAAAAGAGAACAAAAGAGGATATTTACTTCTTGATCTCTTATCCTTGAGATCCTTCTTAAGGCCTTGGGTTTTGAAATTTTGGTGACACCACCAGATAAAGGACGTGGGGAAGAGACTTGGGAGGAGTATTGGGCAGAACGTAGGTAAGGTTCAAGGCTTGAGAGGTGTGGGAGGAAGAGGGGAATGTGGGTGGTATTTATAGTGGAGGTGAGGGGGTATTTTTCATTATTTTAATCATTATTATAATATTTTTTCTCAAGAATATGAATAATATTAATTCATATAACCCCAAATAGTAAAAATGGCATGTGAATTTGAACCAAGTGTCCTTACATCACTTATGATGTCATAAATAGTGTATTTTACTAAAAATTTGAATATAGGATATTTTACCGTATTTCACTATTCATCGAAAATTCAAGAATTCCAAAAAACCCAAAAATTCACCCTTTCCATTTATCGACATATAGAATTCAAAAATGAACTCCATTTTTCTAAAATAATTTTCTAATTATTATTAATTTAATTTTTAAATAAAATCATATATAATTCAAAAATTAATGATTTAAAAACTATAACTACTTTTATATGACATTGAAAAATTAACCAAGATGTCATTATCTTAAAACCTTAAGAAAATAAAATATTAATAGAATTTACTATTCATTAAGGTCATATTACTGTTCATATTACTATTCATAAGGGTGTGTTACTATTCACCAAAAATACAAATTGGTTTCATTAGACTCTAAATAACAGATTGAACACAATTTTAGATGACCGTTTTTTCAAAATTAAAAACATAGAAGAAGAATATTATTTTTAAAGGATAGTTATAAATATCTAATTAAAACAATGTTTAATGAATTTCATTTATTTTTTTAAAACATTTGGGTGTTACAGAGATGATCATTTTACCGTATCCTTCATTATATGACTTTCACCTGATTTTCACTCTATTTCTCCCCTAAAAGCAGGGGGTGTTAACTAGAAGATCCCTCCCAAAAAAAGAATCAATATTAATCATTTATTACGCATTTGAAGAGTCATTTAGTGAGAATAAATCCTCTAGGAAAGTCTATAAGACCTCTTTCTTCTATTTTATATAAGAAGACTTGTGTGGTTTTTCCACTTATTCTGAATCCCATAAATCTTACTTTTATCTAGGTAATACTCAGATTTTGTGTTATCAATTGTTTTAGTTCGAATCAAGGGGCATGGTGGAGTGAGTATTTGTCTATTGGATTGAGTTAGTTTGTCTAAAAACACCCTCCTATAGTCTTGATCTTACCCTTCTATATGTGGTTGTTCCACTTCTCTACCTTTCTATATTTTTTGTCATTGAATCCTAAAAGTAATTTTGGGATTTAATTTGTATGGGATACCCTCCATGGACCCTGTTGGGTCCATGGTTAAACTCTGAGATCAGCACTATAGAAACTCATAGGGTGAGCCAATCCATTCGAAGTGATTTAAGGAAATTTTCAATGTTATAATTGATTTTATATGAAATTAATCTAATTATAATTGTCATTTGAAATGTTATCATGACAAAAATAGTCATTTTTATTAACATGGTATGTAAAATATTTATGATAAGAACATGAAAGTTAATGGGAATTGGGAAAAGGGTCATTTTTATGTTATTAAATGATTTTATAAAAATATATATGTTGAGATAAATAAGTAAATCTTTATGAATGTAATTGGGCCAAATAGGTGGAGTGTATGAGACCATGGTAATAAATGAATTTTGTAATGGTTTCACAATTCATGAAAATGTAATATATATTGGACCATCAAAATTTTGAAATGATGAAATTGATATAAATTATAGACATGGTTGTTTGAACCCTTGGGAAATGTATTATACATTCAACTCCCTATCCTTTATATTGGATGGCTAGACATGGTTCTTGGAATCCTTGACATGACTTGATATACATGAAGCTTCTTCTTCTTGGATAGGGTTTCTGCATGATGATTTTGGAAATAAGATCATTTTATCTGAAATTAGTAAATGGTTTAATGCTCTTTGGTGACAGATAAATTAAAATGGTCAATAAATACTTTCATTTTGATAAAAGTGTTTAACCCAATCAATAATAATCATTTTTTAGAAACTTGTTTCAGTTATTAACCTATCTATTAATTATTTCATACTAATTCATACACTATTATTGTTATTGGAAAATATATTGTTTTATTCAGCATTGGTGGTGGCCTAATCATTTTTACTCACATTCTTCTTGGGATGTCGATAGTACCTGAGAAGACTTCATAGTTTTAAGTCAGGATAATGGAAAATGCCGATTGATATAAGGTTGAGTCGGGATTGCGGTAGATCTTGGATGAGGGAACCCGAATCAATGTTAAGACCTGATATGGGGATTATTAGTATGTCATTATTTTTATTCTTCCATTAAAATATAAAGCTAGTGTTACATGAAATATTTACTATATCTAGTATGATGGAATTCCATAATTCAGGATTTGATTATGTATTATGTGATGCTCGTTTATTTTGCATTATTGTTTGTTGTTATTATTTTTTATTTTTTAAAATTGTTTTTCACACTGGTAAATAGGGTATAGTCTTTACACATCTTCATTAGACCCTTACTATGGGTTAGAATCCTCTAGCATAAGAGGAGGCGGACATGATTCTCTTTGGTCAAGTGAATTCAAGAACTAGTCAGTGGAACCTAGGCCGAGATGTTACATACACCATCCGAAAATAGATTTTTTGACATGATTTAACAAAATATAATATGGTAAATAATTTTTTCCAAATTTACCATTATAACTTTAACTCCAGTATTACACTTGGAAAATAATTTTGGATAAAAAATTTTAAATTTAAATTAACTAAAAATTTTATCATTTGGATTTTTATTATTTAATAATTTTATAAAATAATATTTCTAATATGTATAGAAATAAATATGAGTATTATAACACTTAACGAGTAAAAAAGGTTTCATATAAAAATATTATTTAGGTATAAAATGTATGTTATGTATGTAATTACAATTTTTTTATTTTCAAGACATAAATTGAGTTTCTAGAATAAAAAAATAATTTTTTTGAGGCTCTAAATTCATTTCAAACTATATCTTTCGAAAATAATGTTTAATTAAATCCAAAGGTCAAAATATTATTTTAATTTGAATTAAAATATTACAGTTAAACATAGGTATCATAAATTTTTAAAAAAACTTTAAAAAATTCATATTATTGTTCTTTAAATAATTTCTTTATCAATTATAAGGTTTTAAAGAATTGTATGTCTCATATATATATTGATAATGTAATAAATCTCATTGTTTTTTTTGAAACCAATATTATTTACCAATCCTTTGAAAATAAATTATGATATAAAATTCTTAAAAAATAACCCATAGTTCATTTTTCTATATGGAATGAGAAATGAAAACTATTTTATTATATACATATTATATAAGTGATGGAAATTAATTTTTAAAATACTAAATGTATAATGTATTAAAACCCATTTTTTTATAAATATAAATTATGTTCTAAATGGAAAATAAAAATTGTAAATTAAGATAAATATTTTTAAAAAATAAATTCACTTATATAATATATAAGTATTCATAGAAAATAGTTTTATGGATTTAAATTCATATCTATATACTAATAATTTCATAAAAGTAATCTTATTTATAAAAACTCTATTTTGAAAAATTCCCCAAAAAATAAATCATTTTATGAAAAACCCTAAACTAGATCTTCATCTAATATTAAAAATCAAATTCCAAGAATAATGTTTATTTTTTCAAAATCACTTTCTATTAATTTCCATTTTATCTTCTAAATAAAATATTAAAATACAATGAGAAAATATTTATACAAGAAAATTAGATTTTTTATTTACTAGTTGTTCATAGCCTAAATTAATATTAAACACTAATAAAGATATCATTAATTAATAAATATTTTAATTTTTTGAAATCATTATTTTTTAATAATATGATTGGGTTTCAATAATAAAACAAACAACACATAAAAGTATGGATTCATAATCACAATATTGAATTATGTAAATTTGAATAAAATATGCATTATATATATTATTATATTCTTAACTCAAATACTCTTTTTAAAACCCATTAATTCAATTTATACATTTTAATGGTATAAAAATATAATGATTTAGTACTTGTTGGGGGTTTTATATGGAGAAATGTATCAGACATATTTGACTAATTTATATAGAAACATATATTAAAATATCATGTTGTTACATTTAAGATATGGATAAGGATCTTGGTAACATATATGGGGGGCCTGGTTGAGCTAAGTATAAATTTTGTATACCTGAATCCAGTATCCCAAATCTAGTTTTTATGTTCTTTTAAAGATAAATAGGAATAAATTACAAGGATCAAGCATTTTAGAATTCATGTAAAACTATATACAAACATTAATTGTATAATAAATTGAAAAAATAAAATACAACATCAAAAAAATTCTTGAATCCTTGAAAATAGTATAAATATTCATTATTAAAATCATAGTGAAATGAAAAATAAAATTAATGATTGAGCGTATATTTTCCATAATGGTTACATATAATGGAGTCCATCATGAGTATATAAGTAAAAAAGGATATATAAGAGTGGATAATCAAAAAATATTTTATTCAATCAATATATTCAGCTTAAAAATGCATATTGTGACACCCCAAATTTAATTTATGTAGTAATAATAGTATTAATTATTACATTACTTAATTTCCTTTTTATATAAGCAATGTAAGAAAAAATAAAAACAATACTTTATTCATTCAAAACACTGGAAATGGATACATCAAAACAAGGCCTAAGGACAATAACTAACCAAACATTCCTACATGTAGGCCAATCACGATCACCAGTAGACCCCACATCACCACTAACATACCAAGAAAGTAGTGGATTTATTTCGTATCTTCCACAACTAAGAACATTATAACCAGAACCGCAACAATCTTACTAAGAGTTAGAGGGATGAATAGCACCATATTCTCTTTCTCCGTGTTTGAAGTTGGAATATCCTAATAATTCTTTTATAAGACATAAAATTAGACCATTGCCCTTTAGGTGACCATTGAATTTACAATGGATATAATTATATCCATTGGGTATTGTAGTTTAATTAATTATGAATGTCGAAAATTTTGAAGTATTTAAAATATACATTATAGCCATTAACTCTTATCTATATTTTATAATTTAAAAACAAATTTCAAGAACTTTCCTTTAATGTTCAAATATTTTAGACAATTCTGGTTTTATAAATTGATCTCCTGTTTGGAAATTATAAATATTTCTTTTATTGAGTTTAATATGTAATGATTTTTCTACGTATAAAATCACCTTGAAATGTTTTATGTGATTGAGTGCTTTAGATTCCTATCATTGAATACATTTAATTGAGCTTATCTTTGGAAACATGACATTTGAAACTGTAACATTTTGGTACATAAGTCCACTTTAATTCAAATAAAAAATATGCGTTTTGTTTTTGAATTTGAAAACAATTTTTTATGAATAATTTTATTAATAAAAAGTTATATAGTTTGATTTGTGTATTTTAAACATCCAAATTTATGAATAAATCAAATTTTATGAAAGTAAAGATATTCTTTTTTTTCATAGATGGTTATTTTGAAAATTGGGTTAATAAAAAATATTAACCCAATAGGCCAGCCTTTTATAGGTGGGACGAGGGAGGCAGCTCACACTAGGTGGCTGACCCTAGCCCTCAGCCCAATCCAAGTCCAGCCGAGCATGGGTACCCTGAAGGGTGCACAAGAGAGTAGGAGTGCTTGAGTGTGCCACAGCGGTGCGAGGCCGCGGCGGAGCATAGGTAGGCTGAAGCCTGTGGGGGGCAGGATCCCATGTGTAAGGCTCCCTTCTATGTGTGTTGTGATTTCTCAGGTGAGTATCAGAGGCTCGGGCCTATAAGGAGGTCACGCAAGCCTCCCTAATTCGATGTGGGAAGCGTTTTTTTGAGCAAAACGCGATCTGGGCCGTTGGATCACGTCGTGCATGATTTGGTCCGTCGATCCCGATCTTGACTTCAAACCCCAATGACCACAGTGGGCTACAGTGTTTTCATGAGTCGTTCGATCAACATGAGATCTAATCACGGTCGTTCACTCAGCTTTAAATCCCATTCCTTACCTCATCTGCATGATCTTATTCAAGATCTAATCTCAATCGTTCTTCTTGTTTTAAAACCACGGACTCCTCCCAGTCGTCCGATCAAAACTCAAGTGATCTGAACTGTCCATTTCTTCCCTGGTTTTCTCTTCCCCGTCATCTTCCCCAATGCGCTCAAACCAGTGGCCACCCAATGGTTATTCCTACTCCTTCTTATTTATTTTCTCCTCCTTCGTGTATTCCCCACTATTTTATGGTCTCACGACCTTGACGTCTACCCACAAGATTCTCCCCAATCCCCTTTATTTTTTTTCAGTTTACTTTCATTTGTTTCGGTTTTAGTTTTCCACAATCTTTATATATGATTATGTATTATAATCACCGTTTTTTAGCTCTCTCTTTAAGAAACATGTTGGGTTGTTTTATCTCGGTTATGTTTTAAGTCTTTGTTTATATTTTATTTATGATACGTTATATATATGAAATATATGTATACCGCCTATATAAACCCGATATTTTTGCACCCGAAATTACTAGTTTTCTTCCTCTCGACGTGCAAACATTTCCTGCCCATCCTTTTTGCACACCCAAAGTCAGGTAAGGGATCAACTTGTTATGTTTTCATTGTTGTAAAACACTTATATCCTTATGAATATAAGAATCCATATATATATATACATGAAATTTTATATCACTTCTAAATATTAACTCAAGTTGGGTTTTCTAAATGTGTTTTTGAGTATTCAACACTTGCAATAGGATTCATGATCCAATTTCCATATGCGAACCTTTATTATCTATTTTCTTTTCCTTATGAATATATGTATATATAATTTCATCTTAACCCATTTTAGAAATTCAAAAACAAAATTATGTATGTTCATATATATATATACATATATATACAACAAATGATTTCGTGTTTATGATCTTTGAAGGGTGATCTTTTGTTTTTTATTATTGTTCTCAAAACATAAAACACGTGCAAGGGGTCTAGTTCCTCATGTTTTCTTTTTTAAGTATACCCTTATTTACAATTCATGTATGTGTGGTTATGTGTAAAAGTATATATAAATATATTAAAACTAAGATTTCACAAAACCTATCCTTATTGATTTAAATCATGGCTATGAAGAACGCAATAGTTGCAAGAATTTATTAAATCTTGTTTTGGGTTATGTGGATCCCAAACATACACTCTATGAATATGAAAACCATTTTCCCCATAATTTTTAAAACCACATGAATACATTTCGAACTTGATTTCTAAATTAGGTGGTATAATGGTTTTCATTTTCAAGCATAATTATACATTCATGCATGATCTCACATGTTTAATTATTTATTTTATACATGAACACTTCACAGGAAATAATCCATACTTTGTATTCCATTTTTTTTGAAATAAATGCATGTATTCCTTTAACTTTATGTTTTAATCATTTAATATATAAATTAACATTTCATATATTAAATGAGTCAAAACATATAAACATGGTTTGGAAAAGTTCACATTCTTAAGTGTTTAAATGAATGAGTATTTATTTCATGTAACAACCCATTATTTTATGTGTACTAGTTCTTATTACATGTGCAAAAGTATATTGATTTTTCTCAGGCACATCACTGTTAAATATGAAGCCAACAAGTATAGTTCTTTTTATATTTTTGGCATGATCCATTCTTGTTATGAACATGTATGTAAAACGATTATGGAGTAAGAATGTAAGTAGAAGACCCTATGAATATGAGACCATGCTAAGACATATGAGGAATTCATTGGACTTTAAATTTTGTGACGGGTATGCCCGGAATTATATAGTGCTCCAATGCATTGGGTAAAGTGATGAAGTCTCATGAGTTAAGTGAAATGATGTGTGAACATGATGCTAGGTTTTTTCAAAACTATGTGTGTTAGTTAACCATGATTATGTTGGGTTTCTACCCGTACGGTCTTGGCACAAGGCCATGACAAATTCCAGCATTATAAATTTCCTCATTATGGAATAGTAAATGATCAACCAAGGGATTCTAGATCCTTAATTAAGAATATTTTATGATTATGGAAGTGAAATCATTAGGCATAACCAAGTGTGCAAAAGGAAAATTACACAAATGAATAGTATCTAATGTTAAAGTCATATGAATCTCATTTTATGCTCTAATGAATCATGATATGAATGCTTATACTCTCAACAATGCTTTCAGAGTTGTCTTGAATAATCTATGAATTATGCACATCTCATTTCTTACATACACATGTGCACTCTAATTCATGTTTTTGTAGAAATCATAGTTATCTTCTATGAAAATGATCTTTTGATAAAATGCCTACAAGTAACCTCATAAAATATAGATGGTGTGCCTTGAAATGCAATATCTTCTTCTTAAGAAAATGTTATATATTTATTTTCAAGGTGGTTGTTTTTATAATAAGGAATTTATTTAAATAAAATTAAAACCCCTTACTGTGCATTTTTTATGCCCACCCAACATTTTAATTTATGTTTTATAGGTTTTAGTATTTTTTTTCAATGCCTTAAGTGCTCTTTATGATGAAATCAATTTGAAGCTTAGCCATGTTATGTTTTCAGAAGGAGTACTTCAATAGCGTCTGATTTTCTAAGAACCTAAACCAAGATGATCCTCTGTATTGAGACAAGATGTGCCATTTTTTTGTAAGCCTATTTTTATGAAGAAAATTGCACACCATATTTTAGGCACCAATTTCAAACTTCTGGGTCGGGGTCATGACAGTTGGTATCAGAGGATTGGATTAGGAAAACTCTAGAAAATTAGAGCAACCATAAATTACATAATTGCATCAAACTAAGAAAAATCCCTCTCAATATTTCAGATGGCTGATGAATCACACCTTGTGTCTCTTCCAACAGAAGTATTAGAGAATATAGTGGGAAATTCATGTGCAGAAAACTATGATACATTTGAAAATATATGTCTATTATGAAAAACCCTCTACCGTGTATCCAATTCTCCTCATGTACTCCAACTTCACCAAGGAGCAGCCCTCGACTATATTTTTATGCTGCATGCCCAATTTATGTTCTATGCACAGTAATGAAAATACATTGAGGGTTTATTTAATTGTTTTACCCTAGCTAATAATGCTTCATCTCGAGAGGAATTTCACGAGTCTGCACAAGGGGGTGACCTTTGAGCAGCATATCTTTGTCAAATTTTGACCTACGGTCTCCATGGTCATGTTATGGACTTTGAAGCTCTTAAGGATGAGCCTAATCGTTTACATTATCGACATATGGTTCATGCTGATGTTTCCCAACTTCATACAAGTCATGCCTTCCTCACCCTAAACCATAGATGTCCACATGGGTTTGATCCTAGTTGCCTGTTTTGTATTTGGACCCAAGAGATCGAGACATTTGGAACCACCTTGGGGATTCGTTTGACCGGGAACCTGGAAAATTACCAACACCGAGAGTACCTATGAAAAACTATCACAATGATTATGAAACACCTCAAGTTTACAATCCTTGTTAAATGAATCATGTTATGTTTTATGTGTTGGTATATTATTATGTTTCTACCAAATTAATGTCTCTATTGTAATCTAGTTACGCTTTACAATGTAAAAAATGTCCCTTTTTTCAGATGGAAAACATGAGTTCATCGATCAACCTTTACCACTCCCAACTAAATTAATAGAATCCATAACCACTAAGACATGTTCAGGATACTACTACCCTTTTTCCAACCTGCTCTTATCTTTCAAATGTATTTATAAAGTATCCCTTAGCCCGAACATCCTTCAGACATACCAGGGAAATCATCATGTTTAACACCGCATAGAAACTGCACAACTAGTAGAGTATTGGCAGAGAGGGGAGAACCATGAAGGCCTCTTACTTTACGTCACCTTGTCTGAGAACTACCTAGCCCTGGATAAGGTTCATGAAGCTTCCTTGGAGGGAGACACCTGAGAAACCTATCTGTTCCAGGTCCTAAGTTTCAGTATGTATGGGATTCTTTACAAATTTGAAGTGTTCAAATGAGAGGTGGTCTGAGAGATTTATAGAGAGGTATCTCACTCCCAAATCTCTAACCTCCACACCTCCCATGCCACTCTTTGGAAAACTGAAATATTTATGCATAGGTTTGACCCTAACTGCTCATGGTCTATATGGGCCAAAGAGATCATGGATCTGGGTGTTAATCTGGGGATCCACCTGGAAATAGCAACAGATTATCTGCCATGGTGGTCCTCAAGGTGGGCACCACGAGCATAAAGTCTCTCTAGTTTTGTTGGTAGTTTCTTGCGGGTGTAATAGAATTGTGAGGGCACAATTCCTTGAAGGGGGGATAATGTGACGCCCCAAATTTAATTTCTGTAGTAATAATAGTTTTAATTATTATATTTGTCTTAATTTCATTTTTATATAAGAAATGCCCGCAAAAATAAAAACCAGACTTTATTCATTCAAAACACAGGAAATGGATACATGAAAACAAGGCCTAAGTACCATAACTGACCAAATATTCCTACAATTAGTCCAATAACGATCATTGGTAGACCCCACATCACCACGAACATACCAAGAAAGTAGTGGATTTCTTTCGGATCCGCAACGACTAAGAACATTAT
The DNA here is from genome assembly GCA_963277665.1 of Viscum album. Classification (NCBI taxonomy): domain Eukaryota; kingdom Viridiplantae; phylum Streptophyta; class Magnoliopsida; order Santalales; family Viscaceae; genus Viscum; species Viscum album. The sequence continues at coordinate 130,361,477 of OY728153.1, forward strand.
AACCAAAACCACAGAAATCGTACTAAGAGTTAGAGGGATGAAGAGAACCATCTTTTGTATCTCAGTGTTTGAAGTTGGAATATCCTAATCTTGCTTTTATAAGACCTAAAATTTGACCAATTCTATTTAGGTGACCATTGAATTTACAACAGCTATAATTATATTCATTGGGTATTGTAGTTTAATTAATTATGAATGTTGAAAATTTTGAAGTATTTCAAATATACATTACAGTCATTAACTCATATCTATATTTTATGATTTTAAAACTTATTTCAAGAAAATTCCTTTAATGATCAAATATTTTAGACAATTCTGGTTTTATAAATTGATCTCTTGTATAGAAATTATAAATATTTCCCTTTTTGAACTTAATATGTAATGATTTTTCTACATATAAAATCACCTTGAAATATTTTTAAGTGATTGAGTGCTTTAGATTCCAATCATTGAACACATTTAATTGAGCTTATCTTTGGAAACATGACATTTGAAACCGTAACATTTTGGTACATAAGTCCACTTTAATTCAAAGAAAATATGTGCTATTTTTGGAATTTGAAAACATTTTTTATGAATACTTTTATTAATAAAAAGTTATATAGTTTGATTTGTTTATTTTAAACTTCCAAAGTTATGAATAAATAAAATTTTATGAAAGTAAAGATATTTTGTTTTTTTCATAGATGTTTATTTTGAAAATTGGGTTAATAAAAAATATTAAACCACTTGAGCATGCCATTACGGCACGAGGCCGCGGCGGAGCATAGGTAGGCCGAAGTCTGTGGGGGGTGGGAGCCCATGTTTAAGGCTTCCTTCTGTGTGTGTTGGGATATCTGAAGTGAGTATCGGAGGCTCAGGCTTATAAGTAATCCGCAGGCGCCTCCCCAATTCGACGTTGGAAGCATTTTTTTGGGTGAAATGTGATCTGGGCCATTGGATTGCATTGCGCGTGATCTGGGTCGTCGATCCCGATCTTGCATTCAAACCCCAACAACTGCATAACGCTACAGTGTTTTTATGAGCTGTTTGATCAACATGAGATCTAATCACGACCATTCACTCAGTTTTAAATCCCACACCATTCCTCATCCATCCGATCTTATTCAAGATCTAATATTGATCATTCTTCTTTTTTTAAAACCACAGACTCCTCCCAGTCGTCCGATCAAAACTCAAGTGATCTGAACCATCCATTTCTTACCCTTTTTTCTCTTACACATCGTCTTCCCCATCGCGCTCAAACCAGTGGCCACCCACTGGTTATTCCCCCTTATTGTTCTTTATTTTATCCTCCTTCACTTATTCCCTGCTATTTTATGGTCTCACGACCTTTATTTCTACCGGAAAGATCCTCCCTGATCCTCTTTATTTTTTATTTTATTTTTTTCAGTTTACTTTCATTTTTTTTAGTTTTCCACAAGATTTATATATGTGTATGTATTATAATCACCATTTTTTTGAGATCTCTCTTTAAGAAACATGTTGGGTTGTTTTATCTCAGTCATGTTTTAAGTCTTTGTTTATATTTTATTTATGATACATTATATATATGAAATATATGTATACCGCCTATATAAACCCTATATTTTTTCACCCGAAATTACTGGTTTTCTTCCTCTCGACGTGCAAACATTTACTTCCCTTCCTTTTTTCATGATCGAAATCAGTTAAGAGATCAACTTGTTATGTTTTCATCATTGTAAAACACTTATATCCCTATGAATATACAGGTCCGTATGTATATATACATGCAATTTTATATCACTTCAAAATCTTAACTCAGTTGGGTTTTCTAAATGTGTTTTTGAGTATTCAACACATGAAAGAGGTTTCATAGTCCAATTTCCATATATGATCCTTTATTATCTATTTTCATTTCCTCACGGATATATGTATATATAATTTCATCTTAACCCATTTTACAATTTCAAAACAAAAAGTATGTATGTTCATATATATATATAAATATATATATATACAACAAACCATTTTGGTTTTATGATATTTGAAGGGTGATATTTTGTTTTCAAGTGTTGTTCTCGAAACATAAAACACATGAAAGGGGTCTAGTTCCTCTTGTTTTCTTTTTTATGTATACCCTTATTTACAATTCATGTATGTATGGTTATGTGTAAAAGTATATATAAATATATTACAACTGAGATTTCACAAAACCAATCCTTATTTATTTTAATCATGGTTATGAAGAATGAAACAGTTTCCAGAATTTATTAAATCTTGTTTTGGGTTATGAAGATCCCAAACATACACTCTATGTATATGAAAACCCTTTTCTCCATAATTTTCAAAACCACAAGAATACATTTCTAACTTGACTTCTCAAGTAGGTGGTATAATGGTTTTATTGTTCAAGTATAAATATACATTCATGCATGAGTTCACATGTTTAAATATTTATTTTATGCATGAACACTTCACAGGAAATAATCTATACTTTTTATTCCAATTTTTTCACAAGAAATGCATGTAGTCCTTTAATTTTATGTTTTAATATTTTAATATAACAATTAACATTTCATGGATTAAATGAGTCAAAAAATATAAACATGGTTTGGAAAAGGTCACATTCTTAAGGGTTTAAATTAAAGATTTGTTATTTCATGTAACAACCCATTATTTTATGTGAACTAGTTATTATTACATGTGTGAAAGTATATTGTTTTAGCTCATGCACGTCACTGTTAAATATGAAGCCAACAAACCTAGTTCTTTTTACATTTTTGGCATGATCCATTCCAGTTATGAACATATATGTAAAAAGATTATGGAATAAGAATGTAAGTATAAGACCCTGTGAATATGATATCATGCTAAGACATATGAGGAATGTATTGGACTTGAAATGATGTGACGGGTGTGCCTAGAATTATACAGCGCTCCAATGCATTGGGTAAAGTGATGAAGTCTCATGACTTAAGTGAAATGATGTGTGAACATGATTCTACCTCTATTCACAACTATGTATGGTAGTTAACCATGATTATGTTGGGTTTCTACCCGTACGGTCTTGGCGCAAGTCCATGAAAAAGTCCAGCATTATACATTTCCTCATTATAGAATTAAAAATAATAAACCAAGGGATTGTGGATCCTTAATTTAGAATCTTTTATAATGATGGAAGTGAAATAATAAGGCATAACCAAGTGTGAAAATGGAAAGTTACACAAGGGAAAAGTATCTAATGTTAACATCATATGAATTTCTTTTTATGCTCTAATGATTCATTATATGAATGCTTGTACTCTCAACAATGCTTTTGGTGTTGTCTTGACTAAGCTTTGAATTATGAACATCTCATTTCTTACATACACATGAACACTCTGAATCATTTTTTTGTTGAAATCATAGTTATCTTCTATGAAAATGATCTTTTGAAAAAAAAATCTACAAGTAACCTCAGAAAATATAGATGGTGTTCCTTGAAATGAAATATATTTTTCTTAAAAAAAATTCATATTTATTGTCAATGTGGTTGTTTTTAAAATAATGAATTTCCTTCAAATGTTTTAATACCCCTTAATGGGAATTTTTATGCTCACCCTACGTTTTTATTTATGTTTTACAGGTTTTAATAGTTTTTTCCAAGCCTTAAGTGCTCTTTGCGATGACATCAATTTGAATCTTAGGCCAATTATGTTTTCAGAAGAAGTACTTCAGAAGCGTCTAATTTTTCACGAACCTAAACCGAGATGATCATCTGTATCGAGACAAGATGTGAAATTTTTTTGTAAACCTATTTTTATGGAGAAAATTGCACACCATGCTTCAGGAACTGATTTCCAACTTCTGGGGTCAGAGTCGCGACACATACTATCACATAGATAATAATAACTGAAATCCAAATGAAGGAATTTATAACATCATATGTCATGATCTTATTATCAAGGCCTCAAACCTAGACATCATGTACCATAATTCTAGGACATTGTTCCAGGAAATTTCAATGAATGAGTATATACACACCAAATACCCAACTAATCTAGCCCACTATTTTTTTTCATGATCCCTGTCGATGCATAAGAAACTATCTATAACCAATATCAATACATCACTTACATATTTATAAAGAAATATTTATATATGGAATCAATAATAAAATACATAATCTATATGAGTTATCGATCAATAAATATCTATATTGAATAATGATATTATAACAACAACATTTACCTTGTAAATTAAATAACATTTTTTTCATAAAATTCCTTAACCTAACATCATATATTGAAATAATATAGGTATAAAACAATATTGAAGTAGTATAAATTATACCAGAAATATCTATGATACATAAAATATGTATCTAAAGTAGAAAAATAATCTCCAATAAATAATGGAGAGTTATATAGATCATGATCACATGAATTTAATTTATCTATAAATAATTTTTAATCAATAAATTATTAATTAAATATAGACATAAATAAGCCCCTCTAAAATTAATAGTTTAATTAACTGAAATTATATTGAAAATTTGAGAGAGAAATGGATCCAAAAATTAATAAAAAAAACATTCCTCAAATATTTTGTTGTATTTTCTAAATAAATATAAATCATTTTAGGAATTATTTTCATCCTTTTAGAATATAATAACATTTTATTGTATATAATAGCATAAAATTAATAGAAAATGCATATGATATTTTTTGAAAAACCAGAAATACTAGTAGAGAATTATAAATAGTGAATAATGGATATAGAGGTGGTAAAATATGTTCATCATATATATGTAAAAATGTTCATTCTAATTACACTTCTGTAAATAATGTTAAAATTACTAGTTAGGAAAAAATTAAAAATATTCATTTTAATGATTTTAAAAAATGTCAATGGTAGTAGAAAAATACCTTTACAGATCACATAAAAGTAAAATAAACAACTATAAAACTATATGACTAATATTCATATAGAAGAGAATAATTTCTTTTAAAAAGAACATATATTTGGTAATATATTCTTAAAAAAATATTTTGATGTTTTTAAGTGTGAAATACTGGAAATGTTGGATTAAATCATCGAAAACATTGAAATAATAAGATTATAATAGTATAGATAGGGTTTAATAGGGGAACAATAATTTAAATATTATTACATAAATTTAAACTAAATAATACTGAATAAAATATTCATTGTAAAAAAGATTATTACGTCTTTAATAAAAAATGAATAAAACCCCACTAAAAAATAAAAAATGAGTATAAACAAAAATACCATAATAAATATGAATTAATTATTTAATATTTTAATAGATTTGTATTTACAAAATATAAATGAAACTAGGTGCATGAAATAAAATATGTCTCAATGGAGTGGATTTGAGAAGAAAACCCATGGATTACTATATGGCCGGACTTGTTATATCCTATAGACTACTAAAATTAAATTTATTAAACAATTAAGCTGGAATTATTTTTCTTATGTGTAAACTTTTTTTGTACTTTTATTATATTTTTTCCTTTCTTAATTATATTTTTTTCTTATATCGACCACCTAAAGTAGTTTAGTTGATTTCTTTAAAGCTACCTCGATATATAAACCATGGTTAAAATAATTATGAAATGGTTTCATCATTTGAAAATTGTGAATAATGTCATGAATATATTTTTTATGCATTTAATTCACTTTTTAAAATTTCTATGCAATGAGGTAATAGAAAAATAAGATTCTTCATTCATAAATGCATTATATCATTTTTATACATAACAATGTTTTCATTTACCTTATGTTTGGAAATAAAATAATGTTCATATTTATTAATAAATAAAAGATCATATTTTTATCATATATATCATATATATTCAATAAATATATCCTTTTTATAGTCCATGAAAAATAAAAAAAATGAATCTCAACACTTTGTAAAATGGTACTCTACAAATCCAAATTAGCGATGTTATCATTTTCTAATGAATAAGTAGGTAAAAATCTATATTATATATAATTTTTTCTAAATCATAACTATATTAAAAAAATAATGTAAATACACTAAATAAAGTATAGTTTAAATTATGTTTGTAAAGAGCATAGGTCAATAGCAACCAGTCTGTGGAGGAGGATTAGAAAGGAATAATAAGACACTAACTGAATTAATGAATTAAATGGTTATTGATGAAACCCTGGGAAGTAATCATAATTATCAAGGGGATGAATTATAGTATATACAAGAATATAATGAAATAATGTCATGACCCATCCCTCGAGGCTTGGGCCATGACTACCCCAAGCTCACCTTCTATAGGCCAGGGGTTGGTGACTAGACCTAGAAAGGCATAACCCAAAAAGGGAATACATTGCCTTTAAACCTATACGCACAAAGACAGAGTACACACACAATGCAGAACACAAGGCACCACTACTAAGAGTAAAAGTAGGTACTGAAATTAAAGGGTCCATTATAAAATCCCAACTGAGAGAAACGTACAACCAAAGGAAAGAAAAACGTGATCCGTAGATCATCAGCCAAGGATCCTACCTAAAGAGTTGTTAGGGCTCACTTTCGGATGTCACTGCTACTCACCACGTCTGTCGATCACCTCTGATCCCCATCTAGCTATGGATCCCCAAGTCTCATTCAAGTTGTCTATCGTTTGCACAAGACACAATAGGTGTGGGGAAAGCTCGTGCAGGGGTGAGTATAACAATACTCAGTAGGGACCCCGAGACCCCCTAAGTTCTCTTAGAAATCCACAAAGGTAAACCACAAAGAAAGATCTCAATCAAAAAAACACAAAGTAAAAGATAGTTCACAACAGGTATACAACTTATAGAATAATAATAAAGATGATTATTTATAAGCTAGATCGTCTTATTCTACTGAGAGGCTTGACTAATAATCCAAGAAGGTTTTCTCCTCTGCCGATCCATAGAGTGTTTCTCTAATACTGATCCATGATGGGTCGCTCTACGGTTGGTCCACAATGGGTCGTGCTACTACTGATCCATAGAGGGTCACTCTCATGCTGATCCCCAGACGGTCACGATATTTTAGATCCATAGAGAGTCATGCCACTACTGATCCATGGATGGCCATTATCATGTTGATCCCCATAGGGTTGCAACATTGGTGATCCATGGAGGGTCTCTCTCTTGCTCATCCATGGAGGGTCTCTCTTCACTTGAGAGTCAGCCACAAGATTTTCACACCGTGTACATATGAGTTCTAAAGATTCTACCTCTCAAGCCATCGGTTGTTTTTAAACCACCAAAAAGTCTCACTTAGAATTAACCCACCTCTCTATCTTGTCATAAGGGTTACAACACAATAGACCACACATCGATCAGAAGCTCGGTCAGCAAGTTATATAATTTTTAGTAAAAAGGACATGGTTGGATTTGAGTCTAATCCAACCTGGTCATAATTAAACTTCTACCAAAACTCATGTGGAGGATCTCAAAAGGACTGCCTCATTAAAAGGTTCCTTACGTTGTAGATGGTGAATCAATCGGACGTTGGGTCTGCAAGTTATGATCGTTTCAGTGAAATAAGGCAGGTCGGGTCTAGGTTCGGTCTAACCTAGTCAGACAGACCCAACCCGACCTAACCCTTTATGGGGATCTGGAATGGGTCCAGCATGGGTTCGATCCAGCCGGCCCATTAGGCCTGCAGGTCCGTCTCAGTAGGACGGGTTCATCCCAAAATTGCGGGTCCGGCCCACAATTTCGCGGGGTTGTCCAGTGGGTGGCCTGACCCGCATGGTTGGGTGCATCCCACCATAAGAATACTGACCCGCACAGACTAGACATAGGTGTGTCTGGTTCCACCCATCGGAGACCGCTGGCACCACCCCTCTGTCCAGTACTGCAGGCCACTGGCCGACCGTTGCACACACAAGTAGTCCACGTTCTCTAGCTCACCCAAGCGGCCTGAGTAGGCCACTCCTCCATGCAGCCCAAATGGGCTCTACATAACCTCACTGCCATGGCACGACGACGGGTGCACTGGTGGTGCCTTTGATGGGATATTGGAGTTTCTTAGGTGGTCTGTTCTAGGATTCTTCTGCACCTACGGCCTCCATAGGGCACCACTATCACTATGAAGCCTTCAAATTTTCTTTGCTGACAAGTTGATCGGTCAACTTCTAAGAACACAACAAGAAAAACTATGGCGGAGGGGCTGATCCTACTTTCTTTCAGACCGTGCCCTCCACGTTAGAGTTTAATCATGGGGATATAAATGATGATAACCACATAGCTTGAAAACCAAAAATCAAACCCCACTCATAATCCACCCACAAGAACACGAAATTCACATATCAACTTGTTAGTTGGTTGATCTATGTTCATCGCAAATTTCAAAGAATAAGGAATAAATAATCAAATAATTAGAACTCATAAACCCCTACCTAGATTTTTTGGATCCACTGATGATGAAGGATGTGATTCTTGTCATCATCGATCTGCGGTCATTGGTGTTCATCGCCACTAGCCAACTTCTAGATCTGATCCTCCAATATTCATCGCTTCATTCTTCTTTCTTTGTCAGAGTGGGATTCCACCAGCGGTTCGTCAAAGATTTCCCCATGTTTTTTAATTCCCAAACTCTAACATGTTGGATTATTAAAATAAATAAAAATCTCAAAAAGGTTTCTCTCATTAATGATTCTCATTAAATGAGCCAAATTTAATAAGCCCCATTTAATGGTCCATTAAAATAACAACATCGTGGTTTCAAATGATCCATTATTAACCCTCCATTAACGTGCCTTATTGTCGCCTCATCATTTCACTGTAAAGTCATCTTTCACCACTCAATAGTGAGAAAAGAAATAAAATAATTCTTTTATATTATTTTATTATTTTTATTGAAAAGTATGAAAAATAAATTTTCTGCTCGGCCCTTTTCGGCCAAAATTAAGTCATTTCTAGGAGAATCCTGGCATTTTGAGTTCAATGGTGCCCTCATATTTTCAATACGATCACCGGTTCAGAAATTATAAAAATTCATCCGTATATTTACTGAACATACATTAAAAAAATTCAAAATTATGTTCCAAGCTCTACGGGCCTCAAAATCACGTCTTGTTTAAGCATGTGGTCTCAGAATAATTCCCTATAATTAAAAATATTATATGTAATTTTTTATACAATAAAATCTCCCCACCTTAGGTCATTATGTCCCTGAAAGACCAAAAACTAATCAAACAAATGGGGGTATTGAGTCTAAATATGATCCTCCTTGTCCCATGTGCTCTCCTAGAGATTCTTGTGCTACCTCCAAATTGACACAAGAGGAATCAACTTCTCACATATGACTCATTCATGTGGATCCTCTATCTCCAATGAGAACTCTACAAACATCAGCTCATTGCCAATTTCCAGCTCTCCCTAGTCGATGATGTGTGATAGATCATGAATGTACCTCCTCAGATATGAAGTGTGGAAAACATCATGCACCTGGTGCATCTCTGGGAAAAGTGCTAGGTGGTACACCACCTCGCCAACTCTACTTAGAATCTGAAAAGGTACAATGAACCTTGGAGATATCTTGTTGCCCCAGCCAAATCTTCGCAATCCTCATCGAGGTGAGACCAGAAAGAACATATGACCGACCTCCTCAAACTCTAGGGGTCTCCGTCTCCTATCAGCATAAGACTTATTCCGGCTCTATGCAGCCCTCATTCGCTCCTGGATGATCTGCACCTTCTCGGTGGTAAACCGTACCAAATCTGGACCCATGAGTACCAAACCCCCTAGTTCTGTCTAGGATAGGGGTGATATGCAAGGCTACCAGTTAAAGGCCTCAAATGGTGGCATGCCAATGGTGGATTGATAGTTTTTTTTATTCAAACTCCACCAGTGGAAGGTGGTTCTCCCAACTGTGAAAAAAATCCAAGAAGCAAGCACGTAGCATGTCCTTCAAGGTTTGTATAGTCTACTCTATCTGACCATCTGTCTAGGGGTGAAAATCAGTGCTCAGGCGCAGTTGAGTCCCAAAAACCTCTTTTAATACCTTCAAAAACCAAGATGCATAGCATTCATCATAGTTAGAGACAATCATTAAAGGTACCCTATGTAGCCGCACTATCTCTTATACGTAGAGGCATCCCAAGCCCTCCATAGATCCCTTCTCTCAGATGGGTAGAAAATGGTCTGACTTGGTGAGTTGGTCAATGATCACCCAGATAGAGTCGTTGCCCCTAGATGTATGTGGTAACCCCTTCACAATGTCTATTGAGACACCATCCCATTTTCACTTTGGTACCTCGAGTGTCTAGTCCACTCCTACTGGATCATGATGTTCAGCCTACACTTGCTGACAAGTGAGGCATCGAGAAATAAACTCGGGCACCACTTTATTTATCCATGGCCACCAGTACTAACATCGGAGGTTTTGATAAATATTTTCCACTCCAAAATGTACCACCAAAGGGGATTTATATAACTCCCTCAAAACCTCCTCTCGCAAAGTCATTGCACTAAGGTGTGCCCTCTGAAAATGATGACGTGCTCCCCACCTAAAAAAATTCATCAGGGGATCATCCTGAGGATAACTGAGCACATTCGGCCTCAAAGTCAACATCCACTAGTTGTGCCTCCAAGACTTGTTGTAAGATTGGGGGAGTAACAGTCATCAACTGAAGGTAAGCAGCTTCACTATCATCCACGAAGGATACCCGCATCATGGAAAACTACTTGGTCGCCTCACTCAGTAGCCGAAAACCAGCCTTCATGTTGAGTGTGTCTGCCACTATGATCCCCTTTCTAGAAGTATGGACTATCTCAAAGTCATAGTCCAGGAGGAACTTATCCTTCATTATTTTCTCTGGATCAGGTCCTTCGGAGAGAAGATATGCCTGATACTCTTTTGGTAGGAGTAAATTGTAAATCGTTTACCCATCAAGTAGTAATACCACATCTTTAAGGAAAAGACCACTGTTGCTAACTCCAGGTCCTGGGTCGCATAGTTTTGATCATGTTTTGTCAATGGTCGTGAGTCATAGGAAATCATTTCTTTCTCCTACATCAGGAAAAAACCCAGCCTGGTCCCTAATGTGTCACAGTAAACTACATACCCAACACCCTCCTCTAGTAGTCTCAATATGGGAGGACTAGTCAGTCTCTTCCTCATCTCTTAGAAACTCTACTCTAATTTCTCTATCCATACAAAGGGTTGCCCCTTTTGTGTCAAAGTCGATAAGAATTTTTCTACCCTAAAGAAGTTGTTCACAAACCTCCGATAGTAACCACCAAACCCCAAGAAGATATGTACCTCAGTCACGATCCTGGGTGGCTCCCAAGCAAGAACCACCTCTATCCTTTCTGGATCCACTGCAACTCCGACCTCTGAGATGACGTGTCCCAGAAAGTGGACTTCCTGAATCCAAAACTGACACTTTGAGAGCTTTCCAAAAATATGGTGATCTCAGATTGTATCTAGGAATATCTACAGGTGTGTATCATGCTCCTCCAATGATTTCGAGTACACCAAGATGGAATAAATGAAGACCACAATAAAACGATCAAGGTAAGGCTGGAAGATCCGATTCATGAGTCCCATGAACACTATTGGGAAGTTGGTCATGCCGAAAGGCATCACCAAGAACTTTTAGTGGTTGTATGGACACCTAAAGGCTGCCTTTAGTACATCCTCATCCTGTACCTAAAGCTAGCGATAACCCAATATAAGGTATATCTTTGAGAACCACCTCTCTCCCTTTAGCTGGTCAAAGAGGTCATCGATCCTCAGTAGTGGACACTTGTTTTTCACGGTCGCCTGGTTTAGGTGCCAAAAGTACACTCATAACCTCAAAATCATGTCTTCCTTCTTGGAAAAATGAACTGGGGCTACCCATGGAGAAATTTTGGGCCTTACGAATCCCTTCTTCTGTAAGTCCTCTAGTTTTACCCTCAACTCAAAAAGCTCTGCGGGAGTCATCCAATATGTCAGTGTGGATATCAGTGTTTTCTCAGGGTACAGGTCAATGCATAAGTCTATATACTTTCAAGGAGGTAGTATCAGAACATCCTTATCAAAAAACATCCTTGTAAACATCCACCACTATAAGAAAACTTGGACTCCTCTCATCCACTGCACCGGGCGTGAGGCTAGCCAACCCGTGAATGATTGGCAGCACCCTCCTCTGAGAAAGTAAGTCAGTGTCGAAAGGGTTTCCTTCTCACCAGTGAAGTAAAACATGGTCCCTTATCTGTGGACACACTACACTGTATGCCTAAAACATTCGATCTAAGCATGGATTGTGAATAACTAGTCCATACCCAATATGACGTCGTAAGTCCTTGATGCTACTACTAGGAGATACTAGCCGAATCTATCACCTCTTAGAGTATTCTCACACTACCGGCACAGGTGTGTAATTGTCGAATCACCTTCTGTAGGAGTCTCTATCCATAAGGATAGAGCCAATAGATCTACCGGAATCTCTAAGATCGGAAAGAGATTCATGGAAAGGAAGGAGTGACTAGCACCTATGTCTATAAGAACTGCAGTTACGGTAGGGTAGTCATAGATCATACCATGGATCATATGTGGAGTGTTGTTGTCATAAACCTCATATTCCAAAAGAAGAGCTCTCCCCTGTATGTCAGCTCCTTGATCTGGTGGTGGGCCACCAGGGGTGGTGGAGGTAGTACCTCAAACTGTCATCCATCACCTGCTGCTCGGACTGCTCCCCTACCGCGTCCTCCTCCATGAAGACCTCCTCACTCAAACATTTTTCTCTACCTTAAAGTTCACTCGACCGTCTTTCGATCATCAGTATGGCGGTTCGGGCAGTTGTGAGCCATGTTACCCTGCCTGTCGCATGAATAGAATAGTATACTCTTCTGCTGACATCATCTTCTTCATGAGCTCTGCACCTCCAACCCTATGTCCTGGGGTCATCCTCTGAAAGGTCTGACCCATTTGGGCCTCTACTTCAGCTACCAACTACTTGTTGTAGATGACTTAGCTACTTTTCATCTGATGATGGGTCTCACTGTCAGTGTCTTCTCGGAAAGGAAACTCTCCACTAGTAGTGCTCACTCTAGCACTCTATCCTACTTCGGGATATTGAGAAAAATCATCAATTCCATATTCTCCCGTTAGAGTACCTGCTCAAAGGTTAGGGCCCTGAAGAAAGGGTCTCATTTCATTTCGATGGAGTAATGGGAGAGGTCGGTAAACCTCACAGAGTACTAGGCCACAGTCAAACTGCCCTTTGGTAGGTGAAGTAGCTCCTGAATACACATAGAGTGTAGTTTCGTTGGTACGAAATTCTCACTAAAGAGGATCTATAAGTCCAACTAGGAAAGGGATCCCTCCTCGTGTTTCTAGAGCATCATGCTCCACCATATCCCTATTTTTTCCTAACAAGGACTAGCTGCTAGGATCACCATCTGATCTATTGGTGTCTCTACCAAGTGAAAAGCTCATCCACATCATCCAGCCTATCCTCAACTACCTGATGATCTATCTCACCTTGAAACATCCAAGGCCACTGTCTCTAAAAATCGTACTGATCGCTCAGTCGGCATACACTACCCGCTGCTGGGGCTGGTAGCATCTTCTGCTCTATGGGTGGGGGTGTTGCTGGTACACCACCTGTAGGTTCTAATGTCAAAAGTGGTCCATGTACCAATGCCTCATTGTTTGGTGGGCCATCATCATGATCTCTCATTAGAATCCTGGTTGGTTGTCTTTGTGGAGGCATCCTATAAGGAAACAAATGTGTCATGGTCAATAAGTTATACTTGGTGAGCTAACTGAAAATATGTCAAGAGAAAAACAAGGAAACATTTTAGAAACACATGCAACCAGTGTTTTCGTTTACCGAATCGGAAAACAAAAATCAGGGTCTTACTGTATGGATACGTTATCATTTGCACTAAAACTAGACTCCCTGAACTGAAATCCAAATTCAATACACTAAACACTATTCCTCCATTGAAAAAAAGTTTGAATACTCTTAGTTGTTATGGTAGAACCGACCTCCCTCTGATACCAATTTTTCACGACCCATCCCTCGGGGCCTGTGCTGTGACTACCTGAAGCCCACCTTTTATAGGATAGGGGTTTGTGACTAGAATCGGAAAGGCATAACCAAAAAAAGGAATGCATTTCCTTTAAACCTGTATGTACACAGACACAGTACACACACAAATCAGAACACAAGATTCCACTACTAAGAGTAAAAGTAATTACTAAAAGTAAATGGGCTAGTATACAATCCCAAATAATAAAAGCATACAAAAAAGAAAGAAAAACAAGATTTGGAGATCGTCCGCCAAGGATCCTACCTGATGAGTATGTATGACTCACTATCTGACATTCACTACAGCTCATGCCGTCTATCGATCACATGTGTACCCCATCTAGACCGGGCTCCCAATGTCTCAGTCAATTTTTCCATCATCTTACAAAGACACAATAGGTGTGGGTGAAGCCCATGCAGGGGTGAGTATAACAATACTCAGTAGGGACCCCGAGACCCCTGAATGTCTCTCAAAAATCCACAAAGGTAAACCAAAAATCAAGATCGAAATCACAAATCCCAAAGTAAAAGAAATCTCACACCAGGTATACAACTTAAAGAATAAGAATAAAGATGATTATTCATAAGCTAGATCATCTTATTCTATTAAGAGGCTCAGCTGCTAATCTGAGAAGGGTTTCTCTATAGCTGATCTACAAAGGGTCGCTCTACCTATGATCCATGATGGGTCACTCAACAGTTGGTCCACGACGGGTCGTGCTACTGCGGATCCATAGAGGGTCACTCTCATGTCGATACATGGAGGTTTGTGTTATTTTTGATCCGCTAAGGTTTTTGAAATTGTCAATCCATGGAGGTTCACTCTCATTTAAATCCATGGAGTTCTGTGACATTGTTGATCCACGGATGGTCACTCTCTTGCTGACCCATGAAGGGTATCTCTTCACTTGACAACTAGCAACTAAATTTCCACTCCTTGTACGTATGAGTTCTAAATGTTCTTCCCCTTAAGCCATCTGTTGTATTTCAACCACCATGAATTCTTACTTAGAAGTAACCCAAGGATATGTCTCAGTCGTAAGGTTTCCAACACAAAATATGGTGCATTGATTGAATGCTCGGTCTATATGTTATAGTTTTTTTAGTAAAAAGGGTATGGTTGGATTTGAGTCAAATTCAACCCAGCCATACTCCAACTTCTTCAAAAATTAAAGTAGAGTATCTCAAAAGGACCACCTCATTGAAAGGGTCCTCGTGCCGTATACAGTGCATCAATCAGACGTTCGGTATGCAGGTTATGATTGTTTCAATGAAACAAGGACAGTCAGGTCTGGGTCCGGTCCAACCCGGTCGAACCGACCCTATCCGGGGGTCTGGTATGGTCCTTCATTAATTCATCCCACCCGTCATGTTGGACCCGCGGGTCCGGCTCTATTGGACGGGTTCATCCCGGCATCGCGGGTCTAGCCTGACGGTTCAAGTCAGGCCCACGGGTGGCCCGACCCGCATGGTGGAGCGCGACCCACTAAAAGAAGCCTGGCTCATATGGTGAGGATCGGTTCTATAGACCTATCACAGGTGTGTTCGGTTCCACCTGGTGGAACCAACTGGCAACGCTCCTCTATCCAGCACAGTCGACCGCTTTCCAGACGTTATGCATGTGGGTCGTCCATGTACGCCAGCTCACCTGACCATCCTAAGTAGGCCGGTCCTCCACGTGGCATCGACGGGCACCATGCCACCTCACAGCCATGACAATCTGGTTGTAGCTTACTGTCTCCGCAGCACGCCGACTGGCGCGTCTCCACCCTCTGTCCGCGGCCACCGTTGTTGCACTGGTTGTGCCTTCAATGGGCCACCAGAGTCACTCCATGGGTCCATTCTTGGATCCATCTGCTCCTACGGCCTCCGTAGGGAACCACTATCACCATGAAGTCTTCAAATTCTCCTTACTGACAAGTTGAAAGTTCGACTTTGAAGAATGAAATAAGAAAAACTATGGTAGAGGGTGGAGAAATTATTCATGTAGGCACACGCCCTTTAGGTTAGAGTTTAATCATGGGGATTAACATGATGATAACCACATACCTTGAAAACCCCAGAATCAAACTCCTACACAGAATCCACCCAGAATAATGAGCAATTCAAGGATCAACCAGTTAGTCGGTTGATATGCGTTCATCGTAAATTTTCAAGAATGAGGAAGAAATCATCAAATACTTAGAATGCATAAACCCCTACCTGGATTCGTTGGATCTGCTGATGACGAAGGATGTGATTTGCATCATCGTCGATCTTTTGTCGTTGGAGTTCATCACTGCTTTCCAACCTCAGGATTTGATCCTCCAATGTTCGTCACTTCGTTCTTCGTTTTTCATTGGATAGGGATTCCACTGCCAATTCTTCATATATTTCCCCTCATTTGTTAATTCCTAAACTCCAACAAATTGAATTATTAAAAGAAATTAAAATCACAGTGAGGTTGTTCCCATTAATGATGCTCATTAAATGATTCACATTTAATGAGCCACCATTAATGAGCCATTAAGATAACAGCATTACGGTTTCAAACGAGCCCTTATTGACCCTCCATTATTGTGCCTCATTACTGCACCACAACATCATCATCCGCCACTCAACGAAGAGAAAAGAAATAAAATAATTCTTTTAAATTATTTTATTATTTTTCTCAAAAAGTCCAAAAAATAATTTTCCTCCTGGACCTTTCTGGAGGAAGTTAAGTAACTTCTAGGAGAATCCCAGCATGACGAGTTCAATGGTTCCCTTGTATTTTCGATCGTAGCACTGGCTCAAAAGATAGAAAAACCTGCCACATGTTTACTGAACATCCTTAGAAAAAGTTTCAAATTCGGTTCCAGGATCTCTGGTCCTTGGAATCATGTGATATCAGAGTGTGTGGTCTCATAATAATTCCATATAATTAAAACAAATTACACTGAATTTCTAAGATATTACATATCACATCGACCATGGACCATCATATTCATTCCAAGGTGCTGATAGTGAAAGATAAGTTTTTCTTAAAATTAATATCAGAGGATATTGATAATATGTATGAAATAGATTTTCATATACCTTAGAGTGATGAAAAATCCAAATGGATCAACACCCATGATTTCAGTATATTGAATGGATTGAATGAATTGATGATATTTTTGGAGGATTATCTCAGGAAAATGAAAATTATGGATTCTATTTTCAGGAATTCGTTAAATTAGAATCAAAGATATTGAAGTTTGACATCGACTAAAGCTTACAAAGGCCGGAGGTACTAACAAGTTGAAATTCTTATAGAATGATTCTATGATGTCAATTAATGTAAAATTTTATTTAATATCTTATAATTTCTCATTGTGGGTAATTTTTCTATTATTGTTCTTGTTTAACCCATAAATATGGATAATCTGAAGAAAATCAAAAATGGAATTTCCTGTTATTAAAATGCCTGTTTTAAGAATAAAAATTATTTTATTCGAAATTCCTATACAAATTTGATTCAGATAGAATTTAATGGTATAGTATAAATCAAATAATGATTATGCGAAATTCAAATGAAAATAAAACCAAAAGTAAACTTTTTAATTCATGATTAGTAGTGATGAACCAAAAATAATTGTTATTTGAATAAAACCGTTACATAGATTTTATAAATGGAAATCAAAGACATCAAAGTTAAAGATTATATTTCTATATTTATTACACTAATTATTTAATATATTTTCTCAATAAAAATAATTTTTAAAATTTCAACTAATTCTTATGTCATGAAAATTTTATAAGACTGACATTATCATTATTTTCCAATATTCAATAAAAAAGTAAATATTTCTAAAAAATCTTAGAAAATAACCATATGATAATTTTGGAATGATAAATTAAATAATGAAAATAAATTCTTGAAATTAAAATCTAATATTTTGGAAGTTTGATTTTAATTAAAATAATGAATTATTAAATATGTATTATGATATAGTTTCATTAGAATGAAATTGTTTCTTTTAATATTTGCTGCTCAGAACCTACATTATTTCCCTGTGAAAAATTTATTCATAGTAATATCTATAATTTCACCACTAAATGTTTCTATTTATTAATTATAAAATCCATATGATCCCATATTTCTTACTCTATTTATGAATTCTTTAATTTTCCTTTACTATTGATGACTTCTGATTCTGTAACACATGTTCTCAAGAGTAAATAAATTAGATAAGCTCTTCACGACATGATAATTCTGGATCCAATTTTGTTTCATCATTGTACATTACATATGATGGTTCTTTTATATACTTATTTAATAATGAGTTATGGGATATATTATATACTTTAGAGATGTTTGGTTGAATTATGAATTTATAATCAATTGTTCAAATTATTTCTAATATCTCAAAATTCCTTATATACTGTGGACGTAGTTTGTTTTTTTGTTTAAATCATATAACACCCTACTATGGAGATACCATCATGAAAAAATGATCTCCTTTAGGAAATTATAGATCATTAATTTGATTACCAACATAACTCATTTTCTTACATTGAGTAACCTCAATATAAATCTGAATAGATCATAGTTTAGAAATTGTCTCTTCAACATGATCTTTTTATGAAATATTTATTACAATTCCTTCATCCAAATAAGTTAATAAATTATATATTCTCCCATAAAATGATTCATGTTGTTCCACTTTAATGAATCAATGGATGTTACTTTTAAATTAATATTGAAAAATATTTAAATATGAATCTATTGTACATTGAAAGTAAAGTCACGATGACCTCATATTGTATTAAAATGTTTGAATTATCCTTTGAAATTCATCTCTATCTAATGAATTACTTCTCAGATATATCTTTTTGTTGAGATACCTATGATGAAATTATAGAATTTTGAAAAACAATGTTGAAAAAATAAAATAAAACCAAATTAAGGGATTCGGGAAGCCTCAAAAAATTATTAACATAGAGTCATGTGAGGTTAGGAAGAGGAACATCCACTCTTATAGTGGAAAAATATTCCAACATGGTACGAGTATCAAAAATAAGATATGTTTCATTATTTATTTTTGTGATCTTTGGAAAATAAGTGAAGAATTATCCATTAATATTATCATACATATTAATAAAAGAAGTACCTTGATACCTAGTCATCAATTTCCTACTTCATATTATCCCAATAAAAATTTTCTCTTAAATACATGTACATACTAGTGCTACAATGGGATTAACCAAGTAATTCCCTCTCAAAATATTTTATTGATACAAAACATGGACTCTTTCCAAATAATATCACACTATATTCATAATAAAAATCTTCAAAAATTGAAACATTATCAATATTATTATTTTTATTGACTCTTATCATTAATATATGACCTTTTTTCTTCTATAATAAAGATGGTTTCGAGACAATTTGGAGAAAGAGTAATTTTTTCATATCCCTAATCATTATCATATCCAATATTATTAATTACATGTATATTAGATCTTAGTAAATTCTCATTTTAATATAACTATATTATCTTCCATACTCAATTAATCAACCCCAATATTTTCCATCTGAATGTGGTATTTTATTTAGATATAATCATATACAAGGAGCTTTATCCATCACATTTGTCTCTTATTTATGTCTTTTTCTAAAAATATATGTATATTTATTTTTTGATATGCATGTATCTATCATATTTAACCATATATATAATTCCTCCAGATCATCAACAAAATTATTATGCATTAGAACTCAATATCATGGGTTGGATAATTCATTTCAAATATCTTTAACTCTTATTATTCATAATCAATAAATCTATCATTATATATTTAGATAAAACCAATTCCTTTCATTAATGGATCAATATATATCAAAAATCAATCCCTTGTCAATGGTAATATCATTATTAGTGCATTGACCAATCTCATCATTAATTATTTAAAAAATTACTTACATTCATCTAACTATATAATCTTAACCCATTTATATGTAAACCTAATTAATGTATTAGATAATAGTGAAATGTTTTCAAAAAAGTGTCAATAGTAAATTGCTAATATAATGAAAATTCATACCATTTTTATATTCATTGGTTTATTCCATTCAATAAATTCCATTTCCTTTAAATTATCATCCCATATTTCATCATTTCGGATAATATAGACATCAAAAGACACTTATTGATGTTAAAAATTTGACATAAAAGATATCCAATATAACACCCTTCCTATAAGAGTATTAATAGTAATTATCAAATGTAAATTATTATCTTTGTATATTTTATTTTATAACAATATATCAATATAAAATAAGAAAACATATTTTTCAAGGTAATCTTGGAATTATATATTTATTAGATTGAAAGAGCACTGTCGTGGGTACCCTCAAATTATTAGTGTGATTTTGGGGTACTTAGGTGCAACAGAGTGGCTGTCCAAGGTTGTCTCTCAAAGGTGGAAGTGAATTAAAAAAAATTAGAGGTATTATAGAAATAAAATAAAATAGAATAAAAACACTACTTTAAAGGATGGGGTGGTTGTTTATATTTTATAAAACTTGAAGAAGTTTGCTGGAAGAAGATTGCATTTTTTTTTGTTTTTAATTTTGAAATGAAGTTTGATTAAAAAGACACAACAAGAAGATGTTTTTTTAAATATTTTAAAAGGAATAATTGATCTAACTCTACCTATTCACTCTATTATTAATAATTATCATTTAAATTAACATTCACTTAATTATTATTCCTTAATTTGTTAAATCCCGAACCCTACGAGAATTAACTTTACCATGAAGATGAAGTGAATTTAACCCTAGGCTAACTTCGGAACATGCAATCGCAACACCTTGCTTTTATTGATGTTCTAAGATTAGCTTATGGTCAGTGGTAAATTAAGGCACATATACATTCTGTAAATGAGGACTAATTGAGTTTAGGGATTATGTTTTAACTCTACAAATTAATCCCATGTGGTTTTGAATTACTGGTTAAGGTTGCGCTCTCGTAGTTCACACAATTCCCGACCTCGCGTGTTTTGTGATAACTATTAAATTACTTGATTAGTTTCATTTAAATTAAAAAGTCAATTAATAGATCATAATATGTGAATTACAGTATCTCATTGATTCAAAATAAATGAATGAAGAATGATAGAGGTCGATCGATTACTAAAAAGAACTAATCTTCCATGGGTGGCGTAATCATCATAGAAGCGAATTGAATTTGCAAAGGTTTATAATGGGTATAACCCAATAATGCTTCTACTAAATAATTCCAGACCAAATTGGAATATTAAGAGAAGAATAAATTTAAACAAAATAGAATAAAATATAAGAAATAAAAGAAGAGTAAGGATGTTTAAAATGCAAATGAAAATATTACAACATGAAGAAGAGAAGGAGGCTTCGATGAGGGGATCCTTGATTCAAGAGATACCCCTCTTAAAATGGTTGGATAATTTGGGTGAAACCAATTATCCTCTACCTCCAATATCCTAATTCACTTCCCCAACCCCACCAAATAAGAAAAACACTAATTTATAGAGTGGTGGGGAGGCTAGGTTCAAAGTGGTTTTATGTGTGAATGGGGAATCTCGGCCAAATATTTTATTCCAACTTGCACCGCCCATTTGACCACAAAAAAGCGTGAATTGTCCACACTTCCAGCAGGATAATATGTGAGTATATGGGTCCTCTATCTCTTCTAAAACTTTGGGCTCAATCCAAGCCCATATGAAGGATTTATGGCCGAAATACAGAAGCTTCTCCATTCTGGCGTGTCCAGCCCACCTTTGACTTTATGGCCCAATTACTCCATACATATGCATTATATTTATCAAGTGTCCTGAATAATAGTTGTAACCAATGAAGTAAGGAACACATTTACAAAATATTAAGTTCAAATAATTTAAATAAAAATATTTATAATTGAAATACTACAGTGATTTTGAAAGGGTAAAACTGGAATTTTCATCAAATATTCAAATGAATGATCTAATCCCAAATACTTTCTAATTAAACATATTTAACACAATGTGAAGTAATTATATCATTTATTATCAATAAAATATTCAATAAAATAGTGTTTTATCAACTCCCCCACACTTACCCTTTTTCACTCCTAAGCAAAACCTCATATCAAGTAAACATCAATATCAAATCAAAACCAATTTTAAAACACATATCCTTGAGATCAATCAATTTCACACCAAGAATCAAAAGATATCATGACTCATAAAAAACCTTATTTCAAGTTCTCCATTTATATCATTCAATATATTTCCACTTCATTTATCCTCTCATTCACAAAACACTTACCTCCCTTGAATTTTCTCTCATCACTCAAATATCAATTTTTTTGCAATGTCTTTCTCATCCAAAATAATACAAGGGTCACCATAGGCTTGATAAATTCCTACGTCGCCACCCGATGTGAGTCAAGGACATATGTTTATCATGAGGACTTTTCTGGGTTGTTATGTGGCTTTCGGTTGGTAGGATTAAGGTGTGAAAAATTCTAAGGCTGAATGAGGAGGGCTTTACTCTTTTTGATGAAAAATTGCATTAATCTAGTTTTCACTTAAATATCGTCTCCTCCTCAATACCCATAGTATCAATTCAGCTCCATCATCATGATAAGTCATGGAGAGTTAACACCATTCATCATTTCATCATAAAAAATGTCAATCTTCTTAAACATGATTTTATTAAAAGATCCAGATAGGCACAACTTTCTACATCAATTAGAAGCTCCAGAAAAGGCACAACTTCACTTATCATGAAAGCTCCAGAAAAGGCACAACTTTCAATAAAATGATTTTCATTAGTGGCATACACATGTTTTCAGAATTTAATTTTCCACCCAAAGTATCACAGAATTTCGTAGCACAACACAACATAGCCTCCCCCCACATTTAAGTTCAACTAGATTATACAATTTCACTTCAAGATTTTGTTTGATAGGGAAATTTGGCTTGTAATGTGGCTAACCTAACAGGCTGTTCATGGCTTATAAGGGCTACAAGGATTAAATGTTCAAGGTAGGACATTATAAAAAAGGATTCTTTGAAATAGGGTCTTTAATACTAAACAAATGCCTCAATCATTTAAACATAAGTACCTCAAACCCCCATGTTTTTATGGAAATAAATCAAATTCTGATTAAATCAAGCATGATTTGCTTCTCTCAAGAAGTTAGGGGAATGTAAAGATTATGAAAATAATGTTTTAGAAGCGTCACAGGAATGTGGTTTCAAGTATAAAGACAGTGAGATGTGGCATGGGATTCAAAATTCAATATACTTTTCATGAAATTACTAAATATTTGAACTTGAAACAAATTCATTTTTAGCATTCATATAAGCTCGGTTTCATGGGATAAATTTTTTCACTCTTTGATATGCATTTAAAAATTGTGATGAGAATCATTTCATCTCAAAAATTTCAAAAACACAATGAAATTTGAAAAATAAACACACCAAATTTGAAAAACACACAATTTTTTTGGTTTTTTTTAAATAGGAAAACAATTTAAATTACTAAACTAAAAGGTTCCCTCCCCCACACTTAAAATATAGCATTGTCCTCTATATGAACCCATGAGATTATATATGCACATGAAATGAAGAATTTTTAAATAGGACAAATAATATAAAAGTGAAAGGGTTAGGAACAGCCTGATGTGCTCAAGTGATGATGGGGACATGAAGTGTGATAAAATCCACTACATCAGTAGGAAGTCCCTCAATGTATCTCTTCAAACATTTCCCATTGACTGTAAAGCTCCTTCTTATGTCCTCTTGTGTGATCTCCACTTCACCATAAGGAAAAACATTAGTCGCAACATATAGACCTAACCATCTGGAATGCAACTTACCAGGAATCAGCTTCAGTCGTGAACTGTAGAGAAGGACTTTATCTCCAATATGAAACTCCTTTTTTGTTGTGGTTTAGTTTGATTGGGCAGAATCCAACGTTTTTGATGCATAAGAAATCACATGTGAACGTCTCTCCACCCTCTGAGATAAGACGGCTCCAACTGCGAAGTTGGAGGCGTCACACATAAGCTCAAATGGAAGGTCCCACTGTGGGGACTGTATGATCGATGGAGTGGCCAAACACTTCTTTAGCTCATAAAATGATACCCTACATGAATCATAAAAATTTAATTCAATATATTTTTGAACCAATCGAGATAAGGGTAGAGAAATCTTACTAAAATCTCTGATAAAGCATCGATAAAATCAAGCATGTCCAAGGAATGATCA
Organism: Viscum album; assembly: GCA_963277665.1. Classification (NCBI taxonomy): domain Eukaryota; kingdom Viridiplantae; phylum Streptophyta; class Magnoliopsida; order Santalales; family Viscaceae; genus Viscum; species Viscum album. The sequence goes on from OY728153.1 coordinate 130,385,707, forward strand.
AACATCACACACACATGTAGGATATGGAAGGGATGAAATAATGTCTACCTTATATTCATCAACTTCAATGCCATGTTGTGTGACTATATGACCAAAGAAAATTCCCTTTTCAACCATGAAATGACATTTTTCAAAATTTAAGACCAGATTCTTCTCAATACAATGATGCAACACATCGCCCAAACTAGAGAGACATTCATCAAATGATGATCCATAAACTATAAAATCATCCATAAATACCTCCATGCAGGTCTCAATGAAATCTGAGAAAATACTCACCAGGAATCATTGGAAGGTACCTGGGGCATTGAAAAGTCCAAATGGCATCCTTTGGTAAGAAAAGGTACCAAATGGGCATGTGAATGTCATCTTCTCCTGGTCCTCTACTACAATGGGAACCTGAAAATAACCAGAGAAACCATCCAAGAAGTAATAATGTGTCCCACTTGCAATTCTCTCAAGCATCTGGTCAATGAATGGAAGTGGGAAATGGTCCTTACGAGTGGATTGATTTAGTTTCCTATAATCACTACACACTCTCCAACTGTTTTGTACTCTCACGGGAACTAACTCATCATTTCCATTTTTTATAACAGTGAAACCAGTTTTCTTTGGTACAACCTAGACAGGGCTAACCCATTGTGAGTCAGAAATAGGGTAAATTATACCTGCCTCAAGCAATTTTTCAACCTCTTTTTTAACAACCTCCAGAAGGGTTGGATTGAGTCTCCTTTGTGGTTGCCTCACCGGTTTAGCCCCATCCTCCAAGAGAATCATATGCATGCAAATGGAGGGTCTAATACATGATATATCTTCCAATGTCCAACCAATTTCCCTAATTTTATCTCTCAATAGATTCAAAAGGTGTTCTTCATGTTCAAAAGAGAGATTGTTAGCAATGATAATAGGTAATCTATCACCACTCTGAAAGTATGCATATTTACGATTTGGGGGAAATGGCTTGAGTTCCAATGTAGGGGGGTGATGTATGGATGGAGAAATTGATGCAACAGACATATCTGCACAATGAAAATCAGTATCAGAATAAAAGTCCTCAAAATTAGAAAATAATGCATCAAATCCATCATCATACTCAACAGCCATGTCATAATCAGAGTTTATTTGATCATAATTTTAATCCACATCAAAATCAAATCCAATAGAGTTTTGTCCATCAAAAACAGGTGTGTAATTACTCTTAGACATCAAACTAGAACCAATACTCATAATCTCTCTAAACATAGGACAATCAAAATCCATGGAGTTTTTACTTGGTCGTTCAAAATGGGAGATAACAAAAGCAGAATAGTCCTCATAGGGGTACTTCATGGAGCCCATAACATTAAATATCACAACTTCATCCCCAAATTCCATGGAAAGTATACCCTCATTGACATTTATGATAGTTTTTACAGTTTTGAGGATGGTTCTACCTAAGATAATGGGGGCATGAGAACTTACCTGATCATACTTCATGTTAAGAACGTAGAAATCTGCTGGAAAGATCATGTCTCTTACCCGGAAAATTACATCCTCAATGACTCCCGCTGGATATACCATAGCTCTATTAGATAATTGCACCACTACTCTCGTCAGCTTCAACTCACCAACCTGTAAAGAAGAGAATACAGAGTGAGGCATCACATTTATTGAAGCTCCTAAATCACAAAGAGAATCAGAGAAGTGCAACTCCACTATGGTACATGGGATGGGGAATGTCCTGATATCCTTGCACATTGTTGGGATTGAAAGAGTTAGTGTAATGTGTGATGAAACATTCCTTCCAAGATTGATCCTCTCATTTCCCTTAAGCCCTCTTCGATTGGTGCAGAGTTCTTTTAAGAATTTGGCATACCTTGGTATTTGTTTGATGGCTTCAAGTAGATGGATGTTGATCTCAACATGTTTGAATGTGTCTAAAAACTCCTTTTTCATTTCTTCTTCATCCATATTCTTGGTTTGAACAACCCTGTTTGGAAAAGGAAGAGGTTTAGGAGGAACATCATCAATCATTTTCATACCTTTATCTTTCTCCTTGGATTGCTCATCAGTTGGTATAGAATGCGGCTTCTCTGGAGTTAAGGTGAAACCTGTGGAATGGTAGGTACATATGTATCATTCATTTGCTTCCCACTTCTCAATGTGATGGCACTAACATTCCCTTTTGGATTTGGAGTGGGTTGGTAATGTATATTTCCGAAATTCTTACTTACAAGTTCATGGAGAGCGGTGGCAATCTGGCTCATTTGAGTCTTCAACTCCCTCATCTCTAAACCTTGAATTTTCATCTCATTCTGTTGATTAAGAACAATTTTATTCAAAAGGTCATCAGTTTTAGAATCTACCTTGGGTGGGGAATTCCCTTGTTGTTGGCTTGTTGATGCTTGAGATTCAAATCTCCTTTGGGGTTGTTGGAATCCCTGCTGGTAAGGCAGAGGCTGCTGGAAGTTTTGTTGAAAGGGGGGCCTTTGTTGTTGTCCAGATCCATACCTCATGTTCGGTTGATCTTTCAACCCTTGGTTGTATGTTGGATCAAACTTCTTTTGTGGATATGGTTATTTTTGTTGTTGTTGATATGGTCTCCATGGGAATACTACTGCACAATCCTCGGTCTCTTGTAGTTGTGGCCAACAGTCAGTTGGGTGGCTTGTCTCAGTGCAAATGCCACAAGGCCTTGAAGGAGTGGGTTGGGATGTCTTTTGAGACAAAGAAATATGCCTCACCATAGTGGTCAATTCTTCCAACTTGGTATCAATCAAATGACTTTCAAGAGAAGACGGACTTACCTGATGTACTCACGTGACATGTGGTGTACCTCTATCGCCAAATTGTTGTGAGTTTTGGGCCATCTTTTTGATCAATGCATGTGCGGCTACTGGTTTCTTGTCCACCAATGCTCCTTCAGCTGTAGCACCCACCATGCTTCTCTCTATAGGTGTGATTCCTTCATAGAAGTACTGAATGAGGAGTTGCTCACTAATTTGGTGATGTGGGAAGCTCGCACACAACTTCTTGAATCGCTCCCAATACTCATACATTGACTCCCCTTGTGCTTGCATGATCCCCGAGATCTTTTTACGAATAGAAGTGGTCCTCAATGCTGTAAAAAATCTCTGCAAGAAAAGATGTTTCAAATCGTTCCAACAAGTTACATCTTTGGGTTGTAAATAATACATCCAGTCTTTTGCAGCTCCATCAAGTGAAAATGGGAATGCTCTTAGTTTGATTTGATCTTCAGAGACATTTCTAGGTTTTAGGGTTGATAAAACCACATTAAACACTTTCAAATATTTATTTGGATCCTCCCCAGATAGGCCATGAAACTTTGGAAGTAAGTTAATTAACCTAGATTTTAGTTCAAAGTCTTATTCGAGATTTGGGTATGCAATACAATTTGGTTGATAGTTAATATCAGGTGCAACCAATTCTCAAATGGTTATATTTAGCTCATTGTTATTATTTCCAACCATTGGTTCTTTTTTTTTGTTTGAATTTGAATTTCTTCCAATGTCAATGTTTCCAGAAGAGAGGAATTCACCAACTGATTGAATATTGAAACTTCCTGTAGACTGAGAATGTCTGATTCGTGCCCTAAGGTTGCGTTCAATCCCAGGGTCAAGATCTAAGATATCTTTGGGATTAGTTCGTGTCATAAATCAATGAAAGATGAAAATAAGGAAAGTGGACCATAGTAAAATAAAAATTAGAAGTTTGAGTTGATGGTCTAAAAAGAAGTAGAAGAAAATAAAATAATAAGAAGAAGAAAGAAATCAGATTGGGTAAAGAAGGAAGAGAGAAGAGAGGAAGAGAATAAAATGTAAAATAAAATAAATACCTCTAATTGGTTGATATAATTACTTGCCTCTCTAGCAACGAAGCCAATTTGAAAGAGCACTGTCGTGGTTTCCCTCAAATTATTAGTGAGATTTTGTGGTACTTAGGTTCAGCAGAGTGGCTGACCAAGGTCGTCTCTCAAAGGAGGAAGTGAATTAAAACAACTTTTTGAAGGTATTATAGAAATAAAATAAAATAGAATAAAAACACTACTTGAAAGGATGGGGGTGTTTGTTTATAGTTTATAAATCTTGTAGAAGTTTTCTGGAAGAAGATTGCATTTTTTTTGTTTTTAATTTTGAAATGAAGTTTGATTAAAAAGACACAACAAGAAGAAGTTTTTTTTGAAAATATTTTAAAAGGCGTAATCGTTATAACTCTACCTATTCACTCTATTATTAATCATTAAAATTTAAATTAACATTCACTTAATTATAATTCCTTAATTTTTTAAATCTTGAACCCTATGAGAATTAACTTTACCAGGAAGATGAAGTGAATTTAACCCTAGGCTAAATTTGGAACATGCAATCGCAACACCCTGCTTTGATTGATGTTCTAAGATTAGGTTATGGTCAGTGGTAAATTAATGAAAATATCCATTCTGTAAATGAGGACTAATTGAGTTTAGGGATTATGTTTTAACTCTTCAAATTAATCTCATGTGGTTTTAATTACCGGTTAAGGTTGCGCTCTCACAGTTCACACAATTCCCGACCTCGCGTGTTTTGTGTTAACTATTGAATTGCTTGCTTAGTTTCATTTAAATTAAAAACTAAATAAATAGATCATAATATGTGAATTACAGTAGATCATTTATTCAAAATAAATTAATTAATAAGGATATAGGTGGATCGATTACTAAAAAGAACTACTCTTCCATGGGTGGCGTAATCATCGTAGAAGTGAATTGCATTTGTAAAGGTTTATAATGGGTATAACCCAATAACGCTTCTACTCAAGAATTCCATACCATAGAGTAAGATTAAGAGAAGATGAAATTTAAACAAAACAGAATAGAATATAATAAATAAAAGAAGAAAAAAGAAGTTTAAAACACAAATGAAAATATTACAACATGAAGAAGAGAAGGAGGCTTCGATGAGGGGATCCTTGCTTCAAAAGCTACCCCTCTTACAATGGTTGGATAATTTGGGTGAAACCAATTCTTCTCTTCCTCCAATCTGCTAATACACGTCCCCAACCCCACCAAATGAGAAAAACACCAATTTATAGAGTGGTGGGGAGGCTAGGTTCAAAGTGGTTTCAAGTGTGAATGGGGAATCTCGGCCAAATATTTAATTCTAACTTTCACTGCCCATTTAACCACCAAAACGCGTGAATTGGCTGGAAATACAGAAGGATCATATGTTCGGATATGGTTCCTATACCTCCTCTAAAAATTTGGGCTCAATCCAAGCCCATATGAAGGATTTATGGTCGAAATACAGAAGCTTCTCCATTCTGGCATGTCCAGCCCACCTTTGACTTTATGGACCAATTAATCCATCCAGATGCATTCTTTTTATCAAGTGTCCTGAATAAAAGTTGTATCCAATGAAGTAAGTAACACAGTTACAAAATATTAAGTTCAATTAATTCAAATAAAAACATTATGATTGAAATACTACAGTGATTTTGAAAGGGTAAAACTGGAATTTTCATCAAATATTCAAATGAATGATCTAATCCCAAATAATTTCTAATTAAACATATTTAACACAATGTGATGGAATTATATCATTTATTATCAATAAAATATTCAATAAAATATTGTTTTATCATAGATTCAATAAAAAAGAGTGTTTATTAAAAAATAAAAAAGAGTAAACTCATAATTCCTATACCTTCTAAAAAATGGCATCTATTTAATATCATCCTTCCACACTCATAATTGATGATACCCAATACAAAGATAAAAATTTTAAAAAATATTGGTCTTCTTTAAGTTGATAAATAAACATTAATATGTGGTATACGATACTTATTCATTATAGTAATGGAATTTATTTCCCTAAATTGTGCACAACCCCATAGAATCAACATTCATGACAAAAACAATATGCACTCTCCAATGGGAAACAATGGGTAAAATGAATATATTATTAAACAAATCATGTATTTTTTCCTCATATCCACTAATTCCATTATTTCCTCTCTATAATGAATCATTGATAATGGATCTATATCTGGGAAGATTCCAATATAAAACTCAACTTCACAATCATGTGGATTTCCATATAACACATTAGGAAACACACTAATATATTACTTTAGAATATATACATATACTATAATGATTTTATATTTTCTATCTATAGGTTAAAACTTCACTTTTTCTCCCATAATTTCATTAAATTATGCTACTAGATGTGGATCCAAACCTATAAAATTGATGAATTCTCCCCAATAATGGAAATTATTCCACATATCCTTCTTGAATCATGATCTCCTTCTCTTAGAAATAAATATTATCACTATAATTTGAAACCAAATTCATAAAAAGTTTTATATAAATATCTACTAAAAATATAATGACTATATATTAAAATAATTTTTGTATATTCATTATAATCATGACTAACAAAAATATCCCCATTTTATTAGACTACCAGATAGGGGATTGAATGGAATACCTCTTCTTTAGATGTAAAAAGATTATTTAATGATTGTTGTAAAAAATGAATATATAAATGAGTAGTAAAAAAAGAATATATAAATGAGTGTAATAATGTAAAATAGTGTAAATCATTATATAGAATCGTGTTTATGATAAATATACCTGAAACTATATTTTATGTGACTTAAACATTAGTTGTAGTAACTACATATGTTTTTCCTTACCCTCGTGGACAGTTTTTTAATAGGATCCCTTAACAATTGGACTATTGATTTGAATAATTCCCCATATAATTATATTTATTTAACTATATTGTTCTAGTTTCATTATTTCCCTTCCATTCTTGAACTGGATTATCCTAACCTTCATGCTTGTAATAAGACCACATTCATTTTATGCATTTACTAGGATGTTTTATCTAAAATTGTCACATTGTGTAAATTCCATCATTCCTTTTTTTTATTTGATGAATTTAATTTTTCCTCAGTGCTCGGGTGAACTCCTCTTTTATTAATTCTCCCTAATTATATAAGACATGGAACATTATCTCTTTGTTTGTATATAACATGATAATATATCACTATATGATCAATATTTTTATTAGGGAGGTTCCATTCATAGGTTTAGATTAATCTCATCAATTAAACATTCAATATTTCTTTCTTAATTATGTCTATGGTCTATTGAATTACATTATAATATTTTAAATTTGTCCTCATATAGAGAAACACATTATTCATCCATTTTCATTAGGATTGTGAACATTCTCCATTTTTCAAATTTTTTCTCTTAAAGGAATAATATTATATATTATAAGTTCTCAATTCCCTACATTCTTTTTAATCATCTTATTTAGAATTATGGATCAATAATCATTATTGATCTATTTATCCCATTAATAAATATACCTACAAAGTTTTCATTACCCTTTCATTACTTCAAAAATATAGGAATATATTTTCAAGGTAAATGATCATATATTCAGCTTCTAATGGATTAGTAGTTCCATTAAATGATGGAGTCTTCCCTCATGTGAAGTTTTCCAGAATAATTTCATAATGATATGGAACTATAGGTTTCTCTATACAGGAAAGGTTATTAATATTATTATGGGAAAAGATCCCCAATATAGAAATAACATCTTCAACTATGAAACCCTCTATATTGGATTGATGTTATGGGTAATCCATATGATTCTAACAAGTATTGATTTTATTTCATGTTCTTCTGATGGAATCCATCTATAAATAACAAAAATCATATAATTATCTCATAACATCATGAAAATTAACGCATAACCTAAAAATGACTAAATTTTATATATCATTGGATGGAGTTTTATTAATTATTCCTATATATATATTCATTGAAAATAATATCTTCGAGGGTCCTACTAACCTTCCTCTGATACAAACCATAGTAACCCATATTACAGTATCACCAAGCTGGTGTTTATTTTATTACATTACTATAAGATAAAAGGGACCAAATTACCAATAATAAACTTGTTTATCATTCTTTATAAAATAGATAAATACATTAACAATTAAAAATAAAAAAATTAAGTGTATTTAAAAATTATAGGGTTTTTTTCTTAATTATTTTTACAATCATTTTTTTTCAAAAATTGTGATCCCATTGGTCCAAAAACACTTGATCTGATACCATATATGATGTCCAATAACAGAAATATCAGAACTAGTGTCAAAACAATTACTATTGTTTAATAAATAGTGTGAAAATTTAATTTTAATATAATTTTACAAAATATAAAAAAAATTGTTATAAAAATGACTATTTTACGAATAAAAATAATTTTATAAACAAAAAATGTATAAAATTCATTTTCAAGGAATTAATAAAATTATTTTAGGTTAATAGAGGCATATTTTACATTCAATTCAATCAAAAACTGAGCAGAACAATGTGAATATTTTATGAATATAGAAGAGACAAAAAAATTAAATGACTAATAATGTTACATAGATTTCCAAAAAGTCAAACCTAAATCCAAAATTTAAAAAAATATATTTTTATATTCATTATATAACTTCTTATAAATGAATTCAGTATGGAAAAATATTTCACAAAAAATCATTTCATTCATATATCATTATGATTCAATAAAATTTATAGTATATTTTTTTCACTATTTTTCAAAAAAAATCAAATTTTTAAAATTCCCAAACATTAACCCTTTGATAATTTTGACATGATACATTCCAAAATGAAATTATTTTTATAAAATTTGAAGTATAAAGTTTTTAAGCTTATATTTTAATCATGTTATAAAAAAAATCTATTTACATTACACTAAAAATTCTTTTGAAATTAAATCTTATTTATTGTAATTGAATCTCTAGTGTTACACTGAATCCAAATTTATTTATTAATTCTATAATTTGTGATTAATGAAATAATGTTTTTTATGAAATGATGGATACATGGGGAAGTGTCTAAGGAATCATTTTCAATATATTATTTTAGTATAAATAGAATCTATTATTTTTCAAGATATATATAAAAATATTTCAATTTGAGTGTAACGTATCGGAATGAGTTATGTTATAAAATAACTATCCACTATAGACAAAAGAATATGAAAAAAAAATTAATAAAAAAGAAAATTATTACTATATTTCTATGTTGAAGAGTAAAAGGGATTATAATTCTTCAACATACAATAGTGGGAATATTTTAAACACATAAAATAAGAACTCGCATATATAAATTTCACATATATTAGGAATTAATCATTCAAGTATTTTTATTCTAAAAATAATGAAATATATGAATATGAATATTTATATTTTCTATTTTACAAATATCATTAATTTTATATCATGTATTATGTTTCTTATGTAAAAACATATATATCATAGAGATACTGATGTTGTTTCAGTGAAGTGTACAAAAGAAGTATATTTTCCCATTAAAAAGAATTAAAATGGATAACCAATATGAGTAAAAAATTGGAATGATTGAAGATTATTTTGAAATGAATGGAATCAAACATTATTTTAGTGATCCATTCAGCTCATAACAAAAGGGTTTCCTCAAATTTATATGTAAAATCATTTTGGAGTTGGATCAAACTATATAGGTGGAAAAAATACATCATGATTGATTTAGATTAATGTGAACAGAACAATGGTACATATTAAATGTCATTGCTTTTTTCATCAAAATTAATGAATGTATTTAATACTTATGTATAATATTAAAATTCCATGATTTATGTACATAAAGGTTCTTACAAACCATCGTATCAAAAACTGAAGTGAGAAAACCTAAAAATATTTTAGTAATGGAGATTTTAAATGAATATTCATGGTTTATATTCAAAATATAAGTGTATATAGATACTATAACGAGCAAATAGAGAAACATATTGATAGTGTAGTAGATATGACATTAGAGTACTTAAAAAATAGAGTTGATTGAAAATGATATATTATAAAAGTGGCATAAATGATGAAAAAATTATTGAAAAATAGAGTTATTTTTATAAATTATGGGAGATTTAATGGATCTCCATTAGAATTTGGTGATTCAACATTATAAAATTCTGTTCTTGAAATGTAAAGAAAAATTTATAGGTTTAGAGTAATATTTTTTTCATTAACATGTTCTTTAACCAAGGGTAACATTGATGATAATAAAACCAATAAAATTATTTTCTAATGTGGAACCTAGAATTGAATTATTTTGAAAGGGTGGATTATTTTGATAAATAATTCTATTTGACTAAGAAAAATATCACATTATATTTTCATACTAAAACAAAATAAATAAATGTTATTAGAATAATGTGGTCATTCTATAAAAAGTTAAAATAAAATGAAAGATTGATGTGGATTAAATAAATAATCAATTTTAATGTTTAATCTCATATTTAGAGGATTAATTTTATGTATAAATTTTATTTATTTTTTTGGATTGATTAAAAAATATATTTTTTATACATCCTCTTAATGATGATACAATATCCTCCAAAATTAATTTCATGTCATCTGTCCAAATGGATAGCATGAAGATAAAGACCATATATATCATCCAAAAGTATTTTTATATAGATATAATAATAATATATTTTTATTTTTTTAAAAGTATTTTATGGGTTAAAAATTTATCTAAATCCAGGGTATTGAATAGATTACTAATTTATTAATATTTTAAACCATATAAAAAGGTTTATTGAGAAAAAAAACATTAAATAGAAGATAATAAATACATTTATTAAATTATTATTGTTTCTGGTCATATTTTAATAACTAATGGAAATGAAGAATATTTTTTAAATGAAATGTTCAATCAAATGAAGAATTTGTTTTATTTTTTGACATTGTAGAAATGAAGTAATTATCACAATATCAAACATTCAAAAATAATGATTGTATTTTTTTATAAGAGTATATTTCCTGAGATCTATGAAAAAAATTTGAGTAGAGTATAATGAGGTTTGTTTGACTCATGTATTATTGAGGAAAAATATTCCATGGTGTTGAAGAGAAAAAGTTAATCAAATATATTTTAGAAAAAATATATAAATACTACCCAACATGATTATTTAAGGACTTAATATTATGTATTGGTAATATTATATGTTCATTAAAAAATTAAACTAATGTAATAAAAAATTATGGATGAAAATAATATTTTATGGTATAAAACATAAAATTTAGTTATTGAAATTATACTATATAAATTTTTTGTTTGGTCTATTTTGGTTATTCTATATAGATGGGATTGACTATATTGAAGTCATTATGTATATAATAATTAGATAATTATTCTTTGTAGATAGGTTCATGGAAAAAACATGAAGAATAAATGTTTTATTATATTGTATTTAGTTAAATCTATATATGATACTAAAAATTGATGAATAAAACTATTGATATGGATGAAAAAACTTTATATAGATCTCAAAATTTAATTGATGTTAACATTACTAGTTCTAGGTGATAATTCATGTGAAATAAATGTTTAATAGGAATCAACATCAACATTCAAAATCAAAGAATATCAATATGAAATACCACATCATATAGAAAAAAATTTCTCCATGACTGCTATTTTTTGGTGCTTAATCCTATATATGAACATGTATCTTATGTATTGACTAAACTATCTCAAAAGGTTTCATCTTAGTGGTTTAACATGAGGATGGTAGTACACCCACATTCATCTCCAGGATATGTTATAGTGTTTTATCCCATCTATTTTTTTCATCATTTTTTTCAATTGATAATATAATTACACAAATTCAAATAATATTTCATTCCATAAAATTAACAATATATTTATGGGTGTTACTCAATTAGATAAATAATTAAATTCATTTTGTGTTAATAGTTTTATTACAAACATTTTTAACTATTATATCATGTTTTTTGTTCCTGTGTGTTGCAAGTCACTTTAGATATGATATAGGATTATTTTTTAGGTTCTAAGATATCATTAGAAGATTTGATATAGATATATATATGATTGTGCGAGTATGACATTATTATGAATAAAATTGATATTATTATTTATTATTCTTCTCTCTGTTACCATGATCCTATTTTTAGGATTAGAATAATTTAATTATGATTCATTGAAATTATTGATAGTGATTTATGTTCAATGGTTGACAGAAATACCCAAAGGGAGAAATTTTATTTTTTAAGTTGAATATTGAGAAAAAATAAATCCTTGGTACATTTTTTCATATTGAAAGAAATTAGTTTAGATGGATATGTTATGTGGATATGATTTAATTATTAACTAATTCATTTTTTATCAAAAAAAATTAAAACATATGAATTATATTCATAAACATTTGAGTAATGAATTTGAGTAATGGTTATTATATTTTGGATGTTTGTCATGTTTATAAGAAGGACACATTTAATTAATGTAATTTAGAGTTGTTTGGAGGAAATACAAGATTTTTTTAGTTTTTTCATTATTACAAAATTTGGATGAATTTCATAGTGTAACCAAAGGTTTATATATTTTAAAAAATGACTTTTAGAACTAGTTGTTCAAAAAAAATATAGTTTTCCTCCATATGAAACCTCTGTAACGATTTTTCAATTACTCCTGATCTTTATAATTTAATTTAAAATAGGAAGCTCAGTGATATGTTTTATGAATTGGTATTTTGATTTAAAAATTTAAAAGTAGTGAATTTTCCTTTATATTATAGAAATATGGATATTCAAGAACCCAGTTTTTACTATGGATGATGTGATAATTTTGGGGAAATATGAATCTCATGTCTCTAAGATTAAATTAAATGGTTTTTTGGTGGATGTATATACATAGAGAGATCATAGTTTCCCCTTGGTCCCTCAGGTTGATTTTGTTGAAGAGGTTACTTCAGCTTGGGAAATCCCTACACAGTCTCTAGGATTGATGATCCCTGATCAATCTCAGGTTGATATCTCTGACCAGACAAATGCACTGCAATGTGTTAACTGTCACCAAGAAATTTATAATCACTTTTAATCTTTTGAATTATCTAAGAAATGGTGGAATGTTTCTGAGGATAAAAGGGGGAATGATAGCCCAATTAAGGGTTTGAGCAGTGGTAGGCTTTCATATTTCAAGAAGGTAATATTGAGTGGTAAGAAAAAATGGCTGATAGCGTGGGTTTCACCTCTATTCCCTCAATGCGGAGACAATGAAAGGATTATTATAACCTTTCTAGGTATTCATCTACCAGATCATCTTTGAAGATTCCAAGGAAGGTGGACCCATACATTATTATGATTTTTTAGTGCTCAGGAACCCTAGGCCGAGGGTCTTCTCCTCTTAGTGATGATGGAAACTATAACGCAGGTCCCTACCCCATTGGTGGGGGAGGGATCTTTGATAGCCATCAAGAAAGGAGAGGCCCCATTTCGTCCCCTCTCTAACCCTGACTTTCTTCTTCCATTTCTGAAATCTACTTCGATCCCTAAAGTTCTAGAGCTCATCGATGGTTTCCTGAATCTTCAGATTTTGACATCAAAGTTCTCAGAAATAAATTCTCTCTTAAATATCACCTTGGTTTCATGGTTCAACAATCAAAGGCCTTCGGTGGAATCCTTTGATAGATTCATCTTCGACTCTTGGGACCTCCATGAAAGGGCGACAGTGGGATTGCTCGACAATTACCACATCATGATCCTATTTTCATCATAGGAGGACCTCATCAGCACTTGGTCGAGGGCCCCTCGATGTTGCAATGGTTTTAGGTTCTTCTTATTTCTATGGTCATTTGAATTTCATATGAAACGTGATCTACCTTCTTCTGCGATTTGGGTCACTTTCCCCAACCTTCCTCTACCATTCAAAAATCCTTATGTGTAATAAATGCTCGGCAACCTTATCGGTAGGTATCTCTGCTCGGATATCCGCCCAAAATATATTTTTCACCCAGTGAATGTGCAGTTGTGTGTCAAGATAGAAGTGTCAATAATTTCATTTGGTTATGTATGGATCACAATTGGTTTAGAGTATAGGTGTAAATAGCATGTGGTCTATGAGATTTGGTTGAATTTTTTCTCTTCATGTAGGTGGTTAGAACATATCTCCAATGTATGTCAACAAGGGTCCGAAAAGCTGGTAGATAAGGGTATTGCTCACTGGGGTGTTCAGATTACAGCTGAGATGGTGGGAAGTGATGAAAAATTGGAAGTCAGTAAAGATAATAGTGGAGGGGAACCTTAGTTGTTGTGACTAATGGAGAAGGAATGATGTGTCAGCTCTTCTACGGACTGGAATGAAAATGTTATGGTTGTTTAGGGTTCCGAGGTGGGGAAGAAGGCCATTGGCCATCAGTTGAACCTGCGGGTTTCTGAGGTTTTTAGCATACTAAGGAACGATCTTTTGGTTCCTTCTAACCGTAGTGTGTGAAGAGGCGGGGGAATATCTCAACATGAATATTTCTGAGTGGAGATTCAAAGTAATAAGAGAGATGTAGTCTTGGAACAAATGAAAGGGGATGAATAGGTGGTGTTGACTACTTTTTATGCTAAGGATTTAAGGTTGGGCAGTGGGGACGGAAGTAAGGGGAAGCAGGGACCCACTATGGGAATGTATTTTTCAAACAGAGGAGAAGATGCAGGGGTATCAGGTTTTTTGACATGGATACCAACCGACTTGAGAAACAGGTTCAATGGCCTCCCAGAGCCTGATGTCCAATCTAATTCAAATATCGCTATTAAGAGAGATGAGGGCTGTGAGAATGAACCTAGACTCTCGGTAGATGAAGCATTAAGATCGAGGAATAACATGAGTGTTTGGAAAAGGAAGGGAGAAAGGAATACTCCTTTCTACCCCCTCCTTTGGAGAACCTCCAATCAAAAAAGTTAAATTACAATAAGTTTTCCAGTGAGAATCAAAGTCATAAGAGAATAGGGGGACAGGGTGATCAACCCTTGTATTTGATTTTAAGTTCCAATGAGGAAGCGACTGAGCAGGTCTTCATACATAATTCAAATGAAGAGAAGGCAGCCAAGACAATTGGGAGGTTCTTAAGAGTTTATCTAAATGAGGAGAAATACTCTTGGATTTATAAATAGGATTTCATCTTGGTAGGGGTCTTCAATAAATATATAATTAGTATGTAGGATTAAATCCATTCCTAGAACCAATTAGCTTCTGAGGTTGAAAACCTGATGACAAAGGTGCCAAACACTCAAGTGTAATCTTTATCATGGAAATTGTTTTGGGAATCATGCTCTGGTAATCTTAAGTTACTATTTTATGATTATTTTTAAGTTGTTTTTTTGGGTTTGGTCAGTTTTTGTGGAATTTTGTACAAGTTTTGTCTGTGTTAGGTTCAGTTATTTGGTTTGTTATGTTGAAAGTCAGGTGCTTGCAATCAGTACTACATGCAGATTTTCTCCAGATGGGGATCAGAGCACGAAGTCTTCACCGAAGCTTGACTTTAAAATTTGGTCCTTGAGAGGGTATGTCTTCACCATCGGTTCTGTACCTGTGCATTTATTCATGGGACTATTTGTTGAATAGTCATTCTTTGGTGAAGGCTTCGATATGGTGCAAATGCTGGGGAGGAGACGATTTTGTGTATGCTCTTTTTTAGGTTTTGGTCGCTATGTTGTTGGTGTTGGATCATATGGTTTCTAACATATCCTTAAAAGTGTTTTGATAATAAAAAATTAACTTTCAGTCAGTCTTATGATTTTTATTCTAGATAAATCCCAATATGAGTGGGAGGATACTAGTGACCCTGATTATGGAAATGATATATTTTATTATGATATCAAGGCCTATTTTTAGGTGTATGAGGACATTTTTTTTGTTTGATATCATCCACCTCTTCTCTGTACTTTTTATTTATTCTTAATGAATAGTCAGAAGAATTGCTTCTGACTAGAAATGTTGGGTTATAGAAATATAGATAGAAATGATGTGTTTGAACTTAGTTGATGTCTCAAAACCAAAAGGTGGGTCACTATGCCATGTTATATCAATATTTTTTATACTTAAAGATAAGTTTAAAAATGATTTAAATAATTGAAATACTAATTATATATTGGTGTTAGATTTAAAATATCATCATTAGATAGAATTTATAGTTTTGATAATTTATATTTTTATATCTCAGTTGATGTCTAGTTGAACTCTCACTCATGATTTTTTAGTACCTAAATTATTTCAATACTAACAATGATGGTGTTATTAATACATTAACATATTATTTTAAATGATCAGTTGAAATGAATTTTTTTTTCTATTTTAATTTAATATTTAACTTTTATTTAATGGGAAATCAAGGAAACTATTTGAATATGTGATATAGAGGGAGATGCATGACTTGGAAAACATTTTATAGGGGAATATAATGAAAATTATACATAATATATAGTTGAATATTGTAGGAAAATTTTGAACTCAGTTATAATTAATGATATACTTCTATGTGATGATATTGGATACTCTTAAAGAAAATAAAGATCCCTCTATAAATATTATAACCAATAGTTACAATAGTGATTTTCATAAAGTTTGGAAGTTTTGTTTGGAAAAATTATCGGTTTTAATGTGTGGTGGTGAGTGTTAGATCCAGTGTTTCACTTTTTTGAGAGTATATTATTCTAGGTTCAAAGAACAATTTCTTTTTTGTCCATGAAGTCAACATTTTTTTTGGGAAACATAATTTTATGGAACCTGTATGTGTTATGAGGTTTTGGTTAAATTTAAATATATATGATAATATTATTTGGTTTTTTTCATGTTATGTTAGAAAGATATGATTATATATATAGTTTGATGTATTTTTCTTATGCTAGTTAGTTTGAGTATTCTTGATATACTATTAAATTAATTTTTAATTCACATTGGAGTCTTTTATTTTAATAGATTTATTTTCCTTCATAGTAATGTATAATACATTTAGGATGGTCTGATAATTTATAGGTCAACATTGTTTTATTAGAAGGATGGTCCTTTTGGATTGACTCACATCTTGGCACATCCATTCACATTCATAATTTGAATGATCTACCTTTAGTGTTATCTCAATAATAATAATTGATATAATAGTTTTTCAATTCATTTGTCACTTTTTTCATATTCCTAGATGTGTTGGTATCACTCATTTTCATAGAATTTTTTATTCTTGAAGTTTGAAAACCAATTCCATGTCTCTCATATAGTATCAAGGGTCTTTGAGGCTGAAGAATCACACTATAATATCTATCTAATATTATCAATTTATATTATGTGGGAGAAAATTTTATTAATGTGGAGACATTATAATATAAAAATTAATCAAGGATAATATTTTTTCATATATATCCTTGATGAAAACTAGATTTTGTGTTATTTTGGTTTTTGTATCATGCAACATATGTAATAGATAAACAAAATTCAACTAGACATGTCACCAGATCTGAACCATTATAGTGGTGTGGTGAAACAAGGATAATAGAAATAAGACCTGAATATAAAAAAAGGCATACAATAAGAGTATAAATAGGAATAAAGAGATACATCCAAGATCCATAAAATATAAGACAAACTAGATAAACTAAAAAGTATGAAAATACTAGAGCAACAAGTCACCATGTGTCCTATCATCACCTCCTAACCATGCTGAACCAAAGTTTGTGATGATAAGAAAATCCATCATGCTACAAGATTCCCTTCTCTTTGACTAGATACTACAATAAAAAATATAAAACCTCTCAAAGTAAAAAAAGGTAAGTTGTGGGAACAAATCCCAAAAGGATACCACCAAAAATTCTATACAAGGTATAATATTAAAAATGTAACAGTTCTAGATTTAAAAAAACATTTTTAAAAATGATTTTCATAAATCCAAACCCCTTTTTAAATCATTTTCCTTTTCCTATCATAAAATCCTTTCATACTCACAAATACTAGAATATGAAAATTATAAGTGATAAAACATGGATTCATATACATAATCCATAAGTTATGAAAGTAAAAACATATCCATTAATAACACTTCATGTGAATCCATGTGATACAACATCATGTGGAAACAAAATGTGAGTATTATCCATGAAAAAATCAATCATGTGATAAATATACCATATATGAAAAGGAACTATATATTGGTCCCTGCACTTTAGGAATAAATACCAGAAATAAAATAGCCTAAACTAGGCATATGTTTTTACCAACCAATATTGAGTCCTTTCATAGTCCACAGATAACACAAAGTAACCCCTAGTGGGTCCACACAAAATAGGGTCACCTATGTCCCTTTCTTGATGCATCCAAGGTTCTCGATGTGCCATTTAAAAAAAATCATTTCAAATCCATTCTTAAAATTTATAAATCATTTTAAATTATAATATAATACACATCAATGTTTTAAAATCTATTTTTGAATCGAAACTACCATTCAAGAATTTAATTGGAAATATAGTGTGGAAAATCCCATTTTTAATGAAAAACACATTAAAAACATGTTTCTTCCCAAAAACCATTGAAATGAAAAATCACATCAATTAAATGAATAAAAAGTAGTAATTTTATAAAAATGTTAATAAATTCATATAATTGAACCATTATATAAAAACACCTACCTCAAAATGAGGTAGCATAAATCACCTTCGAAAATGGAGGCTAGGGAAGTGTAGATCGGGTCCTCATGATCCTGGATACATAAGAAACAGTGTCAATACTCAATAAATATCATTATATCTATAATAAAATCCCAATTGGGGTTCTATAAATATTATAGGAGAGGAGATGTAGCACATATCTATAAGGAATAGGTGAAATCAGATAAAAAACACAAGATACCTTAATGGGATCCATCAAGAATATAGTATTTACATCAATAATCAATGGAGAGATATCTATAATGAATAGGGGAGGGTTTATAATTATCCATTATAAAATTAGGTGGGGATTACTCTTCAAAATGACCACGGTCAAAATGTTAAAATCACACTTTTTAACTGTTCAGAAGGAGGTCACACTATTTCATCGAGGAGGTCGCACAGTTAAACTAACTATTTACCTTCACTATATGACCCTATATTTAATTCATACTATGGGTTCCCATTTTTCACTAGAGGATCATGGGGTATGAAAAACTATGCTCCAACCTTGTAAACCCCTTTATCTAAAGGGTTCATAGCTTTCACTGGGGGATGCGCAGTTTCATTAACCATGCTCAATCTGTGAAAAATCCCATTGTTCAAACATAGAGACATACCTAATTTTTAGTTCATAGTTAAACTAACCCTGAACCTCAACCATGTTTATAGAGAACTAGGCTTCTTATAAATGTATGTTACATAATTTTATATAAATATTCATTACATTTCATAAACATACTCTTGGGGACCATAATAGTTTAGTTCCACTGGAAACTTGGAACATAATATTATAATCTGGTAAAATATATTCATTTATTCCTATAAAGATATTCCCATTTTTTACATTTCAAATATGTACCCTATATAAAACCATTACCCATAAACTGTTTAAAGTAAACATAATATAAGGTTGAGTTAAGATACTGAGTAAGGTTAAAGATAATAGAAATTAATCTTTCATAATATGAAACCATATGATAAGAATATGGGTATGTGATGATGAAAATTAATTATAAATTTCATATCGATACTTTCATAGATCATATACATGAGTCATAAAATAATTATTGGTAGTTCATAATACATGAATCATAACATAATAAAATTACATGATCCCTGAGAGTATAACATTTTCCTAAAACATATATTTTTATCATACAAATTATCTTGCAACATTGTGAACAAGTATAAAAAGAGATAGGTTCACTAATTAAGTCAAGGACATGAAATCAGTACCTTGTATAAATTTATGGATATGAAACCATGTACACACATAACATTGTGGTTATGAATGACATGTCCACACATAATATCATGAACATATAATTAGGTTCATGCATAACATTTTAAACATTTAATCAGGTTCACACATAACATTATGGACATGAAAGATAGGTCCACACATGACATCATAATAGTCAATTTTCACCCCCCCCCCAAATACCATCATAACGGAAAAATTTCATTACTGAATTGGGTTCACTCTTCTATATAGTCTTTTCTCTCTCATGTGATATAATTATTTACCTAATTCTCTAGAGGGATATAAAGGTCCCACACATCATTGGTTATATAATAACAACCATCCTTTTTTATAACATAACCACCATACGTGGTTATAACCTAACTACCATCACATAATTAAAATCATACATGTGTTTTCCATAATATTATAAAACATTCATCATATTAGAACCTTTGAATGAAATTTTTTACATTAACATTTCATAATAACATAACCTGTGGAAAATAAAAAAAGATTCATAACCATTTAATCATTTAATCAATGCATAACCCATGAAAAAATAAGGGGGTTTCATAATCCTTTTATCATTTTATAACCCATCGAATGGGAACTGGTTTCATAAACATAAACCATTCACAGAAAGAGTTAGAATTTTATCCTTGGATCATATCCCAATTAAACCATAAGTAACCTCAAATAATTTCATCATATATGGAAAAAAATATTGAAATAATACTTTATAAATTTACTAAGTAAAATATATTTTCTTTGAAAATGTTGTTTTTAAACATAAAACATTATAAAAATACATTTCATTGAAAACATATATGATAAATTATAAAGGAATAATTTTAAAAATCATTTAAAACATTTCTTGAAGAAAATATTCTTTCTAATTTAGACAATCATTTTTGAAATATAAATCATTTTAAAAAGATGATTTTTTAAAATAACCTTGAAAACTTATAAATTAAGCTTTTAAGTATTTATTGGTCATGATGATGGAAAATTATGTCCATTCCATGCATGTTAAAATGTATACTCCTTTAAAATTTTTTATAAAATTCAAATGGACAATGTTAGGAAAAATACATGAAGATCCCATTAATTTTTATAAAAAAAGGAAAAACATTAGTACAAATGTCTTTTAAAAATAATAATAGAGTAATAGAACACTTTTTAATTTTTTTTATAAAATAGGGTTTTGGAAGAAAATTGATTTCCTACTAAAGAGTGAAATAAAGTCATAGCTTCTTAAAAACATGTTTTTAATAACATTAAAAAACAAAGAGGGGAAAATGGTTACATTACATGAAGATACCATGAATAGAAAGGGGAAAATAAAATTCTTGAGAATTATTTAGAGGTATATCATGGGATTTAAATAATGGATACTTAATCATAAAATATCTCAATAAATGATGAGATTGTAACATAAAATAGTTACCACTTTGGTAAAATTGATTCGTATTCCCCATGATGGAATAAAAATGAAACTTAAAATAATATGTGGTTGAAGAAATTTATGATATTACATTTCAAATTTTTTTTATATACACCTCATGAAATAATATTGGTGCATAATATAACATACGTCCCAAAGAATGAAAACTAATAAAAAAATACCTTACCGATTTGTTCGATTTTGAATTGTAAACACCATGAAAGATATATCCTCAAATGGATATTTACACCTCAATATTTATCATTATATTAATTATAATATACATTCAAGGTCAATATATACACAACATAAAATAAATAGGTTGCGAAAATGACATGTGTCTCACGGAAGTAAAATGTGAGATGGAAATCCCTTACCTTAAGTCTTGACTTCCGTCATACTCAATAAAAACTATGGTATATTAAATATAATTTTATTATTAATATATTATAAAAAATATAATAGTTTATATCATACTATATATGATTTTCATATAACCTTTTATTACCCGTTTATTTACAATTCAATGTGAAAGTTATGTTTCGGGTAATCACCACTTTTTCCATATATGTTTTGATTTGATATATTTTTGTTCTACTTAATTTGATAAAAGTTACAGCATATAAAGAATGATAAAAGTGATATAAATATAATATATATTCATTATATATATATATATATATATTATTTCATAATATTTAGATATATAAAATTAAATACATCATTCAAAGAGACGGTAGGTCGTACATACGCATGAACGTTGTCTTAATTTTCTTGTTGGGATGAAAGAAATAATTATAAATAGTATATTATAATTATTGAATATTTTTTTCATATATATGATATATTTTCAATAAAACCATTATTAATACATTCCATGTAAATCATGAATGAAACACATCACTTCACGAGGTGGTAGTCCATCGTAGACACGAGCGATGATAACATATACCCAGAAAATGGAAAGAATAATGCTATTTGTGATATATAAATTCCAAAATCATAATAAAATAATATATATAATATATAATATAAAATAAATAATTAAATAATTATTACTAGCCACGATATGTGGTAATATAAAAATTAATGACATTCGTTCATGAGGTGGTAGCCTGTCTTACACACAAATGATAATTTTGTAACCCACATGATGGAAGTGTAGATGGTTTTATGTAATTAACTCAACATAAAAACATATAATTATTTGTAATATATTTATTTTATTATATATTAATTATATAATAATAATATAATGTTTTGGATAAATAAATAAAACAAAAATTATTGTTGATGAATGTTAGCTATTTTTCTTGTATCCTCCTTATGTTTTCACAAAAAGAGTCTATAGGTTGTATTTCAGTCCAAAATAAGGATTCTAGGATGTTTATATTGAATTTGGGAATTTATTTGGTTAGGTATTGGATTAACTAAATTGGATATAATGTGTGAATAAGAGAAGAGATAGGGTGGCCTTTTATAAATGGGGAAGACGACGGACTTGGTATTTTTTAAAAGAATTGAGTGCTCCAACATTTTTCATAAGTTACAAGGGTCCAAAATGGACCATTATCAATATTTAGAGGGTTTATGGTCATAATATTTCTATAATTATTTGTTATATAAATTTATAGGTTATTTTTACACTTATCATTTTAGATTAACCCTTGGGTAAACCCATTTTTACCGTAATTGTTGTGATTACTTTTTACAGCATTCACTATTCATTTTCATCAAAAATTCTATTGGAATTAATTGAAATTTAAAGTTCATATAATTTAAAATATGGAATCCATTTTTACATATACCATTCATTGTAAGAACCCGAACCTCATTTTTAGGTATGTTTCTCTTTTCTGTTCATTGTTGAGAAAAAGAGGAATTTTGGGAAGATAACTTTTAAAGTTGTAGAGGTTACGCACAGGCGCATGGTTGGCGCACAATTTGTTCAAACCGTGTAGCCAGCCCAGGAAACCGTGCACCCTTGACAGTGGTCTCTGCATGGGAGGCGCACGGTTTGTCAAACCATGTGGGCAAACCGTGAAAATTTCCTGGAGGAGTTAGTGGTCTCCGCACGGGCGGCGCACAGTTTGTCAAACCATGCGGGCAGGTCGTGGAAAGTCCCTAGGAGAGATAGTGGCAACCGCACGGTGGGCGCACGGTTTTCCAAACAGTGCGGGGAAACTGTGCGGCCACATAAAATTAGGGTTTAAATCTATAGGCCTCTCAGGATTCCTCATTTCTTCTCCAAACTCACTCCCACTCGATCCTCGCTTGGGTTTTTGGGTTCTCATAGGTTGAAGGTTCTACCCCACTCATTTTGGAGGCAAATCGAAGCGGTTTCTTGGCGGATCGAAGCCGGTTCTTCTCGGGTAAGTCTCTACTCTTGGTTCCTTTGAGTTTCCCTCTAGATCTACATCTCGTTATCCCCAGGTTTTCTAGATATAAACCTATTGTGTGTAGATCTAGGGTATTGGTTGCTCAGGTGTTGATTTCTAGACTTGTGAATGTTAGGGAAGGAGGTTTAGACAATTTTCAGTGGTGCGTTCTCCAGTTTTGAGGAGGTGGAATAGCTTTTGGATCATTTTCGCCGGAACCCTAAAGGTAGGTGGTTTGTGTCTTTCAGTTTAAGGTCCTTGAATTTTATGTACAATTGCGACAATAACCTTGAACGGGGTACCGTGCGTTTACCGTCTTACCCCTGCATTTTTTCTTCCATTCTTGTATGCTTGTGTAGAGGTTCATTGGATGAAAATATAATTTCTTACCATGCCATGGAAGTTTTTCCATGAATGTTCTGTTTATGACTGTTTGGTCCTATATTGCATGTCTTCCCCATGCCTAATGATTGTAGGATAGAGTGTTTTATTTTCCTGACATGTTGACATGCTATAGACTGTTTAGCCTAGTATTTTTGTAGGTTTACTTGGTCCTTATAGTATTGATATGTGTTGAATTACATGGGGCCGTGAGAACCCGGTGTAGTAGACTAAAAGGGGATAGACCGAGTGAGCTTCCTCAGAGAGTCTTTGGACATTATAGACTATACGGGGATAGACCGAGTCATCTTCCTCAGAGAGTATTTGGAAGTTATAGACTATAAGAGGATATATCGAGAGAGCTTCCTCAGAGAGTCTTTGATTATGTTGATTTTACCTTGGATGACCTAGGCTATAAGGGGAATTGACCAAGTGAGCTTCCTCTGAGAGTCCGAGACCTTGGGGATATAAGAGGAATTAACGTGTGAGATTCCTCAGAGAGTCCTTTACTACCCTAGACTATACGGGGAATGGAATGTGTAAGCTTCCTTAGAGATTCTTTCTTTACTTAGACTATACGGGGAATGACTGTGTGAGCTTCCTTAGAGAGTCTTGTTTTACCTTGACTATAATAGGATTGACTATGAGTGCTTCCCCAGAGAGTCTTACTATATCCATATACAGAACCAGATGGTTTAGACCGAGTGTGCTTCCCAGAGGGTTGTCTATACTTCATAGGTAGGACCAGAGATGGGTAGCTGTGAGTACTTTCTAGAGGGCTGCCTGTTTAAGGTTTAACTTCTTGTTTCACTGTTGCTTGATTTGAAACTGTGGATTGTTTACTGTTTAGTACATTCCTATTTACTACTTTCTATACTTTTACCTATCATATATTCACTGACTGTTAGGCACAGATCTTGTGGTGGTTTCCTACTGGGATTCATCTCACACCCTGTTTGGGCCATGCTTTTAGGCCCAAACAGATTATATTGTTGTAGGTATAGACAAGGGCAAGCGCCCTTCTACTTTAGGTTCTTGACTGCACTAGAGTTGGAGAGCATGGGACCAATCTAAGGCTTGTGATACTGAGGAGTTTATCTTCTTTCTTTTGTACTTGGGTTAAGTACTATATTTCAGCATTGTGACTTGTTTGGCTATTTTCCTAGATGCATGTGTATCATGCATCATTTATATATTTTCTCCAGTTAATTATTTATCAGTATTCCACTTTTTTCTAATGTTGGATGTTTTCTGCTTCCGCTATTGTATAATTTTTTATCTTCTGTTGTGTTACTCTTCCAATGAGGGCATAGTTTCCCCAATATCACACGCAAGTCCCTCGCTGCTAATCGGCAGCCTCTGGTGTTTGTGGAAATGCGCTTGAGGCCATGTGACCAACCGGGTGTGGGGCACCTCATGGTGGCTTCCGGAACCGGGACGTTACAAAGTGGTATCTGAGGAATTATTTTCTCTTGTTTTACCATTTTGAGCCTATAGTCAGGGATAGGACGGAATAGGTACTTGGTAATAAGTTGTGCCTGGGAGTAGTTAACCCATGTACATAGAAAATCCATACTACCTTGTTTACTGCAATTTTACTAGTTTTCAATTTTACAGTTGATTTGATTTCACCGTTGGGTGATTCACATGCATTGTGTTGTTACCTTTTTATTATTACGATTCTATTTCTATCGCAATCCGATGAGATGAGGGTCTTCCATATCATGCATCATATAGGAACTTGTTAGAAATCACATGCCATGCATTCTTGCCATGCCATCTAGGATGCATTAGCAATTTCATGTTGTTGTGATAGACGTTGTGTAGATTATGCATGATGTTGTGATAGACACTTTGATGTAATTCATGTGGTTTGATAGGGAATTTGTGTGTATAGTGATTTAATTCGATGGATGCCAAATTTTGGTTCTTGAGGTGTTATGGGACCTCATGGACCGGAATTTGGTGGATCATTGCTTGTTTTCCTTGTTATAACTTGTGTAAGATGCCAATATTTGATTTGTGGGGAGTATGGGCCCTCACATATTGGAATTTGGAACTTTTATTATTCGTTTTTTTATTCTATGGGTTCTAGAGTAGTTTCTGAGGCTTACTGTCTGGAAAAACCCAGAATGCACGGCGTGTAGTTTTGACTACACATCATGTGTTCTTCTATTCAGGAAGAAACAACATTTCTTAAGTACATTTCATGTACTCCTTTTTTTCAGTCCCTGTTAATCTTGATCTAAGGTGTGCGTATTCCCTTGCAGTTTCATGCCACCGATATGTCCTCCGGTTTATGCCAGCCACAATGCGGTGATCAGACACCAGATACAGATGATCAGGGACTCCCAGCATATCCTCCTACTGTTCCAGTATTGGCACTAGCAGTTATACCTGACCCAGGTGCTGATGCATAGTTTAGGGAGGGTTTTATAAGGATGATGCAGACCTTCCTAGGAGCGCAGCCTCCTGCCCTGTCAATGGCTGATTTGACGCGGGTTTTCCAGTAGTATCATCCTCCCACCTTCTCATGGGAAGGAGGACCTTAGGCTTCAGAGTCGTGGATCAAATCCACATTGACGATATTTGAGCATCTCAATGTACAAATAGAGTGGAGGGTGAAACTGGAGACTTATATGCTCTGAGACTCCTCCAAGAGGTGGTGGGATTTCATCTCTCAGGTAGGACGCCATCATAATATGGCTTGGGAGGAATTTTAGCGTATTTTATACGATTACTTCTACCTGGAGACCCTGAGGGCCGACCGAGCCCATGAGTTCATAAGCTTTAAACAGGGTACTATTTCAGTGATGGAGTATTCCTCTCGTTTCACAAAGCTGCAGCATTTCACGGCTATCTTAGCAGGAGATGAGTTGTTCCTGGCTAGGAAGTTTAAATATGGTCTCAGGTAGGAGATCTGTTCCCAGGTGAACATCTTCAGGTTGACTTCGGTATCCTCTATCGTCAACCATGCGCTGATCACCGAGCGCAATCTGAGGGATTCTGGTGCAGTGACCCATGGCGTTTCGACATCCAGAGTTAGTGTTCCTTCTTCTGATAGTAGAAAGTGCCGCTGGGAGATTTTTGGAGGAGACCAGAGTAGGCGAGATGCATCTTCTGGTAGCCAGGTGGTGTGCTACCAGTGTGGAAGAAGCGGGAATACTAGGCCTCAGTGCTAGAGAGACCCGATGGAGTGCCGATATTGCAACAATATGGGCCATCTGCAGTTCTTTTGTCAGATCTTCTCAGTAGCAGCTGGTGATAGGGGGTTTTCTATGACTCCTCATACAGGAGCAGCCCCACTAGTTTCTCACCAGTCTGGGAAGTGGAGTTCTTCCGGCCACTCAGGCTGAGGTGGAGGTCACGACCATAGTGGTTAGTCACCAGGATACCAGAAACAGCATGGTGGATTCGCTCTAAGTAATCAGGCAGGGTCACAGGGCCACGGAGCTAGCCAGACTTTTTCAGTTGAGCAGACCCATCTAAAGCAGGATCCCAGCCCCTCTACGGTTCTAGGTATGATCCTAGTAGCCTCAGTTTTGTCTTTAACTCTTTTCTATACTGGTTCTATGCATAGCTTTATATCTGTTTCTATCGTGGAGAGTCTAGGGCTCTGTATACTTTCTTATGATGATGTATTGATGCTAGAAACTTCTTTGGGGACTAGAACGGCTAATGTACGTTAGTGAAAGGAGTTCCCTCTTGAGGTTGGTGGGTGTCACTTCCTTTGGTATCTTTATGTTCTGGAGATGACCGGATATGATGTCATTCTCGGAATGGACTGGCTAGTTCGCTTCCAGGCAGTCATCGACTGCTATCACCGAAGGGTGAGTTATATATCACCAGAGGGTGGATCTTTTCTTCATAAGGGTGAGTGGGATGTCCATGTGAGTAGAGAAGGACTAGAGCATCATGGGTTAGGAGCATTTATGGACAAGATTTCTAGTCTTTATTTGGATGACCAGGGGACTTCACAGTTATACTTTCCTCCAGTAGTGGATCGTTTCAGGTATGTCTTTCCAGAGGACTTTTTAGGTTTGCCTCTAGAGCGTGAGGTAGAATTATCAATTGAGCTCGTACCAGGAGCATCACCGGTTTCCATTCCTCCTTATAGGATTGCTATTCCTGAGTTACAGGAGATTAAAAAGTAGTTGGAGGAGTTGCATGTGAAGGGTTTTATCTGACCTAGTACTTATCTTTGGGGTTCACCTGTCCTATTTGCGAAGAAGGCAGATGAAAACCTTAGGCTTTGTGTGGATTATCAAAAGATGAACCAGTTGACGGTCAAGAACCGATATCCCTTGCCAAGGATTGATGAAATCTTTGATCAACTTTGAAGAGCTCGGGTGTTCTAAAAGATCAACTTGAGGTCCGGTTTCCATCAGTTGCACGTTATACCATCTGATATACCTTTCACAGCTTTTAGGAGTAGGTATTATCTATACGAGTATACAGTTATGCCGTTCGGTCTCATGAACGCGCCTGCAGTTTTCATGGAACTGATGAACCGAGTGTTCCATCCATAATTGGATTCCTTCGTTGTGGTTTTCATGGATGGCATCTTGGTGTACTCTCCCACTCGACACGACCATGCTACCCATCTTGAGATCATTTTGAGTACACAGAGAGAGAAAAATTTATATGCTAAGCTCTCGAAATTCCACTTTTGGTTGGACCAGATTCACTTCTTGGGTCATGTTATCTCAGAGACAAGAGTATCAGTATACCTAGAGAAAGTGAGAGCTGTAGTTTCCTGGGATAAGCCAAAGAACTTCTTTGAGGTACGAAGTTTATTGGGGCTGGATGGATACTACATACGTTTCATACAGGACTTTTCATGCCTAGCAGCACCACTGATGGGTCTGACCAAGAAGGGTGCGAAGTTCTTATGGTTATATTCTTGTGAGTAAGCCTTTCAAAAGATGAAAGGGGGGTTGATTTCAGCACCGATACTATTATTTCCAGATCCAGGCAAGAGCAATAATATTTACTATGATGCTTCAGGTTTCAAACTGGGACCTATGCTTATGTAGGGAGATGGAGTCATTGCGTACGGGCCTCGGCAGTTGAGGCCACATGAGAGGAATTACCCGACACATGATCTGGATTTGGTAGTTGTTTTTCATGCCTTACGCTGTTGGAGACATTATCTTCTGGGAGAGCACTATGTGG
This sequence comes from Viscum album, assembly GCA_963277665.1. Lineage (NCBI taxonomy): Eukaryota > Viridiplantae > Streptophyta > Magnoliopsida > Santalales > Viscaceae > Viscum > Viscum album. The sequence continues at coordinate 130,414,865 of OY728153.1, forward strand.
TTTTCACTGACCACAAGAGTTTCAACTACATCTTCACTCAGCGTGATCTGAATCTAAGACAGCATAGGTGGGTCAAGTATCTTCATTACTTTGAATTTGAGCTTGCCTATACACCTGGGAAGGGCAACGCATTGGCTGATGCATTGAGCAGGAGAACTCAGATACATGCAGTTCAGGAGGCCAGTAGTGAGTGGAAGCTTATGGCTCCATTCGCTGAGATTCATTTGGAGGTGCAAGACAGTTAGGGGCAGACATTTCTTTCTTTTGAAGTTGTTACCTCTATACTTCTTGATCAGGTACGAATGAGGAAGCTATCAGATTCAGAAGGCCTAGTCCTATGGGAAAATGTGTCAGGAGATGGCCCTATTTCTGGATGGACATTAGGTGAGGATGATATCCTACGTTCCCAGGGACGCGTATGGGTTCCAATAGACATATGCGAGGAGCTGATGTGAGACTTTCATTCCTTTATTTGGGAATTTCATCCTGGTGTCAACAATATGTATCGTGATCTACACCATCAGTATTGGTGGCCAAGTATGAAGAGGGATGTTTCCAGTTTAGTCATGAGGTATTCCACTTGTCAGCAAGTGAAAGCGGAACATTACCGAACCGCAGCTCTTTTACAGCATTTACCCATTTCCGAGTGGAAGTGGAATGATGCCGCAATGAATTTCATTACCGGTTAGCCGATATCGCCTTGAGGAAATGACGCAGTATGGGTTTTCATTGACAGACTCACGAAGGTTGCTCACTTCTTTCCGATCAAGGAGGCCTTCAGCATTGATGAGTTGGGACAGTTGTACATCTGAGAGATTGTATGTCTACATGGAGTTCCACACTCTATCATTTCAGACATGGATGCACGTTTTACTTCTCGGGTCTGGAACGGGCTTCAGAAGTCTTTGGGTATATAGTTAATTTTGAGTACAGCATACCATCCCCAGACAAATGTCCAGTCCGAGTGTACAATTCAGGTGCTTGAGGACATGCTCCGAGCATGCATCCTGGATTTTGGAGGTTCTTGGGAGAAACATATACCTCTTGTGGAGTTTTCCTACAATAATAGTTTTCAAGCAACTATTCAGATGGAACCTTATGAGGCTTTGTACGGTAGGCCATGCCGATCACCCTTGTGTTGGCTGGAGGTAGGAGAGGCAGCTATGTTGGGACCTCGTCTTGTCCAGGAGACCATGGAGCAGATTGAGTTGATTCAGAAGAGGATGGATACTGCACAGTCTCATTAGAAGTCTTATGATGATCAGCGGAGAAGACCTCTGGAGTTCGAGGTCAGGGATCAGGTTTTCCTGCGTGTCGCGCTGAGGTTGGGGCATATATGGATTAGGAGACAGGGTAAGCTTTCTCTGAGGTACATTGGGTCGTTTGAGGTGTCGGAGAGAGTCGTTTCAGTTTCCTATCAGTTGCAGTTACCCCAGAGGAATCGGGCTATGCATGAAGTCTTTCACGTTTCACAACTTCGACGTTACTTTTCAGACCCATATCATGTCTTTCAACCTGAGTAGGTTGAGCTTGAAGGGGATGCGTCGTTCGAGGAGCATCCTATCTGGATTTTCGATCGCAGTACAAAGGTTCTATGTGGATGGTCTGTTCCTCTGGTACGAGTGCTATGGAAGTATGGGAGAGTACAAGATGAGACTTGGGAGAGGGAGGCCGATTTACGAGCTTAGTCGTCAGAGCTATTTGGGGTTTCTTCTTCTGCAACGCACTAGGGAAATTCGAGGATGAATTTCTTTAAGGTGGGAAGTTTGTAAGAACCTGGATGTCCTTTTCAGGCATGTTTCTCTTTTCTGTTCATTGTTCAGAGAAAGAGGAATTTTGGGAAGAAAACTTTTAAAGTTGTAGAGGCTGTACATGGGCACACGGTTGGCGCACAGTTTGTTCAAACCGTGCGGCCAACCCAAGAAACCGTGCACCCTTGACAGTGGGCTCCACACAGGAGGCGCACTGTTTTTCAAACCGTGCAGGCAAATCATACAATGTTCATGGAGGAGATAGTGGGCTCCGCATGGTTGGTGCATGGTTTACCAAACTGTGCGGGCAGGCCGTTCGATGTCCCTGGGAGAAACAATGGCTACCGCACGGTTGGTGCACGGTTTGATAAACCGTGCGGCCCCTTAAAATTAGGGTTTAAATCCCCGGGCTGCACGGGATTTCTCATTTCTTCTCCAAACTCTCTCCCACTCGAGCCTCACTCAGGTTTTTGGGTTCTCATAGGTTAAAGGTGCTCCCCTACTCGTTTTGGAGGCCAATCGAAGGGGTTTCTTGGCAGATTGAAGCCGATTATTCTTGGGTAAGTCTCTCCTCTTGGTTCCTTTGAGTTTCCCTCTAGATCTACAACTCTTTATCCCCCGTTTTTCTAGATCTACACCCTTTGTGAGTAGATCTAGGGTTTTGGTTGACTCAGGTGTTTATTTCTAGACTTGTGGATGTTAGGGAAGGAGGTTTAGACCATTTCTGGTGGTGGGTTCACCAGTTTTGAGGAGGTGTAATAGCTTTCGGATCATTTTCACTAGAACTCTAAAGGTGGGTAGTTTGTGACTTTTGGTTTAAGGTCCTTGAATTTTATATGCAATTGAGACAATACCCTTGAACGGGGTATCGTGCGTTTACCATCTTACCACTGTGTTTTTTCTGCCATGCTTGTATGCTCGTGTAGAGGTTCATTGTATGAAAATAGAATTGCTTACCATGCATTGGATGTTTTTCCATGCATGTTATGTTTACGACCGTTTGGTCCTTTGTTTATTGTCTTTCCAATGCCTAATGATTGTAGGATGGGGTGTTGTATTTTCCTGACATGTTGAGATGCTATAGACTGTTTATCCAAGTAGTTTTTTAGGTTTACATGGGCTTTATAACATTTCTATGCATTGACTTACACAGGGCCATGAGAACCCGATGTAGTAGAATAAAAGGGGATAGACCAAATGAGTTTCCTCAGAGTGTATTTGGACATTATAGACTATACGGGGATAGACCAAGTGAGCTTCCTCAGAGAGTCTTTGGATGTTATATATTATAAGAGGATAGACTGAGAGAGCTTCCTCATAGAGTCTTTGTTTACTTTGATTTTACCTTGGACGACCTGGGCTATAAGGGGAATTGACCGAGTAAGCTTCCTCTGAGAGTCCTAGACCTTGGGGCTATACGGGGAATGGACTACGTGAGCTTCCTCAGAGAGTCTTGCTTTACTTAGACTATATGGGGAATGACTGTGTGAGCTTCCTCAGAGAGTCTTGTTTTACATTGACTATAAGGGGACTGACTGTGAGTGCTTCCCCAAAGATTCTTACTATATCCATATACAGAACTAGAGGGGTTAGACCGAGTGTTCTACCCAGAGGGTTGTCTGTACTTCTTAGGTAGGACCAGAGTGGGGTGGCTGTGAGTACTTCCCAAAGGGCTGCCTGTTTAAGGTTTAACTGGTTGTTTCATTGTTGCTTGATTTGAAACTATGGATTGTTTACTATTTAGTACTTTCCTGTTTACTGCTTTCTATACTTTTACCTACCATATATTCACTGAATGTTTGGCACAGATCTTGTTGTGGTTGCCTATTGGGATTCATCTCACACCCTGTTTGGATCATGCTTTTGGGCCCAAACAGATTATACTGTTGCGGGTATAGACAAGGGAAAGCTCCATTCTACTTCATGTTCTTGACTGCACTGAAGCTGGAGAGCATGGGACCAAGCTATGGATTGTGATGCTGAGGATTTTATCCTCTTTATTTTATACTTGGGTTTAGTACTGTATTTCAGCATTGTGACTTGTTTGGTTGTTTTCCTAAACACATTTTTATCATGCATCATTTATATATTTTCTTCAGTTAATTATTTATCAGTCTTCCGTTGTTTTCCAATGTTGGATTTTTACTGCTTCCGCTACAGTATAATTGTTTATATTCCACTATTTTACTCTCCCAATGAGGGCATAGTTTCCCCAATATCACACCCAAGGCCCTCGCTGCTAGTCGGTAGCCTCTGGTGTTCGGGGAAATTGGCTTGAGGCCATGTGACCAATCGGGTATGGGGTGCCTCTGGGTGGCTTCCGGAACCAGGATGTTACATTCATATAAGTGGGAAAAAAATAATTTAAAATGAATCTTACAGATGTGGCGAGAAATTGAATTTTTAATGCAAAAATGATCAAAAGTTTACAAAGATTTAAAATCCAATTCCAACATAAAATTGATTCCAATGACCTAAATTGGTAAAAATAAATATACTATTTAACTAATTATAAATTAAAAAATATATAATTTAACTTTATAGATAATTTATCAGAATGGTTGTTTTCAGTTAAATTTTAGTAATTTTCACTATTAATCAAAAAATAAAACATTTTAGAAAAATACTAAAAATCACTATAAGATAATTTTGAAATTATGAATTAAAAATGGAATTTATTTTAGCAAATCAATTTCTTAAATATTTCAAAAATTAATTTTATTATTTTTCACAAAGATATCTAAAAAACATTTTTTGACAACATAGTAGTTTTTAAACATATAAAGATTTCACTAACAATTTGGTATTTCATTATCAATATGTATTATTATATAAAACCATTATTCATAATATTTTAAAATTATTTATCACTATTAATATCACTATGTTTAATGTCTAGGTTATAATGATCACATTTAAATAAGTAAATTAATAATATATTATGGTTTTTTTAAAACTCTGTGTTGCATGTATCACAAGCTAAGCCAGTGGTACATGTAGCATAAGCTTAAATTGGTATTTCATATAACAAAATTCATCAAATAAATTTAATTTATTTGAAAATAAATAATAATAATAATTCATGATACTTAGGGTGTTATATTATAATAAATTTAAAATAAATTTCTCCCATGAAATTCATCATTTTGATACAAAAAAATGAAGATACTTTTGGCTCATCGTATCCTCAAGCTCTCACCTAGATTCTTAAAATTGGTGGTTTCACCACAAAACTTTTACCAGTTGAGTGGTATTTTTTGTAAAACATTATCTATACAATACATAATCTCCACCGGTTATCCCTCATATGTAATATATTTCTCCATTGGAATGACCACTAATTTTAGTACATTTGTTGGATTAAGTATATACATCCTCATGAGTGATACATGGAACACATCGTGAACACAAGAGATGATCAATGGAAGTTACAAATGATGATCTGCTATCTTGCTAAAATCAATTATTTTAATTGGTATGATATACCTAAGGCATTGTTTTACCTCCTTTATTCCTTAGATAAATTCATAGTACTTTCTCACCAACTACATATTCTAGATCGTGTCGATGATTATAATCATAACATCTCTGTCAAATTTGTATAGTCCTTAATTACTTGTGAATTTATTTAAATTTATATACCATCTCATCATCTTATTCATTCCCCAATATATTTATTTCTATAAATTTATTCTAGTATTTTTTATTTTTATACTTCCATCCTAAAGTGATTCATAAGGAGCCATCTGAGTTCTAAATTGGAATCTATTTTTGTATGAAAACACAACTTGAGGAAGGTTTTGATCCCATCCTCCTGTTAAATACATAGGATAATATCTTATAGTATCCTTTAATAATATTTTCAAATGTTGTAATGGAATTCCTCCTTAAATAAAATTGTCACTAGATATATTACAAAAGGGTTTCATTACCATAATTGAATCTTAAAATATCCTTAATCTTGATAAACCAAAAAAGGGGGTGTCAATAAATTTCAACTTATGATCAACCATAAACTCTTAAACCCTTATTTTATCCATAAATCTTAAGTAAATAATACCTGGAGACATATACTCTTACAAATATAATTTTTTTTCATTAAATATTCCCAAATATTATATAAAACATTTTCATTGGAAGAATGAGTTCATCCTTATATAGATAGAATATCAAATATGACTTTATTATTCTAGAATCCATATAGAGGGAGATGATCACATGAAATTTCAATAAATGAAGAACAATAATATTTTTATAGGGATCATTCATACAATGTAAACCATTAAATTCCCAACTTAGGATGGGAGGATAAGTGTTCCCTAATTATCATAATCCACACCATCCATTGTGATTTCAATATCATTCCATTTGTCTTTTTCCCTTAGAGGTTTCTGCAGCTTATCATCCATATTATCCATTGAATTAGGGAATTGATTCACATAATTTTCATTCTCCTTGAACATTAAATACTAAAGTGTGGGTGAAGAACTTTTTTATATATCTCTATATTAATTTCATTGATTGGACACTTCACATAACTTTTCTATCCATTTGGTCGATGCACAAGCTTCCAACACTTGAAACACCTTCTTGTTAATTTTATGTAGTAAACTAAGTGCTCATTTCCATAGTTTTTTCATCTAGTTTCTTAAATATTTTTCATCCTTATATAAGAAATTTCATTGGATTTTCCGTGGAACTCAATTTTCTATTTCAAATCACCCGAAACAATAGGGATTATAGATTTTATTTCCACTTTTACTTCAAATAAAATGATATCTTCATATCATCCAATGTCCCTTATGGCTAATGCACATCATATATTTGGATTCAAGGAACTTAATAATCGATCCACCTGACTATAAAGATGAATTTTAATACATAATAGTACAATGAAAGTGTTGTTAAATTATATTCATATTCTCCAACAAATTCATCATCCTTATTCATAATCTCTAGAAATTCCTTCTCTATTTTTTATGAATAATATAAGGAATTTACTTATATAAAAATAATCCTTTAACCTCATCCTAATTCATGGAGTAAGTTTCTTCTAATTTCCTTATATTCTTAATAAGATTACACAATGTATTTGCCTGACCTTCCAGATGGTAGACAACCAGAATGATTTTTAATGCTCTAAACACTAGAAAATAGAAAATATACTTTAAGCTTGAATGGTTCGAAGGGATTCATTTTTATTGATTTTTTGATAACCCCCATTTCAAGGGATGGGGGAGAACCCCTACAAGGCCTGTATCCTTTGAGATTACATGGCTAGTAGGCTTAAGAGATTACATGACCTGAAGGTCATAGGGAATTCAACCAGACTATAACTATAAGAAATTGCCCCTACCCAACATCTGCATCATGATGATAACTCTCCACCTTCGCATGTCCATCTGGCTAGGCTTCCCATGCAAGCACAAGATGGTCCCAATGGAATATCCATACCCTCTCATTTTTTCAAATACATCTGGTTCTGATCTGGTGAGAGCACTTCCTCTGAATCCTCCTCTGGGGCTTCTCCTTTTTTGTAGAGTCTGTCTAGGGAAACTACACTGATCATGTGGCCCAAAGGCCTTGAGGTCACCCAAATGACTTAAAGGTGGCCCTAAAGCCTTACTGACCCGAATTCCTAGGTGGCTCTAAGGCCTTAAGGACTCCAAGCCCAAATTGGTGGCCCAAGCTGAATAGATGTAGCTACTAAAGTACCGAATAGTACCTGCTATAGTAACTATTATTTTTAAATGCTACAGTAACTACTACAGTACCTGCTACAGCACCCGTGCAGTACTTCTACAGTACCTGAAATTATGCCTCTTCCTGGTTTCGAACCTAGGTATCATGGATGCACTTAATGAGTCCTCACCAATTGGGTTGAGGCTCATGTTCTAATTTTAGTGGTACTGATAAATTTATCAAAAACTAATGGATTAGTAGAAAGTTTAGGGCAAAGCCCTATTTATTAAAAAGAAAAAATAAAATCCCCTTTTTAATGGGGAGGGAACCCATTGCATGAAATAAATCCCCAAACCAAACATCAACCACATGGCATGGTCCCAGGCAACCATAAGACCAAAAAACAGTATCCCGAAGGCCCAATAGTACAAAAACCATTACACAACCCAAGATCTGTCATAGGACCAAATAAAACCAACCTTAGCCCTACCCCAAAGATCCACTCACCCCATCTCCAACTGACACATGTGCTGAAATCCATGACCCCTGCCTCTCTGCACTCCGTCAACAAGAACTCAATCCTACCAGATCTCGTCTAAGACCAGATCTGAAGTAGATCAAAAAGGATGACGCAATCACGAACTGTGTCACGAACGTTGCTACCCGCAGCCACCCGAAGCCATCTCGTCCGACGCCTCCATCCTACGACGATGAAACAAGAGGCCTGGTGAAGCTGATCTATCGCTTCTGCCCGTCCTTCCATACATTGGGATGCCAGATTCAAACCAGATCTGATCTTCCGAACCAGATCTGGAAAGGAGGTCATCACACTATCCCGATGCACTTCCACCAGGAAAGTCACTAGTGAAAAATCACCTCTGCCACAAACATTTAGCATCTAAAAAATGACCTAACCCTTTCCATAGTGAATGATATGCCACGCGAAGCCATTACCAACACCATGATCAAAACACGACCACCTAGGATTGAAGCGCAGACTCCACAATGCCCCATCTGAAACATGACATCACTGATGAAGTCGAAGGGCCGTCATCCGAAGAAGGAGTCAGTCACCACTGAGGAAGCCGAAGGGTCACCGCTGATGAAGCTGAAGGGCCGCCGCCAAAGATGGAAAATCCCTAAGCGATCCCGAGATCCCTCGACCAAAGCCGATATCCCTCTCATCACTAATGGATTAGTGGAACAACTGAAATAAAGTGGATGTTTCTTCATTAAAGACTCAACTAAATTTTCCCCCTCCTTTTCTCATTTGGATGTTTTCCATTATTCTTATCTTACGAATTTTTAGTGAGTATATCAATGTGGTTTTCCATTCCATCTCTTATAAAATTCGGTTTTCTGAGAGGAAGACCATTTTATTGTTTATTTCATTCCTCATTAATGTGGTTCTTTTAGGTTACATACATTGACTAAGAATATAATGCATAGTGTGAGAAACACTAATAATAATTGTAAATCACATAGACTAAAAACTCATTTACGTTTTCTAAATAATTTCACTGTACTTTAAGCTATAACAGCTTAGGTTTATCCTTGGCCATTCCTATTCATCATCTATTTAAATCCTTCATGATGGTTCATAAAGAGTTTGGGAATTTACAAATAATATTCCTCAAGAGTGTCAAACCAGGTGTTCAGCATAGTCTGTTGTTGTGGACCAGTTCCTGATCAATTCTATCTCAATACGATTTTTTTTGGAGTGTTACCCCAAGGTATAAAATATTTTTCAGAGCCACATCAACTTTTAGTATCCATACAAGGATGATATTACTTTCAAACCACTCACTCTACCCTTTACCAAAATTAATTAACATTTTCCTATACATTAAATTATCCTTATACTTATCCTTATAGACATCCCTAGAAATATCCTTATAAATATCCATAGGGGTATCAAAAAAATTCTTATACTAAATTCTAAATCCAAACAAAACCTTTCCTCGGATACCAACTATAGATACTTAGGATTCTCATATATGGATATTACATCATTTTAGAAGAATATTTGTTACATTGCTCATAAAAATAAATGAGGACAATAATTCTTTACTACCATTGGAAAAATAGAACATAGTCTTAAAATCTGGTGAAATATCTTCAATGTTTCACACAAAGATCATCCCATTTTGTAATTTTCATTGAAATATCCAACATAAAACCATTATTCATATCATGGAGAAGGGAAATATAAGAAAAGTGTGATCTTAGATGCTCAGTAAGGGTGAACATAAGAGATAAAAATCTATGATAATATGAAAGTATAAGATAAGAATAAGGTTATGTGATAATGATTATAACAACAATGTTCATACCTAACCTATCATAGATCATATACATGAGTCATGGAATAAATATTGGTAGTCCAAAAGACACGAATCATTAGGGAATCAAGTAAAATGATCCATGAGACTATAAAGATGGCATAAAACATAAATTTTCAGTAGAAAAATCATCTTATAACATTGTGATCATGTATAAATAGAAATGGTTTTACTCACTAAGTTATATAAATGAAATTAGGACTTCACATAAACTTAAAGAGATGAACCTAGGTCCACGCATAACCATATGGGAATACAATATAGGTCCATGAATAAAATCATGAACATGCAATTAGGTTCACGCATAACATAGTGAACATATAGTCAGGTTCACAGATAAAATTATGGACATGAGAGACAGGTCCATGCATAACAACATTGTAATCAAGGCTCACTCCCAATACTAACATAGCCTAAAAATAACCTTAATTAAATAATTTTACTCTCCATTCCATTATTTTCTATCTCATGAGCTATAATTCTCTCCCCAATACATTGGAGAGATATATAGGTCTAACATATCCTTGGTTATAACATAACTACCATACTGGGTTATAACATAACCACCATCCTTAGTTATAATGTAACCACTGTCATAGACTGAAAATCAAACATATACATTCCACAAGATCATATGATATTCATCATATCATAACCCATGAATAAAATGGGTTTCATAAACATTTCAACCAAAAATAACCTATGGAAAATAATTAGGTCTCATAATAATATCATTATTTTATGAAATCATAACCTGTGGAAAAAAAGGGTTTTATAAGAATTTTATCATAGTATAACCTATGGAAGAGAAATGGGTTTCATAAACATCATTTCATCATAAACCTAAAACATTCAGAGAAAGAATACAAATGTAATCCTTAGATCATATCCTTGGTATTTCATAACTAACCAAAACTAAAGTCATCTATGATAGAATTTTTTTTTGAAATATTACTTGGTATATTTCTTGAGGAAAATATATTTTCATTTAAAATCATATTTAAAAACCTAAAACATTATGAATATTCATTTATTTGAAAATATACTTAAACATATAAAAGAATATTTTATAAATCATTTAAAACATTTCTTGATGAAAATATCCGCTATGATTTATAAAATTATTTTTAGAACATAAATAATTTTGAAAACCTTTTTTCTTCAAAAATAACATTGAAAATTTATAAAGGATCCTTGGAAGTAAGGTCATGATGTCTAAAAATTTTGTTCAAGCCATAAAGGATAACAAAAGATTATTTTAAAATTTTTTGTTAAATAAAAATGATAATTGTTTTGAAAATCATATGAAAATTCATTTCAAAACATTTTAAAAAAAATTAAAACAATTGTAAAAAAAATTAAAATCATAATAGGGTAATAAACTATTTTTGAAAACGTTTTTTGAAAAAAAAATGGTTTTGGAAAAAAACTATTGTGGGCCAAAGAGATAAATAAAATCATAATTTCATAAAAAAATTAATTTTCAATTAGTGGAAAATTGTACCATTAATTGAAATATTATAGATTAATAACATAACATACATCTCAAAGAATGAAAATTGGGACAAAAATACCTTACTGATTTGTTAACTATTGAACATTAGACCCCATAAAATAGATATCCTAAAATGAATATGTAAACCCAAATATTTTTCATTAAAATCATCATTATAGACATTCATGGGAATTATATGAACAATTTAAATGAAATATGTGGTGAATATGACATGTATCTCGTGAAAGTAATATGTGTGATGGAAATCCCTTACCCTAAGACTAAACTTCCACTGTACTTGTTCAAACCTCAAGTATAAAAAAGTATAAGTTTATAATAAATATATTATAGAACTATATTCTTATATATAATACCATATATTATTTTATTATGAACTTTTATTAAACTTTTATTAATAATTCGATGTTAAAGATATGTTTCAGTTAACAACTGCTTTGTTTTTCATATCTATTTTGAATTGTTTTATTTTTAGACCTCATAACTAGATCAAGGTAAATAATATATAAAACTATAACCCTGATATAAATATCATATATATTCAATATATATGTATTTAATGTATTTCATATTATTTATAGATAGAAAATGAAATACACTATTCATGGAGGTGGTAGGCTGTATGTATGCATGAACACTCTTCCCATTATCCTATTGTATTGAATGAAATAATGATATATTATATATTATCATTATATAATAACTTTTATGAAATATATATATATATTTATATCATATATTTTCATTAAATTCATCCTTAATAAATTCCATGTAAAGTGAGAATGAATCGCATCGCTTCGCTAGGCGGTAGTCCGCATTACACACAAGTGACGTTATTGTATTCCTAAAAAATGGAAAGCATGAATTTATTTATGATATTACAGTTGAATAATCATAATAATATCATAAATATAATATATATCAAATATATTCAATAAATATATTATTATTACCATCTTTGATAGGTGTTAATGGAAAAAAGAATGACATCAGTTCGCGAGGTGGTAGTCTGATGTACACATGAATAATTATTTAATAACCCATTTGATGTAAGTGGAGATGGTTTTAGGTAATTAAATTAACATAACAACATATCAATAAATATAATTTATTTAGGTTAGTATATAATAATTATATAATAATAATTGAAGGGGTTGGAGGAAGAAATAAACTAAATAAGCTCGTTGATGAATGCTACCTCTTCTTAAGGTGTCCTCCTTAGGATTGCACTAAAAGCCTTCCTATGTTTGATTTTTTGTAGAAAATAATTATCCATGAAAGAGGAGAGAGAATTTTGGAAGTTATTTTGGTAGTAATTGGCTAAACAAAATATGTTTGAAGGTGTGAATAAGAGAGGAGAGGGGGTGGCCTCTAATATGTTGTGGGAGGACACACTTGCTATTTTTTAAAAGAATTGAGTTATATCACGTTTTTAATATGTCATAAGGGTAAAATATAGAAAATTCAATAAAAATATAGGGTTTATGGTCAAAATAGAATAAAAAATAGTTTTTATACATGTTTATAAGTTAATTTTACCCTGATATTTTTAGTTTAACCCCTAGGTAAACCCATTTTTACCTTAACCATGGTAATTAATTTTTACTGCATTCATTGTTTACTATGGTAAAATTTTAAGTTTTACTTATTAGATATTATAAATTAGGGTTACTCAAAATATGAAATCCATTTTTACAAATTCCATTCAAATAAGTGGGAAAAATTAATTTAAAATTAATCCCACAGGCATGGTGAGAAATATGGATTTCGAAGAGAAAATGATCAAAGGATAACACATTTTTTTATCTAATTTCAATATAAAATTGATTTCAATGAACTAAATTATATTAATAAATTTATAATTGAATGAATTATAATTTAATACCAAAAAAATATATTTTAACTTTATTAATAATTTCTGCGGAATGGCAGGTTTCAATTAAAATTCAATATTTTTCACTATTCATCAAAAAATGAAACTTTTAAAAAAATTCTGAAAAATCACCCTACAAAAATTTTAAGTACTAAATTTAAAAAAAATTATTTTTTTAGAAAATTTATTTTCATAAATTTCTCATGAACTAATTTTATTATTCTTCTCAAAAATTCATAAAAACATATTTTGAGGATATAATATTTCTGAAACATTTATAGACTTTACCAAAAATGATGTACTTAATTATCAATATGATTTATTTATATAAAACTATTATACATGATATTTAAAAAGTATGTATTACTATTCATTTCACTATGTTTAACTTCTAGGTTATAATGGTCTCATGTAAATAACTAAATTAATAATATATCATGGTTTTGTTTAAAAAATAGTATTTCAAGTAATAGAAGCTCAACCAATATTTATATTAGAGAAAATAATGTTTATTATAATTAAATCCATAAAAAATATAATTTATGCAATAAAAAAATTGAAATCATGGCGTGTTATAGTACAACTTTATAAAATTCTACAAAAACCTTTATTTTAAACCTCTGATCCCCGAATTCTTTTCGGACCTCAAAATAAAAAAACGAAGCTCAAATAAGCTGTACATATGACCCTGAGGGAATAAAAATTATCCCCACTATAAGGACTATTTCCCCCCAAAAAATCCTTAATATCTTGGACCCATAAACAGAGAAGGCCATTTTTTCAACATCAATGATTCCCTCTCCTACATCACATGGTTATCCTGTCTACATAGCCACAATACCTAGAATAAGGGAATAATTTTACCATGAAGTACCTTATCTTTGTAATCTATAATCAGAACTGGTTTCTCAATAATATTGTTATCAAGGTCAAGATCAACATCATCCCATTCGATCGCAAGGGAAGGATCTGGGTAACACCTCCTCGATAAGAAAAATGAAACACATCATAAATTCAAGTGATATGAGATAGTAAGTCCAATAGATATGCCATATTTATAAGTTGTTCCGTGATCTAAAAGGGACCAATAGTCCTTATTTCAAACATAAACTACCTATCCAACCGATGATGTCCTGTGTGATTTAAAACTCTATGAAAACCTTGATCAACAACCTCATACTCTAGTGGTTGTCGATGATAGTCCACATAATATTTTTGATAACTATATGTTGTGGTTAACCTCATCCATGTCAACTATACCTTTATCATTGAATGCTAAATGAGTCTCAGTGAAAATGAGTACCACTCTCCCAATTGTACCCCACACAAAGGAGATCATCATGTCTTTCCATAAAATGCTTAAATTGGATCCATCTTTATCAAAGATCGATCAGAATTGTTATATGAAAATTTGAACAAATGAAATTTATTTTCTAAATATCCATAAAAAATAAATAAAAAAATCCCAAAGCCTATCTTTGAGAACATTTATGGCTCTCTTTGTCTATCTATCCATATGTGGATGATAATCTATACTTAATTTCAACTGAAAACCCATCACCTCTTGGAAACTATTCCGAAAACATGGATATAAACCTCAGGTACATTTCAAATACAACCATAGAGGGAACCACATGAAGTCTCACAATCTCCCAAACATAAAAATCTCTGAGCTATTCTACTTTCATCATATCCTTGATAGAAAATAAATTTGATGATTTCATAATTTGATTAATGATCACACAAAATCATATCCCTACCACTAGGATTATGTGGAAATCCAACAATAAATACCATGGAAACCTCATCCTAAATCCAAACCAGAATTGGTAATGGTTGTAACAAACAAGTAGGTCTCTAGTGTTTTGCCGTAATTTTTTGTAAAATGATACATAGTAAAACAAAATCTAAAATCAACCACCTCATCCATATCCACTATTTCCAAAGACTAATTTCATGATACATCTTGTTAGTCCAATTGTATACAGACAAACATGGACATTTTCCATTATCCAAAAACTTATGGCTTAGAGAAAACAGAATGACCATCCTACTAGAGAAGCATAAATCTCAACTAGGAGACCGAGATTACTCACCCAAGGTCTCCCTAAAATAAAAGATTTTACCCAAGCATTGTCCCCCAATGTATTTCACCTGCTTGAAACGAACTTTCTCATCAAAATATGAGTCATCATTCCTCTATTTAAATAACACCTATATACCAACAACTTCCACTTCCAATGTTGTCTTAGAAAAGGAACTCATCATATACCACTCCTCAACCAATTCCTTGACATCTTGTGTTGGTAATTTTTCCTCAACCAAATAGTAATCACATTCCCTTTCCTATGAGTGTATATAATTTAAAAATCAAAATTCAAAAGTTACTCCACCCATCATGTTTATCAAAAAGTCATATCCCTCTAAGTAAAAATAAATTTCAAGCTCTTATAATCAAAATACACTATTAACTGCACATCAAAGATACAATGACGTCACATTTTTAGTTTATTCATAACTACTTCCAACTCAAGATCATAGGTAGGGTATATCATCTCATGGGGATTTAATTGTAGAGATAAATATGCCACTATGTCTTCCACCTATATTAAGACACATCCCAAACCCATACCAAAAGCATCAAAGAAATCATCATAACCCAAATCTAGTTTTGGATGAATCAAAAATGGTGTTGAAGTGAACATCACCTTAAACTCCCCATAATATCTCTAGAATTTGTCATTATATTCAAACATTATACCCTTACAGGTTAAATTTATCGTCAAATATGCGATCATGGATAAATCCTAAACAAACCATCTATAGTAACCAGCTAAAACCAAGAATCTCTAGTTCTCAACCATATTTTTGGGCTTCTCCCAGGACATAACTGCCTATATCATTTTAGTATCCACTAATATGCCCCTATCTGATATCACATTCCCTATAAATTTTACTTTTTGGATCGAAAACTCACAACTATAAAGCATACCATATAGTCATTGTTCATTGGAGGTTCAAAAAATGATATCCAAATGAACCATATAATCCTCTATTTTGGAGAAAACCAAAATATCATCCATGAAAAAAGAGTCCAATAACTGATGAATTATTTGGTTCTTCAAATCCATAAGTAACACAGGAGAATTAGTGAGACTGAATGGCATAACCAGAAACTCAAAATGCCCATATTGGCTCATAATCATTTTCTTAGGTATATCCTCTTCTCAAACACTCAACTAGTGGTACCCTGAGTCAAGTTAAATATTTTTAAACCAACATTCCCCTTTATTCTAGTCAAATATATCATTAATCTTATGAAAATGGTATTTTTTATTTAATTTTACCAATTCAACATTCAAAAATCCATGAAAATTATGAGACTTCTATCTGCCTTCATAGAAAATAGCATAGGCAGAGCGCATGGTGATATGCTAAGTTAAATGAATAATTTATCCTATAAATCATCAAAATGGAATTTAAATTCCTCCAAATAAATAGGTTCTATATGATAATATGGGATATAAGTAAGAATCATATGTCACAAACCAACCCAGGCTGACCCTGAACCAGTCACACGAGCCAGCCCGCGACATGTCCTAAGGGACGTTCCCAATCCCCACAGGATGGAAACCAGTGTCGGGTATCAAAATAAATATATTGGGAATGATTTTTCCCATAAAATATAAATAAACAAACAAGAATAAATATAATGATAAAAATAAACACTAGCAGTGGAAAAGGAATAAAATGACCAACAAAAAAAATACCTCTGTGTGACCATCTAGGTCACCACCCAACTCAAAACCACATTCGCTCCTAGAGAGATCTGGCACTAAAGGAAACTGGAGAAGAAAAATAACCTACAACTGAAAATATAGGATAGGCATGAGCACTAAAAAGATAGATAGGGATGCTAAAATCAAACCACATAATCCAAGTTTTTCCATTCCCAAAACAGTCCAATGGAACTAGTTTAAAATAAAATTATATAAGTAGATTTTTTCACATTTTAAAACAAGCAGCATACTTTTTTCCATTTGAAAATTCAACACATGCTATATAACATTTTTCATTTCATACACAAAACCAATATAGAAAGACCAAGATTTTTCTAGACAAGAATCAGGTAAACAATTCAAGATGAAAATAAATTTGTGTAGTAGAAAAATAAACAATAAATACAAGATAAAAAATAAACCAGTGTGACAGAAAATAAGAAAGAAATAAAAGCTATAACCATGGGTGATCCTAAACATCCCTAGACAACCCCTAAATTCACTCGGTTCAGAACCACCTATCGGTGTACGGGGAAGTCCCATAGTCTATAACCCATTGATCGCCCTCGCAAAAATATCAGTGCCAAATCCCACCTGGCCTCTCTATCTACCAGGGGCACCAGCCCTTCTAATTGGGGCTGGTGTGTAACAACCCAAACTTTTGAATAATATTTTTTTTAAAATTTTTGTGTTATTTAATTTTATACTCCACAAAACTATATCCATTAATTAATAAAGTGATGTCGTTGGGTTTTGACAGTTATATGACCGTTGGAAACTAAACTCTTAATGTTACAATTATTGTTTATAAATAAAAGTGATCTTGGTTAATTAATATTGAAAGAATATTTGAAGGCATCATCCATTAGACTCGGGTCATACAAATCCCATCTATCAGAGATTGGGAAGGACGTAGCATCTCTGGGATTTTCTCTGGACAAATCCCAAGATGATCTTCAACATTTGAATCATGAACGGAATCACTTAAGGGAGAATTTCAAGCTGATAGAAATCACCACATGGGCAATGTTGTCCAAGCCACCCCAAGATTCAATCACAATAGCACACCTTACACTTAGTTCCTATGAAGGTGTTATAAGGGGATATATAATGAGGCCCCAGATACTTTTTTTAATCTCTTGGTATAAATAAAATTTTTATTTCTTATTATGGTAAAATTTGTGATTTTCAAATGTCCTGATAAATATAGGATGAATATTATTGATGAATTTTGTAAAAATGGTATTTTAAAATAATCATGTAAACATTAAATAATTAATCATGTGAAATGATTTTCAAAAAACGGTCTTCTACAGGTGTCATCAGTAAGAAATTTAGAGTCTAATAAGATCAACTTGATTTTTAGTAAATAATAAGTATGAATTGTAACAAACCCTTATGAATAATAATGAATAGTAAATCGGCCAAAAAAAATAGAAACTTCACCCATGAATGTATAAATACAATTTAGACATCTTAAAAGTAAAAAAATGATCATAGTATAAGTTTTGTTATTTTTATAGGTCATAAATATTTTATTTATAATTTTATAATTAATTTAATAATTTAAAATGAAAATGTATTTTTATAAAATGTAATTATAAATTGTTAATTTATTTTCTTATGGTTATATGATAATTTTATGGGACCTTGATTACCTTTTCAAGGTGTTACAAAATAAGTTATATTTTTAGAGTTGTTTTTTTAATAAATAATGATTTTATTAAAAAAAATAAATTAAAATTATTTACAAAATTATTTTCATAAAATGGATTTGATTTTTTAATTAAAAGCATCGATATTAGGTTAGGGTGAATTTATGATATTTTTATAAATTTTTTTGTTTTTTGGGGAATAGTGAAAATACCGTTTTGAGTTTCGGATGTTTAATGACATCATTAATGATGTAATAATGATATAATAATGATGTAATAATTCTAGTAAACTTTTGAATATTAATATATTCTATGAGGTGTCCTAAGTGTCCAATACCATGGGAAAATTCCACGGAAAATCCCTTGGTTTTTCAAATACCATGGGCAAGCCCATGGTTTTGCAAATACCACTGATGATGTGTCCCTAGGAAATTAATTAAATATTCCCTCACTTTTGTCATAAATACCAACCCATTCTCTCATTAACTTCATTCCAAATTCCTTCTTAAATAAGTTTTAGTATTTTTACCTCCCAAGGAGTCCTCCCAAGGTTCCTTCAAGCCCCCCAAATTCCCAACCTTCGAGCTTTCAAAGTCACTCTTCAAGGTAAGGGAATCATTCACCCTCCTCTTTTAAGTCATGACTTCCTTTATGTTATGTCTTCTAGTTTCCATCTTATTATGTTAGGGTATTTTCTTCTATATCCTTATTACTGTCTATTTAATTTCCAATTGATATGATACCCTTTCATCTCTCATCAACTGATTTTCTAAATTTTTAATTGACGTTGTTAGGATGCCGAATTTTTGTAAAAGAAATCACATCTTCTCTTTTCTTTAGAGTTTCATTTTCACATGGTATTTATTTAAAATGTCCATACCATGATATTATTTCTTTTTATTTTTCACCCATACATTATTATGAATTTTTTATGAGTGGGTGACTCTTGTCCCTTCTCTTTTCAACTTTTTCTAAAACCATGTTATATAGTTGTTTTGCTGTAGAATTTTCGTCTCAAAACCTCTCTCTCTTTTTCTCAAAAATTATCTTATTTTATTTATGTGAATACCCAGATCTATTTTAATTTCTAGGGGTATTCATCAATACATAAAATTGATCTATTTAATTCTTATAATTGACATACATATAACCCTCACAACCTTTTCATGGGTTATAAATGACATAACGATCATGTTTTTAAGTACTTTTAAAATGTCACAATTTTGATGTGAAACCCATTTATTTTACTCACTATGTGTTATTTATGAAATGTATGATTATGATATGTGTGTATCACATGAAAATAAATACATATTAAGGGTTTTCCCTGATATCTCTCCAATGCATTGGGTAAGGAATTTAATCTCTAGAGATGAAAAGTTTCACGATACCTTGGTGAATAACATTAGAAATTTTTATGACACCTTGGGGTTGAACCTTGGTGATATGTTCATGAATGTCTAAATTAAATGTTGTCGCCACATATTCATGTTATGTTTCAAGTTCTCTTCATTATGAAATTATTTTACTTCCATGTCTTAGGTCTTTATGTTTTTCATCAAGATCTTATTGATATCACAAGTAAATTGATTCCCTTGTTTACCCTTACTGGGCCTTCAGCTCATCCTTTTCTTTTGATGTATGTCTCCAATTTATGAGATGCAGTAATTTTACATAGGATAAAATTTTCAAGAAGCTTTTCAAGGGTATTTAAAAGAGTTTTCTATGTTTTCATGTTTTATTTTTTCATATTTCCAAGACACTAGACGTTAAAGATCCTCTATTTGTAAAATTTAATGAAAAATTATGTAATAAAAAGGTAGGATTCCATAGTTGGTATCAAAGGATAGTTTAATTATTTATGGAAATTAGGCTATGAAAAAATTAGGAATAACCCTATATAAAATTTTAAATATAGGAATACTTCATAGTATTTTGGTGAGTATTGAGTAAGTGGTTTATCAAAAAAATACATCCCTATATGGATACGAGCAGATAGAGGTGGCTTTGGCACAGATGTACCTAGGAGTGAAAACTCTGACAAGGATTTTTGGGCTTGACCCGGGTTATAATGGTACCTGAAAATGGGCCTTACTGCACTCTTGGTTATGAAACTCCCAGGGGATTTGTTTGGTTAATCATAAGACTTTTATGAATCATTATGAAGGATTTATAGATAAATTTAACTGTTTAAATAATGATGTTTTAATATATAAAATGTTTTATAGTTAAAAAATTCATAAATGAAATAATCTTCTCACTAAGGTTTTATTCTTTTATAAAATGGATGGAAATAGGAGGAACCATGAAAATGGTGACCACAATGGACCATGCGCTGATGGCCCTCTGATGGAATCCAGAATGGGAACATTAATACAAATGATGAACCAACTGACTCAAGTTAATGAAAATAACTTAAATAAAGCTAAGATACTGATTTCACCACGAAGGGAACAACTTTCTGTTGAATCCTTTATGCGTCAATGACCACCAACCTTCGGTGGATCTACCGACCCATTGATTGCTGAACAGTGGATCAGATCTATCAAGAAGATCTTTTCTATGCTCTGCTGTTCTGAACAAGAGAAGCTTACCTTGGTTATTTATCACTTAGAGGGAGAATATGATCAGTGTTGGGAACTGATTAAAAATACAAGGCCAAGAGTGGAAGTTTAAGCTATGAAGTGGGAAGAGTTCAGAGGTATATTCTTCAACAATTATTTCCCTTGATTGATGAGAACAAGAATAGAGAAGGATTTTCTCAAGATGAAGCACAAGGAGAATGAATTTTTGAGAAGCTATAAGATGAACTTCACAAGGATTTCACGTTACACCTCTAGATTTTTCATAGATCCAAATAGTAAGGTTGGTAGATTCTTCAGTGGACTAAGACCTCATCTACGGAAGAATCTAGACAACAGAGATTATGATAGCTATGAAGAGATCATGCAAAGTGTGATGAATGTCAAACTGGTGTTTGGTGAGATGCAATGGTCTCATAAATTCAATGACAAGAAAATACCAATAGATCCAAGATTAGGGATGATCTTCAATCATGGAAGAGGAGGCAATCAAGTACAATATCCCACATCTAATAAATCTGGGAAGAAGAATTTGGGGAACTGCCTACTCGAGAGCAGGAAGTGATACAAGTGCGGTAGAGATGGACACATTTTGCAGAATTGTCATAGTGAGGTGAAGCCACAACTTTCCATCACTAACGACTAAGGGAAGATGGTGCAGGCCGTACCTGGTGTCCAATGCTATAAGTATGGACAACTTGGGAACTTTTCCAATCAATGTCTAAATCTGAGGGCAGTGGAGGGGAATCACCATCAGCCTCAAAAATGGAAAAGGGAACAAGGTTGTACTTTTTCAATCACTACGGCTGAAGTTGAAGCACCAAATGATGTCATGGAAGGTACTCTTTTTGTTCTCTCAAAGCTAGAGAGTAATTTGTTTGATTCTAGTTCTACGCATTCATTTATTTCCTCCATATTTTCAAGGAATTTATAATCAAACCCCAATTTTCTAAAAGTAGAGTTATTAGTCAAGACTCCAGGTGAGATTATCCAACCATCATCAGTGTTTAGAAACTCTAGTATTTACATTAGTGAGGACAATATTATCATAAATCTAGTAGCCATTCCCATGATGGAATTTGAAATTATACTAGGGATGGACTGACTATCAAAGAATAATTCTAAGATCAAATCTAGAAGCAAGGAAATCTCATAAATCTTGAATGGAAAACCTATAATTATGTTCCAAGGGGAGATATCTCAACCTAATCTTTGTCTAGAAGAACCTCATATATCCTTCTTTATAGAGTTAATCTATGAAAAAGAAGAAGGAAATGAGAGTTTAAGGATATAAAATGCCCCCATTGTCCAGGAATACGTTGACGTATTTCCTAAGGAGTTACCCAGGCCTCCCCTAGAAAGAGAGGTAGAGTTCACTATTGAACTCATACCTGTATCCCATCCAATATCAAATACTCCATATATAATGGAAAATGTGGAGTTGGAGGAGTTAAAGAAACAACTCCAAGATCTTTTGGAGAAGGGTTTTATTCGACTGAGTGTGTATCCTTGTGGAGCACCAGGTCTCTTTGTGAAGAAGAAGGATGGATCGATGTGGCTATGCACTGATTATAGAGAACTGAATGGGATCACAGTGAAGAACAAATACCCTCTTCTGAGAATTGGTGACTTATTTGACCAACTCCATGGGGATTAATTCTTCTCTAAGATTGATCTTCGATCTAATTCTCATCAATTTAGGGTGAAAAAAGAAGATATTCCAAAAAATGCCTTCCGATTAAGATATGGGCATTATGAGTTTGTTGTTATGCCCTTCGGACATACTAATTCACCTACATTACTTTATGGATTTGATGAATATAATCTTTAAATACTACCTTGATAACTTTTTGGTAGTCTTTATTAATGATATTCTAATATATTTCAAAACTCGCGAGAAGCATGAGGATCAT
The DNA here is from genome assembly GCA_963277665.1 of Viscum album. Classification (NCBI taxonomy): domain Eukaryota; kingdom Viridiplantae; phylum Streptophyta; class Magnoliopsida; order Santalales; family Viscaceae; genus Viscum; species Viscum album. Next base: position 130,437,955 of record OY728153.1, read on the forward strand.
CTCAGGGTTATTTTTCAAACTCTACGAAAGGAGAGGCTTTTTGGGAAGTTCAGAAAATGTGAATTCTAGTTTCAATATGTTTCTTTCTATGGGAACATTGTAACCAATGAAGGAATCACATTTGAACCTGCAAAGGAAAAAGTTGTAGAGGAGTGGCCTCAGCCTATAACAATAATTGAGATTTGTAGTTTCCTTGGATTAGCAGGATATTATAGGAGGTTTGTGAAAAAAAATTCATGACTTTCTAATCCATTAACCAAGTTAACTCGAAAAGGGGTCAAGTTCATCTATAAAAAAGAGTGTGAGGAATGTTTCCAAGAGCTGAAGAAAATATTGGTTACTGCACCCATGTTAACTCTTCCCTCAAGTGGAGAAGGATTCGTTATTTTTAGTGATGCATCTCTGAAAGGGCTTGGGTTCATCCTCATGCAAAATGAAAAATTCATTTCTTATGCATCTCGATAGTTAAAGACTCATGAGCAGAACTATCCTATGCATGATCTAGAGCTGTCTATGGACATTTTTTCTTTGAAGATATCGAGGTACTATCTTTATGGGGAGAAATGTGATATATTCATAGACCATCAAAGTGGAAGTATATTTTCATGAAAAAGGAATTTAACATGAGACAGAGGAGATGGTTGGAACTTCTCAAAGACTATGATTGTTCAATTAATTATCATCCAAGAAGAGCAAACAAAGTCACTAATGCATTAAGTAGTAAAGACCCAGTTTTTATTTCCAGGATGAAGATTCAAAGAGATCCTTTGATCAATGACCTAGTAAATCTAGACATGGGAATTATAATGGAAGGGACATCATCAAACCTAACCCAAATGATTTCTCAACCATCATTACTATAGAATATCAAGAAAGCTCAAAAATAATATCCATTGTTATAGAAGAAGTTTGAGGGTGTAAAGGATGGGAAGTTTCCTAAGTTCAATATTGATCAAGAAGGTGTACTGAAATTTCATACAAGACTATGTGTTCCATCTATTACATAAATAAAGAAAGAGATGATGGATGAATCTCATATCTCAACTTTCTCTATAAATCCTGGAATCACAAAAATGTATAAGGACCTTTGTGATCATTATTGGTGGGATAACATGAAAAGGAGATTGATTACTACACTCCAAGGTGCCTGGTATGTTAGCAAGTGAAGAAAGAGTGACACCTTCTTAAATGGGTATTGAAACCACTACCCATACCAGCATGGAAGTGGGAAAATATCTCTATGGATTGTCACTGGTCTCCAGAGAACATCAAAAGGATACAATACTATATCGGTTATTGTGGACCATATCACCAAGACTGTCCATTTTATCACCATTCGGGAGTATTTCTCCCTTGATCAACTTTCCATGATTTATGTGAATGAAGTGGTAAGGTTGCATGGAGTTCTACTTTCTATTATATCTGATCGTGATCCAAGGTTCACATCAAAATTCTGGAGAAGTCTTCAAACATGCTCTGAGCACTGAATTGAATTTCAATATGGCCTATCACCCCCAAACAGATTTCCAATATGAAAGGAATATTCAAACACTTGAGGAAATTTTGAGAAGATGCTCAATGGAATTTAAAGGAGGATGGGATCAACATTTCACTTTAGATGATTTCTCTTACAACAACTTCCACATGAACATTCAAATGGCACCAAATGAAGCTCTATATGGTAAGAGATTTAGAACTCCTACTTTTTGGAATGAAGTTGGTGAGAGAAATATTCTTGGGCCTAATCTTGTGTAAGAGATGACAGAAAAAGTCCATGTCATCCAACAACACATTAAGGCTGCTCAGAGTCGGAAAAAGAGCTATGCTAGCAACTGTCGAAGGGACTTGGTGTTTGATTTTTGTGACAAATTCTTTCTTTGAATTTCACCTTGGAATAGAGTCATGAGGTTTGGGAAGAAAGGGACGCTCAGTCGTAGTTACATTGGCCCCTATGAAATCCTTGATCGCATAAGAGTAGTGGCCAATCGACTTGCACTTCCTCCAAATCTAGAACAATTTCATGATGTCTTTCATTTATGCCTCTTGAGGAAGTACAAACCTGACCCTTCACATGTACTAAATCTATAGGTGGTACAAATGGAACATGACCTCTCTTATGAGGAGAATCTGGTGGAGATCTTGGATCGTTGAGTCAAGGTTCTACACAACAAGACTACCCACCTTACTAAGGCGTTGTGGAGGAACCACAAATTTGAAGAAGCCATATGGGAACCAGAGGAGTCTATGAGGAAGAAGTTCCCACACATTTTCTCTTCTTATGGTGTGAGTTAAAAATTTTGGGACAAAATTTATTAAGGGGAAAAGAATGTAATGACCCAAACTTTTGAATAATATTTTTTTCCAAAATTTTTGTGTTATTTCATTTTATACTCCATAAAACTATATCCTTTAATTAATTAAGTGATACTGTTGGGTTTCGACTGTTATATGACCGTTGGTCAATATGACTATTGGAAACTAAACTCTTAACGTTACAATTATTTTTTATAAATACAAGTGATCTTGGTTAATTAATACAGAAAGAAGATTTGATGGCCTCATCCAGTAGACTCAGGCCGTACGAACCCATTTGTTAGAGCTTGGGAAGGAGGTAGCATCTCTGGGATTTGCTCTGGACCAAGCCCAAGTTGATCTTCAACATTTGAAGCTTGAACGGAATCACCTAAGGGAGAATTTCAAGATGATAGAAATCACCACTTGAGCAATGTTGTCTAAGAGGCCCCAAGATTCTATCACCATAGAACACCTTACACTTAGGTCCTATACAGGTGTTATAAGGGGTTAAGTAATGAGTCCTTAGATACTTTTTGTAATCCCGTGGTATAAATTAAATTTTTATTTCTTATTATTGTAAAATTTGAGATTTTCAAATGTCTGGATAAATATATAATGAATATTATTGATGAATTTTGTAAAAAGGGCCTTTTAAAATATTCATTTAAACTTTAAATAATTAATAATACGAAATAATTTTTAAAAAATAGTCTTCTATAGTTGTGATCAGTAAGAAATTTAGAGTCTAATAAAATCAACTTGTTTTTTAGAAAATTATAAAATATGAATAGTAACATAACCTTATGAATAGTAATGAATAGTAAATTGGCCAAAAATATAGAAACTTCACCCATGAATGTATAAATACAATTTAGACATCCTAAAAGTGAAAAAATGATCATAGTAAAAGTTTCTTTATTTTTGTAGGTCATAAATATTTTATTTACAATTTTATAATTAATTTTAATAATTTAAAATTAAAATTTATTTTCATAAAATGTAATCATAAATTGTTACTTTATTGTCTTATGGTTATATGATAATTTTATGAGACCTTAATTACATTTTCAAGGTATTAAAAAATCAGTTATAGTTTTAGAGTTGTGTTTTTAATAAATAATGATGTTATTAAAAAATTAAAATAAAAATTATTTAAAAAATTATTTTCAAAAAATGGATCTCATTTTTGAATTCATATCATCAATATTAGGTTAGGGTGAATTTATGATATGTTTATAAAATGTTTTGTTTTTCAGTGAATAGTGAAAATACTGTTTTGAATTTCGGGTGTTTAATGACATCATTAATGATTTAATAATGATTTAATAATGTTTTAATAATTCTAGTTGACTTTTGAATAGTAATATATCCTATTAGGTTTCCCAAGTGTCCAATACCATGGGAAAGCCCATGGTTTAGTTAATACCACTGATGAGGTGTCTCTTGGAAATTAATTAAATATTTCCTCACTTTTGCTATAAATACCAAGCCATTACCTCATTACCTTCATTACAAAATCCACCTCAATCAAGTTCTAGTCTTTTTTGCCTCCCAAGGAGTCCTCCCAATGTGCTCGCAATCCCCTCAAGGTCCCAACCTTTGAGCTTTCAAAGTCACTCTTCAAGGTAAGGAAATCGTGCGCCCTTTTCTTTTAAGTCATGACTTCCTTTATGTTATGTCATCTAGTTTCCATATTATTATGTTAGGGTATGTTATTTTATATCCTTAATACTGTCAATTTTGTGTCCAATTTATGAGATACCCTTTCCACTCTCATCAACTGATTTTATGAATTTTTAATTGACGTTGTTAGGCTGCCAAATTTTCGTAAAAGAAATTGAATATTCTGTTTTCTTTCGAGTTTCATTTTCATATGGTATTTATTTAAAATATCCATAACATGATATTATTTATTTTTATTATACACCCATACTTTATTATGAATTTTTTATGAGTGTGTGACTCTTATCCCCTCTCTTTTCAACCTTTTCTAAAACCATGTTATATAGTCGTTTTGTTGTAGAATTTTCATTTCAAAACCACTCTCTCTTTTTCTAAAAAAATTATCTTATTTTTTTATGTGAATACCTAAATCTATTTTCATTTATATGGGTATTCATCAATACATAAAATTGATCTATTTAATTATATAATTTACATACATATAACCCTCACTCCCTTACCATGGGTTATAAATGACATAACGATCATGTTTTTAAGTACTTTTAAAACGTCATGATTTTGAAGTGAAACCCATTTATTTTACTCTCTATGGGTTATTTATGAAATGTATGATTGTGATCTATGTAGATCACATGAAAATAAAGACATATTAAGGGTTCACACTGATAGTGCTCCAATGCATAGGGTAAAGAATTTAATCTCTAGAGATTACAAGTTTCACGATACCATGGTGAATAAACTTGGTAATTTTTATGGAACCTTGGGGATGAACCTTGATGATATATTCATGAATGTCTAAATTAAATGTTTTATCCACATATTCATGTTATGTTTCACGTTTTTTAATTATGAAATGCCTCTAATTCTATTTCTCATGTCTTCATTTTTTCATCAAGTTCTTATTGATATCACAAGTAAACTGATTCCCTTGTTTACCCTTATTGGGAATTCAGCTCTCCCTTTCCTTTGATATATGTCTCCAGGTTATGAGATGCAGTAATTGAACATAGGATGAACTTTTAAATAATATGGAGGAGATGCTACCGGATAAGGAGGGGTTCGCACTGGTCTGTCAAGCGGGAGGCCGAAGGGGCCTGGCTGGAGCTTGGGATAGTGAGGGGAGGGTGGCAGTCAGAAGTTGACCGGATGGGGGAGGTCATGCCGGACTAGGAGGGGGAGGTCTTGCCGAATGTAGGTTGTGTAGGATGGAAGTGGGCTTGATGAGGGTAGAGCCGACTGGGTCAGCTGGGCAGGGGGGCCTATAGGGGCGAGGTACCCTGGGTGACGCCTAAAGTTGGAAGGCGAGCTGGTCGGGGACCTGGTACGCCGAGGAGGTCGGAGTGATAGGGGCGTAGAAGGTCGGATGGGGCGTGGCTTTGGGTGTGAGCAAGTGGATGAAGGGGAGGGGGGGCTCGCACAGGGTACAGGAAAGGGGGGTGCAGGATTAGGGTTAGATAAATGTTTTTAAAATTTTATGTTGTAATAATAATAATAATACAATAATAATAATACAATAATAATAATAACAAAATAATAATAATAATACAATAATAAAAGTAATAATATCATTAATAATATTAATACCATTAATAATAATCTTAATAATAAAAAAACAGCATAAAATTATTATTATTAATATCAAACATTCTTTTCAAATTTTAATTCATTTATTTATCTTATTCTGAAAACTGGATCACCGCCATCTTATCACACAAATTAATAAACTACGCGCAATTTGTGCGCCTTAACTTAGACTACTTGGTCATTCATACAGGCACTTAGGGAGATCATGTGGCTACCTCCCACCATGTGGTGACCGCGCACGGTTCCAAAACCCGCTAAAAATATTAAACGAAAAAAAATTTAATCCGGACACCTAGCCCGGACCTTGGTACAAGAACCCGAAGCCAAGAATTAATAAAATAAAAATTAATTTAAAAAGAAAGGTGTGACAATTCTTCCCACCACAGACATTTTTTTCCCCAGAAAGGCACCCAGCTAAACAATAGACAAAACAAGAATCCATGCCCGATTGAAACCGAATGAAACCACAATACAAGAGAGCTGGAGAATGCGGGAGGGTTCTCCCCACCACAAGAACTCAACTAAAGCATAAAATTAACACCCAAACACACCACCCTTGAAGGGGGGGTTAATTAGGAACTCCAAACTGATCCAAACTAACATTTATAGCACAAGCATACAACACCTCAACTGAAACTTGGAACTCTCAACCTAGACCAAAAACTCTGAATACTAGATAAAAACCCCAAAGAAGAACATAACTCAAATAGTGAACATGATTATAACCAGAAGCCCTAACTCATTCAAAGACACTTATATCTCCAAACTAATACCACTAAACCAAGATCAACCCATAAAGGGGAAAACACACTTTATGAAAAGCGCATGATTTAGAAAACCATGATTAGACAAACAAAACTGTTTGGATCACAATATAACTTCTTCATCATAACCCCACGATAATATAATGAACTTACAACGATGTCAAAACTTTAACGGTAGAAAAATGAGAACGAAAAGACTTTAAATGTTCCACTACCGACACGGAACACAAAACATGGACCAAGGCTTCACCCCCCCCCCCCCCCCCCCCCCCCCGCAACTCCTGACTGTGCGTGAGATTCACCGCAAGACATATGGTTGGGGCTCTGATGGTGAAGCATCTCCTGCCTCACAGTCAGGCACTGGGATCCTCTGGTCACAGCGTCTTCTTCAGGTGACACTTCCAGCAAAACTTTTTTAGATGACCCAGGCACCTACAACGATGAAATGTCGTTGGAGGGATGTGACATGACAATTTCATGTGCCCAAACCGTCCACACTGGTGGCACACCCCTGAATGGTCCGACGAACTGGAAACCAGAACCACTGTAGATAACTATTTTGAAATAGGTACATCTGTCATAGTCTTCTCTCTAGTTGGGTAACCTTCACGGGCAACTAGACACAATGTATTGCCAACTATATGCGCTCCAAAGACCAGCTCAGTTAGGAACTCCTCATTCACCAGCTTCTCAGAATAGTGGTCCTTAGAAGGGATGACCTACTCGTTGATCTCTGGACAAAGAACCTTGATAAATAGGTAAGTATTCATTAAATCCTTTAATGATACATCTAGAGAAAAGGACACAAGATCCTTGAAATGGTCAACATAAGTATTCATCACCTATTTTCCTTGTTGAATATGCTTGAGTTATTCCCTTTTCTTCGTCTTCACCTCCTCGGGTATAAACCATCAGAAAAAGAAAGATTTAAAGACATCCCATGTTATCCTAACTTGTAGTGATGGTGGGGAAAACAAATCCAATTCATCCAAAATCAGACCTTCAAACAGACCCAAAATATCACACACTCTGACAGCTTCAGGAGTTCCCAATACCCTGAAGATCCGTTCGACCAATTCAAGCCACTCTGGTGCCTCTAATGAACTCTGATCACTGTGAATGATAGGAAATGTTCAAGAAGGACCAAAAATAGGGTCGGACTTATCAGAAACCTTGGGGACCTTTCTGGGTGGCATTTTCTGAACAACATATAAAACACAAATCCAAAACCAATATCCAGCTGAAGAAATATCATTGAAAAAGATTTCATTCAAAAACGGCCATCTCAAAAACCAAACAAATACAAACAAACCCCAAAATTACCTTTTTGAAATCCTTTTTTCATTTTAAATTTTAGACCCACCTTCTTTCAAGGCCACTTTACAAATACCCAACACACATTTCAAACTATATTCAATTTTTTAAAAAAATCATTTCCCATTTTTAAAATCACTTTATAAAAAAATGGTCAAGTCATTAATTCCAAGTACACATCCCAGTAATCCCATGATCTGTCACACATGTCTTTATCTGCTTCCATCCATATGCACCAACACAAACTTCCCATGCATTCCCTCACATGGGAGAATGTTCATAGAGTACCTGAGGTTTCACCCAAACCATTTCTCCACCAATTACAATCAAACACATGTTTTTTAGACCAAGATATTTCGGTTTTAAAATCAATCTCATGAATTTAAATTCATTTAAAATAAATAATTTTCATTCAAAAAACCCTTTTTCATTTTCAAAATCACACTTACAACAATTAGAACCAAAATGACACAAAACGGACATCAAACAGTGAGAGTGAGGGACTATTAGTCATGCCTAACCTGCCGACATGGTTGTGGGCCATGCCCCAAGTAAGCGTCAACAACTAGGAAGAACTTAAATCGTGCACTCTTACTTCACATGGGTCACTACTCTAGGTAAAATCACAATGTAACATCGGCTTTCCTCTGTTATCATCCCTCAATCTAAAACAAACTAGAAAAAACATAGACTCAAATCTCGGACTACCCCTGGAGACCCAAGGTTCGGAAGGGGTAAGGGTTAATGATTTCCTTCCCATACCTACTTATCAAGTCCTGATAATCCTAATATCCATCTACCAGACACCCCAAATTACATGGTCCTGCCTAAGATACCATTTTGTCATGAACCAACCCGGGCCATGTAACGACCCAAAATTTCATTAATGGAAAATCCCTCTTGATCCAGTTAAATGTTTCTTTATGAAAAATGTTTTTATAAGATGTCAACTTCTTTAAGTTTTACGTTAAGATTTGTGACCGTTACTTTTATAGCCGTTGAACAGTGATCATCTGGGTAGTTTAATATAAGGCTTTAACGAACCAAATTTTTACTCAGACAAAGGAAGCGATGGCCTCATCCAGTAGAATTGCCCCTTACGAAGCCCATTTGTCGGAGCTCGGAAAGGAGGTGGCGTCTTTGGGCTTTGCCCTTGACCAAGCCCAAGCTGAGCTTCATCAAGTCAAGCTCGAACGTGATCGTCTACGGGAAAAATGGAAGTTGATAGAGATTACCACTCGAGCGATGTTATCCGAGCAACCCCAAGAGTCTGTCACCATCGCACACCTTACCCTTAGGTATTATGCGGATATTTTAAGGGGTTATGTAACAAATAAGTAGAACCATGTTCATGTACATTATTTTTTTTATATATAATAATGAATATAATTTCTAGTCATTTTTGATACATTGTAATTAGTTTTTAAAGTACAAATGGTGTTTTTAGTTATTATTTAATTAAGAATTATATTTTATTAAATTAGAGGATTCTTGAATTAAATAATATTTTAATAAAATATTATTATTAATATTAAATTAATTGTCATTAAATATAAAAGATCTTATAATTTTATGAATGCAATTAAAATGTTTATTAAGGTTTGAAAGCCATTTCTGTCAAAACCCGTGAATTTCTTTATAAATGTCGGTTTTTATTTTAAAAGTGAAAATTCACATATTTAGAAAATTATTTAGATAAAATAAATATTATTTTTGGAATCAGGACGTCGAAATTATCCAACGGTGAATTTTTCATAATTTTCTGAGACAGTCCAATTTTTGGGTAAAAATTAAATACCTTTTAAATATATAATGTGTTTTATGACATCATAATGACCCA